>CM031235.1:616238702-617438702 GCA_018340775.1 Taxus wallichiana var. yunnanensis
AAAATTTAACCACCTTTCTCTATCTCGGCATTTAGATTAGCTAATGAGTGAAAATATATTTCAATCCTAAGTGACTCAGCCAACTCAAAGGTTTCCCAAGTAAATAGTGTCTCCAGATTTGAAGTGCATGAACAATGGCAGCAAGCTCCAAATCATGAGGAGCATAATTCAGCTCATGTAACTTAAGTTTTCTACTTTCATATGCTATGAATTGATCATTTTGTAACAAAACACCTCTGCAAGGCCTTCCCTGAAGCATCTCACAAATGAAAGAAGCTCCCATTAGGTCTCAGTACATACCAATATAGGTGCGGAGAAGTCAACTGGCCTTTCGTGACTTTTGAAAGCCTCTTCGCACTTATCATTCCAAATAAATTTCTTATCCTTCTTCTCGTAATGAAGTTATTGGTGCAACCACTTTAGAAAAATCCTTAACAAATTTTCTATAAGAACAGCAAGACCCATGAAGCTTTTACTTCATGCACATTCTTTGGTGTAGGCCACTCATTATCGCACTATTTTTTGAAGGATCTACAAAGAATTCCTTCTTTACTTATGACATGACCCAAATAGTGAACTTCTGAATCAAAGAAAGAACATTTGGATAACTTACCATACAACTTTCTTTTTCTCAAAATTCCCAAAACTATCTTCAAATGCTCATTGTGCTCCTCAACGCTTTAGAATAAATGAGAATATCGCCCAAGAATACAAGTACAAACTTGTCCAAATATTCTTGAAAGATATTATTCATTAAGTTCATAAAAGATGTGGGTGCATTAGTTAATCCAAAGGGTAGAACCGTGAATTCATAATGTCCGCACTTTGTTTGGAAAGTTGTTTTATGAATATCTTCTTCTCTAATCTTAATCGTTGATAACTGTATCAAAGATCTATCTTAGAATAGACCTCTTTACGCATCTCGATCAAATAGATCATCGATCCTTCGAAGTGGATATCTGCTTCGATTGTCAGCTTGCTCAACATCCGATAATCAATACACAAACCCTAAGTGTTCCATCCTTCTTTTCACAAATATTACATGTGCACTCCCAAGGTGAAACACTTGGTCTAATCAAACCTTTAGACAAAAGTTCTCGCAATTGTGCCTTAAGCTCAACTAACTCGTAGTAGTCATCCGATAAGGTGCTTGGAAATAGGTTCCGTTCTCGGTTTGATTTCAATGGTGAAGTCAAATTCCCTCTGGTGGTAACTCCGTAATTCCTCCGAAAACATCCTCGAAACTTTGTAGAGGAAATCATTTCATGGAATCACCATCTTCTTCTGAAAATTCATATATCCTTACCGCATAAAGGGTACATCCTTTGTTTTTAGCCTTTTTAAGTCGCATAGCCGACAATTTCCTAACTGAAATTTCCCATTTCACACCTTGAATCTCTCGTTGTTTCTAGTGATCATCTAAACATTTTATGTTCTTTTCATACCATTCTACTTTTTAGCTTTACGGCCAGCCAACCAATCGACACCGATGATAATGTCATACGATCCTAAAGGCGTAACATAGAGGTCAACTTCACGTGGAAAAGTTAGGTAAGTCAAGGACTACCCCAAAAAGACACATACTCACCGTATGAACAGAAAGGTTATTACCATACTGCATAATCCAAGATTTATCCATTTTTCTAGCTTTTCTTTTAAGTTTAGAAGCAAGTTTATTAGAAATAAAACATTCAAGAGCTCTCGTATCAAAAAATAATAGTAATGTATGCCAAATAACTTACCTAGAACTTCTATAGGTGTCACTTGCTTTTCAGCTTGCTTGTTCAAGCATCGCAAAGCATGTGTATCTTATGCCGTTGACACGATCATCCTTCTTCAAAGGGCACTGATTTGCGAGTGGTCTTTGCCACAATTGTAGAGCCTCCCACAGTCCCTTTTTAGGCTCAAAATTGCCTCCACCTTGTAATTATCACGTTGCCTCCATAGGGCTTCTTCCCCATTGTTATAATTTTTGGCAAAATTATCCCTTACATTTCTAAGAGGCTTAGTTCACATCGCTTATTATTATCCTCGGAAACTTACTTTTTTTGTTTCCAAAATTTCCATGGTCCTTTCTGGGTGCAAGAGAGGTCAAGAAGGGTTTGCAATCTTCTTCCGCACTTCCTCCTTATGAGCAGTAAATAGCCTTTAATTTCTCGCTCTTGTCTTATGGCCTTTTCAACAACTCCTTCCATAGTGGTGACCGTGAATATCAACCTTCTCCCCCTATCACAGATTCAACCCTATGATGAATTTCTCAGTATTCTCAACTTCTCGCCGCTTTGATATCATAGCAGTACATACTTGAGGATTTTTTGTAAATCGCTCCCAAGATTCGCCAATATCGCAGCTTCCCTTGAGCTAAATTTTAGAATTCTTCATTTTCTCGATCATAGAAAAGTCAGGCAGCCAACGTTGCCTAAAATAGCCTTTAAATCGATCCCAAGTAATATTGGTCTCATCAATATTTAGTTCAATTTTTTAAGGCTATCCCACCACGAAGATGCTTTGTGGGAAAGCCGATAGGCTCCCCAAATAGCTTTGGTTCTCCGAGAAGTTTCTTATTGTAAAGTACTTCCATTTCACGAGCTAGTTCTCGACCCATCTCCTAATGTGGTGCCATCATACTTAGGTGGGCTTATCCTTTTTTTTATATCATTAGTGAGTTCTCGCGCTAACCCGGCCTTTTTGTTTTCCGTTGACAGTGCATTTCAAAGATTAATATCAACACCCATATCGGGAATTGTCCCTCGTGAGGTCAGCTTCGATTGTGATTACCACCTTCATCATCCTCCTCATTTCCCATCACCTATCAAGCCTCAAGTGCATAGCAAACGATCTCTCGCGTGTCCAACAGGGCAGCAAGGATCTCATCAATTTTTGGGTTGTTTCCGCCTCCTTCTCCGTGGAGCATTATTCTAACATTCCCCTCGTTCTAACCATTTTCTCTCACAAGAAAATTCAAGTTCTTATCAAATTATGGACACAATAGGCCTAAGAGCCGAAACCTTCACTCGCTACCAAGATGTAACATCCTCATTATTATACATTAGAACAAGTAAAAAAATTTTGATAAATGCTTCCTAAGTTCTAAATACATAATTTAGAACTCACAAATCAAAACAACCATTCTTATAATAGATAACCATATGCAAATCACCGTAATGACTCTGAGTACTTCCGATCTATTCATTCCATGACTCTTAATCTCCGATCTATTCATGAGTATCAAAGAGTTGGCATGTTTTATTTTAACACAATACTCTTGCGGTTCTCTTCCCTAATCTGGGATTTAGAATGCTCATCTAAGGAACCTATCTCAATAATTGTTACCATTATTCATCGGCATCTCATCCCTTAGATTAGGTGATTTTAGACAACGCAATCAATACCACATACTTTGCCAAAGATTTGAAACATATGCTTATGTCTCGTTATTCCTGACGGCATACTGCTAACTGGAATACGCCCTTCACCCCATTCCTATGTTATGTAGAATGTCTTATATCGACTTCTGCCGCCTCTCCTATCCCAAGTTATTCACTCTGGGAGCGGATCAAGAAGGTGACAACATTATATGGATGCTCCTCGAGGACTAGGGATACGCCGACATACCGGGGTCAACCTAGTTAAACCAAAGGTGTCAAGATACCCCGAGTCTCCTAAGGCAGCCTTATAACGTGACCACATTCCTAATCACCCCAGGTAGTAATCGGGTTCGAGTTTAAGGTGTAAATATCAACGATCAATGCAAAAGGTGTCAGCCATAAGTCACTCGCAGATCCATTGTTGCATCTTCGAGAATATCCTAATCTTCTCAAAGGTACAACCCTGCAGTTGACTTGTGCCGTCAACCTATAAATCCGCCTCGAAAAGATCTACTTATTAATAAGTGCTACATACGTTGAGTTAAAATTATACCATAAGACGCTCCCTTAAGGGTAGTCTTTCCCAATCCCTGGGTTCCTCACCTTAGAAATACTTTCCTTAGTAAAACCCATTACACAAGAGAAGTTATTAGGACTAGAGGTTCCTTCAAGGAGTTCATAGAATATACATAATTCTTAAATCAACGAAATTGGACAATAACCCATAATCTTTACATGAGATTGCCAACCAAACCCTTTTTAGGTTTATATCAGTTCTCATAACTGAATTTATATCTTACTTATTAATATCGAGATATAGTGATTAAGAATCCAATTAAACGTCGTCTTGACTTAGATCAAGACTAGGAAGTAATAATTTATTCAGCTTGTTTAGCTTCCTGCTCAGGTTTATTTTAACCCTAGCTTCCAAAGGCAAGTTGATCTAAATTCTAATCTAGCTTTAGATAGAACATACTAGAACTACTAAACAATTATAAGTATTCAGTCACATATTCTTACAAGCTTATATTGATAATCACAAAAGTCTCCAAATTATACAATAATAACAATGCTCTCAAGATCATTTGAACCAAAGAAGGTCAAACTATCAAGATACGAATACAATCATATAAGTAACAAATAACTCTTTTCATTCCTCTCAAGCTAATCAAATACATTTTATGCATTCAGCATATTTGATACAATACTCATCAGAAAAATAACATCTTTCCTCATATAGTACATTTAGAGAATCAAGTTGTAATTCATCATAAAACCAAATTAAACAATCTGAACATCCTATCAGATCTGCGTGCTTTTACCACTTACGGCAACCATCTGCAAAAATTGTCAACATAGGCCACTTCGATGAACCCAGCATGATAAGCACTAACTCATAAAACAATTGCAATCCATCAATTGTTTTCATTAAACACCCTGTTTAAATGAAATCATTTCACCAAACATGCAAACATATTTCAGATTATGCTTTTGTAATACAATAAGACTATACAAGCGTAACTCATATTTTAGTTACTAAATAGTCCTAGATACCTTCCCGATATTTCATCAAAAATATTAGAGATCAAGAAGAACAAAAGTATCCAAAACAACTATCCATCAGAATCCCAAGGACAGCAAACATCAGACAGACCATTACATTCAACATAGTAAAATGAATATCATAACCATTCATGATTCCATCAGTAGGTTGAATCAATTCCAATAGTTAGATAAAAATATATCAACATATACTCTACAACAGAAGAGAAAGAAAACGAGTCATTCATATTTCCCTTCAAACAAGCTCAGACTAGGTATTCATGCTAACAGAAGACGTAATCATGTTCAAACACAAGAACAATCCCACTGAGTCGAAACTCACATCAACATTCAGTTCAATTTAATCCCTACTAAAACACGGCAAGGACAAAATTTGAGAATCGAGCCAACATACAACATAACATGGGCTCCAACATTGTCAAATTCAACCAATACTTATATTAAAGGTTTCAATTGAAGTTGAATTCGTATGACAACAAATCAAGAATACTAAAAGTACTCACAAAGCAAGAACTCCTACAAATGTTACCACATAAATTACTTATCAAAGCCTCCACCGGAGTTGATAACATTTAGTATTCATAATAACAACAACATTCATAACCCAACTTTGAATGAAATTAAAAATACTAGACACCTTTCAAGGACTCTCACTGAGTCAAGATTTGATTTGAAATCATAACAGGGCTTACATGTAAGTAAGAACACCAAATACATATCAAGGATTCCAACTGATTCCATAGCAACAGTATCCACAACTGAGATTATTTAGAAAGGAAAACATAATATACGCCTCCGGGATTAAAAAGGAGTCTTACCCATGTGGTATTCTTCAAATAAACTTTTACAGAAGTAGAAAGATACAAGTTTCATATCAAATTCAAGAATTCTAACTATACCAATAACATACAGTATTCACGATTGAACTTCTTCAAAGGTAGAAATGCATATTACCTTTTCCAGACTCTAAAAGGAATCAAACCCGTATAGTATTCTCAATTAAACCTCCTGGGTAATAGCTTAAAAACTCTATCTATTTAAGGATTTCCACCATATCCAAAATCATACAAGATTTCACTTATAAAGCTTCTACGTAAGCCGATATACAAGATAAATATATATATTCAGTATTCCAACCGTGCCAATAATGATAAATATTCACAATCAGGCTTATACAGAAGCAAAATACTGGTTTCGTAACAAGGATTCCAACTGAGCCCATACAATAAGTATTCACAACCAGGATTATACAGAAATCCAAAATATGCGAACAATCCAAGGACTCCACAGGGTCATTTCATATGTATATTTATCTTGCAACTTTCATCGAATTAAATCCCATAATTGCAACACAGGGAGAACTTCTACAAAGTCACATTCAAATACTATAAACACAGCAAGTTATCCATTCAAAAGTAACTTAAGTATTATAGCAAAACCCAACAAGATTCAGTAACCACAACTTATATAACCCACGACAAAACTTATAAAGAAGTCGAAATATACTGAACATTCAAACAAAAATCCAACAGTATCCTTTTCGACAAGTTTCGACAGCAAGTATCGACTGTAGCCTGAACCCAACAAGGAAACAATTCATGGACTCCCCCAGAACCGATTTCGGGTATTTTCCTTGCAAGCATTTCCACAACTTTATCTGAAATGCAAAATACAGCGAGATAGTATAACAGTTTGAAACACAATACACACCCATCAAGGGTTTACTTGAAAAAAATCGAGCCAGTAAGAAGATACAGCAACCAAATCACACAAGCTACCATAAAAACCAACTGAACCCAAAAATCATCTGAACAGAGTTGTTCTAATGAAATAATTTGAAAGAAGGCAATATTTTTAAAGGTTAGGGCCTAACATGCCTGGTAATATTGCTTAAAAATCCGAAGAAGACCACCAAAGAGCTCGAGCCTTCTCCTCTTTTTCCACGTTAGATTCAAAGCAACAATAATTTGTTATTTCCATTCCTTATATACTTTCCTCGATAGAGAAAAGAGCTAGTTACACTCATTTTTTCCATGCAACTCCAAGTAGATCAAAAGCGAAGAACCAGTGATCAAACAGAGAGAAACCGAGTGCATGAAAAACCAAACAAACTACCAGTTTTCCATTTTGCATGTCTTCCGAGAAACCCGAGCTCGAAGACCGAGTTCATTAATCGCCTTAACTCCAAAATTCCCGCTCAATCTACATTGCCACCGACCGCCATAGTTGGCGATGGATAAAAACAATTCAAAGACCATTTCTAACTTTGGCGACTCTGCCACGTCGGCTTTTGCTAGCCATTTAAAACTTCCACTATAACCCTGTCCTTCATGCTTATCCATCCCATTTAATGCCATAGAAACTGCCGCCCATGGCTCGCACCCCTTCATAGGTCCCCTTTCTTCCTTGTTCCTTAGTTAGGTTAGAAACATAGGTTAGGATTTAAGATAATACTTAGTCTAACCTCCTTAGCACTAGGCTACTAACTTAGAACATTTAGCTTATAGCTTAGGCCTAGGTTAGATTAACACTAATCTAACCCATAGGTTATAGTTTAGTTTTAGGTTACTAACCTTAATAAATCCAGTTTAGGTCTAACATTTAAAATGTTCAGAATAAGAACCTACAGACATACATTCACGAAAAGGATTCACTCCTGAACTGCCAATAGGCTAGTTAAATAAATGTATCTGAATTTATTACCTGGCCCACGATCAAGACCTTCCTGATATTACGATATCGGGAACCAATTCATTTAACACGATCGCCCGAGTTAGACTCCTAATAGCTTATTCAACACATTCGCACTTTACTGACTCGTAAGGTCTATAATTTTTGTTCATCCCGAATAAACTTAAAGCATCTCTTGATCAATGCCACTGATCCTGCAAGTGGGTCTTATAGATGGATAACTCCATAATTCATTCCGAGATCGATTAAACTCAGGTGAAAAAATGAAAGAAATAAAAGAGTCCAATCATATTCCAACTCGGCCAAAGATCTTCAATTTCAAAGAAGATACAAGCATATATCAAGCATGACTTCACAATCAAAGGAACACATCCTTTTACAAAAGAAATCATATATCAACACTTGAATGCTCAGGAGGAAGTAACAACAAATCGAGTGTTACATAGACATCCATAATTACGCCCAAGCAATTTAAATACTTAAATTGGGCTAAGTATCCCTTTCTCACAAATTGATGGCATATCGTCAAAAGTGCTCATCTTCCTCTTATCACATTAATTAATTACAATATGCTAATTGATTAAGTCGTTTATCTAACTAACAACCTAATTAATGACCTTCCATTAATTAATCACCCTTTTCTACCTAGACTAATTAATTATTATTAATTAATTAGCTTTCCTTCCATTTAACCAATAAATCAATATTTAATCGATTTAATCCCCTTCTAATAGTCTAAATCGTACTAATATTCTTCTAATTAGCTTCTATAAGCTTTACATATACCTATTAGTTAATCACCTTTGATTAATTAAAACACCCCCAACTCCCATGACTTGCTAAGCATAAATTAAACCTTCTAAAGTAAGGTTACCTTTAATAAAGCAACCTTATCCATTCATCATCACGTTTTACCTTTATCCCACATGCAAAGGGATGAAGTGTTTCCTTTATCCATTGGGCTATATAAGGAGCCCTCCTTCTACCTTTATACCTACACCTAAACTCCTTGAGAAAGCAAAT
Source organism: Taxus wallichiana var. yunnanensis (assembly GCA_018340775.1). Classification (NCBI taxonomy): domain Eukaryota; kingdom Viridiplantae; phylum Streptophyta; class Pinopsida; order Cupressales; family Taxaceae; genus Taxus; species Taxus wallichiana. Next base: position 616,247,348 of record CM031235.1, read on the forward strand.
GCAAAGCATATAGCAAAATAGACTAAGAGCTTGCCTTTTGTTTTCTTGGGAGTTCATCATCTTGAAGAGTTAAGCCTCTTTCCTAAGTGCTTAGGTCATATGGGAGGTGTCAAAAGGGTCTTGTAGCCCAACTTTGACAAGCCCTCATTCCTAGGTTCTTGGAACACCAATAGAACAACCATTTTTGATAGCCATGGAGCCTACCTAGGTCCATTTCATTTATTTGTTGTTAGAGAATAGAGGATTTTAGATGTTTTAACATTGTTAGTTTCAAAGTTTTATTGATGAATGTTTAGCATCTAACCCTTGTTTAATTCTTTATCATGATGGTGCTTAATATGTTGTTTGATTCTTGCTAATTTAACTTCAATTTCCTCCTTCTTTACACGGTTGCCTCTTTTTTTGGGGAGATTCGTGGTGATCTTCGCACCATGGTTGGAGTAGCACTTGGGTCCCGGTTCTCTTAAACACCTTCTTAAATTTTTGTTCCCCTTAGACCGCATTCAAGTCCTCATCATCCCCCTCTTGTTCTTTGAGGTGGTAATTACGCACTTAGCTTCACCTTATTCAGTAGGATGTATCCTACCTCTATGCTCAAAACCACCACTATCTTTGTGCTCCTCCTCCACTTTAATTGGCCTCTGTGGGCTTAGTGCCTTTGGGATGTTCTCCATTATATGCTTTCCTTTGTGGGGCTGGAAGTGCAAACTCACCTTCCACATACTTGTTATTCTCCATCTTTGGCTTCAACTAGAGATACACCAATGTTGCCCCCACATCTGCTACAACCAGACTTATTGGCTTAATATTCAGCACCTCCGAAATGATCCTCTCTATATAAGCACTTCTGCCAGGATACACATACTTCTTTCTCAACATGTGGTAGTCACAGTCTACCTTATCTGCATTGAATACCAATCGACATGTGTTTGTAAATCCATGAATGATGCTTAGAAATACCTTGCAGTGAATACGTAAGGTAGTTTACACCAAGGGCTCCAAACTCCATCTTTCATTGGGAAGCGCGTGATGTAGAAATGTTGATATACAACAAACTAGACTTGTTTCCATACCACTACTAGTAGGTCCTTTGGGATGTGCCACTCTTTTCCAAATGTCTCACGAATATGTCATACCATTTCTCCACCCTTTTCTTTACGTCTTTTTCATGACCCTTTACATAGATACCTACTAAACCTTTCATTTGGTGACTTGTTCTCCATGGGTTATTCCCATACCTTTTTTTTTTCCATCTAGTACTCTAATATCCATGAATAACAAAGTGATAATATAACAGCCCTAAATTTGATCTTCCCTCCTATGCACACTTCTTCAACTATTTGCTCTGCAATATAGCATGCAATGTCAGTACATTGCCCCTTCTGACATCTTACGTGTAATGTGTAACCACATAGTATTTACCTGTGACCACCACTCCTGATCATTCAACTTTGTAACAAGGTGTGATCCAGCTTGCACAACTGGATAGTTCTTCAATTTTTCTATATCCATTTCACGCAAACCCTTCAAGTACCCCAACTCCTATCTGGTCTTTAAAATCATGGCTTTATCTATGAGATCGCTTTTATGTCCTCTCATGTGGCCTTCAAACACCTGAATCGATGAGATAAGCGTAGCTAAGATTCAAACTATGCATCCTCATAAAGTAGAAGAATTCTTCATGCACCCTCTCATGAGCCACTGATACAAGGGATCATACTTCCCAAAATATGGAAGCTCATATAATTGTTAGACCCCAATTCTCTTCATGCTTCTAGCCCGCATCATCATAAACTAGCATGTCATTTGTTGTGTGCTTGTTCTTCCTAAATAGCTGAGAAAGGAATCAAGCTCCTTCTTGTTCTTTTCATGCGGTCCCATGATTGTATTCACTTAATTTTCTCTTTCGATGGGTGAATCCCATTCTTGGTCGAATTTATGACTCCTAGATATTTTATTTCTAAAAATGGCTTTTGGGTGCCATCTCTTCCTCCTCAATGACCACCTTCTTCTTTCCTTTTACTACTACTATAGATGCCTTCTTAGGTGCCATTTTTACCTTGCAAATGTCTCCTCTTTAACTCTGCAACTTTACGAATCAAACCCTAGCTCAATTCAATCATGCCCTAGGTGGAAACTTCATGCCCTAACTCCTCTCTTGCCTCCTTGCTTCGCTCAAACCCTTCACCACTAGGGACACAAGCTTCTCACACGATCTAGTTGTCATTATTGATTTCACACCCTTTGCACCTTAACCCAATCACTTGGATCTTCGTAATTAGCTCTTTCCTCAAATTCTCTTAGTCGTAATGGTAAAAATGAATCTGCATCCCATCCTTATATTTTTTTCAAATTTTGATGCATTTATTGCTCCTTCACCTATCAAATATCCAAATTTATTGACCAAATTAATTCATCCCACATAGTACATCTTTGTTCCCTAGCTATAACCTTCTAGCGTGCCTTTCTACCCTGCGGTCACGAGACTTCTCTTCAAGACACACCCTTGCACTTGAGTACCTCATCACTATACCTTCTCCTGGTAGCTATCATGGCCTCTACTTACCTCATGTTATACTATCCTTTCATTCATCTCCATCCTTGGTCACTTTAAGAAGCAATCTTCTTTTGACTTAAAGCACACCCATAGCATCTTATTCCTTTCACCTTTCAATTCCCATAGTCTTTTACTTGGATAACTACAACCACCCCACACAAAAAGTATATGTAGTCCTCTGTGCATAGACATTCTTCATATAGTAATTAGCTTCATGCACACAAGCATGCTTATTACACAAAAACAACAACTAAATTGACAAAGCATAGCGACAATGAAGGAAATACATAATTAAAAACCTAATCTAAATGGCAATACTACCTTATTACAAACACCAAGAAGACTTATTTATAGTAGGGCTTCAACCTACTCCCAAAGTAACCCGGTAGCCATGTTCCATCAAGTGCTTCTAACTAAAAAGCACCTGATTCAAGTAAAGAAGTGATGATATAAGGCCCCAACCAATGTAGTTTAAGCTTTCTTTGATGGCACAACAACTTTGAGTTATAAAGAAGTACCATTTGTCTAATCTCAAACTTCTTATCCCTTATTTTTCTATCATGTCATGCCTTCTACCTGGCCTTTTCCTACTTCTGACTCCATCATGCTATGGCTCGGCACTCATCCAATTGAATCATCTTCTCGATATGCTCTTCTAAATCTTGTTCATCAGCTAGACCTCCAGTGCGTGCAATGCACAAAGAAGGTAACATAAATTCTATAGGGAGAACGGCTTCTATGCCAAACACCAACTGAAATGGTGTGGCTTTGTTCAATATCTTGTAATTTGTTCTATATGCCCAAAGAACAACTGACACTTTGTCATCCCAATCCTTTCTTCCAACATCACAATTTTTTGTCAAATTCTAGCTCAAAATATTATTGAAAGCCTTAGCGATTCCAATTTCCTGAGGATGGTAAGGTGTATTTTTATGGTGTGCAACCATAAACTCATCTAATAGGATCTTGATTGTCTCATTCAAAAAGTGTGTACCCCTATCACTTGTCAAGCTTAAGGGGCATCCATATCTTGTAAGAACGTTATCCCATAGAAACCTAGTTGTTGTAGCTACTGTACAGTCCTTGGTAGGTGCTTCTTCTACCCATCGTGTGAGATAATCTATGTAAGTAATGATATAATGTGATCCAGTCTTGCATGTGGTTGGTGAAATAGGTCCTACAAAGTCAATGGCCCATTTCTCAAATGGTTCGGCACTAGTAATCAGTCTCAAAGGCATCTCATCTCTTTGCCTTGAGTTTTCCTAGGTGCTGAAAATGATCACATGCCTTACAATATTCTTTATAGTCCTTATACAATGTCTCCCACCATAATCCAACAAGTAGGATCTTCTAGGCAGTTGCATCACCTACATAATGGCCTCCTATAATACCACCATGAGCTTCTTCCATAATATCCTTACGCTCATGCTCTAATACATAATGGCATAATACTTCATCTCTACCTAACTTATAGAGGTCACCACTGATTAACATAAATGGTGTCATGTGTATAACAAGCTACTTCTTTTCTAATGCTTTCATTCCTTCTGGTGCCATACATATTCGTAGAAACACAACAATGTATTCTAATTCCATGGGTGCACGTTGTAACCTATACAACTATGCATCTAGCATGGTTTCTTCAATTGTATGTGCTTCCTCTCCTGAGTTGATTCTAGATAAATGGTCTGGTCCATAATTGCTTTTCCCTAGCTTCACCACAACTATGAAGTCAAACTCTTGAAATAGGAGCACCCATCCACATATGCACCCCTGTAAGATGGGCTTGTTTACCAAGTACTTCAATGCCATGTGATCTTTATAAAACACAAATGGTGCTACTAAAAGGTACTGTCGAAACTTTTGCAATGCATATATCATGGACAAAACTTCGCACTCTAGCTGTGGTTGTATAATTCTATTCAAGAGGAGTCAACTTCATACTAAAAAAAAAATAAGATGATCTATAATATCTTCATCAAGTTGAGCTAACACAATGCCAATGGCCATTCAAGAAGCATCCACATGCACATGAAATGGTTTATCCTATGAAGGAAAGTGCGTAATGGGCATGGTAGTAAGTTTCTATTTTAATATCTCAAACGTGTGTTGTGGTTCTCCCCAATAAAATTTTCCTTTACCCTTTAGTAACTCTTCTAAGGGTGCAAAAATTTTGGCATGCCCTTTGATTAATTTTCTATAATATCCTGTATGACCTAAAAATCTGCACACCTCACTTTGACTGTAGGTAGACGCTTCCTGCCTAAAATGACTACAACCTTGGCTAGATCAACCAACAAACCTTCCTTGTAGATTATTTATCCTAACACTATTCCAAATGGTGTAGCAAATATGTACTTCTTGATGTTCAAAGAGATACTCAGTTGTCTGCATTATTCAAACATTAAGCGTAGATTGTAGAATAATCCCATTTTAAGATTTTAGAAACAAGGAAAAAAATTATTCTCTGTTCTAAATACATAATTTAGAACATACATTTCATAACAACCATTCTTATAAAAAATAACCATATACAGCTATAATGACTCAGTGAGCAACCGATCTATTCATTTCATGACTCGGTGAACTACCGATCTATTCATGCATAAAATTGAGTTTTTGAGCATTCTCCTAAATACTCTGTATACTTGGTTTTCTTACCCTACTCTGGGTATTGAGTGATCTGTCTAAGGAACCTAACTAAATATTTGTTACCAATATTCATCGGCATCACGATCCTTAGCTTAGGTGACATAGGACAATGCAATCAAGACTTGCGATACTTTGGCCAAAGATTTCTAGCATCGCTTTGTTTGTATATCTTACTCCTTGACGACATACTCATCAATCCGGAATATGTCCTTCACCGCACTCCATTGTTATCTATAATGTCTTATACTCGACTTCTATCAGTCCCCTTGCCCAAGGTTTACTCTAGTTTAGGGTAATAACATAGGTCATGATATGAAGAGGCTCACAAAGACTTAGGATAAATTGGCATGCTGGGTCAACCTGGGTTAACCCCGTGTGCCAAGGTACCCTAAGTCCTAGAGGGCTACTTCATATCCTAACTATGTTACTATCCAAACCTAGAAGGAAAACTTGTTCAAGTTCAAAGGTTTGTAGGTCCTGACGATCAATGTAGAAGGGTGTTGCCACACATTAACTGTACTATTGTATCCTCGATAAGATCCTAATCTTCTTGAAGGTACAACCCTGTAGTTGATGTGTGCTAGCATCCTATAGAACAGCCTCATTAGGATGTACATACCTCCAAGAGTTTAGTTATGTTAAGTTAAATTGGGTTAATAGATGTCATGTTTGGTAGCCCAACTAACCCCGATTCCAATCCTCTTTACGTCCTTATTAAGAGTTAGATTTTATTTAATCCTAAGAAATTAATTAACTAAAGGTTGCTTCCAAATTGGTTAGTTTTGGCATAATATCCCATTGTCTAAAATAGGACAGCAACAACACATTCCTTTCTTATAAAATGATTTGACCACTTAAGGAGTTGAATAACATCCTAATAGGTCAAACTTATCGGACTTATTACAATTACTTCTTAATTTTTTGCAATCATATCTTCCTCTTTTAAGTATATCTTTGTTAGAGAGGAAGAGTCTTCCTCCTATAGTAAAATGCTATGGTATAATACACCCCATTTATGTCCTTTATAATCTCGACAATTTTCATTAAAGTTTTACTTCACATCAATTGAGATAATGAAATACTTAAATAAGAATGTTGCATTCTGCCTCTTATTTAATTGCAACTTACTTAGGGAGTTCCTCTAAATCCCTTTTACAATTTATTTATCAAAATTCACATCCAACCATATAGATAATAAGTAGAATATCCTCAAGACAAGATACCATCCTACCAATAAAGGTACAAGAGAATTTATACAAACAATGCCAGAAAATTCTCAACTTTCAATTCATAGTCAAACTTATACATTTACAAAATCTATGCATCTTAGACACACAACATAACAACATCCTTTCCATAAAAGAATATAACTTTTATTTTCCAGTACAATCTATGCCAATCAGATTTCTTTAAAAGAATCAGATTTAGAACAGCCAATGCATCATATAAGTTTGTGCCTTCTCTTATCACTTACGTTGTCCATCTACAAAAATTACTAGTAAGAGTCAGTTCAATGAACTGAGCATGAAAAGCACTAAACCTTAAAACAAGATGCACTCAACTAATTGTTTCCATAAAACAACCCTGCTTTAAGGACCAGAGGGTATCTCATATATAGTAGGCGTAAGTAATTACAATCAGTTAAGAAGAGCAATAACATCTGAATTACTTCAAAAGAGAAAGAGTAGACTATGTTAAATATTATCAATCCTAACGTTTTAACATGATATTTATTCCATTGATTTCCTTTAAATACAACAGATCATATTATCACCTTATATTCCAACTTTACCACAATAGAATAGAATACTAAGTTATTTATCTTAAGATAAAAAGGTTTCTAACATCATGATATAAATTAGGATGATTCATCTAACATTAATTAATATGTTCATCACAACAGGATAAAATAAGAATACCCAATAAGGAGAAAGAGAATATCACCCAGTCCCCAGTTTGTATTTCCCATTCAACAACTAGTCATCATTCACCTTCTTTTCTATTACAATGCAAAATAAGTAAAAGAAGGCTAACCAACAATGTTCAACTTTATCCTAAGAACATTCCATCGTAAGTCCTTACAACTGAATTCATTCCAACTATTTGTAAAAGAAGAAAAGCAGCAATGTACCTACCACAAAGAATCATCTATTTTATTACCATTAACAATAGTTCCTTTTTCAAACCAAAGACAATTTTACAGATGAATAAAAGGGTTCCAAGGAAGAGTTCCAAACACTTTTAAAGGAAAAAGGAGAAACTTATAACCCTGTTCAAAACCAGATCTCCCAATCAAACAAGTATTCCCTTTAGTTCATTCATTAAAACACCGAAGGTTATACACACCATAAGAGTTTTAATAATTCCATATAAACTCTATATTAATTCAATGAACTCAATCAAGAATTGTAACCCGAGTAATAATTCGTATTCAAAATTTACCCAAGTGTTTAGTCAAGATAGAATTAAATACTTACTTCTCAACTTGTCACTCTTGAAGTAAAATATTGAATTCCTAACAGGATTAGAAACTACAAAATGATTTCAAGTCAAACCTTTCACGGTTAACTAGAAATTTAGGCAAAACTATCATTTCCAGTTTCATCCCAAATACATTCAACTAATCCTTTAGCATGCGACGAGTATGATAACTACTAAACAATCTAAAGTCAACATTTTAAAAGTTTACCAAACAATTTCTAGCCTATCATTTCCAATTTCCTTAATACACATGCAATTATCCAAACATGCAACTATATCATTTCGGGTTACATGTTTACCGAAGTTCATTCAAAGCGTGATATATTCAAAAGATCTTGCAATATTCTTAACCAATTCCTTCATGTTCTAGGCTTGAATTATAACTTGAGCATTTTGTTTAGCACGTGTTCTCATCAATTCAAACATTCAACCGAATTCATCTAGTGCAGGTAGTTAAATCCCTTAACAATTAAAAATTATACAAAGAAAACTGACGGTTTCCCAACTTGGCCGACACCATGCCTAGTCATCTTTACAAACAATATGAAACAAGTTCTTTGAATATCATTTCAATATATATACCCACATTGAACTAATAAAAACTTCCGCATCGAAGAACAAGAATGGAGTAGTGAGAAAACATTAAAAACTTCCTTAGTTAAAGAAAGGTTTACATAATCATCTTTCAACCCTTAGTTAACAACAGACGAATTGAAAGAGTGTAAGAGAGAGTCCAATCTATACTCTATAATTATCAAACTGTTTCATTAAGAACTCCCTTCAAAACTTATAGGGTCTCATAAACATTTACTCCCACAAAATATGGGTTCACTATGAGCCCAAGTTTTCTTGTGTATAACACACAGCAAACAGAATTTTGACAAGTTGGAAACAAGAACAACCCATCTATAACACATCCCGATTATAACAACTAAGAAACAAGTCAAAAAGTCATAGAATCTCGAAACCCAATCTACATAGCTCATAAGACAACAAGTACCAACTAAACTCCAGTTGAAGGTAAGGTTCCTTAAACAAAAACATGGGTCTAACCAGTTTTAACATTCATTTAAACAGAAACAGAGGAACCCAAAATTCTTCAAAGAAAACTCAAGTGAGAAATAGTAGTATGTTTTAAAACCATTACCAATGAGTACTGTGTCACATTATGCTAAGCAACTTACAGAGTTCCCTTTTTGCATAGATTTTCATGTGCTAACACTAACATAACGAAAAGTCTAATCAAGATTATTCTTTGTAAAGGATTTCAAACCAAGAAGAGCAAGATTTAATAAACCCAATAACAAATAACCAGGCAACATGCAATGTACTAAACTAACAGAGCAGAGTTGTTTCAATGAAATCATTTAGAAGAGAGAAAATATTTTAAAAGTCATAGCCTATCATGCCCGATAAGTCATTTGTAAAATCAAGAAGACCGCGAGCCAAACTTGTTTCTTCTCCTCTTCTCCACGAAAGATCCAACAACCATATGATTCTTCCACAATGCCTTTTATAAATTCCAAGAAACGAAAATACATTGGAAACCTCAAAAATAGTCATGAAGTGCAGTTTAAGCTATTTTGGTTCAAAAACAAGAGTTCATGCAGAGTAAAAATCGGAGACCATACACAATGAAACAACCCTTGCGAAATTCATCGACATGCCTACCAAAGCGGTTCGGGCTCGAAAACCAAACGTAATTAATTTCATTAATCCAAAATCTCCCACTTGATCCTATCTACCACCGCCGCCAAGTTTGGCTATTACCAAGTCACATTCAATAAGCATTTCAAATTGTAGTGACATTGCCACCTGGGCTTCGCCCAACCTAATTTACCCTCGCCAAAGTTGGCACATACCACCGAGTCCTTCCATCCTTATCAACATCTTAAATGTCCTAGAACCGTCACCCAACACTTACAACCCTTAGTTCCCTTTCATGCCAATAACTTAGGATAGATAAATGGCTTAGGTTAGATCTTAGGTAACTTAAAGTTTATACCTTAGGATATAACACTAACCACTAACCCCTAACATAGGTCCTAGTAATTAGGTTAGATATTTCCACATAGGTAAGTAACAAAAATGCCATAGTTAAAGCACTAAGTTAGATCATCATATAGCCTTGTTGTATTAGGTTCCAGCTTTAATACATAAAGAACCCCTTCTTACTCCTTAGTACCGAGTTTAGGTCAGAATTAGAATTACATCAAGTAATCATAGCTTAGGTAGGAGATACTCTCACCTAGTTTAGGGTTCTAGTTTTCTCCAATGCCATGAATAGGTTGAAATCTCAATTACGCTAGTAATGACCTACCAGAGCCGATTTCCAAAGATCCAATGAAACTTTCCTGAATGGAAATATTTTCACAAAAAGAGAATTAAAGAGCTTATGTCTACTAAGTTCATTCCATATGCTCTTAGTTCATGGAATGCTAATTCATCGAGTTGTTCATCCCAAACAGATTTAAATCATTCCTTGGATCACTGAAATTGATCTAAGGGTGAGTCATATAAATAGATAAGTTTACAATTTTTCCTTAAATCAAATGCACACACATCTATAAGAATTGAAAAATGAATCCAGAAACATTCCAGCTTCAATCAAAAGATCTCGAAGAGCATAAAATACTTAACCATATCAATCATGATTTCCCATAATCAAGAGAACATATCCTCATAGGAAAAATCACAATGATCTTTCACAAGCCCATATACTATCCAATCATCTAGGTATACCTGTAAGAAGTTGTGAATAAAATCTTTAAATACTTGAAAACTATGCGTGAAATACGTAAAGTGCATTTTCAATCCAAAAGGCATCACAATATAGGTAAAACTACCCCATTCATAGTGAATGTTGTATTTTCTTTATCCTCCCGAGCAATCCTAACCTAATGATACCCGTTAAAACCCATCTATGAAGGAATATATTTTGTGCCCTGTAACTCCTAATATTTTCTCAGTGAATGGCATAGGAATGGATTTGTGACGCATATAACATTCAGCTTCCTATATTCCACACATATTCTAATTTGTCTCTCCTTCGATATCGATCACCATTGGGCTAACCCATACCGACTCATCAAGGAGCTTGATAATTCCATATTTCAACATTTTATCAATCTCTTCTTTTACCTTTTCGGAGTAAATTAGGATTCATTATGTAAGGCCTCTTTATAACTCGGTTGTGCACTTGTCCTTAATTTTTATCTTCATTTCCCCAAGTGATTTATGCACACCTTTAAGTTCATGATACCCTCAAGGGAATAAGTCCCGATAATCTTGAATAACTCAATGATCTTTGCTACCTCCGAGTTTGACCAAGGTATTCTCCAGCTTATGGCCTCTTTAGGCTCAACCTTTGAACCTATATTCACCTTCTTTGTTTTCATGGGTTCGTGATAGGTGCCCATATCCTTGTTTACACTCGGCCCAAGACCTCGCTCACCCTTGTGAATGTTCAATATCCAAGTCCTCAACTTCCTCATTATCTATGATGTAGACCATCCTTCCCTTCTCTTTCTCAAGGTAAGCATGTTCAAGTAATATGGAGTACAGTTTTTCTTCCTTTTCAAAACATGCTCTGAACTCTATCTCACCAAATAATTCTTGAATATGCTCTTATGCTTTTGCACTATCTCCCATAGTCAAGCACTTGAAAAATTTTAATGCCTCTTCCATAGAGGTTTAGTTGAGAAGTATTCAAAAGTCTGGATCATTCCCGTAGTAAAATATTTCCAGCTTTCCAGTCTCTCGATGTAGTTCTGCATATAGATACCAGGCATGTGCGCATCCTTATATCATAGAATATAGGTGATGCACCTCAAGTGAAGGTGGTAATGCTTCTTGTCCTAATGTCCAGATTCTCTCACACTGACTGAATATGATGTTGAACAGGTTGATCACCATGATAAGTGCATATTTGCATAGGTGCATTGTTCCTTATAAACCTAGTAGACAAAGTGACTCCAATCTCTTCCCATTTTATAATATTATCTCTATGGACTACCCACCAACGACGTTGTTGTCCCACGTGTAAGGTATATACTAACATAGCTCTTCTCTTAATTTGATCTATCCATTGTGTTTCCATGGCCTTCAAAAATGCAGGAAGATCTTTTGCCCCTGTATACCAAGGTATTGTGCTACCTATCCATTAAATCGAATGAAATCCATTCCTATGTGTAACCATGATTTTACCTCGCACCCTACCAATTCATATGTACCATGAGCCCAATTGTTGCAAGAAATACTCGTAGTATCACTAATAGAATGAGAATCCTCCCACTATAGGATGCCTTCTTTTGATGGCTCATTGACCTCTGGGTCCTGAATAGCACGTACATAAACTCTATTTAAGTCCTCCTCACTTAGAGGCTCAACATATGGTGTAGACTTCCCATCTGTCAAAGGTATCACAACCCTTTCCTCCTTGTTTTCAAAGCTGATATACCCCTTATTAAACCTCAAGTAAACATTATTCACATAACACCAAGGGCATCCAAGCAGTGGCTGGAAAATTTTTGCTTCTACGAGTGCTAATACATCAAAATCCCTAGTGAACTTGGCCCTTGTATAGTTATAGACGTATCTTTCAAAACTCCTATGGAGTGGCCTTAGTCCAATTTTAAATAACACATTAGATGATGGCTACAATAGAGGCCTCCCATTTTTACCTATGCATCTAATGTAAGCACATTTACTTCCACACTGTATCAATCAATATGTTACTTAATAGCCACCCATCTACAACAAAGATTCGATTAATTTCTTTGTCATAGTCAATGCTATCGGGGGAAGATTTGCATACATGTAATCTATCGTCCGGTCTCAAGACTTATGCGCGAGTGTTCCCTTTTAACCAACTTTCTAAAAGTGGAATAATGCTTTCCTGGTGCAACATCTTTCACACCTCTCGCATATCATCGACATCAATTTGGATTGTCTCTCATGCTTTCTTCTACTCCTTTAGGTACTATATTTTACCCTGAAGATTCCTTATCACTTCCATGGTATCCTTGTAAAATTCCTTCTGATGAGCAGGATCTGGGTACCTTGTATGTAAAACCTCCTCCTTGGTGATCATAGGCTTATGGTGCAATGTCTCTCTTGTGCGCGCCACTTTAGCATGTGTAGTAATCTTCACTGTCAATGCCTCAGGTCCTTCTGCTATCTTGGGCATCCACTAATCTTCTACTACGTGCTAGATTCTAACCATCCTAAGCACCTTTGTTTTCTTACTTATGCTACTTACTCAGATGCTCATATAAGTCTAGGCACTCTTCATAGCTATGGTTCTTTCCATAAAAAGAACATGCAATATTCTAAGGACATTCACGCCTATAGTGGTTAGGAGATCCACACGTATAACATGTTCCACAAGGGAACTCACCTCTTCCTCCACCATGGCCTCATCCTCCATATCCACCACGATATCCATGTCCCCTTCCATGACCTCCTTCAAAACACCCTTCATTCCTGTCATAGCGTGTTTGATTATGATCCCGATCCTGGTGCTCATTCTTACCCTTAGAATTATTTGTTATACTTGTCTATCATACCCCAATGTCTATAGCATCCTAGATCTAACCAATCAACCTGGAAATCCTCAAATTATCATGGTCATACCCCAATGTATATAGCATCCTCGATCTGACCAATCAATCGATAATCCTCAGTATCATGGGTTGTGGACCTACAAATCTTGTAAAATCAAGGTACATTCTTCCTTATCACACGTTGTAATAAAGGATGGTGACTAACATCTTGATTCAAATGATAGATCTCATAGTCCAATAGTAATGAGTGTATAGATCTACAAGGGTAACTATCCTTGGTGTGACCTTCCACTTCACAATATGTACACTAAATTCCTAAGCGTGTTTCATGGGCTGAATTTTCTGATAGCTTCTCTAACTACTTTTCCATAGCTGCAATTTGTGCCTCTAGGAATGGACTAACACCAGTGTCAATGCTCCCAACTACCTCAACATACAAATCTTCTTACAGTGCTTCGTTTGGATCAGTGTATGTCTTATGTGACAGTGCCCTCCTAAAAGGTGTAATTAATCTCCAATGAACCATTGTGCATGTTGGCTAGCGTGAATATCATAAGATAGCTTAGATAGAAGTGTCTTAAAATGAGCATCATACTCATGTACACTCTTAGTAGTTCCTTTCTTGATATCCTTGAGCGCACTAATACTCTTTTTCTCAAACTCAAGGATATGGAACTATTTTAAGAAAGCATCCTTCAATGTTGCATAATCCACGCAAGTTTAATCAAGTTCAAACTTCCTATATCAGTTATGTGCACGCCCCTATAATGTAATAGCAAATTGACTTACCTTGCACTCAGTAGCCATGATCCCTTTAGTGCACCACAAGATTTCACACATATGCACATGTTTGGTAGCATCCTCTATACCTCTATATTCTAAGAGATGAAGAGACATCTCCATATAGATATTATGTGGTTTTTACGGACCTTGACCACCTGATCCAAAACCTCATGTGTTCCCTCTACCTCCAAAACCACCAGATCCATTAGAACTAGAACCACCTATACCTTTTTATCCTCCACTTGTAGTGGGAATAGGACCTGTAGATGTACTCCCCTATGCTCTAATAGTAGTACTATACTAAACCCCTATAGTCTGTGAGGTATTTCCACTTCCAGAGGTGAATCCAACATGATGTGTGCTCACATTCTACATGGATGATGTGCCTAAGAATGTTCCTTCAAATATCATTGAAGTCATATTTACTGTCATTGATGTACTCTTTCTCTACTACTTCCCAAGTTAGCTTTCTGGTTACTTATCATACTAGATACTGGAAAACCAAGCACAAGGGCTAGGTCACTAGGTGGATTAAAATGCATGCCCAGTCTAGGTCAGGTGTCTCTACTAGTGCACTTATATGTGAGGTCGAGGGGGGATCTCTATCATGCTTTCCAAGATGGGGGAGTTCCTAATGCTCTGGCTCCATGTCTTCTACGTGAGCAGTAAACCCTTTATGAGCCATCTCTCTCCTCAACGCCATACTTTCTACAATGTAACGTTACTTCTCTATCTCCCTCTTGCACACCTCATTAAACTTAAGCTACCTTTCCTCTCTCTGCCTCTCTGCCGCTAGGTATGCCATCTTTCACCAAACCTGTTCCTACCCTCACGCATGGTGAAGTTTAGTTAGCCATCGGTTTACTCTCCAGGTTCAAAGTTACCATCAAGATCTTGATCACCAATGGAATACCTTGCAAATATGTTCCTCTTGGATACCACAAAAATTGGAATTTAGCTACCTCTAGGAAAGAGTACGTCGAAATTGAATATTCCAAAATATAACTATTTAGAACACCATAAAACCACGTATCCACAACGCGAGTCCAAATCATATCAGCATCATAAAGGGCCTAAAATTCTTCATGTGTCCAAAAAAGTGTGTGATAACTCTAGTTCTCGTTGAGACGCATAAGCAAGAATCCACTCGTATAGTTCTACTGGAAAGATAGTGAAAAAAACTCTCATATAAATCATATAGATTCTGTTCTACCTAAGTGCATGCATTAAACTCAGATCCACTGCTAAACCATTGTGCATATTCTTCCTCCAGATCATGTACCTATTCCTCAATACTTTCTAGAGTTAACTAGTATGTCTTCATCATGAACCATCCTGAAAGAAATGAAAAAGAGCTCCCGGCAAAAGAACCAATGATTTGGCCTAGAATTTACCATATAACACCCTAGTCACACTGGCACATTACTCAACCTTGAATGAGTTCTCACCCGAAGCGTGCAAAGGTACTAGGTCCTC
Source organism: Taxus wallichiana var. yunnanensis (assembly GCA_018340775.1). Taxonomy (NCBI): domain Eukaryota; kingdom Viridiplantae; phylum Streptophyta; class Pinopsida; order Cupressales; family Taxaceae; genus Taxus; species Taxus wallichiana. The sequence goes on from CM031235.1 coordinate 616,262,861, forward strand.
TTTCAGTTGTTGTAATAGGATGTTAGCAAGATGAAAGAAGAAACATATAGATTCATAACTAATCCATCATTCTATAATGCATGCTACCCTCATATCTATGAAGGAACAAGCTTAAACAGTAATCATGATTGAATTAATAACATGCACTACACAACTACACACAGAATGACACTTAGATTCAACCAATATCTTCCATCTATTAATAAATATAGAAGCTCCTTACATTAATGTTAGTCTATACCAATGCGCGTGTGGATCTGATATAGTAATTCAGTCATATGCGTATATCTCTTTACCTCCATACATACACACACTCTGTATATTCTCTGTTACACTCTTTTTACTATGTACCTAACATCATATATATAGGGTGGGGACTTGCCCTTCACCACTTATCTATTCCAGAAATAGGCCGCATGCTATTGATAACCACGTGTCATTCTCGTATAGCCACACATGAAAGTGTGCTAGCCATAGACCTCTCAGCTTAATCAAGTGTCAATTCTATTCTTAGCTCGTCTCCATGCAAAAACACTTCAATCCACTCCTCCAAAGATATACAATGCATGGCACGCACGTCTTTGCATCATTGGTGTGTTCCACATGCCATCTTCTAAAAGTAGGTCTCCATGCTCAAAATCAGCAAGTCCTTGAAAGTTGAACTTACCTTCCACACGCGGGTCCTTCTTGTCCTTCTACACCCTTAATCCTAGCCTTTTCTCCCACGCGAACTCGCTTTGTTCTCTAACAAGTATTCTCTCGATCAAAAAGCATCATATCAAGAACAAGAAGTTTGAGGTTGGGTAGTTAGTGTTATTGTATGATTCCAAGTATCTCGTGTCATCCTAGGAAATTGAAAGTCCATTGGTTGAACCTTACATCATCTCATATATTCTTGATTTAGGTGCTTTCCTTTACAAGCGCTGGATGGGACAAAGTTACCAGGTCACTTAAATGGGAGTAGGCTGAAGCCCTACTCTAAATAAGTCTTCTTGGTGTTCGTAATAAGGTAGTATTTCTAAGTAGCTTAGAATTTCCCTTTATGCTTTTTATTTTCTTGTGTTTCCCTTCTCGTTGCTTTTTTATTTCATTTTGTTTCTTTTTTTTGTGCCTTGTGCACCGGTAACTACATTATTTTTCTAAAAAATTTGTATGCACAGAGGACCACACATTTGTTTTAGTGATGTAAAGTATAGGCCTTTAATACAAGTTTGAACTCGATGGTAGAAGTTGTGGTAAATGGCCCGGTCAAGGATAAAAAAGCACGTAGAAGAGGAGGTAGAAGGAAAATGGTTGGTGTCAAGAAGGCCTTGTAGAAACCACGTACAAAAAGGATGAAAAGCATGGGAACAACATGAGGTACGTGAGGGAAAAATTGGGTAAAGGACATGAAATACATTTAGCGTGTGTGGACACACGCATAAGAATCTTCAACCGGGTTAGATTTTTCAAGTGCACAAGAAGGTCAGTAAAAGGTTTTTTGTGCAAGATGTGGCACATGGGTAAAGGAACTTAAAGAAGGCTTAGTGGAAAAATTCACATTTAATGTTAAAGTACATTGGTAGGTGGTATAGTATTAAATGCTAGAGGGAAGCAAAAACAATAAATACAAGGTTGGGCAAGTCATTTTTTACCTTGCGATCATGAAGTAAAATAACCTCTTGCGAACTAGGGCATCCAGAGATAAATTTATGGGAAGAAAGGAGAATATTAAATTTGAGTGAGCATCTAGAGTATATCTATGAACCAAAAGGAAGGAGTACACGAGTGTGAGGAAGGTTGTTTGAGAGCATCATCTTATGGAAGGATTTCCTGATAGGGTTTGGCAGCTAGGGCATAGAGAAAGGAGGATTAATTTCAAGAGTTGAAGCTTTGGAGTGAACGAGGATAGAAAAGTGACATGTGAGGATGATAATCGACAAGTGACCTTCTCCCATACCCGACCTCCCGAGGTCGTGCTGATAGCCGGTGGTTTAAAACGTGGGTGACTTAGATGAAGTCATAGCCAGGATTATGGCCAGTTTTTCATGATAGAAAAGCTACAGGTGAGGATGAGAAACGGTAAGTAACTTTCCTATGGCTAACTGTAGGAGGATCAATGACTAAGATATGGTAGTGTGAACTCCTGGTGGCTGAAATGAAAAAGGGGAGATTTAGAGGCTATGAACGGGTAGTGTAAATTCCCAATGGTTTATTCTCCTAATTAGGATCTAAGTATTAATCTAAAATGAAGTCTCTTAAACTGAAAATAACAATTTATACTACTGCTGAAAGGGAAACTAATCTAAACAAAATACATGATTGAAACATTATAATTACAAACAACAATTAAAATACTCTTATACTAAAACTAAACAAGCGAGATAACCTGGTGTGGTTATTCACCTGTGCAAATGTGTGAATCTAGATGAAAGACAACTAATTAACTTAATTGAAAACCTTCAATCTTACCTCAGAAGTGAGGAACAAATCATAGCTTCTCAGAAACTATCATTCCCCACAACTTCCCTGGCAATATTGAAAGTGAGCTTAACTAAAATAAAATGATTCACTACTCTATTTGATAATAACTTTGATGATTTAAACCTGGAGTTTACTGCAGAGGAAAATCCAATTGTGTTGTAGCTTGTCCCCTCAGAGTGATCTCTTCATTCTTGCATGTGTTCACGTGAATCCAAAAAGAGTAGGAGTATAACAACATCAACAAGAGAAGGCACTGGGACGATAGTTGCTTTGAAGTAAAAATGGCACGAAGCACAAGTAGGAGAGGGATGGCGCAAGTGAACTGGCTTGGCCTATGTGATTCCTAGCAGGGTCATTGTAACAATGATGAAACAAAATGATAAATAACAGGTACTCAAACAATGAGCAATAGCAGCTTCAGAGAAATACAATGAAGTACAAGTAGGAGAGGGATGGCACAAGAGAACAGAGCTTGGCCTATGTGATTCCTAGCAGGATCGTTGTCGGTGTACAATGAGGCATAACTAAATATTCAAAATTCTAGTCCATGCTAAAGATAAAATGATTCATAAACAAAATCTAGGACTGAGTATTGAAGACTGAAGCTCAAGAATGAAGACTCCAGACCAAAGAACTAAGACCATTTTCTTGTAAACAAGTTACATATTTATAGCATTTGCAATCACCAGAAGGCAAGTTCAAATTGAACTCTCTCACCATTAAACAAAGAGAAATTACTATTTACTAGGTGGCTAAAACATAAATGCAAGCAAGAGTGGTTGAGAAATGTGGATGTAAATTGAATTTTTACATTTGATGAAATCATCGGAACATTCTGGAAAACGTGCACCCCGCAGGACTATCCACCCCTATGCAAGCAAATATTATAGGACCACACTCTGTGGGCGATGGTCACAGACCACCGCCTGCAGGTGGTGGTTTTATAACTTAAAGAAAAAAAATGAAAAAATGGAAGGGGGTAAAGAGAGAAAAGGTTAGGACAAAACATGTAGAGGCTGGACAAGGCTTTTTGGGATGCAAATGTATACTTGGAGCTTTTCTGGATTCCCGAACACCTTATGAAGAGATCTGAATCATCATTGGGGTTTCCGTAACCTCTTTCCAATAGTACAATACATACAATTTTGGGTACATACATATTTCCTCCTCGAGAAGCATTTTAGCCATGAAGAGGCATAAAATGGTGGGTCCGAGTATGGTGGTCCCGAAATGGGGAGTTAGAAGCTATACCGACACTCCATGTGTCGTAATGTTGCCATCCAAATTCCCGCTATCTACAAAATGAAAAGGGGACTCAAGTGTAGATAGATAAAATAAATAAAAAATAAATACTAAATTAAAATGAAATGAGGACTTACCATTTGCACGAGGATAAGAACTTACCTCCATCGGTGCTCCAACTCTGCGTAAAAACACTCAAAACAAGATTAGAATACTAGATATATATATATATATATATATAATGAGCTCATTTTACTATTCATTTGTGCGTATTGATTTGGTAATTTTTGAGCTTTGGGTCCACGGTGATCACTCTTTTGTTTTTGAGTATGATTGAATTGGAATGAGCTTGGGAATGGTATTTTGCGTTAGGCTTAGCTTTTTGCTATTTTTTTGAATGCTTTTGAGAAGAACTCCTAAGAAATTCGTAACTAGAGTGGTCACAATGGGCCTCAAAGGGCAGATAGGTAGAGTTCCTTTATTGCTTAGTCTCCATTTTGTGAGGCATGTATGATTTTTGGTATTTTGTGCTTATTGCAAGTGTTTTGACCATGCCTAGTGCATGATGGCATTGTATGTAAAACACGATGCTTATATATATATATATATATATATATATATATATATATATATATATATATATATATATATATATATATATATATATATATATCTTTGTTCAAGGTTATTCGTTGATAAAGTTAGCTTATATTGATGATTTGATTCATGTGTGTACTCTTAGATGTTTAGAATTTTTTATTTTCATATGCTTTTCAGAATGTATGTAATGGATGACAAGTGATAACAAATGTTGAACAAAATGTTTCTCCTTTGTTTGTTTTTGTAATGCTATATGTGATGATGCAAACATATTGTCGTGATCTCAACTTTGGCTTCTTTGGGCAATATTCATTGCTTCTTCTCATTTTGGAAAAATGTGATGAATATATAGTGATAAAGAGATGAACTTGCCCCATTCCTAACTCCACGAAACTAGTGAGATGTGAGAGGCTCATCACCAAGAGTTGGGAAGGGCACAAATTATATGAGTTTGACCGAATGGAAATGATGAGAAAAAGACAAGGTATTAACACAAAATCAAATTCATACTTGTGTACTTACTCTTACTCAAACTACCACATAGTTCAAAATGTAACTTATTTCCAGTTTATCTACACCTACATCCATGGATGGCAACTTGGTTAACAAAATCTGGTTTTAAGGATTTGATCTCTTTGGAATTTGGATATTTAACATCTCTTAGTATACTTTGATTTAAAACATTAATATTCACTAATTTGCGTGAATGGACCCCCCTACACCTTGTTTCATGTTAATGGTAGGAAGCATGGGCTCATCACCGAAGGCAGGGATATAGGTGAGTAAGGGAACTTCTTTCCTTTCTCAACCTCGCATCACTAGTAAGAGATGCGGGCTTATCACCGAAGGTTGGTGGGGCAAAGAAGTGTGTAAAAATAAAATATTCTATTTTGTTTAGTATTTTTTATTTAATTTGACATTTCTGATTTGTGACTTTGGAGTATCCTTATTTCAAAGAGATGTAAGAAGGATAGATGTGACACCAAGAAGCTTCTAGAATAGACCATAGGTAAGAACAACTTAACCAAGTAGAAAAGAATGAGTATGACCAAGTATGCAAGCCTTGGTATGGTTTTTGTCAAGACTTTGTCTGTTGAATTGATGAAATGATTTTGAAACTATTTGATGATATTATGAAAATTGAAGAGATGTGATTTGAATGCTTTTGCCAATATTTTCATAAGCTTGTAATAAATTTCTTAAGAATAAGTTCCTTGACCACAACATTATAGAATGAGTGAACAGATGAACTAACTAAATTACTAATGCAATGCAACTGCAACCATGTACATATGAAAATGTAGGTGGAACTATATGTCATGATGTCTAAGGCAAAGAAAGTTGATGAATATCGAATTCTTCACCCCTAGAAGTACACAATGGAGAACCATTATCCTCAAAGTTTTCGTTCTCTTGACGAGGGCCTACCATTCTGGGTTTGAACTTACAACCCTTTCCCAGAGGTGTATATGTCCCATTATTAAAAACATTTTTCTGAAAGAGGCATTTGCATGCCTCTTTGTCATGTTTTTGAGAGATGGCATGTGGGTGAGCATGACTATGTTGCTTGACCTTTTCTCCCATATGGAGCATTGTGTTTATTTGTAAATTTTTTCAAATGATGAGGTCTTGCCCCATGGATAGGGAAAACTTAGCTTTAGACGCGCATGGGTCGAAACCAGGCTTTAGAATAGGGCAATACCTAGAGATGGTTTTGATAGGCATCATTTCAATTTTAAATTTCCCTTCTTCATTTGTTAATTCTATCATGTTCATATCTAGATCTAGGTCATCGAGGGAAGAGATGCTATACCGAGAAGACTACCCATTCCCTGAGGTTCAAATGGGAGAAAGATTGGCTCGTCATTCTCCAAGAGTTTCATAATTCCTGTTGTGGTTTTAGTGGAGACTGTTTCCATAGAAATTGACTTACCTTTATCTATTTTTACCACCTCAAATGTTTTTGGTTTAACAACTTCAACCTCTGGAATGTCCGGGGTGACTGGGACTAACTCTTTTTTTGGAGGTGGTTTGTTTAATTGATTTGTGGGAAGCTCATACTCTGTATGGACTCCTTTCTTTTTCTTGAGGTTTTCTAAGTGTATATCAAGGGTTTAGGATCCCCTTGAGCAATGAAGACTTTTCCTAGGTGTAAAAACCTTACTTCTTGGAATAACATGGAAGGGATTGCCTTCATGCGATGTATCCATGGATGACCGAGAATCATATTATAGTTGGTTTCCCGATCTATAATATAAAATTCAGTGAGGATTGTTTTGGGCCCTAGAGTGACTAGTAGCACTATAGTCCCGATTGAACTTTTGAGACTATCATAGCCCCTTAGCATGTTTCATGTTGAAGAACAGTTCATTTCTCCATATCCTAGATTTTGAAGAAAAGTGAAGGGGACTATGTTAACTACTACCCCATCATCAATCATTACACGCTTGACGTAGTTGTTGTAAATCCAAACCTGCAAGTGCAAGGGTGGATCACCTCTACGTGAAATTTTAGTGTCTGTTGGCATCTTGCTTATGTCAAATACAAACTCAGTATCCCTATCTTGGTTGCCCTTGAGGGTAGATGTCAAAGTCTACATGGTTTATTTGAGTGTTAGGAGGTGGCGTAATGTGGATTAGATGTCCAATACCTAATGCTTTGAGTAAACGTAAAGCGATGCACGGGTGAATTCTTCAGCAAATCTAGGAATGAAATGTGGGAAAAGGTCTTGTTCAAATCTGATATTAAATCATAGGATCCTACTGGTTTAGAAATTGTAGGAACTTCATCTCATGTGAAGAAAATATTAGGTAGGGGTTGTGAAACATACTCCTTTGTCTGAGTGTTTCATTAATTTCACGCTCAACCTCCAACTCAACTAATCCTAAGATTTTTGTATTACCGTTTGAACCTAGGTTAGGAGTAATCTGAGAGTTGTTAGGAGTTGAGGCATCTTGATCATTATTTCCTATCATGATACCTTTGTTTATTTGGTTTGGATCTAACCTGTTATCATTAGAATGATTCGGGAGAGGATCATTGAAAATCTTGAGAGATGTGTTTTGAGGGGAAACTAATCCCATATAGGTGTTTGGCGTGGGTAGTATAGGACTTGCCAAAAACATATCTACAAAGAGTTGTTTTTATCTTCTGGTAGATGTTGTAATAATTTTTTGTAGTCATGAAAGTCCTAGTATCATGACCTCATATTTTGTGAAATCCATAGTATAAATTGGGATTATAGTCCGTGGTTGTTGGTTTGAACCTTATTGTGACCCAAAATTCTGATTAGGTTGTTGATTGTTATAGTTGTAATTTTGAGGTGGTTTCCTTTGGATTTGGTTTTGATATCTATCTAGGCCTCAAGCAAGGCCTTAGGTCTACTCATGTTGTTGTTGTTGGTTTTGTTGTTGTTGTTGTTGTTGTTGGAGGATGATTAAAATCCACCGTATTGATTGTTGGAGTGAAGTTATTGTTACGGTGATTATTAGCAGGTGCAAGGTTGTTCACAACATTTGGTCCTTTGACTTGATCAGTGACTTCATCTGTTTAACCCCACGCTTTTTTTGGCAAGGATCTTGGGTCCTTGATTGGAATTTTCAATGTTGGGATAAGTCATAGTGTTTTGATTGGGAGTGATTAATCTCCCGTTTGTTCCATAAGTCTTACAACCACTATCTATTACCGCTTGATCTATTCAAGAGCACTCTCGAGTACTTCATCATAAGTTCTTAATGGGAACTTTTGACTTCTTCCTTTATCTCTATTATGAGGAATGAAGGAATAAATCACATAGTTCCATCTATCCATGTTTGGAGCACTTGTTGATGAGTAGAGAACCGTACGCCATCTTTGAATAAAATGAGCAGCGGATTCATTATGCTCTTGTTTAATATGCAAGAATTCCCTTATTCCTGTTCTCAATAATTTGTTCATATCAAAAGCTTTGATAAACTCTGACATGAGTTGTTTGAATGAGTGTATCGAGGCTTCAGGTATTCTATAGTACCAATCAAGGGACAATACCCTCTAAGGTTTTAGGGAATATCTTAGCAACAACCCCATCCCAAGGGAGTAGTTATCGAATGGTCATGTGGCATAGGCCTTGATATGTGCATTTGGATCTCCCTCCCCTTTGTATTTGGGTAAATCGGGAAGATTCTCTGAAGCATGACACTTCGTACGGTGAAATCTAAAGGCTCTTTAAATATTTTGAGTAAGTCCCTACCGCATAGGTTTCAACCATAGATGGTGCCTGTTGAGGGAGTGGAGGTGGAATGGGTTGTTGATATGGCATAGCATATGTATTTGTAGGGGCATAAGGAAATCCCTATGGTTGAGTGAACATCCCGGAGAGGAGAACATATCTCCCTGTGGTGATTTTGAATAAATGTTTAAGTAGGGAGGAGCATTGCTCTGGTATGGATTGTTTGGTGCTAAGCCGGAGGTATCATATTTTCAATTGGATCGGTGTTTTAAAACGTGGTTCTAGTTGGTGTTTGTTGTGGATAGTTATACAAATGTTGAGGAGGCATGCCTAACATGCATGTTCCTATAAGGAGGTCAACTTGGTTGGGATGATGTGGAGGGTTAGGGATTCCTGCTTTCCCGAAATATGAATTTTGATTTGCTTGAGCAAGTTCTAATCCTCTAACCTTCTCAACTAAGGCTGAGATGACCTCGATTGGCGAAGACGCAGTGTTTTTCCTTAATGTTTCTTGTTGTACACCTTAAGGTTTTAAAGGGGTATGGTACCCTGCTATGAATTGATCATTACCCTACCAAGCTTCACCAAGAGTATTTCCCATAGGTGGAGGAATGGGGTGTTTTCTTGGAGTAGGGTATCGGGTTGTGATTTGTAAACTTCCTATAGGTGGGTACATGTTTTGGAAGCATTGTTCACTTCTAGCATAGTGTGCTAAATACTCCTCATCTAAAAATGGGAGTGGATCTAACTATCTACTGATTTGTGGTCTGAACAAAACCCGAGGAGATGAAATGGATTCTCTAGTAAACATCATATTTTTAGAGCCTGAGGGCTCTGGTTATTACGTTTGTGTGAGCTGATTCAACTCCTCAATTCAGAATGAAGAACTATAACTAGTTATTTGAGGAGTTTGTGACGATAAGTAATTACTTGAATAGTTATCAGCCCATGCAGAAAGTGAGGGTGATAGTTGTCTATTTATTTTTACCATAATTTACTTCGAGACCTGAGAGAGGTCTACCATATGCATCATATCCCGACATATTCGGGGGTATATGAATACCCACAGAATAATGGGAAAGAGTGAAGGTGGATGAAAGAAATGAAAATAAAAGGGGAACAATTGTTTGTTTCATGTGGCATACGAGGATGATAATCGACAAGTGACCTTCCCCATACCCGACCCCCGAGGTCATGCCGAGATAGCCGGCGTGTTTGAAATGTTGGTGACTTAGATGAAGTCACGGTCGAGATTATGGCCATTTTTTCACAATAGAAAAGCTACAGAGGATGATAATTAGAAAGCAACTTTCCTATGGCTAACTATAGGAGGATCAGAATTGACAAGACTAAGGTCCGCAGTAGTGTGATCTCCTAGGTACCGAAATGAAAAAAAGGGAGATTTAGAGGCTATGAACGGGTAGCATAAACTCCCAGTGGTTTATCCTCCTAATTAGGATCTAAGTATTAATCTAAAATGAAGTCTCTTAAACTAAAAATAACAATTTATACTACTAAAAAGGGAAACTAATCTAAACAAAATACACGATTGAAACATTATAATTACAAACAATAATTAAAATACTCTTATACTAAAACTAAACAAGAAAGATAACCTCGTGTGGTTATTCACCTATGTAAATGTGTGAATCTAGATGAAAGACAGCTAATTAACTTAATTGAAAACCTTCAATCATACCTCATAAGTGAGAAACAAATCATAGCTTCTTAGAAACTATCATTCCCCACAACTTCCTTGGCAATATTGAAAGTGAGCTTAACTGAAATAAAATGATTCACTACTCTATTTGATAATAAATTTTATGATTTAAACTTGGATTTTACTTAGAGCAGATGCAAATCCAATTGTGTTGTAGCTTGTCCCCTTAGAGTGATCTCTTCGTTCTTGTGTGTTCACGTGAATCCAGAAAGAGTAGGAGTATAGAAGATCGACAAGAGAAGTCACCGGGATGATAGTTACTTTGAAGTAAAAATGGCACGAAGCACATTAGAAGAGGGATGGCGCAAGTGAACTAGCTTGGCCTATGTGATTCCTAGTAGGGTCATTACAGCAATGATGAAACAAAATGATAAACAATAGGTACTCAAATAATGAGCAATACCAACTTCATAGAAATACAATGAAGTACAAGTAAGAGAATAGACCTTGGCCTATGTGATTCCTAGCAGGATCATTGTCATTGTATAGTGAGATATAACTAAATATTCAAAATTTTAGTCCACGCTAAAGATAAAATGATTCATAAACAAAATCTAGGACTGAGTATTGAAGACTGAAGCTCAACAATGAAGACTCCAGACCAAAGAACCAAGACCATTTGCTTGTAAACAAGTTTCATATTTATAGCATTTGCAATCACCAGAAGGAAAGTTCAAATTGAACTCTCTCACCATTAAACAAAGAGAAATTACTATTTTTCAGGCGGCTAAAACATAAATGCAAGCAAGAGTGGTTGAGAAATGTGGATGTAAATTGAATTTTTATGTTTGAAAAAATCATCGAAACATTCTGGAAAACATGCATAGGACCGCCGCCCTATGCAGGGTGGAAGTTATAGGACCGTCGCCCTGTCCTGGGTGATGGTTCTATAACTTAAAGACAAAAATCAGGGGGAAAGGGGGTAGAGACTAGAACAAGATATGCAAAATCTAGACAAGGCTTTCTATGATGCACATGTACACTTGGCAAGCTTTTCTGGATTCCGAACACCTTACGAAGAGATCTGAATCATCATTGGGGTTTACGTAACCTCTTTCCGACAAGACAAGTACATACAATTTTGGGTACGTACAATGAGCTTTAGGATTAAGGAGAGTAATAGAGCGAGAAAGAGGAAGTAATTTTAAGTTCAGCCCAACCGTAAGAATGGCACCAAGGAAACCAACCATTTCACCAAAGAAAGAAAAGGGAAAGGGCAAGGGAAAGCAAATCGCTGTTGTCACGAGCACCAATGAAGAATGGTATGTGGAAATGTAGTACCCAGATGAGGTATTGCTAGGGAAAGAGTGGGAGTCACACTAATGGAAGATGTTTGTAAGCAATTATAATCATTGCACAAGAACAACGGAAAAGGAAATGGCATTGAAGTTGGTCTGACTAACTAACAATAGGATGTCAGATGAAATTCCCATTTACAACAATGAGGTGAAGGTCAAATTAGAGAAGGCCGGATTGTTGCAATTATACAAGTTTCCCTACTTTGGCAAGCCTGAGCGCCTTTATCAATGGGTGATGTCGCGCATGCACGAGGATCATTTTTATTTCACAGGGCACAAGATGTACATCACACCACAACTGATATCCAAGTTTACATGCCTCAATTATGAAGGATATGGAATTGATGATTATCTAAGTGACAAGGAGGATATCATGAGACCGTAGCCACATGTGACTACAAGAAGGGGTCGTAATACTTTGATATCACTGAAATACTAGACCCAGTGATGAGGATGGCTACGCGCTTATTGACTAAGCTCAATGACCGGAATGATGGACACAAGCAAACAAGGCATGGTTGAACATATGCTGAAATATGTCGAAGGGATGATCTACAACTTGTCTGCTTTCATCATAGATGAAATTATAAGCAGTGCGCAGGAGGGAGAGAAGATAATATTCAGTAACGTCCTCATCGTTATTGTGTTCTCAGAGATCAGAGTGCCCAATGGGACAAAAAAAAATGTTTGGGAGTATCCGAAAGAGGATCCCTCACCTGTAAAGAGGTTATAAAAATATACTTGTGAAACCAATACAGCCACTCACAAGGTGCGCCTGGAGAAATGGTATAAGTGAATGCATGATGCATTCAGAGCTGAGTGGGGATCCTAGAGTAGTTTCCCATGCTCATGAGTGGAGAGGTAGAATTTGTAGTATACCAACACTTCTGCATTGGAAAATTTATGATGATAGATGAGAACATGAGTTCGTGGTGTAAACTACCCTTCTCCTTCACCGTGTTATACTTCTAAGCCAGAGTTAATTAGTTCAAGGAGGCCAAGAGACTAAGGTTCAACCTTAGCAGGTAGATATAGACCACCGCGAGCTGCGCCAGAAGCTAGTCTACCCAAAAAAGCATGCATATGTGGAGATATATGTCTCCCACGATATCCAAATGATGAAACCTTTAATGCTGCCAATTGCAGGAAGGACCACAATAAGGGTGTATATGTGCATAAGGCCAAAATTTGAAAAGGGTGCTTACTTAGAGAATGATGTATACATTCTTGAAGACCCTACTAGAAGGAAGAAGGTCATGCCGAGAAAAAGAGAAAGAGAAGAGGTGCATAAGGTACTAAGTGTTCAAACCACATAGATGGTAAGCACGTTAGAGATAAGTGTTAAGCCTAGTACTTACATGTGGAGGAAGAAGTCTCCACCAAAGTAAAGACTCTAGAAGAAAAGGCACCGTGAGCATGAAGAGTCCCTCACTCGGAGGAATCGGTAAGGAAGACATCACTTGTCAAAGAAAAATAAAGAGAAGAATCCCCTGTACTGGAATCCCTAGTAAGGAAGAAGCAGAAGGTGATGGATGAGGACGATTCAAAAGAAACAGAAAACATAGATGCCTACATTGGCGACAGAGATGATGATGATGAGACAGAAGGAGGTGAAGACCATCCTATCTATGAGATACATGATTCTGAAGAAGGAGATGAGTATAATGAAGGAGGATGAAGCAGAAGCTGAGACCCAGGGCATGGGGATAGGTGGGGAAAAAGTTACAAAGAGAAAAGGACCCCAAGGCTCATAAAGGAATAGGTGGACAAAGCCGTAGAAAAGAAGTGTAAAAATCATTAAGGACTGGTGGAACAAGAAGTGAAATGTAGCGCGGTTATGGTGATGAAGGAAGTTGAGGAGGAGAGCATGGGAAAATAATAATGCAGCATGGGAGGAGATCTTGGGTTGGTGTAAGCTTTCTAAATGTCTCACGCACAGGAGGAAAAGTGCGAAGCATCACAAGTTCAAGGAATTCACTACATCCATGATCCCAAAAAAAATTGTGTGCATGCTTCTAGAGAATCCCGTAGCCAATGAAACAAATTTTAGCCATGACTTCATTTGATGAGGAAGGTGCATACCCTCAGACAAGGAAAATGTTGTCATGGGAATTTGAGTCCCACATTAATGAGCCGAGAATTTGAGGTAAGCCAAGGAGCATTGATGAAAGTTCCAAAAACAAAAGGGATAAACCCCTTGGTGAATGCTCAAAGGCTATTAGATGAGAAAATCTGTAATGCGCTTAACAAAGTATTAGTTGAGGTTGAAGCCAGGCTCTTCGGGAGAAATGACAGGGTGAAGTACCTAGAGGTAGAGTTGGAGAAAAGGGAAGAGGATATCCTAGAGAAAAGAAAGGACTTGAAGTAAGAGGAACTAATCAGCACTCAGTTAAGGCATGAATTAAAATATGATAAGGCAAGGGTGCGTAAGGAATACAAGAAGATAGAGATGATCATGGATGCCATTTTCCTAAAGCATCCAGACTTAACGCCACCTATGCAAAAGTATGGATCATCCTTGCAATTCCTAGAGGTTTTGAAAGTGTCATGCTATCTAATGAGGTGTCAAGGATAGGATTTTATTAGTTAGATATGTTCTAATTGAGCCTAAGTTTGTTTAGGATATGTATTAGTTTATTTGATTAAGATATATCAAGCATACGAATATTTGATTCTTTGTGATAATATAAGATAATGGGGATTTATAAAAATACCCATGATAGAGTGTTAGGATAAGGATTTAGGGGAAATTTTAAATAATATTTAGAGAGCTTACTTAGGTGAATTAAAATATCATGGGATATAATATTAGTGTTTATGAGGAAATATTTTATTTGATCATGATTAATGTAATGTGATGATATAATTAATCTATTGCAAATGGGATAATTAAATGAAGATAGGCGAGTGTAAATTTTTAGTGTCTACATTTTTCCATTTTTTGTTGAGTGGTTTTAGACAAGCCATGAGACAAAAATGAGATGTGATGGCGAGTGAGGGATGTAAAATCATGTGATGAGGTGTTCCCCCTAAAACTAAGGATTGATGAACTAGAAGGGAATCGATCACGAGTTTGGAATAGAAAGATGAAAAGATACAAAGATGGGGAGTGATTAGGGATGATGGAATAATGTGCCAAGATAAGATAAATGTCATCATAAAATCAAATGATAGGGGAACCAAAGGGTTTATGTCCTATAGCCATATGACCTAATGAAAAAATGGATGTTTTGATGAGGTCAGAGGACCAAAATTGATGTTGCCATAATGGTGGACTTATAAGGCCAAGAATTCAAGTGCTAGGGGAACTAAAGAGTTCATGTCATAAAGACATATGACTAAGTGATGAAAGAATGTTTTGACAATGTCAAAGGACCAATGATAGATGTTGCCACAAAGGTGGGCTTACAAGGCCAAGAAGTCAAGTGATAGGGGAACCAAAGGGTTTGTGTCCTATAGACATATGACTTACTGACAATGAGGGATAAAATGATAATTTGATGAGGTAAAAGGATTGTGACTTGATGTTGCTACAAAGGTGGGCTTATAAGGACTAAATAGGGATTGTGACAAGTGACCATAGGTGTAGTGCCCGAGGGGGTATCCGTTTGTCGATGTCAATTTAATTGAATAAATGTGACGCTTTTAAACACAATGTTGACATGTATTGAGGATTGTGTTGGTGTTAAGATATTTTATTTCTTTGTGATGATGTTGATGTTGATGTTAATGATTTTTTAGATGTTGTTGGTAATTTTTGGGTGATGATGTTGATGGTGATGTTAAGATTCATGTATTTGATCTTAATGTTTGTCAAAAGAATGAAACATGGATTGATTGATTTTCTGGATTTTATATATATGTGATGGGAAGCAACAAAATAAATGTTCTTGCACTTCTAGCCTTTACAATAACTACTAACAGATGACTAACAATGTGTAGTCACATGTAGGATCTTGGATCTAGAGATGATAAAGATGTACCTTCCTAGGACATGAGAATGGCCAACATATGTAGGTTGTGTACGAAACTCCCTAGCTTTACATTATTTGATTTTGAATAAAATTTATTAATGCAAGAAGTTTTCTACTATGGGAAAACTTATCAATGCGGGAATATTTCCTGGATACTTTATATATTGATGTATTTTTGAAGGTTGGCCAAAGCAAGAAGCCTTTTACATAGGTAGTCATCCTTCAAGGGTATGGTCTATAATTTTGACCTTTGACTTTTGATTTTATGGATAACCATCCTTTGAGGGATCAGTCTATGATTTTGATGGATAATTTTCCTTCAAGGGATCAGTCTACTGTTTATTTTGACTTTTAAGAAATACATCCAAATTATTTTAATACATATATTTTTAATTGAGGGAAAATCCCTAATAGACTGTTTCAAGGAGGGGAAGAAAGATATGTGCATGACCTACACATGTGTGCCCCAAGTCATGTCTTTAGTTGATACACAAGGTAGATGGAAGTAATGATTACAGGGTTCCTGCTAAGGAGGAACTTATCCATGTGAAATATGTGATGAATAGAGCCGTGGTGCTCATCTTTAAGGTTTGTGAGGATAGTGAGGGAAGACTACGCACATTCAAATCATTATAATGATAAGATGCCTGGTGGATGGGGGAATAAGATATTTGATGTGACTATTGTCATGATGGTCGATGTGTTAATAGTAGAAAGGATGAAAGTGCAAGACATTTCAAAGGTTGACCCATGCTTATATGGACCGATCCAGTTAGGGAAAAACTTTCCACGTTTACTACATTCTAATGTAGTGGCATTTTGATTGGATTGATAGGTTTGGTGAATATGTGTTAGAGGAATGTGCAAGATAATACTTTCGAAGCCTCAATAGAGAGGAATCCCCCTAGCATGATACTGTGGATAGAAACAATGTTCACTGAAAGGAACAATACCTCTCAAGTTAGGATGATGAAATTTTTGATCTTGATTGATTGAGTATATGGTAAACAAAGGGAGATGTGGAGCTTTTAACAAAGGAGTTGTTGAAAATGTGGGTTGGTAAAGAGGGGTTAATGAAGAGGCTTTGGTTTTACCTTTTCTTTGTGTATGTTGATTTTGGATTCATATAAGTGGGTGAACCACATTGATTTGAGACAAAGGACCTTCAATGGAAGGTGATGAGAAGCTGGATGAAAAAGGTTTGTCGATATTTGGTTGAGTACGACCTCCTAGTATTGTTAATGTCATTAATAACAATTTAATGACTTGGATGTAGATGTTGGCGAGGTTGAAGGACCTTCAATGGAAGGTGCTGATAAGATTGAGGGACCTTCAAAGGAAGGTGTTGATGAGACTCAGAGTCCTTCAATGGAAGGTGTTAACGAGATTGATGGAACTTCAATGGAAGGTGCTAACAAGATGAAGGGACCTCTAATGGAATGCTTTAATGAGTTTTTTGGACCTTCAAAGGAAGGTGCTAACGAAATTGATGGACCTTCAATGGAAAGTGCTAAAGAGATGTTTGAAAAAGGTCTGCTAACGACAGAATTAGGATGTCCCCCTTGACTTATAGATGTCCTTGAGGACATTGACGAGGATGGAGATGTTGGTAATGTTGATGATGGGTTAGGATGGTCCTCTTCTGGGAGAATATCATTGATGAGGAAGATTCATTGGATTATGGCTTTCAATGCTTTACAACTTTCGTATATATGACCTAGGCTTCTATGATAGGCACAGGTTTTGTTTTGATTGTACCATGCGGGTTTTTAAGTTTGTGGGTTGGGTGTTTTAATTGGTGGTAATGTGATGAGAGAATCCTACATGAGCCTCTCGAGGATGTCGATATAAGTCCCTTTTGGAGGGTTTGGATTAATGTATTTTTATTTTTATTTTGTTTTATGATGATGCTTAGTATGACACGTCTTGTTTCTAGATGGGGGTAGATTCGTAGACATTGTATGGTATTGAGACATCATAGGGACATTGTGAGGTTGGTAAGATATAGGATTGATATAATTAGATGATGGATCAGATCCCAAAATAGAAGAGGAGGGATTGATAGTATACGACTGCATGAAAAAATGTTGAGATAAAGGATGAGGTCCTAGGATTGATGGTAAAGGTGAAATTGTAGAATTGAAAGATTTGGATTGTGAGAGAGGATGGGGTCCCAAAATGGATGGAAAGTTTGAGACATTAGATGATGTGTACTTTGGCTTTGTAATTTTTATTTTAGGTAAAGGAGGGGATTTTACGATGGGTGTGATAGGTTTTGATTTTGTAACATTTGTGTTAGATAGAGGAGAGGGATTCACGTCAAATGATGAGGATGAGGTCTGTAAGTGTGATGGTATTTGATTGTGGGGTATTTGATTCAGGACAAGGTTCTGGGCTAGATGGAAAGTGAGGAGCTACAGATAGGATTGGGTCTAATTCGGATGAGGGAGGTGTCATTTCTAGACATGATTGTGGTGGATTATGTAAGATTTCTAATTCTTCGATCAGTTTACAAGATAATTAGATGTCGTGATCTTTGATTATAGGTGCCTCCTTAGTAACGAATTCCAACATGGAATCTAAAGGTTGTGAGGAGGTAATAGATGATTGGACAATGGACACAAGTAATGTCGATGTGTGAGGATCATCAAAAAGAGGATCCAAGGGTTCTAAGCCTTCAAGTAGAGGTGCTAGTGATGAAGGGGTCTCCTCATGGGGAAAAACCTATGTAATAGTGTTGATGGTATGACTTAAAGGATATACAATATCTATATGGACTGATTCTATCGAGGGGTTAGATCGGGAAGACTAGTAAATTCATCGTACGTGGTAGTTTCATCTGAATTATAGGAAGACCTAGGAGAATTAGAAAAAATAGTTTCATCTAAATCATAGGCAGACCTAGGAGAATCAGATGAAACGTTTGTAGGTTGAGGATCGAGATGGCCTTCTTTGAGGGCTTGGTTTTCTAATTTCTTGGCCATGCAAAGGATTCATCGAAGGTCCGAAATGTGTGGATCTAAAGAGTGGATGATATCTGATGAGAACATGATCGAGAAAACAACTCAAATATTTCTGATTGCGGCAGTGGAAATGATAATTTATTAATAGTGTTTTGCCATCTAGTGACAAAATCTCCAAGGATTCATTTTCGATTGTTTAATGGTAGTAAGGTCGAATCGGTGATTATACAAGTAACATTTACAACAAAGTGATTGAGGAATAACATAGCTAACTATGTGAAAGAGACCAAAGAATGTCGAGGAAGGGAATTATACCAATCCAAGGCAAGTCCTGTCAGTGACATGGGAAAGGTTCTGAGAAGAAGATATTGATTGTGGATAATGAGATAACATGAGTGTCTAAAGGATAGTATGTGTTGTTGAGGATCCTCCTAGCCATAGAACAAAGTAAATTCAGGTGATTCCCAATGTGGAGGATAAGACTTATATAATACTGATGGATGAATGGGTTCATTACAAACTTGATCATAAGTGAGGATGTGTTTGGATCCCTTGGTAGTAGATTCTAAATTGTCTAATCTATTTGAAAAGTTCTTGCAAAGGATCATTTGTGGGAGTATATGTGAAGGAATTATTAACAAGAGGATGTGATTGATTTGGCTGATGAGGATTGAAGGTAGGATGATTTTTTTGTGGATCAGTTTGATGTGGAGTTTGGTAAGGGGTAGCTTGAGAAGATATTGTTTGTAAAGTGGGTTGTGATAAAGGGATGTGGGGAGATGTGGAAAAATATTGAGTATGTTGTTAGATGAGAGGGATTGATTGAGATTGAGTAGGGATATTTGTATGGGTTTGGGATGTCTGGGATACCAAAAATGGGATTGAAGTAGAGATGGATTGATTAG
Source organism: Taxus wallichiana var. yunnanensis (assembly GCA_018340775.1). Lineage (NCBI taxonomy): Eukaryota > Viridiplantae > Streptophyta > Pinopsida > Cupressales > Taxaceae > Taxus > Taxus wallichiana. The sequence goes on from CM031235.1 coordinate 616,282,233, forward strand.
ATGAAGGATAGGGAATATTAATATTCTGATGTAATTGTGATGAAGGAGAGGTTGTGGAAAAGACTGTTTGATTGGACAAGGGCTGGGAAGCGATAGTTTGGAAATATCTTGGTTGTAAAGAATAATCATAATTTTATTGAAAGGGGTTATTATATGATTGTTGGATGGGCTGAAGGGTAGAAGTTCCATAAGGGACATAGGATGGTCTAGATGACTCTGGAAACATGCCAAGAGCTAAATGAAGTTAAATAAGATGTAGTGGGTTGATAAGACTGATAAGGACTAGATTTTGTATAGGGAATGTTTTGATATTGATAAAAATATGATGCATAATGATTATAAGGATATACAAATACAGAGGATTGATCCATTTTAAAAAATAATCAACTGAAAATGATACAAAAAAATGCTAAAAGATCTTAAATATAACAGACAAGTCAAGTAGAAGAATTTTAATTATCTTGATTTAATTAAAAAGAATGAAATGTGTAAAATGGATAATAGGGTCCTAGGAAATGGGAAGCTATGGATGGTTTCAGGTATGTTTAAGGGTGGAGTCCTTGATAGACCTAAATTTACGTGAGGCCCAACTTTGTACTACTACCGATATAGGCATGGTATTGGGGCCTACCCCCTCACTTCACAGTCCTACAGTGATAAGGGTATCGGGTTCTTAGCCAATATATACCAATAGAAAGATGATTATACTTGGCTAGAACACCGAATAGGATTCTCCTCTTGGTGATAAAATCCAAGTAGGTATCCACCTGGGTAGGAATTGTTTTAAATGTGTTTTGATTTATAATTGGTTTGGTTATATGTGGAGAGAGAAAAAGTGAATGCAATAGATTATCCTCCTAATTAATTCTATGTGAAACAGAAGGATGAAAATTTCGTTTTAAAAGCCAAATCAAAATGTTGTTTTCGATGAAAATAATCAAACAAAATGCAAAACTGAAAGCAAAAAGAAAGTTTTTAGAACTCATCGTCAAACACTAATTTTTTTAGCAATGTTTAAATCAAGCAATCTAGCACATGAGCTTTCCAGAATCAATCCCTTGAAAAACAAGTTAGGAAAAATGCCAAGAAAAAATAAACAAACATGAAGGAAAAGAAAAAATGTTAGGCTTTGAAAAAAAACAGGGAAATTACAAGTGATTTTCTCAATTGTAGGCCATTTTTACATAGAGAATCAAAAAAATATTGTTTTGGTGAAACAAATCAAAGAAACAAGGGACATTTTCCCACCGAACGTGCCAAGATGTTGAGAGTAAATTTTACCTCTTCAACTTAACCTAATAAGCAAGATGATAAAACTTACCAAACCTCGAGATGGTGGGGTTTAGAGGTACCCATGGATGTGGATGGACAATGGTTGATAGTTGTGCTCCATTTTTACAAAAATATAAGCTCATGTCCTGCCAAGAAATCTGCAATCACAGACACTACATAAGATGGGTTTAAACACATATATGGCAGATTGCCCGAAAATGCCATCCCCTAATTCAATGGACTTCCTTATGAGGATGTCAATCCGCTTTTGAGAAATTAATCTGATAATAAAATAAAAATAGATGATATAACCATTCAATGCAAAGGCAAAGGGACTGACGTGGTCTAGGGTTATATGTTGGTCTGATGGTGGTTCCTGATCTAAAGGGAGTCTAGGAATCACAATATGGCTCAAAAGAGCAAGGATGTAGACTTGTATATAATTTGTAAAGGCAAGTATGAATCTAATTTGGATAAGTGATAAAATGTGATAGATGACTCAAAGGAGCTCAAAAAGGTCTGATAAGCACCTAGCAAAGGTAGAATGATGGAAAAGGCTAGTGTCTGGATATGTGTATATGCTCACAAAGGCAAGCGAGATGATGTGTTTAATTGAGATAATGCAAAGGATGGCTCAAAGGAGATGGATATGGCTCAGAGGAGTGTGATTGGACTGAAAGAGACTCACAGAGACAGAGTGTTGGTCAAGATTGGGGTCTGAATGTCAAAAATTCAAGTTGTCATGGTAAAGGGATCTAATAGATAGGAATCGTTAGTGATTGGGAAAATCATTGGCAATTGGGGCCAAATATACACAGGTTGACAAAGGTCAAGACAGAATTAATCAAAACTTTTAAATGATGAATGATTAAAGTAATGATGTGTGAATAAGGTGCATACCTAGTTCAAATGATAGATAAGGCTAAGAGTAGATGTTACCTAGAGTTGTAGACGTCCAAAGGGATCACTGATTTGAGCTTCAAAATGTGTTGATGAAGTCTGTAGATTGAGTGATATGGAGTTAGCTACAAGTGATCTAGAATGGCTCCAAGATACTCAATAGAGATAAATGATAACACTTGATGTTGATTTTATTGTCTCAGTGTTCAATGACAATGTACAGAAGGCTTGATGGAAGACTAAGGCTCGAAAGTGTGAGAATATCCTCCCGTAAAGATGTTGCAATTTGGGCTTAAATAATCACCGGTGATTTCAGGATTCTTGAGTTTGTTTGGGAACAAATTCCTAATTTGAGCTTTCTGTTCAAAATTTTGAAGGATGGGTTTGTTGGTCAGTTTTGAAAGTGTTGTGTTGTCTAATGAGGTGTTGGGGAAAGGATTTTATTAGTTAGATATGTTCTAATTTAGCCTAATTTTTTTAGGATATGTATTAGGTTGTTTGATTAAGATATATCAAACGTACAAATATTTTATTCTTTGTGATAATATAATATTTTGATAAGATAATGGGGGATTTATAAAAATACCCATGATAGAGTGTCGGGATAAGGATTTAGGGGAAATTTTAAATAATATTTAGAGAGATTACTTAGGTGAATTAAAATATCATGGGATATAATATTAATGTTTATGAGAGAAATATTTTATTTGATCATGATTAATGTAATGTGATGATATAATTAATCTATTGCAAATGGGATAATGAAATGAAGATAGGTGAGTGCAAATTTTTAGTGTCTACAACACCAATGCATTTGGTGTGTAAAAATGTGTTCCAGCTTCGATCCAACACAAAAGTAGAAAAGAAGGTGCAGTGCATGCATGTTGAGTGTTGAAGGATTGTATGTCCCAGTAAAATCCACCGTGTAAACTACCAAAAATTGAACTAAACTAAGAAAATATGTGTATTTTTCCCCTAGTCATAGGCATCTAGGAAGGGTTAGGGGCACCTAGGTGCTATTATCTGGTGTTGGGTGCTAGTGTTTGTGATGTGTTAAAGACCCAAGTCAGGTTCTAAGCCATTGTTGAAATTGAATATTGTGTTGTGTCTATGTTGAATTGTGTTTTACTGTACCTATAGACTACTAAATAGGGTGAATAATTCACCCAATTATGCCCCCATCATTTGTGGTACATGCAACATCACTAGGAGTATGCAACTCAAAGGAGGACTAGGTGTTGTGGTGAAACTAAATCCTGCATGGTGGAGGGAGTGTGCTTGGTAGAAACCAAGGCACACGTAAGTAAAGTGGTTGGGAAATAAGTGTTGGTGCAAACAAGATAAACATGCATGTAGAATATAATATGTAAACTAAAAAGGTAAGAAGACAATGTATAAGCTAACTCGTAAGAAGATGATATGCAAGAAGATAATGTAGACCGTGAAAAGTGGGTTTCAAACATGGGACATCACTCACGATGTCACAAGAAAATCAAGGCCAACATGGCCAAAATCATATAGTGTACACACAATACAAAGGGGAAAGCCCGAAACAAAGGCAAACAATGACAAACAAGAGAAAACAATAGCAAGCAATGTATCGTGACAACCATGGAAGTAAATAGACCTACAAGAAAAATTTTGCATATGAAGCACCCATTAGCACATTAGAATGATAAAATTTATGTCAAAACGTTTATGATTCGATATAGTAGTGTGCTATGAAAAATGAAACAATAGCACCTGGGATGTATGAAAGTGGATGCCCCTGGAGTTGTTGCGGGACTAGGTATTGTGCCAAGAATCTGTGTTACATGTATCGATCTGTATCAAAGTTACATCCACAACTATAAGGCAAGTGAACATGCATGTGTATATAGAAAGATAATGACATACAAGATATTTGTCTAACATGTGTAACAAAGTGTACATGTAAGCATAAGAAAGCAAGAGTAAATGTGACCAATATATGCAGTATGTTGTGGATGATATAGAATGGAATGCAGTATGATTTTGATAGGAGAAACATGCCCCTAGAGTGAATGTGTATAAATGATATGGGGTTCATTATAAAATACCCTCGGCATTCAAGAATGAAGAAGAACAAGAGTGTGTCATCAGGAAATGGTTTAAATTGTTTGCTAGAAAGATACAATCATTAAAATGTAGATCGTAGAGAGTTTGTGAGTGATTTCGTGGGGTTCATTTTAGATTTAAACCCTTAGTAGTCGAGTATGAACCATGGAACTGGAGTGCATCATAGGGTAATGAGTGCAGCATGTAGAAGTAGAAGTAAGAAATGTGTAGAGTGTGCAGTGTGTATGATGTTCGATATATGTTGCATAGAAAGAGATGTCATGAATGTGTGATGTGTGAAAGGTATAGCATGTTTGGTTAAAGTATGTAGTATTCCTTCAATAGTCAAGTGTTAACTAAAGCATGAGAGTGTGTCATCAGGTAATGATGATACAATGTCTGTATTAAAGGGTTTGAAAGTGTTAAGAAAGATAAATCATGAAGCACAGAGCGTTAAGTGTGATAGGACATGCTAGAAAAAATTGATAGTGCTAGAAGGGGGGAGAATAAGTGTGATGCCCCCAAGTGTGCCAATGATGGATATTTATGTAGTGATGTGAGAGATACCTTACCATTTTGGGAGAGTGTTGCTTTTGTCATAATAAGAGAGAGGGGCCAACATAATAATAGATCAAGCAATAGTAGGACCATGCAATGGTGGCGAATTCGAAATGTGTCTTAGCCATCAAGATGAGTAGTTTCTTTGACAAAATTAATTAGAAATAGAAGTGGAGGATGATGTGGATGAATCTTGAATGGTGGTAACTTAGGTAGGATTGATGATGTTGTAGAAGACTTGATAGGAGAATAGGGTGGACTGATTTTGAGAGGTGGTTGCATACTTTGACTTGGTAATGTCATAGATGACTTGAGAGGAGGAGGTGCTATATTGATTTTGAGAGGTGTTTTCTTAGGTGGCTCTTGAATTTCCATAGAAGGAACCTTAGAAATGATGGCATGATGCTCATTAGACATAGATGAATCAGATTTAGGAACCCATTGAGATGTAACAATTGAGAGGACCATGTAACATGATGTTGTGCAGTGAATGAGATAAAACCTTAACACTCAAGATGCTTGATTCTTCATTATAAAGCATAGCAATCATTGTCATTATGTCCATTAATTCAATGATAAGTGCAAAATGGGAGACCTTGATATTTTACTAACTGATAAGGAGGATAGCAATGAGTAGTTGGCAAACTAATCAATTGATGACTAAGGAGCTCAGTAAGAATGTCATGTTGCTTAGCATTGTGATCAAATGTGAGAGGATCCAATAATGGAAATACTTGAGGCTCACTAATATGAGCACATGTAGAAGACATAAAATGAGAATGAGAAGAAGAACTAGCATGAGCCTGAGAAGCATTCTTAAGATGTTGGATTTTAGATTTTAAAGATGTAATCATGGATTCCATACCTGAAATTTATCTTGAAATAAAGAATGTAAAGCTTGAATAGACTTACAAATTGATTGATTGGTATTAGAACTAATAGAGTCATCGAAGAGACAATCGAAGATGGCATTGACTTGTGAAGGCAACATGTTGATAGGGAGATACATAGTCATTAGGATTTTGTGAAGAGCATCTTTACAAGATGGGTGCATTTGAAGCAATTGAAGAAAATAGACTTGAGAGACCTTATGAGCCATGATAGAAGAAAAGAAATATCCAAGAGTATTCGAACGTGGGTTCACCAAATGATTAAGAAAATATTGAAATAAATAAATTCTAAATCTAAATATGTAACAGCGTTGAATATAAACAGCTATTACATACAAAGTTGATCCAAGCAAGTAAGCTAGAAAATATGAAACCCTAGTTGCAAATAAAGGGATAAAAAGACTTAGTTGGTTCGCAATGATCTCAATGTTATGTCAAATTGGAAAAGTACTAGAACATGAACTCAAAGTTTTGCACACGAATCCAAAAAAATGCAAGAGTTTCAGAAATTCTAGGATGAGGGTGCCTGTGTAGGGTCGGGGGTGCCAGAGACTGTTATGGGCACTTGTGACTACTCATAAGCTGCAAAAATAAATTTTGCAAGGTCACAAGATGTTCATTGTCCTTTTTTGCTTGTTTCTAGTATGTCACACCAAGTTCACAGATGTCTCTTGTAACCTTCAATGAATAAATCACCTATAAAACCCCAAAACGCATCAAATCCCAAAAATAAAATAATGTGAATGAGAGTTCAGATCATCTCGATTGTCAATGAAGTGAACTTACAACCGATTGATGCACTACATCTCGTAATGAATGTAGTTTTAGGTATGTGTGGAGAAATTTTTGCTTGGTGGCTCTTGTGCCTGTTACACTTAATAGCGAGCAATAGCTAGATGTAGAAAATGTAGATAGATGTGTGCATGAAAGAATGAACTTCCCCTCCTATGAAGTATATGCGAAAAATGTAGTCCCTTGCCCTTGTGTGGATGCTAGATGGATGCTTGAATGCTCTTGATAATGCCTTTGGATGCAACCTTAGGTGGTGATAGCTAATGCTTAGTGCTTGGTCCCTTATTATGATCACATAGCTTTGTATTTATATGATTCCCTTGTTTGAATTTTGTAATTAACCACTAAAAGTCTGACTAGTAAAAAACAAGATGCCCAAATGGCTAGAAAGTACCCAAAATATGTGAGTAAAGTACAAAGATGTCGAAGGCACCCAAAGGGACGTGGACACTGGCTTGGTGTCTTGGCTAAGCGTTGGTGTCTAGAATTAGAAATGTCAAAGTATGAAAAGAAAGACTAGGCTAGAAAGAGTGTAAGACCAAAATAGGAAATAGAGAGCAAGCAAAGATGGCCAAAGACAGTGATCAATTAGTACTTTTCTTGCTTAGGAATCATATGAATAGTAGTATGTGATCAAGACTAGATAGATACCCAAAGTGCATGATTTAGTGTCTACATAGCTCAAGTTTCAACATCACCACCCACATCCATTATACCCACATCTACTACATCCACACATACCGCCCCCACATCTATTACACCCACATCTACTATACCCACATCCATCCCCACATCTATCTCAACATCTACCTCTACATCCATGCCTACATCTACATCTACTTCTATACCCACATCTACAACTATATCTATACCCACATCGACATCTGAATCCACATCTACATCTACATCATCCCTTAAAGCCTTTACCAAGTAGACATCTCCCCTTGATTCAATCGTAAATGATGTCCCAATCCCATCCTCATATCTAACAAGTATAATCACTTCTATATCAACACCTTTGAATTCCTCACAATATACAACCTCTTCTAATCTTATCAATCATGTTGTCCAAAACTATTGGCATCTTCAATCCTCACATCTCTAACACAACCTATATCCAAACCATCTGATCCTACCTCCAAAGAAAACATCTGTGTTGAAATCATTATGATCCCTACTAAGGGTAAAAATTCACAAGAAAAATCTAAGAACCTTGCACCCCCATCCAAAAATATCTTACTCATCCACACAAGAAACTAGAGCTTCCCCCTTCAAATCCCCATCAATCCAAATAATTCAATATCCAATCATCTATCTTAGGACCTCAGCCATCCATTTTGGGACCATTCCCTTTATCCAAATCCCCATTAACTCCAAAACTAAATCAAACCATCCACTCCTTCTAAATCCAAATAAAAATCCAAGGCCCTTACAAAACCCCATAAGAGTAAGGCACCTCTTTTACCTTCATCCTTCTCTCCTAAATCAAGTCAACCTAAATTCCTTGATACTTCCTCTTCTAAAACCCCATTGGGTCTTACACCGAAATCCTTCATCGCCTCATCTAAGCATCCACAATTACCCTTCCTGATCTGGAAATTAATAAGGAGGGCATATATTCCCTAAATATCCTAGGATCAAAGATAGTGTGGAAGTTGACTTTGAGATATTTCCATCAACTATTTGAACGTCAAAAATGGTCTCCATACATGCAAATGGTGGTTGATCAAAGTTGAGGTCAACGCGAGGGCAAGACCAGGTCAACTGGTGAATCATGAAGTAGTGGAAATATGATCGTGTGAAGGAACAAGATGGTGTTTTGGGCCTCTCGATATTTGATACATGAAATCGGTCATCTTTATCATTTATTCGAGAGCTAATAGGAGAACATATAAGCTCAATTCGAGGTAAATGTAAACTCCTTCCTAGCAATAAAGGAGTCTATTCTAAGAAATCCCGAGGCCTTAGGATATTAATGGAGGCATAGAGGGAATATTGCAAGGAGGCCTATTTATACAAAAATTAGTGTATATAAGACCTATATATTTATATAGGGTATTGATGAACTCCATAATAAATATGTGTGCAAGTGTGATTTACATTCTTGCATTTTTTTAGGATTGTTTTACTTAATAATGGAATAATTTTATCGGCGATATTAACAATCCTATAGGGGTTCGAAATTGGTTAAAAAATTTTACCTTGAATTTTTGGATCAAGTTGGTATCATAACAGGTGATCACACTTGCAAACTTGACATTCTCTCGAGCGGGTTGATCAAGACAGGATGAGTTGACAACGATGACATTGGTTTGTACTTATGGAGTCCAGACAGTGGAATAGACGAGGGATAGTTTTATCATCCTCGATTTTTTCTTGCATTTATATTTGGATTATTCCATTATATCTCATATGCAGATGAGAGATCATTCGACAATCTATAGGTCAATTGAGGTAGCCTAGGCCGACACCGAGGATTCTACAACTGGTAAGAAATCTAAGGTGTAATAAAATTTGACATTTTGTTCAACTATTGTGTTAGGTAGAATGTATTAATAAGACCCCTTATGGGCAATTTTTGTATACATATAACCAATCAGAGCACACTAGTAAAAGACCCAATTTTGGGAAATGTTTGTACTCTTTTATACTTGCATTAGTAAGACCCCTTAAAGGGCAATTTTTTTGGTGATTTTTCTAACACCATGAGATGCAATATATTTTTTCCTTGAGTTATTTTTCCAGCAGGGAGGAGACAAATGAGGTCAATCCACGGTGTAATACTATGGAGAGACAAAGTACATAAGCCACCAAATAAGATAAATCTTCACGATAGGTTTATCATGCAAAATTATTTTCCTTATAAATTTGGTATTAAGCTTATTGTACAAAGACTCCAAAAATGGAGCATTTTTACGACTAATCTTGCATGATGTATTAGGAAATTTTTTCCTTACACTTGTATTTGAAAGTTTTATAAGACCCTTTTAAGGGCACATATCTCCTAATCATATTTTTGAGTGATGGTTACAGTTGTATACTCATACCTATAAGCTTGGAGAATTTTTAGTTGTTTTTTTATACAGCTTGAGCTCACTTGTGATGTGCAGCTAAGATTTTCATTTTGTATAGAGGCTCATTATGGTCATGTAGCAAGATACTACCTAATCATCATCATCATTGGGGCTTGTACCATGTAGAGGTAGTCGTGCAGTGGGGTAAGTCACCATCAAACACTTCTTTGTATCGTGTAAAAGCCGAGGCCATGCAGCGGGGTGGAGCATAGTGTCTTTTCAGTGGCACCAAAATTCTTTCTATGTAGAGGACATAGTTTGTACAGCCAGAATAAGGATTACCATGAGCTATCAAGATAGTGGTATACATGTCACATGTCCGAGAAATCAAACCAACTATCATATTAAAGAAGTAGTAGTTTGGAGATGACAATATTTCGCCTATGAGATCTCTTCAAAGGATGAGTTCATGATCCAAGAGCAAAGATATGAGCTTTTGGGATAAAAACCTTTCCTATTAGGGAGATATGATCTAGAAATCAATACAAAGAACATATGTTCCCTAAATCTCCTAGGATCAAAGACAAAGGTGTGTAAGTTGACTTCGAGAGCTTTCTAGAGACTATTTAAATGTTGAAAACAGATTTTGTAGGTGCAAACGTTGGCTGGTCAAAGTTGAGGTCAATACAAGGGCAAGACTAAGTCAATTAGTGAGTCACAAAGTAGTGCTAATATGATCGTGCGAAGGAACGAGATGGTTTTTTGGGCCTCCGGTCTTTGACGCACGAAATAGGTCATCTTTGTTAGTAATCAAGAGAAAACATATGCTATGTGGTGGGTCCTTAGGCCACCACATGGCCTGCCACCACATTTCCACATTGGACCGATCTCGAGTTAGCAATAGTGATTCAATTCTTTAACCATCGAGCTATATGACGAACTATTGTATTGCATTGATGGTCAAGTTGATATGGTTTCAACGATTGGAAAAAATGTTTTCTCACATGGCCCAAGCCACGCATTGTATGGTTAGTGAAGGCTATTTTTAGCCTTATCCTCTCCACTTCCCAATTGATATGGGATAATCCACATCGAGGTGGATGGGCCATGGAAAAGACTCACCAAATGACTTAGCACTGGTGGGATGTTTCTTAGCCTGAATCAATAGCGAGGTAGAGGGGATGTATGGTGAGGTCGATGGATGGTTGGGCATGTGGATGGCACGATTTGTGGCAAGCGGCAGTGGCAAGTGATGTAGAAGGGTTACATACCTATGTGGCGAAGTACATATGGGTCGGCGAAATGTTTTCACAAGGCAAGGTGGTTGTTAAACACCAACCAAAATGACATTAAATATGGGGTGTGGGAGTTAACCTTGAGATCACCCTCCCAAAATAACCATCCCAACTAAATCAGCTAGCAAGTTGGTTGGGATATATTTTGGTAGTGTACACACCAAAATTGGGTCATACTCCCCTTGTCCTTGTCAAATAAACACCTTGAACTTATTCACCTAATCATGGCCCCTTTCATCCCACTCTAATATTAATTTAATTAATTAAATTAAATTAATTCATTATCCTCACAATATTTATTATTTAAATATCCTAATTGGATAATTTCCACATATCCACCTAACCTATACACCTCATCTAGCCACCTCACCCTAATACCTATTATGCCTATGCCATCACCGAATGACCTCTCACTCTCCAACCAATCAAATCAATCCAACCCAGCTCATGGATCCACCTATCGACCAACTATCCCTAGTCACGTGGCTTGCTAACTCAGTCCTCTTTCTCACTCTATCACTTTCCACCTTTTCTTCCCTCTTTTTTCGTTTTCCCCAATTCGATAAAAGATAAATGATTTGAAAAATACGACAATTTTTCTTTTTATACCATACCCGACCTAATCGGAAAAATTTTCCTCGACCGACATCACCGTGCCCTAGCTTACCATGGTCGGTCCATCTTGACCGGCATCAGTTACTTGAAACCGTCATCGGTTTACCTGCTTAGTCTTTTTCCTACCCCCTACCCCAAATTTTTGACCTGAATCCTTTTTACCTCACCCACACCTCACTTGGACACTCCACGTTATCTTCCTAACCTTATCATTTACCCCCTCACCTTGTCATCATTTGGGGACTTGTTATTTTACCCTTACCTCAAACCTACCTGTGTCGTGACCTAGATACTTGGACCTAGAACATCGCTAGTGTCTTACGACCTCATGTGTTTGTTATACCTTGTAGCATTGTTATTTGTGTTGATTGACATACTAACCCTACCTTGCCTCTTGTCGTCATTGTTTATCTTGACCAAACCTTTGGTGTACCAGAACATACCTAAACGTTCCTGCACCTGACCTACATCATGTTTACTGACCATATCCTAGACCTTGGATACCAGAATCACTTCAACCTTGTTTGGATAAACCTATCGACCTTAGATAATGTAGATTTTTCCTGCTCTTCAACTGGTACCATGTTGTAGTTTATACGTGTGTGTACATTCAAATGTTACTACCTTTGACCCTGACCCATTACCTAGATTACCCGAGTGGACCTTTTTCCCTTTTTACCCCCATCGCCCACCTTCTTCCTCCTCACATTCACCTTTTATCAAACCACTCACCGATTTTGCCTTCTAGCCTCATCAATTCCTAGTTTGAGGGGGATCACCTTCACCCACACATGGGGCAACCACATCTTATTTTTGTTAGCATCACTTACCAATACAAGCTATGCAACAAAAAGGGGCAAAATGTAGACACCAAAATTGGGTCACACTCCCCTTGGTCCCTTGTCAAATAAACACCTTGAACACATTCACCTAACCATGGCCCCTTTCATCCCACTCTAATATTAATTTAATTAATTAAATTAAATTAATTCATTATCCTCACAATATTTATTATTTAAATATCCTAATTGGATAATGCCCACATATCCACCTCACCTATACACCTCATCTAGCCACCTCACCCTAAGACCTATTCTTAGTATGTTTCCATAACTAACTAATAACCTACCCAAACCCTAAAAATCAAAGCCTATATTCCCTCTAACCACATTCCCACACATTAGAAAGGAAGCTTCCATTCTAATCCATGGAGAAAATGAACGAGATCCTAGAAAATCAAGGGGATCTACCCAGTTTAGTAAACCTAGGAAATCCCACCCTAACCGACGCCAATTACCCTAAACCACCGCCAGTCAACCCGAACCACCGTCGGTTACCATTTAATCCCTAAAACAACCTTATTTTAAGGTTGGGACTTTTCTAAGAGGTTAGTAAATCTTCCGAGAGCAAGGACAAAATCCGAGCTGCATGCAAGGTAACCAAAGATTCGTACACGCATCAGAGCATCCACAACCAACACCTGAAGCAACCACAGAGCCATTTTCCTTCACGGGAGCATCCGGGGAAGCACCTGCACCACACCAAGTTCCTTTCATTTGATCACCCACCATTACCAACTAGACATCAAGCTCGTATAATAGTAAGTGTTTTATTAACTAGCACTTGTCCATTGTCATTTTGAGTAGATTCTTTTACTTTTGTTATTAGTTTCTACTCCCATTTCCATTTACCCACCATTTACCTCCATGAAAACTTGACCATTCCTTCACCCACACCCTTGAACTACCCATACTTGGATTTTAATCACCCCTGAGTATACCTAAGACCTACACAGACCCTGTCATAGCCCTCTCCATTTCCATTTAGCCTTGGATCTACCCTCACCTCAACTTTTATTGAGTTTCTTATACCCCGACCACACCGACGCCGGTTACCCATAACCATCGCCGATTCACTTAAACCGACATCGGTCCTATCAGACCGACGTCGGTCTCTATGTTTTTACCATCAAACCAAGAACAGAGCCTGAACTCTCTACCCAATACCCAAAACAACCCAGACTTGACCACGGCCTCAGCACTCAAGACACCGACAAACACCTCGACCCTTAGATTCAGTCATAGCTTATCCGGTTGTGAACGAATTTACTTATTGTAGATGAATGAGATACCTAAATCATTTTAACTATAGGAGGATTTCCTTTATTTTTAGCATTAAGTTGTTTTAAACAATGGATTGACATCCGTCTAGGGAGTATCACACTTCCCGGATCTAGCATATGCTAGGAATTCCACTACATATACTGTTTAACTTTCATTTGGTGGTCTTGTTTTCCATTTCAAGTAGTTCCTCCAAGTAAAAAGGAAGCTCTCATGATCAGTTTTGATCAAGAATTCATATGCGTGCAAACCTACAACCAAATATATTTCAACAGTATTCCTCCTAGCCCTTCACCCCTATCTGCTTTCGCCAACATTCAAGAAATGATCTAAAATCGAGAAACATTTTGACACACAATGTGGGACCCATTCGGGGTTCTTTGCATTCTTTCATTTCTAGGTGAAAATTTACATGTTTTTTTCCTTTCTAAAAGGTTCTTACATTAAAATTTCTCCCCTAGAACCTTCTCTTCTTCTATTGTCTAAAAGAAATCATATTTTGGTGCTTTAAAATGAACATTTATTTCCTTTCTTTAGTATCGCATTAGTGAAAGAGCATCCCTCCTCCTGTTCATCTTTTTGTGTCATCAAATTGAACATTTCGATTTGGGTTTTAAAAATCATTTCATTTCATTCTCTTTCTACATTAGCTCACATTAATTGAGGGAAACCTATACGCTGGAAGTCATTCCTAGGTGATGGTTGAAACAAATCATAGCAAATAACTTTATTTCTCTTTCTCTCTCTCTCTCGAGTCTTACCAAATATCACAAAATTGAAAATATATATGTATACACACATTCTTAAACAACATCTCACCTGGAAGAAGTTGTAGGTGATCACACGATCATAGTACAGTGGGCACCCTACTAGTTATCTCTCCAGGTCTCACACCCATCGCAGGACGGCCCACCCCGTCATAACATAACCTGAAACCTCTCCTTGTAGATCTCCTTCTTCATAGGAATCCATCCTCACAAAAATTCTATTCTAAAGTTCATGAGTCAGTCATTAAATAGCATAAGCTAAACAAACATAATAGAAAAATCACTCTTAGGATCAAATTTTTCTTAGTGTTTCTGTTTGGCTTGCGTTTTGAGGTGAGAGGACACATTCTTCACTTTCTTATTTCCCCTTGCACGCTCCTCATCATAGTTGGTGTATTCTAACTTCATCTGAGTGTGCCTAGACCCTATTCTCATCATTCTCAGAATCTTGGGTTTGATTCCATATTTGATTTTAACTCACAACCACTTTTTCTTCATCTCTGTTTCAATTTCATAAGAACTGCATGTCGGTCGGTCCAAGAACCGCATCATCGCTTACCCTCTTATCATTATTGGTTTTACTCAACCGCATCGGATTAATCAGTGCTTTTGGTTAACCTACCCAAAAGGACACCCACTTCACTTTCTTTGCTATTCAGAGCCTCTGTCACTCTTAGCATATTCACTTTCCAAGTAAATTCCATCAGCATCTTGCATACTTGGAAAATTATTGGCCTTTTACCTTTTTTTGACAAACTGACCATTTTCCATAGTGACTGACCATAGTTAACTATGACCGATGTTGGTTTACCCTAACCAACATCGGTTAGCCTGTGTAATTCTCTAGGTAACACTTTAACCCCAATCCACCTACCACCATTTGTTTCTCCTATCTCTACTGTATTTCTCGGGCATTTACAGAAAGTAGTCCTACCATGTTAGTACTTGTTCAAATGGTGCTAACACGTAGCCAAGAAAATTCCCTCATATTCCACACCACCAAACCACTCCCGCCTAGCCCTTCGCCACCTTCTATTTTATCACCCATGGATCCTCCCTAACTTATCACTATCGCCATAGGGGATGAGGAATTCGCATGACTCTTTGACCATAACCCCGTTGCCTTACAATTTTATCTTTCCCACTCATCCACTTGAGATGCCTCAGTCACTTTGATATATGGCATGCCTGTATCTATGCCCCGTATCCTACTTCTTCTCTAGCCTCTGCTTGCTTGCATTTGCCTTGCCCCCGACATTTCATAGCTAGGCCCTATACCTGCTATGACACCGCTGCTACCACATATATTGCACCCGCCACATCCAATATACCTTCACCAACCACCCAGAACATAACCTCATCCACACCTATTGTCTCACATATACCCGTAGCTACACAACCACCCCTAGTGTCGGTGACCCCTACCCCTTTTCAAAATGTTGTTCTTTCTATTCCATAATCCTTAGCCCCCATTACCACTAGGGTCACCATGACCCTTCCACCTCCATATACGTACTATCGCAGCCTCCCATTACATCTCATTCATTCATCGGGTACGTACTCCCTATTTCACTTCCTCCTTCTCAATCTACCTATACGATATCACCATATACAGGAATGCCACCTCCATCATATGTCCAACACCAACCTCCTTACGCTACATGAGGTACCCATCAATCATAACCTACCATCGACCTAATCAAGTTAATGATGGATAAGATGCAAACACCGGAGGTATTGGTTTCTAGTACACATAGTTCTCTTACCTATAATGAGATTTGTAATGAGCCCATGCATCCATCCATTCCTATTCATCCATATCCCGTACATTGGGAAATTCCTAAATTTAACCATTTCAACAGCAAGGAGGACCCGCAACAACGATTTACGGTCTTTCAAACACGGGTGTTATCTTATTGCCCATGATGATGCTTTACTCCTGAGGACTTTTCCCATGTCTCTGACCATGACCGCGTTGGAATAGTATAGTGGGTTTCCTAGACATTCTATCTTCTCATTTAATTAGGTAGCCCAAGCCTTCTTGGATCACTTCTCCATCAATGTTGTTAAGAAGGTTACCATGACTGACCTCTATTCTATACGTTCAGTATGACGATGAATCTATCACAGATTTTGTCGCTCATTGGCATAGCCTAATCAATCAACTCACATTCCAACTACCACAAACCAAACTCATAGAGCTCTTCACATGGGCTTGTGCTAGACATATCTCACCGACCCTGTAGGTACAGACTTTCCGAACCTTCAACAAAGCATTCACCATGGCACAAAAGCTAGAGATTCGGGCCATCGAAGAAAAGAAAATCCAACTACGAAATAAGAACTCGACATTCAAGTCAAATGATACCTCTTCTTCTTCAAAACCACAGAACAATTATTCAAAAGCCAAGGGAACCGCTAATGCAGTGGTACTCAAGGTCGCCAAGCTCATCCCTCAAATTAGGCTAACCCCTCATCTAATCTCTCACCCGCTCGGACTTCTCAATTCGGTAGGAACAATGGAAATACACCCCAATTGGGAACCTTATTCTTCTATCTTAAAAAGCTCATTAAAGTCAGGGGCCATTACCCTTCCTCCCATAAAGCCACACACTAGTTTTGATCCTGCTCGCCCCACACCTGTGTGGTACAAAGAGCACGACTTCGTAAATATCATTAATTAAATGGTCATATTGATGGCAATTGCATCACTTTCAAAAACATAGTCCAAGAAATGCTCAAGAAAGGTGAATTAACCTTGGATAATCCTAATGCACCTGCTAATCAAAACCTACACATCTTCAAGAAACCCTTTCCTAATCATGCCCCTTCTATTAATCAAACCATAGAGACCTCAACTCATGATAGCCGTACCCACGAGGTCCATGTTATTTTCAGTAATGCACTCATTGCTTCCCAATTACCTCATATTCATTCCATAGAGGAAATTCTAGCCCAAAGCCCTCCACCTACACTTGAACCCACTTCACCTATTTCTCCACCCACATAGGAACACCCTTCGTCTCCTCCCTCACCCATGAAGGAGACTCTTGTTAACATCGAAACCATTTCACCTTTGACTTCTCCACCTAGAGATCTATCACCTATAGTACCTCTTTGACCCATAGAAGAGGCTTGTTTATCTCCTCCACCCACAGAGGATCACCCATCCTCTCCTCCACATATCAAAAATCTAGTAGAAATGCCTTTACCTCTAGGTGCCCATTCTCCATTAGTTACCCAAGATCCTGCGGACTTACTTTCGGCTCTCTTACCCACATGAAGCTGAAGCTAGCAAATTCCCCATTTCTAAGACACATTTTACAGAATTACCATTGGATCCTCATCAGCCTCACCTACAACAGTTCCTTTCTCATGTTTAGTCAATCACCTAGATTATGTGGATAGAGCCTTACTTTGGGGGCATCTTCTACTTCCTGTCTCCACACAAATGTAGATGTCACTTGCTGATACTTCCACTATATATCCAAAAATATTTCAGCCAATTGAACCAAACACAACCATAACTATCAAAAATTCTTCCACAATACCACTCATGGCTCAACTCACACCCCTACCCATAACCCAACATGTGTCTACCAAAACCTACACCTACATCATCTTCCATACCTAAACATATTACTACCTTGGGGTCATCCCAACTGCTAGCCTTACTCATCCACCCATCAAATTAGATTTAGCTACATCCTCCAAATCCAACACCAAACCTACTCTGGCACCCAAACAGAAGAACCAATCCCATAGATCTTATACTCCAACCTCATCAATCACACCTTCATCACCTTCACCCTTTCCATCCGTCTTAGGACCTCGCCCTTCCAGCATGGTTAAGACACCTCCACCCGCCGATAAACCAAAAACGCAGCAGCCCATTCCTCCCTCGCATACCCCTAACATACCCAAGTTCCTAACATAACTTCCTCCCACAACTACAACATCTTTGATGCCCATACCTCTAGTACCATCGATCACTTCTTCACTACCCATAACGCTTCAGTCCCTTTCCCTCACACCTCCTGCACGACCCGCACCATCTACCTTCACAAAGACCTCGCTATCCCTATGGGTAGCTCGCCCTCTTCCAGCATCCACTTTTCCCTCTATATCTCATTCACCTGTATCACCTTTAATGAAGAAGGTGCAACCTAAAGACAAAAATATGTTATCCTCCAATAAGGTAGTCAAACCAACCACACACTCTCTTGTTAGTTAATCTACCATACCCCTACCCAAGCAAACACGACCAACACCCAAGACCACACCAACACCTAAAAACATGGCTTGACCTACTCCCCCTCATGCAAAGACCCTTCCTCTACAGTCGGTCACACCTACACCCAAACCCACTTTCACTTCCCATTGTGATCCACTAGCGGGATCCTATGCCAAAATCTTAACCAACCTCCTTGAAACTTTTGTCATCACATTACCGCCTCTTATACCTTATGACCCTCTCAAACCCAAACCAAAAGGATTTGACGACACCAAAATTTTCACCTACCATCATGTGCTAGGACACAATGTAGAGAATTGTAAGGCTTTAAAACCGTTCTTATCCAAAGAGTGTCCTCCTCGAAGAAAACTTTGACGATGATGACCTTCTCAACGAGGACCCCATTTCCACAGCTTATTCCCTCATTTCTTACTCGCGACCAAGAACTCCACCCCCACAACTCTTAGAGCCACCCCCAAGATTTGAAATTAACATGGTTCACATCAGAGAACTTGCCAAACCACCACCTAAATGTCGTTGCACCCACTCACTTCACAAGGCTTTTCTCCCTCGGTAGGTTTCTACCCGTCATGTCATTATACCACTCATCCTACACCTTCTCCATTTACCAACTCCCCTCAAATCAATATGATACACATTGTTACACGTGCTCAGAAAGATAAAGGCAAGGAAAAGGCAACTGACCCACCTACCAACCTCGATACCCAACATACCATCTGTACCCACACCTAAATTCACTATCTGCAGCCCCACATATTCTATTTCTAATGGGGTTACACATCACGCCGTGCTCAAACATTTACACCAATATTCCCTCAAAATGTCCTTATATGACCTCATCTAAACCTCACAATCCCATCATCAAGCTCTCATGGAGGTTCTTCGATCCTATTGAGTTCCTACCCAATGAGCCTACACCCGTAGCCTCCCTTATTACACCCCATCATGTAGCCTCTCTCACCAAATTACCATATTCTCCCCGCACCTCTACCTACTCACCAAGTAGCCTCCCTTAGCTTCTTAGAGGAAGAGATCACACCACACCAAACTAATGACCTAGATCTAGCTCTTTTCATCTCTCGTCCACATTGATGATATACGTGTACAATGTGTTATGATCGATGGGGGCACTAGCATTAATATCATCTCTTCCCATGCATTTGCCCAAATGTATGTACCTAACAATTGCATGCATAAACATCCCATCATGTTGTGTTCATTCAATGATGTTATCACTTCCACACTTGGCATCGTCATCCTCCATGTCTACATGGTCCCCCGTACTATTCTCGGATTTACTTTATATCTTGGAGGTGGAATTTCAATACAACTTGTTGCTTGGTAGACCTAGATTTGTGTTATGGTTTGTGTTCTTTCCACTTTGCATAGTTTGTGTAAAGTTTGAGGATGAGGGACACACCTATACCATTCCATTTGACCCATCACCTTTCAAAACTTACAACATGCTTTACTAACCCAATGACGTGCTTATACCCATTAAAGCATCTACCTCCACAATCACTACTTCTTCACCTACACCTCCACTCACCAGTGTAGCCACTACCTCAACCACACATACCTCCTCCATTCCTACCACTGCCACAACCTCCATGGCCGAACCATCAGCCTCCCAATCTGCTAAACCCATCTCTGATCTAACCTATGACACATCGTTTATTCCAAATACCCACATACCAACCACCGATCCCTTGGAGGGAACTTTTCAATGCCTCACTCTAGGGGAGTTTCACCTATATAGTGTCGGCACATTCCTTACTCCACAAGAGTACGAAATTCTTCACCAAAGACCCTCACTATGATCACCATACGGAGAGTGCCTCCTCTATGGTCCTCCCCACCTTCATACCAGTCTCACCTATGGGGGACTTGATACTACCACTTACACACCTGAACCAACATCACAAACCTCGCCCATTTTCCACTGACTTTCAGTCACTCACCAATCGTAATTTTACCCACACCTTATTACACTGATGTGCATGGAAGGGTTTTAATTTTGGATTTTATGAGCAAGGTCGCCATACTGTTATTCCATATACTACCCACAAACATAACGACCGTAGTGGTATCGACTTTTCTAAACCACCTACCAAGAAGGCTCACATTGAACTCATTGAGGACATTAGCCCTTCTCTACCTTCTTCACCCACTCCACCTTCTTCACCACCTTCGCCGATAGAGTTGATGGATCCAGAATCCATTCCTCCTAAATTTTTTTCATAAACACCATTTCCTTGGGGCCTTTGACTTATCAACACAAGGGTGAGGCTCCCTCCTCTCTTCCCTTCCTATATCCTGAAATGATCGATAATGATACACCTTCGATTAACGACATTCAATGTCAAGATGATGAGTCTATACTCACCTACCTTGGTGTTGAAGACTCATATATTCATTAGTCGTTACCATCTAAGATGCAAACAATGTTGAATGAATCGACTATCGAAATCAACACTCGTACTCAAGATGACCCGCACATTCTAAAGATCGGAAATCTTTAGATGTTACTGAATAGGAATCCATCACTTCTTTTCTCAAAAACCATAATCACGCTTTCACTTGGTCTTATGTAGACATGCACGGTATTGACCCCACCATAGTTGTCCACAATATCGTAACCATTCTCGATGCCAAACCTATCAAACAAAAGTTGATGAAAATGCATCCATGTATTTCTCTTCTCGTCAAAGAAGAACTTTAGGGCCTCCTTTCAGTTTCCTTCATCTTACCCATTGATTTTCCTCACTTTGGATTTCCAACATTGTCCCCAAGCACTAAGGTGATAGGGGACTCCGCATTTACACAGATTTATGTGACCTCAACCTAGCTTTCCCAAAAGATGACTTTCCCTTGCCTGGTATTGACCAACTAGTTGACCTTACTATTAGTCACAAGATGCTATCACTCATGGATGGTTTCTTGAGTTATAACCAAATACTTCTTGCCCTAGAGGATCAACACAAAACCGCATTCATCACCCCTTGGGGGACCTTCTGCTATCGAGTCATGCCTTTTGGCCTTAAAAATGTCGGTGCCACATATTAGCGGGATATGACTTACATCTTCCATGACATCATGCATCATATATTGGAATATTACGTGGACGACCTCCTTGCTAAATCCAAACACCACTCAACATCTCGCCATCCTCAAAACCATCTTTGACCGCCTCATCAAGTATTGTGTTCGCCTTCAACCTAAGAAGTGTGTCTTCACGGTTCTCTTGAGAAAACTCCTAGGATTTATCATCTTCTTATGTGGTATAGATGTTGACCCTTCTAAATTTAAAGTGATTCTTGAAATTCCTCTGCTCATTTACCTTAGGCAACCCCGTAGCCTGCAAGGTAAGTTGCAGTCTATTCATCATTTCATCTCACAATTGTTTGATCGGTGTCAACCATTTCATCATCTTCTCAAGAAGGATGTCTCCTTTAAATGGGATAATGACTACCACAAAGCTTTTGAGGCCTTAAAACAATACCTTCTCCAACCACCCATCCTCATTCCACCTAAAGACGATTAACCCTTCTACCTATACATCTCAGCTACCAATCATTCCTTGGGGGCCATGCTCTCTCATCATGATGAACAAAATAGGGAGTGGGTGGTTTATTACATAAATCATACTCTTTTAGACTACAAAACTGATACTCATGCAAAAACTTTTCTTAGCCTTAGTTTTGTTGCCACCAAACTCCGCCATTACCTACTTAATCACAAAAATTATGTTGTGACCAACACCAATCCCTTACACTTCATGTATTCCAAACCTTACCAAAATCAACGTGCCGCACGCTAGCTTATGCTTTTGCCAATCTCGACCTCAAATTTATCCATTAAAATTCCATCAATGGCTGCCATTGCCGACCAATTGGTCAACACACCTATTTCCAGGGATCAACCTTCTAATTTTGACTTTCCAGATGAGTCAATTGCTTCCCTTTCCTTGGACGAGCCCGCATACTAAATGACACTCTTCTTCGACGGTTCCAAGTGTCGCATGGGGGTGGGGCTGGTGTTATCCTCATTTCACTTGATGGTGAACCCGTTCCTTTGTCTTTCAAACTTGATTTTGATTGTACAAACAATATTTCCAAATACGAAGCGCTCATATTAGGTATCCAAGCTGCCTATGCCTTGGATGTCAAATCCATCAACATTTTTGGTGATTCCCAATTGGTCGTAAACCAAATCAATGGTATATACCAATGTCATAATGAGACACTTAAAAGTATAAACATCATGTGGACATACTTTTGACCACTTTTGACCATTATGACCTTCAAAATGTCCCCGCTCTACTAACAAATTTGTAGATACCATGGCCTGCTTGGCCTCTCAAATACCCGCTTCGCCCGCCGATTCTAAAATCTTTGTCACCGTACAAAGACTCCAATCACCCTCTTATTTACCTCATGAAATTTACTCTATCGGAACCACTACCCCCAACCCGAGTGACATTTGGTATAAACAATACTCAGACTACCTTTCCCTCTCCATATTTTCTCCCGACCTCACTCGTAATGGACAACGTGCCTTTCTTAAAAGGGTCTCTCGTTACGTCATCATGGGTGACCTCCTCTATAAGTGTGGCTTTAATGGTATTCTCTTAAGATGCCTTATGAGTTCAAAAATTACTTATACCATTAAGGAAGTTCATGATGGTATATGTGGAGGTCACTCCAGTGGCCTTGTTGTTGCTAAATGTATTCTTTGCCTAGGCTATTACTGGCCGACTCTCAACCATGATTGTTGTGACTACGTTAAGTGTTGTGTAAAATGCCAACAATATGCCAACCTTCATCATACACCCAGTCATGCCTTACAGGTCACTTGTTACCTTTGGCCCTTCTCTCAATGGGGTTTGGATCTTGTTGGAGAAATCAATCCCCATTCTTTCCAGTGACATCAATGGATCATCACCGCCACTAAATACTACACAAAATGGGTTAAATCCATACCTCTCATCTCCACAAAAGCTAAGAAAATATGTGAGTTCATCAATCATCACATCATCTATCACTTTGGTGTCCCACATCACCTCATCACTGATAACGAAAAACAATTCAAAAATAAAACCTTGTGAAAACTTTGTGATGCCTTTAGCATTTAGCTAAGTTTATCATCACCTTATTACCCATAAACCAATGGCTAAGTTGAATCCACCAATAAAACCTTGAACAAAATTCTCATGAAAGTGGTTAATGATATTGGGAAGGACTGGCATACGCACATTCCTTTCACCTTATGGGCATACCGCACTAGTATTTGAACTTCCACTGCTACCACACCTTTTCTCTAATCTATGGTACGAGGTCGTTTCGCCTCTCGAAGTCTAGATTCCCTCACTTCGCATTTATCTCCATGATATGGTTAATGATGACGACTTTCATCAAGACTATTTAGCGCAACTTGAGTTATTGGACAAACATCATCTTAATTCTCTTGACCATCTCCAAGTTTACCAAAAACGTATCAAACGTGCCTATGAAAAACATGTCCATGAACGAACCTTCCAAGTCGGTGACCTTGTCTTGAAAGAAAATCAACATGTAACCAAAGAAAAAATAAGTAAATGGGGAAAATTTTCTCCTAATTGGCTTGGACCATACATCGTGACTCATACTTATGGATCAAGTGCTTATCATTTATCTTCATTAGATGGTAAACCCAAACCTGAGCCCCTTAATGCCTTGCATCTTTGACCATTCTACTGTTGACTTTCAGTCCTACCTCACTTTCTGCCTCTTTCATGCTCTTCCCTTGAGCACTACCCACTTCCTACGCCATCTCCAACGATTAAATAAGAATCATGTGCATGTACCCGTCACTCTTTTATCTTCTCTTAAATATGTGTACCACGGCGCTGCACATGGCATGATTCTCATGGATACTTTTCATTTACTTTTAGATGATATCCCATGGTCATTTCACCCTAATTTTTGAACAAGAATCCAATCCTTTACCTTAGTCTTGT
This sequence comes from Taxus wallichiana var. yunnanensis, assembly GCA_018340775.1. NCBI lineage: Eukaryota > Viridiplantae > Streptophyta > Pinopsida > Cupressales > Taxaceae > Taxus > Taxus wallichiana. The sequence continues at coordinate 616,306,785 of CM031235.1, forward strand.
CCATGACTTAAAATCCCCCAACTGGGATCCAACTCCTCGAGTCAAACTTCCAATAAAATATGACTCCCTCAAAAGGACATCTTTCTCTCTACATCGCTACTATAAATAGACTACTCCCTCAAAGGATAGCTATGTAAAGCCTGATTCAAAAAAAATGCAGAATCTAAAGCTTCCCACTACGATCAGCTTCGAAGACCTCAAGGATTTAATTTCCTCATCCCATATAGACTTCCCGCATCGATCAGTCTATCTCAAATACAAGTCAAACAGAAAACTTTTTTATCATGGACTTGCCCATTGTGATCTTGGATCTCTTTCCCAAAACGCATGCTACCAAATACCATATAAACTACCCACTTTTCACCCTCTCATCCTTTTCACCTTCATTTCCTACCGCCTTAAGGGACTGCTGAAACTATGACATTCAGTGATCATGTGAGTTTTCTTTACCTTTAGAATAATCAATCATGCAATGTCTTTAGGGTATTAAGTTCATCAGACTATCTAAGGTATGACCTACTCGTTATGATCCTTACCAATTAGGTGGCTCTCTCACCTCCTCTTGTATTTTCCCCTTCTTCATTACATATTGATTACTTTGAACAGGATTCGATCCTCGACACTTATCTTTGGGTAATTTTCCTCTTTTGTCGCAATCAACTCAACATCACCCATACCAATGTACCCATAATTCACCCATACCTAAAAATACCTAAACCCAATCATGCCTATAACCTACCAACCCATACTCATACCTCTTCATATTCTTCCCTAGCTTATGGGAGAACTACATCGGCTTGAGGTCCCTTTTCATCGGGACTATGTAGGCAGCACTCCAAGGGCATGGGGCCCTTGGAGGTTAGCTCAGCCACTCTCTACCCTAACCAATGCACCTTTCATTGTCCTAAATCACAATCTACCCTTGTTAGATTTATTTTTATATCACTAATTGGAAATTAAACCCAACAAACAACAAATTGCTTTCCACCTTTATCATCATCAAACATACATTCATTATGTCTACCATTTTTCTTTACCATTATCATGCATGTTACTATAAACATCTCAACCATGACCCATATCATCATTAAATTACACAAATTAATGAATTACAAACTCAACCAACCTAACTCCACCATGCCTAAAACCTATCTCATCCATGCCTACAACCTAACTCCATTCATGCCTATAACCTAACTCAATCCATGCCTATGACCTGACTCAATCCATGCCTAGACCACAACCTAACTCAATTCATGCCTATAACCTAACTCAATCCATGCCTATGACCTGACTCGATCCATGCCTAGACCACAACCTAACTCGATCCATGCCTATGACCTAACTCTATCATGCCTACACTACTTGATTTCCATCACATATACACATCAAAATAACAAGATAACCACAACCATGTATACACATAATGACCATAATCATCATCATCTCTATAAATAAAAATATCCAAACATGTGTCTCCATATACATAACTCTCAAATATCTTCAGCACGTAGGCCGGTATATATAACCAAATCTCTCAAAACTCTCATATACAGCCTCACCATCTTCGGCACGCAGCCGGTATATGATCAAAAATATACAAAAATCTCATACATCCTCACTCTCTTCGGCATGTAGGCCAGTATATATCAAAAATGAATCAAATACATCAAAATGGAGGGATGTGCATTAGGCATCATCCTGTCGGACATCCTCCATATCCGTCTCTCTTGTCTCCTCCTCCTTCTGCTCTGTCTGGCGGCCTGATAACATCTCACCGCCCACCATAGGCCATGGTCGGGTCCCTACTGTACATCACTTGAGCTAGCCTCTATGAACCGGGTCCTCACCCCGATCCTATATCGAGCTTGATGGCCCCCTGCTCTCCATGTTGTGGGTATGGGATCTGGTCCTCTCACTCAAGGCATGTTGTGCCCTGTACTCTCCATAAGATAGAAAATCTATCCTGGCCGCCATCAACTAGTCCTGTAATATCTGGCCTCACCTAAGGCATCTCGTAACCTAGATATGGGTACTATCTTGTGGTGGCCCCATCAGCCTCTACCCCTGTACCTATCCTATGGGACCCTGTCCTACCCCTACCTCGTGAATCGGGACCTGTCCCGTGCTCGTGGAGGTGTCATCGGCCTTGCACCCGTGCTTGTATCTCGAGCTTGTAATGCCTAAATTGCATGCATGTGTAATGGCCAACTGGCCCTATAACTTTGTAACTTACACCTACAGGGCGGCCACCTACTCATCATCACCCTCTCCATCTCCACCTTGGGCCATCTAGGCCTCGTATACTGCCATCTTTATATGTAATGCGGCCACCTCTACCTCCAAAGCTACTAACTACCCATGTACCATCCCCAACTATGTAATCAGGGTTGCCACCTGCCCCTGTAGGGTGTCTCTCTACACCGTGATGGTGGCTAAATCTGGTTGCCTTCCGACCTGGTGGTACTGCTCATAAATGAGCCGCCCACCACTATATGTATCTATCTGTCACTGCATCATCAATCCACTAGTCTCGCCACCGCTCCTCCTCTACTTCGGTAAGTATCTGTTGGCTATGGTAGAGGAAATTTCCTCTCCATGTCATCTCTCCTGTACTATGGGAAGAGTGGAGATATATCTTGTGGTAGCCCAAACTATCGCCTAACCCCACAACTAGGATCATCTTGTGCTCCCCTACATGGCTCCCCTCTATCCATCTAAGTAGCTAAAGGCCATCTAGCTCATCGGACATCTATCTGTATGACAAATAGCCCACATATGGTCTCCAAACAATGTCCATGCCAAATAATCCCTCCAGTAGCCACCTGTAATAGGCTACATCATGTGTAACCTTGCTACTCACTCACCACTCTCCCATCACAGGCACCCATCACCTATACCCCACCCACACAAAACTAGGCTCAAATGCATCTTCCCGAGGCATACCAATCAAATGAACACAAATAATGTGCTCGTAGGCCCAACAGTGAAGAATAAATGTACAACACAGATTGAACTTGCATGAGCCACCCATATGCCCATAGCTCTCTGTATAGATGCACTAGGAATGTTGGCACCCATGCAAAAGGTCTTGTCCATCATCATATCATGTAGGACCCCCATCAATGATCATGGGAATCTCCCACCCTCTGCATTTGGCAGTGCAAAACAGCAGACTGCCTCCATCAATAATACTACTAGCCTCATCTCCTCTAGATGGGCTAGGTACATCTCACCATAACTCAAGCTGGCACTGTGGAATTTCATCTCCACCAGTCCCTCACCAAATACTATTAGCATCAACTCCTCAAATGCCTTTGAGGAGATCAAATATACCTACATCCCCAATATGGGTAAACATAGGATCCTATACATGTCCTTCAAGGTGATTGTCATCTCCCCCATCGTAGGTGGAACATGTTGGTCACGGAATCCCATCTATCAATGAGAGCGACCATCAAGCTCAGTTTCTAGACCACATGTCGGTAACGTTGAACCCCAATCAAGCCCACATCTGTGACATGCCTCCACTCCTCGACCATCGCCACACCTCAAACTCTCAAGAGCAGGGGTGGCACCCTATCTCTCATCCTCAACTACTCTCTCACCTACATCCAGCCAAACATCACATTAATTTCACCTTACTCATAACCACAATCCCACTCGACACCTCACCTACACCAACCACCTTACCTCTCTTTCCCTAGACCTCACTGCCTTTGTATCACATCTTCTATCTACCCATCCTACCCCTCATTCACTATCATTCACCCTTACCTATTTTTACCCCTTACCTATGTCATGCTTTTCCCCAAAACACCTCCTACTTCCCACTACCTACCTCCCCCACCCAACCTAGGGCACTTTTGGCCCCTTTTTCCCCAAACTATGACTGGTACTGGTTACCCCTAACCAACCTTGGTCCCCCTTACACCAGCATCGATCACTTGTTTCATGACCGGTACTAGTTCAAGATTACTACCGACATCAACTAACCTTCAACCGACGCCGGTCACTTTCGCCGCAAACACCGCGACACCCAACCCCCTTCTTCCTACAAACTCTCTTTTGCTCCCTTCTACCCACCCAATCCTACCCAAATCCCCCTCTACCCTTCCCCACCCCTCCTACACCCAATCATCTCTCTCCTCATTCCTCTTTTAACTAATTTTCCCTCCCACACTTCAAAATTCATTTTCCCCCCAAAACCCATTTTCACCCACCCAACCTCTAATTCAATCTAATAAACAAAACAAAGAGTAGGATTGACCCTTACCTCATCACACTTCCATCACCGTGGTGGCACGTTGAGCCACGCACCGATGGTCCACCCAATCCCTCTTCTAGCCTCTACCATCACCGACTAACCTCTCGCTCTCTAACCAATCAAATCAATCCAACCCAACTCATGGATCCACCTATCAACCAACTATCCCTAGTCATGTGGCTCACTAACTCAGTCCTCCATCTCACTATGTCACTTTCCACCTTTTCCTCTCTCTTTTGTCATTTTCCCCAATTCGATAAAAGACAAATGATTTGAAAAATACGGAAATTTTTCTTTTTATACCCTACCCGACCTGACTAGAACATGTTTTTCCTTGATCGACATCGGTCTTGTGCCCTAGCTTAGTGTGGTCGGTCCATCTTGACCGGTATCGGTTCCTTCAAACCATCATCGGTTTACCTACTTAGTCTTTTTCCTACCCCCTACGCCAAATTTTTGACCTGAATCCTTTTTACCTCACCCACACCTCACTTAGACACTCCACTTTATCTTCCTGACCTTATCATTTACCCCCTCACCTTGTCCTCATTCGGGGACTCATTATTTTACCCTTACCTTAGACCTACCCGTGTCGTGACCTAGATACTTGGACTGGAACATTGCTAGTGACCTGTGACCTCATGTGTTCGTTATACCTTGCAGCACTATTATTTATGTTGATTGACATACCGACCTTACCTTGCCTCTTATCATGACCATATCTTGATCCAACCTTTGGTGTGTACCGTAACATACCTAAATGTTCCCGCACTGACCTACGCCATGTTTATTGACCATATCCTATACCTTGATACCGGAATCACTTCAACCTTGTTTGATAAACCTATCGACCTTAGACAAAGTGTAGATTTTTCCCCGCTCTTCAACCTAGTACCATGCTACATTTTATACATGTGTGTGCGTTTGAATGTTACTACCTTTAACCCTGACCCATTACCTAGATTACCCGAGTGGACCTTTTTCCTTTTTACCCCCATCGCCCACCTTCTTCCTCCTCACATTCACCTTTTTCAAACCACTCACCGATTCTACCTTCTAGCCTCATCAATTCCTAGTTTGAGGGGAATCACCTTCACCCACACATGAGGCAACCACATCTTATTTTTGTCATCGTCGATTACCAATACAAGCTACACAACAAAAAGGGGAAAAATGTAGACACCAAAATTGGGTCACACTCCCCTTGGTCCCTTATCAAATAAACACCTTGAACACATTCACCTAACCATGGCCCCTTTCATCCCACTCTAATATTAATTTAATTAATCCATTATCTTCGCAATATTTATTATTTAAATATCCTAATTGGATAATGCCCACATATCCACCTCACCTATACACCTCATCTAGCCACCTCACCCTAAGACCTATTCTTAGTATGTTGCCATAACTAACTAATAACCTACCCAAACCCTAAAAATCAAAGCCTATATTCCCTCTAACCACATTCCCGCACGTTAGAAAGGAAGCTTCCATTCTAATCCATGTGGAAAAATGAACGAGATCCCAAAAAATCAAGGGGATCTGCCCAGTTTAGTAAACCTAGGAAATCCCACCCTAACCGACAAGTTACCCTAAACCGCCACCGGTCAACCCGGAACCACCATCGGTTACCATTTAATCCCTAAAACAACCTTATTTCAAGGTTGGGACTTTTCTGAGAGGTTGGCACATCTTCTGAGAGTGAGGATGAAACCAGAGTTGTATGCAAGCAGAACCAGCATTTGTACACACATCAAAGCATCCACAGCCAACACCTGAAGCAACCATAGAGTCATTTTCCTTCATGGGAGCATCTAGGGAAGTGCCTACACCAAACCAAGCTCCTTTCATTTGATCACCCACCATTACCAACCATACATCAAACTCGTACAACATTAAGTGTTTTATTAACTAACACTTGTCCATTGTCATTTTGGTAGACTTTTTACTTCATTATTAGTTTCTACTCCCGCTTTCCATTTACCCACCATTTACCTCCATGCAAACTTGACCATTCCTTCACCCACACCCTTGAACTGCCCATACTTGGATTTTAATCACCCCTGAGTATACCTAAGACCTACACAGACCCTGTCATAGCCCTCTCCATTTCCATTTAGCCTTGGATCTGCCCTCACCTCAAACTTTTATTGAGTTTCACGCACTCCCCTGACCACACCAACGCTGGTCACCACAACCGCACTCACCGATTCACTTAAATCGACGCGTCGGTCCTATCAAATCGATGTCGGTCTCTATGTTTTTACCATCAGACCAAGAACAGAGCCTGAACTCTCTACCCAATACCCAAAACAACCCAGAACTTGACCTTGACTAGTACCAGTACCCTGACAAACACCTTGACCCTCAGATTCAGTCATAGCTTAGCCTGTTGTGAATGAATTTTCTTATTGTAGATGAATGAGATACCTAAATCATTTTAACTACAAGTAGGATTTCCTTTATTGTTAGCATTAAGCTATTTTAAATAGTGGATTGACAGCCATCTAGGGAGTATCACACTTCCCGCATCTAGCATACGCTAGGCAATACACTGGATATATTGTTTAACTCTCATTTGTGGTCTTGTTTTCCATTTCGTAGTTCTTCCAAGTAAAAAGGAAGCTCTCACAATCAGTTGTAGATCAAGAAGTCATACACGCACAACAACCTACAACCAACATCTTTTGATAGGTATTCCTCCTAGCCCTTTACCCCTATCTGTTTCATCAACATTCGAAGAAATGATCTAGAATCAGGTGAAACAGGTAGATAGGGGATTTAACCCTAAAATGTGGGCCACCCAAAGTCTATAAAATCCAACTATTCCTCCATTTGACACACCAACCTTCCTTCGAAGGCATTCAAAAATCTCATTTGAGCTTAAGGTAAAGCTCCTCCTAGGCTATTCTTTAATTCAAGGAGGTGGAAAATAATGTGGGTGGCCCTAGCATTACGGAGGAGGCAAATTTAAGACTTATATGATTATATAGGCATTATTATTTTTAAGACCTATATTTTTATATAGGCACAATTTCATAGCTAAGGCCTATTATTATAGGCATGTAAATGTGTAAGTTTATTATTATAGGCGTTATTATTATTTTTAAGTCCTATCATATTTAAAAATATTATTTTGAAAAAGAAGCTTTGAATTCTCTTCGAGAAGCGTGACTCCAAGCCCAAGCTGAGAAGGATGACTGATGAAGTTCGAAGGCGATCGTGGTGACATTATGGAGACAAAAGCCTTATTTTAATATAGGCATTATGGAGAGATACTAAGACATATATTATATAGGCATCATTTTCATTGAGGACCGATATTATTTATTATCGTAAAGTGAAGATAAGACCTATTATTTTAATAGGTGAAACATTGTTATTGGGAGTTATTCAAACTACCCAATATGTCACATTTGAGCCACACTTCAAACTACAGAGCCTGGAGAATTGACTAGGGTGGCATGTGGAAGACCAATCAATATACTGTAGGACTTTATGCTTGAAGGATAATCCCGAATCAAATTTTCTATAAGCCGGGGTAGCTACTTGGTGTTCAGGTTCATGTTCCATTTTGTATTCAACATTATCTTGCTTAGATTGCATTATTCTTTACAGTCATTTAAGTGGATAATAAATCAGTTCTATTAAAGAACCTATAAACATGGGCATTCTTCTAAACTCTATTATTAACATGTGTGTAGTATTTTAATTCTTGCATTGCTTTAAGTTTTTTTTAATGGGGTATGTTTGGAAAATAATTTCAAGCCTATAGGGGTCCATGATCAAGGTAAAAAAAATTGGTCAATTTTCGAATGAATTCCCCCTATAAAATCCTTTGAATCACGTGGTGAAAACCCAAGTGGTTTGATTATAACATTGTTTGTGCTTATCATCGTGTCCCTAGACATGACATAGAGCACGGTAAGGCTCTTTAAACCCTCATCAATAACCTCATAGAAGAGGATGACCTTCTCATCAAAGAAGACCACCCTATTCCATCCACTAGCTCACCTACATCCAATCCCAATCTTTAAATCAAACCTACAACCTCCAAGGCCTTTCAATCTGGACCTCCATCCACACCCTTTGTCGCAATCCCACCACCCAATTATACCTCTTCTAAAGAAGTTCCCCCTCTTTTCATAAATGTAGTTCAAGTTACCACTCACTCTCACCCTCATGATTCTCAACCATCTACCCAATCAAAACTAAGGGTTGTTATCACCGCTCCTTCTAATGAGCATCATCCATCTCCTCTTTATCAAAGGCTAAGGTATCCATCCTAGCCACTCCACAAACCCAAAATCATGTTGTCATTTAACAAAGCATTATGAAGCAATTTCATGAGTCCCCTATTAAAATGTCTCTCTATGAGCTTATCCAAATATCCCCTAACCATTCAAAGGATCTAATCTAAGCTCTATAGTGCATACCCATCACCACCGATGAACCTCAACCTTTCGTGGCTCTCGTTGGAGCTCTTACAGCTTCCACCACTATCCCCTTCGATGATTTTGAAATCCCTAACATTCTACCTGAAGATCATGATCTTATCCTCTTTATCACCATTTGCAACAATGACACCTTCATCTCGATGATCTATGATTGACAATAGTTCTAGCATCAACATCATCTCATCCCATACCTTCAACCAACTCAAACTTCTCGACACCATTGTCACCCAATCACCCGTGGTTCTTCGAGCCTTCAAAGATATTGTTTCCCCCGCTTTAGAACAATTATATTCCCCATCTATGTTGGTGAAACCTCATCCATGAGCTCTTCTACATTTTTTAGGGGATTTCCATATAACATCTTACTCAAATGCATATAGATCCACATTATGTGTTGCGTCACATCTAATTAGATAAAAATAGAATTTTTAAAACCCTAATATATTACAGAGTCACGTATAATAAATAAGAAATAAAGCATAGATCCGACACAAGAAATAAGCTAAATAAATATAAAACCCTAATGCAAGAAAGGGATAAGAATACTTAGCTAATTTCACAATTGATTCTCAAGTGTTCTCAGTAATGAAGAACCGATGAAAATGAGGAGGAAATTTTCACGACCGTGCCTAATAAATTTGAAAACTAGCAAAAATGTCCAAACCGGGTACATGGATCAAGTTAGGGGCACCTATGTACTAGAGTCTACTTCTAGGTGCCTGTGGTGTGAAATACCTAAGAAATTGATTTTTGTTGTATCGCACCAATTTTGCTAACCTTTGTTTTTTTGTTACATGTATGTCACTCGATGATCGCAGATTTTTCATGTAACTTACAAAACAAATGATATCTTGCAAAAACCCAAAACACATCAAATCCTAAAAAAGAAAAATATGTAAATGGGGAGTCAGACTGACCTTGGTGGTCACCTGACAGAGTGAACTTACGACCGAGTGTTGCACTACATCTCAGACTCCATGCGCTCTTGTGTGTGTGTGTAGAAATCATGCCCTAGGAAGCTCTTTTGAAAGATGCACTTGATAGCGAGCGGTAGCTAGATGTACCAATGTAAGTAGATATGTGGGTGGAAAAATGAACTTCCCCTCCTATGCATGTATGCATAAATTATAGTCCCTTATCTCTTGAATGAAGCTAGATGAATGTCTCAATGCTCTTAGAATGTCTTTATATAACCTTAGGTGGTGATAGTAGATGCTTAGAACTTGGTCCTTTATTTGGTCTCATAGCTTTGTATTTATATGATTACCTTGTTTGAATTTTGTAATGACAACTAAAAGGATGATCCATAAGAAAACAAGATGCCCAAAAGATAAAAGAGGCCCAAATGAAGTGAGTAAGATAAAAGAGGTTGGGGTACCCAAGAGGGGATGAGGGCACCTAGGTGTTGGCATCCTGGCTAGGCGCTAGTGTCCATAGTCAAGAAAGATAAAGCATTTTCGTCCGGACTAGGTCAGTGGGGTGTGTAATACCATAAATGAAACTATAAAGATAGAAAATAGGCCAAAGATAGATGTCAATTACTAGTTTTATCACTTAGGAATCATATGAATAGTAGTATGTGATTAAGACCTAGAAATGTGCCCAAGTGAGTGATTTAGTGTCTACACCATCCACCCTCCATTGTTTCTGAAGTACAAACATGAAGAAAAAATCCACACACTCCCCACCAATCTTCCTCCCTTCAAAACATGTCACATGACCTACTCGCCAAATGGTGTGCTTATTCCTAAGTAAGATTCATCTTCCAAAGCATCTACATCCAGGTTGCTTAATGAAAAATGTTGGATGGATAAAAAGGGGCTAAGTGTTAGGCGTGTGAATGTAGGGTGTAGGATGAACACATAGTGTAGCACTATAATAAGGTTAACGTGCCTAGGGTCGACTTATCCACTTCTATTATGAAGTTTATTTTTAGAGTTAACATGTTGGGTACACAAAGACAGGAAGACTTGCGTGCACATAATGGTATTTTAGAGCAAGCATCGCTTAAGCGTCATGCATGGTTTAGTCTAATAATAGGATTTCTTCTCTTAGTTATCTATAGGAATTCTATTGTTAGAATACTTCCATGTTTTATAAATATGCATGGCTATTATTTGCATGTGACCTATTTTGAGATAGTGCATGGGAAGTGAAGGGCAAGTCCCCACCCCTATATATATGTATTAATTTGCATGGTCGAGAGTGTATCAATTTGTAGAGTTATGTTGTTGGTTTATTCGTGTGCATGACTCACGGAGATAACTCTATAATGTCTGAAGCTTTTGTGTTTTACAATATTTTAATACAATGGTTCATATTGGTTGGATAATGGTGTTGAACATGACTGAATATGGTTCTTGCATGGTAAATATTATTATAGTCATTATTTAGTTCATCTTACATATATTCTAAGATGGATATGGTTAATGCATTGTGTGATGTTTACTATTGGTTATGAATCAAATACCTATATGCACCATCATGTTAACATTCTGAACAAGCAACCATAAAGAGGGATATGGTGCCTTTGTGCTTTACGTGAGTGCTCACTCGAGGCTAAGTGATGTGTCAATTTTCTTGGGTCATTTACAATGAATTATAGGTTGCATCATTGGTTCTATTTTCAAGATGTCTTTTTAGTTATTTTCGGATGTTGCATGATGAAGATATACCGGTTGAACTTAGCAAGTGTTGAGGAGTGGATAGTAGATCTCGGAAGAAGAGTACGCTCTAAGATTTAGCACTATATCTCGAGTTTGACACATGCATGTGGGTTGAGAAGAATTTATATGACTTATTATATGAAAGCTTTTTTTGTTATCCTCCCATATAGCTATACGAGTGGCTAGTTGCTTACGCTAAAAGGAATTGGAGGTTTCACATAATTTTCTAGATGTAGGAATAATTCCATGCTCTCTATGATGTTGATCTAATTTTGACACGCATTGTGATACTTGGTTTTGTGGTGTTCTAAATAGCTATATTTTGGAGTAATCAATTTCCACTTACTCTTGTCTAGAGGTAGCTGAGTTTCAATTTTTACGTTATCCCAGGGATCATATCTACACATAATTCCATTGGTGATCAAGATCTTGATGGTAACCTTGAATTTGGAAGAGAAGTTGATGGCTAGCTAGCTAAACCCCACCACATACAAGGCAAGAAGCGGGTGTGGTGAAGGATAGTGGACCTAGTGACATAGAGGTAAAGAGAAGAAAGGTGGATTAAGTTTAATGAGGCACACGAGAGGTATTTAGAGAAGCGGGGCAAGGTTGCAGAATGGATGGCATTCTAGAGAAAGATGGCTCATGAAGGATTTGGAGCTCACTCGAGGATGTGGAGCTAGAGCATTTAAACTCCCCATTTGAGAAAACATGATAAGGAACCCTCATCGGCCTCTTATAAGAGAGTGCCAACAAAGACAACATGGGTCATGGGCATGCATCCGAGTCTATTTAGAAACCTAGCCCTTGTACTTGGTCTTCTAGTTTCCAGAACGCTTGATAGTCAACAAGCTAGTTTGGGCGAGAGTAGCAAGAGGTAAAGTTGACTTATCAGTAGGATCAGGAGTAAATCAGATAGCAAGTACATTTATGGCCAGGTATACATCTTCCTTGCTATTTGTAGGTCTAGTTGGAGGTACCTTTTCAGTGCGAAATATATCGCACAGAACATAGGCATGTAGAACTTTGGAATCACATTTGAGAGTAGTGACACTTCACATACTATAGGAGTTTAGTTTAGCACCACTATTGGGACACAAGGTAGTACATCCTTTGGTCCAATTCCATTTACAAGGGGAGGATCAGGCGGAACAGGTGGCTCAGGATCTAGTGGATCTGGAGGCGGAGGTAACACAAGAGGTTTTGGATCTGGTGGGCATGGTCCTCATCAGCCCTAGAATATTTACATGGAGATGTCACTTCATCTCCCAGAGTATAGGGGAATAGAATATTTTGTTGAGCATGTCCATATGTGTGAGATATTGTGGCATGTAAAAGGAATTACAGCTTTTCAGAGTGCAAGTCTAGTCATTACAAGTATGTTGCAGGGATGCACACATAGCAGTACGGAAGTTTGACCCTAATCAAACTTGTGTGGAATATATGGCATTATGGGATGCTTTCCTTAAAGAATTTTATATCCCTGAGTTCGAGTAGAAAAGTATAAGCGCACTTAAGGATATCAAGCAGGGCACTACTAAGAGTGTCTCGGGAATATGATGCTCATTTCAAAACACTCTTGTCTAAACTATCATATGATATCCACGCAAGTTAGCATGCACAAAGGTTCGCTCGAGGCCTCGATCACATTTTTTGGAGGTCTCTCTCACATAATACTTATATATACCCGCGAGGCACTTAAAGTAGCTTTATGCACCGAGGAAATCAGAGCATGACACTGGAGTGAGCCCATTCTTGGAGGCTCAGGTTTTGGAAATGGAAAAATAGTTGGAGAAACTATCAACCAATACAACACATGAGACATGTAGTGGAATTTGGTGCACATATTGTGAAGTAGAGGGGCATACTAAGGATAGTTTTCCTCGTAGATCGGTGTACTCCTTGTTGTTAGATTGTGAGATATGTCATTTATATCATGATGTAAGTTGTTGTCCATTATTGTAATGTGTGATAAGGAGGAACATGTCCTCGCTATAGTAAAATTTTCTGGTCCATAACTCACAATACTGAATATTATAGGTTTATTGATCAGATCCATGATTCTATTGATATTGGTGTATGATAGACTAGAGTTGCAAATAAATCTAAGGATAAAAGTGAGCAACATGATCATGATCACACTCAAGGGTGCTACAATCATAATGAAGGGTGCTTTAATGGAGGTTATGGTAGAGGTCAAGGATACCATGGTGTATTCGTGAGGCCGTGGCTACGGCGCAAAGGATGAGGTGAGTTCCCTCATGGAACATGTTATACTTATGGATCTCTTAACCATTACATGCGTGAGTGTCCTAAAAATGTTACTTGTTATTTTTGCGAAAAAGAATCATAACTATGAAGAGTTCCCGCATCTATATGAACATCCGAGAAAGAAGCACAAACAGAGAACAAGGGCACATGGATGGTTAGGATACAATGCATCGTGGAAAACTAATGGATGCCTAAGTTAGTACCAAATCCCGAGGTGGTACCTATGAAGATTACTACACGGACTGAATTTGCACATGTCGAGAATTGTTGTAACAAAATCCTACCATTACTAAGGAGGAGGTTTTTTATGCAAAATATCCAGACCCTAAACATCACAAGGAGGTTTATCAGAAAACCATGGAGGTACTCAAAAATTTACAGGGTGAAATACGTTGTTTAAAGAAACGGTCGCGGAGTTGGAACAAAAGAAGGAATCTAATACTTTCCAGCTTACATGGTGATGATCTATAGGAAGAAGGCATCTAAGACTTTCTAGTCGAAATAACATTATTCCATTAATAAGGAGTTGGTTAAAAGGAAAGACTCTATGCACTAGTATTGAGAACAGATGGCGATTCTACATGCTAATCTCCCTCCTCGTAGTTTGGATTATGACAAGGAGATCACTCTAAATGTTGTTGTGGATGGATGGCTTTTGAGAAATATTTTGATTGACATAGGCATAGAAGTGAATGTGCTTACCTTAGATGTATGGGTTCAGATGGGTAGACCTCCATTGCATCCATCTTCTAATGTATTGTATATGGAAAATTAGACTAAGGCCTCACTAATTAGAGTCTTGAAGGATGCATCTATTACTATATAGGGGGGCAAGTTCACTGGGTACTTTGAGGTTTTAGCACTTGCACAAGCATGAAAGCTTCCCATCTCTATTTGGGCACCCTTGGTGCTATGCAAATAATGTTGATATATGGTTTAATAAGGGATATATCAGTTTTGAGAACAAGGAAGAATGATTTATTATCCCTTTGTGAGACATGAAATCTGCACCTTATATTGAGCCCTTAAGTGAAGAAGATCTCGAATAGAATTTATGTTCACACCATTTGAGATCTGGAAATTCTTGAGCCATCTAAGGAAGGAATTCTCTAGTGGGATTATGCATATTCCATATGTGATACTACAAGTATTTCCTATGACAATTGGGCACATGAAACCTATAAGATGGTTGGGTACGAGGTAAGAAGCACAAGTTGCACATGTAAGCGTGTTATTTTGTATTCGGTGGTTAGGCAACAACATAGTACCCCGGTACACTAGCGAAGAGTACCCCGGTACACTAGCATAGGAAACCCTAAGGTATTCTTGCAAGAAATGGAAGTACAATGGAAGGATCAGGTGGATAGAAGGAACATGTTAGTTTATACCCTATACGGGACAACAATGCTTTGGTGGATGGTTCATAGGGATAATCTCATAGAATGGAGACAAGTGAGAGTTGTCCTATCGCAAGGTCTCTAAGAAGTAATGCACCTACTCAAATCTATGAATATCATGGTAATAATGTAATGCACCTACTCAAATCTATGAATATCATGGTAATAATGTAATGCACCTACTCAAATCTATGAATATCATGGTAATAATCATGTTCGTAACCATGTTCACTAGTGTGAAATACTTTGGATAGAGGGTTAGGAAGCTTTACCACCTTCATTATGGGTGCACAAACTTTATTTCACCTTGTGAGGTTGTGCATGTGCTTGGTATGTTTATGCGGAGTTGCATAGAGAGACTAGAAATTGGCAAGACTTGACTATAGGAATGATCCATAATTTTGACTACTTCTCCACTAAACCTCTGGTGAAAGAGGCATTACAAGTTATGAACTGATTAATATGGGAGATAGTGTAAAGGTTGAAGAACTCATTCAAGAGTTATTTGGTGAGTCAGACCTAGAAGTGTGTTTTGATGAAGTAGATGAGATAGATGCAGAACTACTTGAGTGCACTTTCCTGGAGAAGGAGAAAGGAAAGATGGTCTATATGGTGGATGATGAAGAAGTGGAAAATTTAGATAAATCATTCAAAGGTTACATGCGAGGTCTTAGATAGTGTGGATGAAAAGGCGCGTGCCACCATGAACCTATGAAGACAAAGAAAGTGAACATTAGAACGGATGTTGAACCTAAGGAGGCCATAATTAGAGATTACTAGTCTAACTCTGAAGTGGCTAAGATAATTGAGTTACTACATGATTTTGAGGACCTATTTCCTTGGGGCTACCATGATTTGAAAGGAGTGCATGAATCTTTTGGTGAGATGAAAGTTAAGTTTAAGGAAGGTGTGTGCCCGCTTAGGAAGAGACCTTACAAGATGAACCCTAACCTGCGTATAAAAGTTAAAGAAGAAATTGAGAAGATGTTGGAATCGCATTATTGAGACTATATAGGAATCGCATTATTGAGATGATATAGGAATCATAGTGGGTTAGCTCTATGGTAATCAACATAAAGAAAGATGGAAGAATCCAGATTTGTGTCAACTACGGGAGCCGAATGTTGCATGTGTGATTGATCCTTTCCTACACCATTCACTCAAGAAATATTGAAGGCGTTGCGGGGTGCAAAATTTACTCTTTTATAGATGGATTCACCGAGTATCATCAAGTAAGAATTGCTAAAGAAGATCAAGAGAAGAAAACTTTGACCACTTATGGGGAAGTTTTGGATATACAGTGATGCCCTTTGGATATAAGAATCTACCTGCAGTATTTTCATGCATTGCAAGCATTCCAGGATTTTATTCACAAATTCTTATAGGTTTACTTAGATGATTGGACCATGTATGGGCTTATCAAGGATCATTGTGACAATTTGACGTTAATGTTTGAGAGGTGCAAAAAGTTAAGCATCTCTTTAAATATCAGGAAGTGTGTATTTGCTACACCTTTTGGAACTTTGCTAGGGCATATCATCTGCAAAGAAGGTTTGTTGGTAGATCCAGCTAAGTTTGTAGTCATATTAGGCTTAGAGGATTCTACTAGTCAGAGTGAGGTGCGTGGATTCTTGGGCCACATAGGGTATTATAGGAATTTTATCAAAGGATATGCTAAGGTTTTCACACCCTTGGAGGATTTATTAAAGGGTAAAGGAAAGTTCTATTGAGAGAACCACAGCAGCGTGCATTCGAAGTGTTGAAGGAAAGGCTTACTATTGCACATATTTTGTGTTTTCCTTCATGGAATATACCTTTTCACATACATTTGGATGCCTCTGGCATGGCCATTGGTGTAGTTATAGCTGAGCCTAGAAAAGGTATTGTAGATCATCCTATTTTCTTTGTTAGTAGAAAGTTAACTCTTGTAGAACATAATTATACAACTACGGAGTGTGAGGCTTTATCAATGATCTACACATTGTATAAGTTTCGACAAGATTTTGCTAACAACACCTTTTATTTTCTATACATATCACATGGCATTGAGATACTTAGTGAAAAATAACGTCTTATAGGGATGCATATGTCGATTGGTTCTCTTATTCTAGGAGTTTGACTTTACAGTGGTGGTAAAGCTAGGTAAAAGAAATAACCATCTAGATCATTTGTCAAGGATTTAATCAAGAGATCATGTGTAGAGTATTGAAGATAAGATTTTGGATGCATAGGTATACAGAGTTAAACCATGTACCCTCGGAGAATTAGAGGATATTCCCATCTTTTTATGAACAGTGTGGCGCCCAAAGGAATGAAGGCATTAGAAAAGAAATACTTGCAATTCCCATCACACCTTTCATGTTGATCGGTGGTGACTTATACAAATTGGGTCGAAATGAAGTATTACACCGGTGTGTATTGGATCATAAACGAACGGAAATCATCGAGGAGGTTCATGGTAGTATTGTAGGTGGACACTATGTAGGTGACATTATCACGCGCAAGATTCTACTAGCTTGTTTATGGTGGGATAACTTGCACAAGGATTTCAAAGACTATTGTAAGGCATGTGATCATTGTCAGCACCTTGGAAAACCTAGGCAAATAGATGAAATTCCTTTGAGGCCTATTACTAGTGTAGAACCTTTTGATAAATGGGAAATTGAATTTGTGGGTCATATTTCCCAAGCCGCGTGTAGAATTGGAGCACACTACATCATCACTTGTATAGATTATCTTACAAGATGGGCAGATGGCACCTATAAGGGATTGTACAACAACAATGTTCTTGTGGGAAAATATTCTTACCAAGTATAAATGTCCTTTAAGTTTGACAAGTGATAGAGGCACTCATTTCCTTAATGAGACCATCAGGATATTATTGGATGAATTTATGGTTGCACACCATAAGACAACACCTTATCAACCTCAAATAAATGGGACTTCTAAGGATTTCAACAAGATAGTGAGCCAAATGTTGACAAAAAAAATTGATGTTGGAAGAAAATACTAGATGATAAATTTTCTATTGTGCTTTGGGCATATGAACAACCTACAAATGGTTGAATAAGGCAACACCCTTTCAATTGGTGTTTCGCGTAGAGGTAGTTCTACCCATGGAATTCATGTTACCTATTAGTACCCAAATTTGTTCTCCTTTTCAGTCTAAGCAACATCAGAAATATGACATGAAGCTTAAAGGCAGATAGATCTTGATATATGTCATTTTGTAGCTAGGGATGTGATCTAACTGGCACTTAGATTTATGGAGAGATGGATAGCACTTTGAAAGAACTTGATCTAACCCTCACTATTTTAGGTTGTGCCTTTCAACCAAGGTAAGAGAACCTATATTGCAACCTCTATTTTGTGAAGGAGGTGGTGATATCCTTATACTGTGCATATTGTATGGAGATGGCCTTGTGAAAACATGATCAATTTTCCATTATTCAAACTCAACAGAGTTATCACTACTAAATGATGGAAAGGCTTTCAAGAAAAGGCTGAGGCTGCTGGAGACATTGTATGATCCTAATTTTCTTTATGCATTTTTGTAGATGGGTTAGATTATTTTGTTGACACACAATGCAATGCAGGGGTAGTATGGGTAGGATTAGTTATTCAAATGATTTTTGGTGGGGCTTTGACAAGAAAAACTTGGATATATCAAATCTTTGACAACCTCTACAATACTTGAACAACTATCAGATAAAATGCTTCAAATAATCAAGATGTTCTTTCAACTAGAAGATGCATAAATGGAAGCCCAGGTTGCACTCTTCACACAATCTTTGAGAACTCACCACAAAAGCTTGAAGTAAAGAACTCAATTAAACACAAAAATCCTTGATCAAACCATGCCTAAGGTACCCCCAAAGGCTTACAAGCAATCCCAATCAACAAATGAAGGTGGAGTGATTTTAAACTGCTTATTTTCAATGCTAGATGAAAGCTCTTCTGACAAAAAAACTGCAAGTGCCACTAAACTATCAATAAGGATGAGATTCTATGTGATTTCTAAATACTTTCAATGCAAGATTGCAACAAGAACAATGAAAACTATTTGCAGGTATTTAAAATGATAATAGACATCATATTGCCCAAAAAAACACATATTAACTCAAAAGCTTGTTAGATTCATCAACATGCGAGAGTTTCATGAACAATCTCATAGCTGTGTGATGGCTATACACTTGTAACCAACTCACATACATGAAGATCTAACACAAAAGAAATTAACCTGGTTCTTTGGTGGGTTTCTTAGAAAAATGAGCTTTCTCTCATAATTTTCTCGTGATTTTTAACTTCCCACCCTTTGCATTTCTCAAAAATGCATTATATATCTCTTGCCACATTGGAGCCTTCTTTTCCAAGAAAATCATATGCCAAGGGATCAAGTTTGTTACAACAATTTCTCATGATTCACTAAAAATGACATTTAACAAATTTACAACAAGAGTTTCCAGGTGTTTTAAAAAGACTGAATCATTACAAATATTTGGATCATTATCTTTCCTGGAGGAACATTTTTCATCATCAAGGCATGTAGATGCCTTTCCTCTCATCATTTCACCTTTTCACCTTTTAAAACTACCTCTACAACTTTCAAATTTGACATTTCACGTGTCTAGATGGATTAGGAAAAAACTTTGTTTCAAAAACACCTCAAATCTGCAAATTGAGTTATGAAACCGATTCCAATGATCCTAGAAGGCCAAAACGACATGGAATTGCCAAAAATTTGATGAAATTTGATGCAAAATTTACAATTCCAAGTTTCCTAGAGCAAAAATGGTGGCCAAAAATGAAGATGTACAGTTACCCTTGATCTGCTCCTTCTCCTTCAATCTGGGCCCTCCATGTGTCAAAATATGATTGGGAATCAATTCGGGCTCACCTTTTGACTTTTTGACATTTTTGGAAAAATGGAAAAAATTGACTTTTTCTCCGCCCCTCTGCCCTTGAATTTTGGTGATGACACGTGGCACATGGTGGGTCCCATTGGAATTTCACTTCAATTCTGTGCATTTTGACCCTTTTGGAAATTTGGAAAAATTTCACCTTTTGCCCGCGGCTTGATCCTCCACCTTTGTCCTTGACACGTGCCATGCTCTCTATCGCATAAATTCTACGGGCTTATTTCATGTTTTGACCCCTTTTTTGCCAAGGAAAAAAATTTAATTTTTCTTCCGCGGGCCCGTGCCTCTAATTTCTCCCTTGCCATGTGTCACTTGATGATTTGTTGCAGGCCATGCCTCAAATTTTTCATTCTAGGTCTTTCTTGCAAAAGGGAAAAAAATTCCCTTTACCTCCGCCGACGACTGCTCTACCTTCGCCACATGTCTCCCTATGGCTCATTCGGGCGGGCCTTGCAGCTTGATTTTTTGCCTTAACTCCTTTTGCCAAAAAGGGAAAAATTCCCCATTTCCTTCCGCGCCCACACTTCCCTCGATTTTCATGGACACGTGTCCACCCATGATTAGCCACAAGGCCATGCTCAAAAATTTCACCTTAGCATCTTCTACCTCTAAAGGCAATAAACTTCAAAAATTTCCGCCATCCGTGTCCCATCGCCCTTGATTTCTGCCACGTTTCCTCCTCTAATTACAGTGGGGATGTAGTCCATTTTATGACTTTAGAAAAATAGAGCTAAAAACTCTAAGTCCCCCATCAGCCCACTCCTCCCTTTTTTTAGGACACGTGTCCACTCCCGATTGGCGGCGGGGCTTCGGACCATTTTTTGACTTTAAAATTTTTGCAAAATAAAGTTCTAAAAACTCTAAGGAAATCTGACCACCCACCATCCCTCGGCCAATTAGAACCCACCACGTTGCCAATGCATGCTGAGGAAGAATTTGATGGGCAAATGACGCCTTGTCGACCCTCAAAATACGAGAAAATGCCAGGGATGCCCTAAAAATTGACTTTTTCTTCGTGGGTGATGGATTTTTTGCTCAAAAAAATGAGGGGAAGTTGATTTTATGCAAGTTTCAACCATGGGGAAGGATTTTTGAAGGTAAATAGGTGCAAAATAAGCAAATACGAGCTCCGCAGTCCGGAAAGATGGAAAAAATGATAGAGGGCCGTGGATTTGGAAAACTAGGGCAAACTTGAGCATTCTTGCAAAATGGGGCAAGTCAAATGATTTTTCAAATGGATTAAGGTATGGGAACAAAGGCAAAAACTTCATCTTACCCATTAAAACTACAAAAACATTTCAAGAAATGCAGAGTGAAAGGAAAATTAGGGCAAAAGTATTGCAAGATCAAAATGGACACCAACATCGGCTCCAGCTCGGGGATGGGCACTCCCAGTGAGTGCCACAAGAACAATAAGTAGACCAAGTTCCAAACAATCCATTGGGAAAAGGATTCATGAGCCAAAATCACCAAAACCAGCTAAGAACCCAACAAAAAAGGTTGCCACACAGCAAGGCAAACCACAAACCAACAAAACACCAAAAACAGCAAAAACCAAACACTATACACTGTACAAGTTGTGCATACCTCAAATTTGGGGATTAATCCAAGAAATGCTTTAGATGCCTACCATTAACAGGCAATTCAAGCAATTCCCCATCTAAATCTTTGAGAAAAAAGGTATTCTCACCAATTCTAATATCAATGGAGTAAGGGCCCATCCATAATGCATCAAATTTTCCATGTTTGCCCTTATCTTCATTTCTGCTATCCCACAACAAAACCAAATCTCCAATATTGAAGGCCCTATGAGTGACCTTCTTGTCAAACAATCTTTTCAACTTATCTCTAAATCTGACATGCCTCGGTGGGATGCTCTTCTCACTTCATCTAGCTCCATAATCTGATTAATCCTTGCTTCATATGGACTGACCTCTTAATCCTCAAGTCATGTTGAACAAACTGAAATGAAGATAATCAGTAGATGTAAGGGCAGCATAGCTTAAGTTCCATACACCAATTCAAATGGGCTCTTACTAGTAGCTCTCTTGGGAGTTATCCTATCGGACCAAACTACAAATTTTAGTTGTTCACCCCATTTTCTCTTGTTCAACTCCAAGGTTCTTCTAATTATCTTCAACAAATTCTTATTCTTTGGACTCACTTGTCCATTCCTTGGGGTTATAATTTGAAGAATAAGTCAAACCGGTTCCATACTCCTTGCACATTGTCATCAAAGGTTTAGCTCTAAAACACATGGCATTATAAGCCACAATTTTGACTAGCACACCAAATCTACATATGATATTATTCAACAAGAAGTCCATAACAACTTGGTGTGTTACTTTCTTGGTGGGGATTGCCTCTACCCACTTTGTAAAATAATCAGTGACTACAAGAATCCACTTATGGCCAGCACTAGAAGGATCTAAAATCTCACCAATGAAGTCCATTCCCCATTGTTTGAAAGGGGCTTCAATTGATACAGGCTAAAAAGGAAGGGAGCCTAAAGCTTTCATTCTTCTAGAAAACGTTGGCAGCTTTCACATTTTCTCGATTAGCATGGTTGCATCTTTAAAAAGAGTAGGCCACCAATAACCAACTCTCAAAACCTTGTGTGATGTAACCCTTCCAGCAAAGTGTCCTCAATAAACTTCCCCATGGAAATCAGCAATTACTTTAGGAGCTTCATCTTTAGTTACACATTTCAAGATGACACCTTCATGGTTCTTCCAAGCCAGTGCCAAAGTCGGTGATGATGTATTTTTGAGAGGCCACTTGAGGGATCTTTTCTAATTTTTATTTAAATGATCAAGATAGCATAGGTGTCTGAGGTAAAATATTATATCTTTGTACCACTCAGAATTTACCAATTTCTCAAGAACATCTACCCTTTCTTCCTCTACCTCGTTCACTTCCACACCGCCTGTTTGCTCTTAGGCATGAGCTTAGCAAGACCCAAACCTCTTAGCAACTTTTTAGTTTAGATGTCCATATCATACTCTTGCAATTTGTTCACCCATCTACATATTTTACTTGAGATCTCCATCTCTGATAATATGTCTTTTACCATGGTGTGGGGAACATAAGCAACAACTTTTGAACTTAAAATATAAGGCCTAAAAACCTTTACTGCTTTCACCAAGGCAAATGCTTGTTTTTCCATGATTGTATATTTCAACTCAACAACTTGTAAAGCCTTGCTAAAGAAGGCAATAGGCCTCTCAACCACATCTTCATCCTTTTGGAGCAAAACAGATGCAATAGTATTTTTAGAAGCAAAGGAGAAGATCGGGAAAGGCTTCTAATAATTTGGAGCTGCCAAGACAGGTACATTTTTAAGTGCCTCTTTGATTCCTTCAAAAGCCTAAACAGCAGCCTCTTCCCATTTGATAACTTGATCTTTCTTTAGCATACATGTGATAGGAAGAGTCAACTCAACAAAATTGGACACAAACCTTCTAATGAAATTGATTTTCCCAAAGAAATATTGGATGCCCTTCTTTGTTCTTGGGATTGGCACCCTGCTGATTGCTTATATTCCCTCAAGGTCAATCATGACACCAGCCTTTGAAATAATATGACCAAGCAGCTTGGCCTTTTGCACCCCAAAGTAACACTTCTTTGGATTGAGAGAGATTCCAAATTCTCTACATCTAATCAACATCCTTTCCAAATGTTGCAAGTGATCTCTTTTTCTCCTTGAAAATGCAGTCACATCATCCCGATAAACTACAATGAAGTCATTTATATAACTAGCAAAAGAAACATCCATTTCTCTTTGGAAGGTAGCTCCAGCATTCATGAGACCAAAAGGCATTATCACATAAACATATGTTCCCAAGGAGTGGTAAAGGTAGTTTTAAATATTTCTGACTCCTTGACAACAACCTGATTATAGCCAGAGAAACCATCAAAGGTGGACAATAATTCAGATCCAGTCACTAACTGCAGCATGTTCTCCATGTTTGGTAAAGGATAATTGTCTTTCAATGAAGCTCTATTCAAATTTTTGAAGTCTACACAAGTTCTAATATCTCCATTCTTCTTTCTGACTGGCACAAGGTTTGCAACCCAAGATGAATACCTTGTGGGCTGAAAGATCCCTCCCTCCTTCGGTTTCTTCAATTCATCTTGCATTTTCATGGAGAGGAGGATTAATTGGCCTTTGTTTCTGTTTGAATGGTTTGGCCTTTGTTTCAAGAGGGACCTCATGCTAAAACAAGTCTTCTCTATATGCTTTCAGCTCTGAATATGACCAGCAAGGCGAGTCTTGATATTTTTCAACAAGCTGGAGGTAGGACTGTTTTTATTCCTTGTTTAAATGGCTACCCAACCAAACTCTCCTTGGTTTTCCTTTGTTCCCAAGTCATGCTCTTCCACATCCCTTGAGGTAGACATGTTTCTATTGATGATGTAATCAGCATTGTTAAAATTAGACTCAAGAGCAACAAGGCCTCTAGGAATGGTGTTAGTTTTCAATTGGATAATATCTTTTCCAAACAAAGTCTCTCTTCCTTCAATCACACACACCATTGGTTCCCAATCAATATGTTGATCTACAAACTCACCTTGATTTTGTAAGAACCTTTGCACTTGAGCATCATCATTAAACACTTGCCAATGTTTGATGTTTTCAGGGACGGATGGCCTAGTTAACACTTCAACATTGTACTCACAATAAGGTGAAATGGTGCAATATCCAAATCTTGACCCCATCACTGCCAACTTGTTAGCAGCAGCATTCAAACTTCTGTCATGGTGCACAATATTGAAGGAATCAAACATCTCAATTAGATCCCAAACTACATGCTTATATTGCTTCATCCGCTGATTTTTTGTAGCATACAATTTCCTTATTTGTTTGACAACCAGCTCACGAATCTCCTTTACAATGATGTCCTTGACACCATACTTCCATGCAATTCTCGGACCGACAACAAGGCTTCATACTTAGCAATGTTGTTAGTACATTCAAAATTAAGCTTGAAGGAAAAAATAAATTCTTCCAAGCTAGGAGAAATCAAATTACACCAAAGCACCATTTCCAAATTTGGAGCAAGCTCCATCAAATAGCAAGGTCCAAGGAGAACATACATGTTCAAGGCACTTTTACTTGATCCATTTTGTCTTCTTTTCCATCAGCAAAACCAATAAAATTATCAGCATCAACATCAGCAAATAATACTTCATAAGAAGCATTGTTAGGGTCCTCAATTAGATGCACATTTTCTTTTCTCCATAGAGCTAGAAAAGGATGCCCTCAATGGGAATGGTGGAAAAATACATATCCATTTGGACACTCCCTCCAACACTTGCAGCCCACTTTCTTGACAATAACATACCCCATTTGGCGGGGTATTTAGCAATCACAACATCTAATTTTAAATTCCTCCTGGGATAAGATGCAAGCTGCACAACCAAACCCTTCACACAACTAACAACTGGCGAGTTCTCTTGAGTCCATGGCAAAGATATTTTCCATAGTCCATTGTCACTTTGATATCCAACTCATTCATGACTTCTAGAGGCATGACATTACATAATGCACTGGAGTCAAACATACAATTGTGAAGTATCCTATCCTTTATGATCAAAGTTGTGAAGAATGGATCAACATTCGATTGGGAATCAACCAAGGATATCCCCAAATATACCTCAAGTGTCTCTCCAAGATCTTCTACTACTGGTGGTGTTTCAAAGTCGGCAATTATTTGAGGAGGAGTCTCAACAACATTTATATTTCTGATTGGATTAGTATTCTCCTCTTTCAACCCCAAGTACTCAAATGTTCTTCTCTTATGCTCAAGAATCCTAAGCAACTCAATGATTGGAACACTCACTTTGATTTGGCTCAATACTTGGGCTATGACATAGGGACCACTCTTTGGCAAAGCAGCATTGGAAGGGAGACAATAAGATTCATTTGATGGCAAGGGATTCTTAGTAGCCTGGGCATGAGGAGGATTGTAATTTTTGCTTGGGACAGCAGAGCTTTTGGCAGGTGCTTCCCTTCTAGGAGCCTCTTTGGAGATGCTTGTGAGCAAGGGTGTTTTAGGTTTGGCTTGAGGCCCAACTCCCTTAACAACTTTGCTTCTAGTGTTATAATCCTTCTCTTGAGCTACAACATCATTCATCAACAATTATTTATCTTCCTCCAAAGGAATACCACCATCATACTTCTTAATCGTCAAAGCTCTTAAGTATTCAAAGTCATTGTTAGGAATTTCAAAAGCTTGCACTACATCAACTTCAATAGTATGAGGGGAAGAAAGACTTGTACCCGTTTGATGCAATCCCAAAATTTGCAGCAGTCCTAGCTCTTATTACTTCAGTAGATGTTGCTCCTCGTGAACTTGAAGAACAGCCCACCATTACAAATATCATCATCAATACCATCATCATTATTAGCTTCACCTTCTTGTTGGTCCACTTCACATTGAGGATGGGGTAAAAACACCTATCACACCAATCAATATCAAAGAACTTATTCAACAAGCGAACCCTAACGGTTAGGGGATCAGGTAACACTCTTCCTTCATGTGCTTGAGGATGTCTATTTGTAGACCCCATGGGTCCTTTTCCTCTATCATCTACCCTTTGATCACCTCTAGGATGATTGGCAAATCTATCATGGTTTTGTGCTCTTGGCTGACCTTGTGTGATTAGAGGATCATTTTCAATAGTTCCCTAAACATCCCTAAATGGTGTCGGTGCATAAGATCATTTCGAGAGCTTTCCATTGATTTGTATTTAATGTGACAAACGGACATCGGGAGCTCTAGATATGTTCGGTCAAAGTTCGAGAATGGAAAGTCAACTCTTGTCAATGGTCAATATTGGACCAATCGCATCGTGACACGTGGCTTGCCACCACTTGTCAAATTCACTCGATTTGCCTATTGGGAGATGACAATTGGACTACATGATGACCGAGTTAATTAATTTCAATACCCCATGGTATGGGTCGAAATTTTATTTACTTGGTAAGTCCACTTACACACCATTCCAAATGCCACGTATATATATATATATATATATATATATATATATATATATATATATATATATATATATATATGTTCATACATTAGTATTAAATCTAATGTTTATACATTAGTATTAAACCCCACATAAACTACCAAATGCTATGCTAAGCACGTGGAAGGGAGCAGGTGAAGCGGTTGTAGGGGCTTAAGCCATGCGTGGTATTAATCCACGTGGAGATGGGGGCGGTTATGCTCCAAAGTGGTCCTTTGACCACTATGTTTGCATGGAGGAAGGCTATTTAAAGCCTTAAACATTATTAAACCACAAAATGTGGGATTTATACCCACCAAAAAAAAAAAGGGCCGCTCCACATGGGATTTATCCCATTTAAAATACATGCTTATCCTTTTAAAATGCATGCCATCTTTTTAAATGTATCCACATCACGTGGAATTGGGAAGAATGGTTAAAAAGGGGATTAAGGAGGATTATGGGGATTATTATCCCATCCAAATTATGTGGTTAGGCTAATATTAGCCTAATGATAAATGATTTTCCATTATTTTTGGGCCCTAAAATTGTATAAATAGGGTACCTAGTTCCTTTGTAATGGACACATCCCAAGCTTATTATTTGTTAAGCTTATTGTGGGACACACAACTCAAGCTTATTATTTGTTAAGCTTTTTGTGAGATGTGTCAACAAATATTGTTTATTGGCCTATTATTTTAGGCAATAGTAGATGAAATATTTGTGATTGGGAGTAAATTATAAACTACCCAATAGGCCCATTGAGCCACACCAATTACTTGCAAATCCTGGATTGTCGACCGGAGTGCTAGCATCGCATTGATAGCATCGGGAAGGCCGATCGAAGCCAAAGGAGATTGTGCATCAGGAAGGTGAAGAACAATTCAACTGATCATCGGAAGTTTTTCAAAGAACTAGTGTACTGATAGGCAAGTAAAATTCCATTAGGTTTTCTTGTGAAAGTACTATTGTAACTTACAAGTTTTGACTAGTGGAATGGTTCGACCACGAACCCGGAGACGTAGGCAATTTCCGAACTCCGTAATCAATCTTTGTGCAATTGTCTTATTGTCTTGCATTAATTTTTAAATTGATTACTTAAAAGGAGAAAATCATCGGCAAATAATTAAAGCCTATAAGGGTCCGAGATCAGGTAGTAATAATCTGATTATTTTCGGATCAAGTTTGGTATCAGAGCTGGTTTAGCTCCATTTTTTTTTCAGTAAATCTGATTAACAAAGTGATTGCTTCAAGATTGGTGTAGTTGGTTCAATTTGTGTGAACAGGGTACAAGTGCACTATGGGCAAGATGTCTAAACAAGCAAAGCTCGATGAGATTGAAGCGTATAATCACTAGATCCAGGAAGAGAATTCTCTCATGTGATCAATGTATTACTCCTAGAAGAGGAGAATGCTCGTTTGAAATTGGAACTGAAAACCAAGGATGAGCTCTTGGCAAGGTTGTAATGTGGTGATCAGAGGAAGGAAATACCTTCAACTTCAGATGCAGAGGCCATGGCAGATGACTACACTGTAAGTTGTTCACCAATGGAATCTTCTTCTTCCTCCCATTCGGTTTCGGATTCAGGTAATGAAGTCTTTGGTTTGTTTGAAAAGCATACTAGAGGCATTGGATCCAAATTACTAGATAAAATGGGATTTGATGGAAGAGGCCTTGGTAAAAATGGCCAAGGTATTACTAACCCAATACAGGTCGAGGATCATCCTTGTTTTACAGGTTTGGGTTATCCTAGTGTGGGAATGGAAATTGGAGAATGCTCCAAGAACGCTTGATGGGAGACAAGCTTCCAAAGCAAAGAGAATACCCCACTAGTCTTGCAAGAAGATTCTGAGCAGGAAAGTTGTGCTTCATCGTCAATCACAAGCAAGATGTGGTAAGAGAAATCAGCGAAGAGGTAATGAGATTCCACCTCCAGTTTCTTACCATAATCATAAGCACAGTAAAACTTTTGATCCACTTTTTCAGCTTAAGAAGTATGGTTATGATTTTCAGAAGATGTGGAATTCCTTTCCATGTACTTTTTGTGGATTGCATAATCATTCAATGGCTAGATGCTGGAAGAGAAGGACACTGATGAAGAAGTTGATGTCGTTCATCAGGAACAAGGCAAATCAGAAATACCAATCTCATCATGCAGAGTCGAGAAATGGTAGAAAGAGTTCCTCATCCCAAAAGAAGGAGATTAAGAGGAATTTTTGTGCTCATTGCTAGAGGAATGGGCATCGGGTGGAAAATTCTTGGAAACTACATCCATCTCGCCATCAGAGTAATGGCAAGCCAAAGATGGAATGGAGGCCTATTGCAAAGGCAAAGGTAGTTTCTACTCAACCACCAGTTGACAAGTCAACCCAGTCCAGGTAATACCTGAAAGTGAAAGTCCTTTAAAATGGGTAAGTCAACAATTTTTCAATTATATATTACATAATTCAGATTGATGAATCGTATGCAGTATTAAGTTTGGAGATCAGATTCTGTGAGAAAATGCTGAGAGAAAGGTTTACAATACTCAGTGGATTTTCTTACTTAGAAAATTTGATTAATGCTCCAAATAGATCTCCTAATAAGATTTTGAGTACCTGTTATAGCTTGGATACAGGATTTGACTCATATAAAGCTCGGAGATTGATCTGCCATTTGTGCAAACAATAGAGTTCACAGAGATCAGCTCAGAACTTCATTCTGTGTAGAGGCATTGTGACCATGCAACAGAATGGTAGCTGAATCACCGTTGGCATTGATGTCAGGTCGAAACTTCATTCTATGTAGAGGCATTGTGACCATGCAGCAGAATGGTACCTGATATTAGTATGTCAACAAGAGGAGCTCTAAAAGGATTAGCTCGGAACGTCATTCGATGTCAAGGCATTGCGACCACACATACGAATGGTAGCTGAGCAATAGACTTAGCATCGTGCATTGGAGGCTCGAGGTCTTGAAAGAGGCTTAACATCATGCATCGGAGGCATTGAGGTCTATAGAGACTTAGCATCATGCATCGGAGGCTTGAGGTCTTGAAAGAGGCTTAGCATCATGCATTGGAGGCGTTGAGGTCTGTAAAGGGACAAGGCATTGTCCATCACCGACATCGGATCAATCAAAGCTCTACATAACATGGAGTTCCTTCAAACCAATTTGGATTCTATGGAATCAACTCGAGCCAAGAGCTATGTTATAGAGTAAAATAAGATCCTTGTTGTCATATATCAAGAAGCTTAGCACCACACAGAAGGAGCGTTGAGGTTTCATTCAGAAACTTAGCACCATAAAGCGAAGGCGTGGAGGTCTTCTTTGGATATCAGAGTGGCGCAATGGAAGCGTCGTGGGCCCATAACCCACAAGTCCCAGGATCGGATCAGAGTTGTTGAAGTGAGAAGGTTGGAGGAGAAGACCCAAGGGTCTACTATAGTAGCACTTTCGAGGTGGCAGCAGAGTTTTTCAGATTCAGGACAGTATGGAAGCTTTTTGGGACAAAAAGCCTTTCTCAGTGGGGATGTGTGATCAGGGGATCATTTTCAAACTTTCCCTAAACATCCCTAAATGGTGTCAGTGCAGAAGATCATTTCGAGAGCTTTCCATCGACTATAAGAACACGACAAACGGACATCGGGAGCTCTAGATATGTTCGGTCAAAGTTCAGACAGGGAAAGTCAACTCAGTCAACTGGTCAATATTGGACCAATCGCACTGTGACACGTGGCTTGCCACCACTTGTCGAATTCACTCGATCTTCCTATCGGGAGATGACAAGTGGACTACATGATGACCGAGTTAATTAATTTCGATACCCCATGGTATGGGTCGAAATTTTATTTACTTGGTAAGTCCACTTACACACCATTCCAAATGCCACGTATATATATATATATATATATATATATATATATATATATATATATACATTAGTATTAAATCTAATGTTTATACATTAGTATTAAACCCCACATAAACTGCCAAATGCTATGCTAAGCACGTGGAAGGAGCAGTGAAGCGATTGTAGGGGCTTAAGCCATACGTGGTATTAATCCACGTGGAGGTGGGGGCGGTTATGCTCCAAAGTGGTCCTTTGACCACTATGTTTGCATGGAGGAAGGCTATTTAAAACCTTAAACATTATTAAACCAAAAATGTGGGATTTATACCCACCAAAAAAAAAAGGCGCTCCACATGGGATTTATCCCATTTAAAATACATGCTTATCCTTTTAAAATGCATGCCATCTTTTTAAATGTATCCACATCATGTGGAATTGGGAAGAATGGTTAAAAAGGGGATTAAGGAGGATTATGGGGATTATTATCCCATCCAAATTATGTGGTTAGGCTAATATTAGCCTAATGATAAATGATTTTCCATTATTTTTGGGCCCTAAAATTGTATAAATAGGGTACCTAGTTCCTTTGTAATGGAGATATCCCAAGCTTATTATTTGTTAAGCTTATTTTGGGACATACAACTCAAGCTTATTATTTTTTAAGCTTTTTTGAGAGATGTGTCAAAAAATATTGTTTATTGGCCTATTATTTTAGGCAATAGTAGATGAAATATTTGTGATTGGGAGTAAATTATAAACTACCCAATAGGCCCATTGAGCCACACCAATTACTTGCAAATCCTGGATTGTCGACCGGAGTGCTAGCGTCGCATTGATAGCATCGGGAAGGCCAATCGAAGCCGAAGGAGATTGTGCATCAGGAAGGTGAAGAACAATTTGACTGATCATCGGAAGTTTTTCAAAGAACTGGTGTACTGATAGGCAAGTAAAATTCCATTAGGTTTTCTTGTGAAAGTACTATTGTAACTTACAAGTTTTGACTAGTGGAACGGTTCGACCACGAACCCGAAGACGTAGGCAATTGCCGAACTCTGTAATCAATCTTTGTGCAATTTTCTTATTGTCTTGCATTAATTTTAAATTGATTACTTAAAAGGAAAATCATCGGCAAATAATTAAAGCCTATAAGGGTCCGAGATCAGGTAGTAATAATATAATTATTTTCAGATCATTGTGAAGTCTACCCAATTCCCTTCTCAGCTCTTTCTAACTTATATGAGATTTATTTGACATCCCCTACCAAAGTTTTCACAACCTCTTCTAAATCAACACCCTTGCTAGCTTGAGGTTTATCAAGGTTTATCAATTTTACACCATCTCTCTTGAGAAGTTTCCCAATGACCTTGATATTGTTTTCAATTTGAAGTGCCATAGTCAAAGCTTGTCTCAGTTGGTAGGGTTCTTGTATCTTAAGTAATAGGTTGCCTTCTTATCAAATGCATCCACATATTTGATTAAACAAGACTCATCACAAGGCCTCATATTAACAGTAGCCTTCTCAAAGTTTTGTTAAACCTTGTGTTAAAGTCATGGACTGATTCATTGGGATTCTTCTTGATGTTATCAAATTGAGACAAGAGAACTCTAGGATCAGTCTTGTCACCATATTGCAATCTAAATGCATTCTTCATTTCAGTCCATGAATCAATAGAATTATCGGGCACATCCTTGTACCAATCCCTAGCATCCTCTTCTAATGTATGAATGAATAACTTAATATACACATCTTCAAACTCTATCTCGAAATCTTCCATCATGTTAACAAGAAGTTTGAGATGTTGATCACCAATTATTGCATTGTTGCCTTGGAATTTTGGCAATCTATTTCTGACATCTTGTGGGACAGCATTTGGATAACCATCCATTCCTCTAAATTCTATAGGACCAAAGGTGTTAACAACAAATGGAGGTCTAGGCTAAGCCATATTGTTTAGTGGAGGTGATCTTGGAGGTGAAACAAGCTGATGAGGAGTGCAAGATCCTCGAGGCTCAAGAATGTAATTCACAAGACTGGTATTCTCTAAATGCTGATTTTCTTGGAAAGTTTTATTAGGATTGAAACACACAGGTGCAGATTGAAGAAGGAATTTACTAGGTACAGTAGAAGGACCTTCACTAGCTGAGGTAAACAAGTTTATGAGAGGATTTCTTGAATCAAAATCACTTGAAGAAGAGTGATAATCCTCTACCAAAGGCTGATCTCTCTCACCTATGGATATATCTTTGCCTGATGTCTGACCTTTAACAACTTTCCAAACTCTTCTCCCTTCCAACTCTGAGTTTCTTGAATCTGTAAACAACTTCTTAGCAGAGTCTTTAAGGAAGAGAGATCTTCTTCCTTCCATTTTTACAGAGATTAGCAACATAAAAGTAAATGACATAAATGTTAAGACACTAGTACTTTATCAAGATCAAAATAGCATGGAGTCGCCACTAAGGACTTTCACCCTAGTTGTGAAAATGCACTAAAATACTCTATCAAATATCTATCAGCACTAAAAATCTTGCCAAACTTTATAGATCAGACCTTTCTTTCTTTGAATTTATCAACCACAAATGCAAATGAAGTGCAACAACTACTGGAAACTAGTAAAATTTGTAGGCATAACTTATATCTTCACTCAATCCTTACAAATCTGATTATAAAATGATGCTTCAATAATGTATTTGCATGCAGAATTTGCAAGGGACATTACCAAGGTTTGGTATGCATTCAAATATCTCAAATATGTATGCACATGGATCAGATTGAACTAAGAGAATATCAAACTCTTAACTCTACTCTTCATTCCAATCTTATAAATCTAATCAGAAGATGATACTCAGATTTTTAATTGCACATAAATCACACAAGAAGCATTACCAGGATCAGAAATACTGAATAATGTCCCTGACGATGGTGCTTAGAAAGTGTTGGTACCCAAATTTGTTCTCCTTTTCAGTCTGAGCAACATCAAAAATATGGCATGAAGCTTGAAGGCAAATAGATCTTTATATATGTCATTTTGTAGCCGGGGATGTGATCTAACTGGCACTCAGATTTGTGGAGAGATGGATAGCACTTTGAAAGGATTTGATCTAACCCTCACTATTTTAGGTTGTGCCTTTCAACCAAGGTAAGAGAAACTATATTGTAACCTCTATTTTGTGAAGGAGGTGGAGATATCCTTATACTGTGCATATTGTATGGAGATGGCCTTGTGAAAACATGATCAATTTTCCATTATTCAAACTCAACAGAGCTGTCACTAGTAAATGATGGAAATGCTTTCAAAACAAGGTTGAGGTTGTTGGAGACATTGTATGATCCTAATTTTCTTTGTGCATTTTTGTAGATGGGTTAGATTCCTTTTTTGACACACAATGCATACGCGGGGTGGTATGGGTAGGATTAGTTATTCGATGATTTTTTGGTGGGGCATTGACAAGAAAAACTTGGATATATCAAATCTTTGACAACCTCTAGAATACTTGAACAACTATCGGATAAAATGCTTCAAATAATCGGGATGTTCTTTCAACCGGAAGATGCATGAATGGAAGCCTAGGTTTCACTCTTCACACAATCTTTGAGAACTCACCAAAAATCTTGAAGTAAAGAATTCAATTAAACACAAAAATCCTTCATTAAACCATGCCTAAGGTACCCCAAAGGCTTATAAGCAATCCTAATCAACAAATGAAGGTGGGATGATTTTAAACTGTTTATTTTCAATGCCGGATGAAAGCTCTTCTCGACAAAAAAAACTACAAGTGCCACTAAACTATCAATAAGGATGAGATTCTATGTGATTTCTAAAGACTTTCAATGCAAGATTGTAACAAGAATAATGAAAACTATTTGCAGGTATTTGAAATGATAACAGACATCATATTGCCCAGAAAAACACATTAACTCAAAAACTTGTTAGATTCATTAACAGGGGAGAGTTTCATGAACAATCTCATAGCTGTGTGATGGCTATACACTTGTAACCAACTCACATACATGAAGATCCAACATAGAAGAAATTAACCTGGTTCTTTGGTGGGTTTCTTAGAAAAATGAGCTTTCTCTCATAATTTGCTCGTGATTTTTAACTTCCCCCCCTTTGCATTTCTCAAAAATGCATTATATATCTCTTGCCACATTGGATCCTTCTTTTCCAAGAAAATCATATGCCAAGGGATCAAGTTTGTTACAACAATTTCTCATGATTCATTGAAAATGACATTTAACAAATTTGCAACGAGAGTTTCTAGGTGTTTTAAAAAGACTAAATCATTACAAATATTCAGATCATTATCTTTCTTGGAGGCACGTTTTTCATCATCAAGGCATGCAGATGCCTTTCCTCTCATCATTTCACCTTTTCACCTTTTAAAACTACCTCTGTAACTTTCAAATTTGACATTTCACGTGTCTGGATGGATTAGGAAAAAACTTTGTTTCAAAAACACCTCAAATCTGCAAATTGAGTTATGAAACCAATTCCAATGATCCTAGAAGGCCAAAACAACATGGAATCGCCAAAAATTTGATGAAATTTGATGCAAAATTTGCAATTCCAAGTTTCCTATAGCAAAAATGGCACTCAAAAATGAAGATGTACTGAGTTACCCTTGATCTGCTCCTTCAATCTGGGCCCTCCACATGTCAAAATATGATTGGGAATCAATTCGGGCTCACCTTTTGACTTTTTGACATTTTTGGAAAATGGAAAAAATTGACTTTTTTCTCCACCCCTCCACCCTTTAATTTTGGTGATGACGTGTGGCACATGGTGGGTCTCATCGGGATTGCGCTTCAATTCTACGCATTTTGACCCTTTTTAGAAATTTGGAAAATTTTCACCTTTTTCCCCATGAGACCTGCATCTCCACCTTTGTCCTTAACACGTGTCATGCTCTCTATCACTGAAATTTCGTGGGCTTATTTCATGTTTTGACCCCTTTTTCGCCAAGGGAAAATTTTCAATTTTTCTTCTGCAGGGCCCGCGCCTCTGATTTCTCCCTCGCCACATGTTGCTCGATGATTTTTCGCGGGGCCATGCCTCAAATTTTTCATTCCAAGTCTTTCTTGCAAAAGGGAAAAATTTCCCTTTTTCCTCCGCCACCCCGCCGACCTACTCTACCTTCACCACGTGTCTCCCTATGGCTCATTCGCGGGCCCGCGGCTTAATTTTTTGCCTTAACTCCTTTTGCCAAAAAGGGAAAAATTCCCCATTTCCTTCCATGGCCTACACTTCCCTCGAATTTTCATGGACACGTGTCCACCCGTGATTGGCCATGGGGCCACGCTCCAAAATTTCACCTTAGCATCTTCTGCCTCCAAAGGTAAAAAACTTCCGCCATCCGCATCCCCTCTGCCCTTGATTTCTACCACGTGTCCTCCTCTGATTGGAGTGGGGATGCAGTCCATTTTATGAATTTAGAAAAATAGAGCTAAAAAACTCTAAGTCCCCCATCATTCCACTCCTCCCTTGTTTTTTTAGGACACGTGTCCACTCCCGATTGGCGGCGGGGCTTCAAACCATTTTGTGACTTTAAAATTTTTACAGAATAAAGTTCTAAAAAATCTAAGGAAATCAAACTACCCACCATCCTTCGGCCAATTAGAACCCGTCACGTTGCCAATGCATGGTGAGGAAAAATTTGACGGGCAAATGACACCCATTTGACCATCAAAATACTGAGAAAATGCCAGGATGCCCTAGAAATTGACTTTTTCTTCGTAGGTTGGATTTTTGCTCAACCAACAAGGGGAAGTTGATTTTATGCAAGTTTCAACCATGGGGAAGGATTTTTAAGGTAAATAGGTGTAAAATGAGCAAATATGAGCTCCAGTGTCAGGGAAGATGGAAAAAACAATAGAGGGTTGTGGATTTGGAAAACTAGGGGAAAAAATAGGGCAAACTTGAGCATTCTTGCAAAATGGGGCAAGTCAAATGATTTTTCAAATGGATTAAGGTATGGGAACAGAGGTAGACTTCATCTTACCCATTAAAACTACAAACAATGTTTCGAAATGCAGTGAAAGGAAAATTAGGGAAAAAGTATTGCAAGATCAAAATGGACACCAACATTACCTTCATTTTGTATTGCACGCACATGAGGAATGGCTGATGAGCAAGCATTGGAAGAATGAATTGACAAGTTGATACAACTAGATGAGAGGCGCGTAATAGTACAATGGATTCGAAAGAAAGAAAAATTTAGGAAAAAGGCATAGCATGACAGGCACATTAGGGATAAGAAGCTTGAGGTTGGGCAAATGGTACTTCTTTATGATTCAATTTTTTTGCGCCACCCAGGCAAGCTTAAGGTGCATTGGTTGGGACCATATGTTATCACTCATATACTTGACTCAAGTGCTTGCCAGCTAGAGGTGCTTGATGGAACACGGTTGCCTAGTTACTTCAACGGGAGTAGGCTAAAGCCCTACTATAAATAAGTCTTCTTGGTGTTTTTAATAAGGTAGTATTTCCATTTAGATTAGATTTCCCTTACTATATTTCCTTTAGATGTGTTTCCTTCATCGTCGTTATGCTTTGTCAATTTAGTTCAATGTTATGTGTAATAAGCGCTTGCGCACCAGAAGTTTGTTGCATTCTAAAGTGTTTTTATGCACAGAGGACTACACATACCCTTATTGTGGGGTGGATAAAGAAGGGTAGTCTGGTACATGAAAAGAAATAAACTCACGGGTGACCATAAAGGGAACAGATAATTAAAAAGTGATGAAAACTTCAAGATGATTACTCAAAGTTAAAGACCACGCGAAAGGTGGTGAGTAATTAGTATAACTCAAGGATACTACAGCATTTGAGACTACGTATGTTTGGGTCACATTGGATAAATACTTCAGCCTAAGGAGGCATGGGGAAAGGAGATCTATGATAGAGAAGTAGTTCACACGCGAAATTTACGACTAAGGCACAAAATTTTGAGGCGCGGGACAATAAGGCATAAAAAGTGCTCAAAGGGAATTAATGCCTTATATGGTGGTAGGTGGAGTAATTAAGGAGGGGTATTTTTAAAAATTGTAATAAATCGCGTTTGTAATGACAATTGTTACCTTGTGAATTTGAAGAAAATTGTGAAGTACGAAGAAGAGCTGAAGATGAGGAGCATTTTGATTGATTGTACCTAACAAGATTCAAAACACATTGATTGAGAATCTAGGCACAGAAGGACTCAAGCGGTGGTGCGGGTGCATGATGAAGGATTTTATGCATGATTTGCTTCTGCGGCGGCTAGGCTTTTGTAGCACTTGTGGATTGGAAGGAACAATGGCACCACAAAATGCTCCAGTGTGGAGAAGGAATTTGATGACCCAATAGAGGAATGGTAGGTAGAAATTTTTACCTAAAAGAGGTGATCAAGGGGCATCCATAAGAGAAAAAAATAATGCAATGTAGGGTTTCTGACATTAACCACCGAACCAAGAAGTGCCTGAAGGATGTTGCCGCAAAGGTTTACAGGAAAACTAATCGATGTTTAGCATACGAAACTAGAGTTTTGGACACCTCCATGAAGAGGTTACTCAAAAGCACGGGGGTCATGCAAATCCTAGAGTTTCCCTATTTTAGGAAGCCCGAGAAATTATACCAGTGGCTCATGTTGCGTGTGCATGAGGACTTTTTCTACTTCTCGGGGTAGGAGAATGAGGATCAACGCCAAGATGCTTGGAAAGGTGACAGGGTTGCGTGACTCGGGCTTAGAGATCATCAGATATTTATGTGATGATGAGGGTATTGATGCAATGGCCATCATACATCATTATAAGAAGGGGTGTGAGCCTTTAAAGTAACCAACATTGCAAACATGGCCACCAGGGTTACAACACGCTTGATAGGAAGAAAGTTGGGTGCCACTAAATGATGGAATGAGGTGAATATGTGTTGGTTACATATAGTGCATAAGATGGTAAACAAGACATACTACAACATTACGGGTGCATTACATGAAAGCTTTTGATAATGAGGCACATGTCCAAGTAGATAAAGGTGAGAAAATAACTTGGGGTGCCATCTTGTTGTTGATTATATTTAATGAAATTGGCATACCCAACAGACCAAGGGAGAACATCTAGGAGTTTCCATTGGAGAATAAATCTCCAACGAAGAAATTTTCCAAATACACTCTACGTGGAACTATTTCTAACGCGTATAAGGAGCACTTGGGGAAGTGGTTTAGCAGTTTTTACATGGCGTTTGAAGGAGAATGGTGTATTCCGTGTGAGCTACCCAAAGTACTAAATGGAGAAGTTGAGTTTACATTCTACCAGCACTTCAGCTTGGGGTGCTTCCATATGCAGTCGGTGGTAAGAGCCCATGGTGTAAGTTTCCCTTTGATTTTACTACCAGATATTTCAAGGAGTCAGTGAATAGGTTCCACGACGCGCGCAAGACTCCAGTTTGAAGTGAAAAAGTAGATGCATATATCCACATTCTGTGCAAGACTTATGTATGGCTAGGGAAAGAGGCCTATGTGGAAACCATGGAATCAGAAAATGTGGACATCACGCCGAAGATTCTGGCTATAGGAAAAATTGAACTAGCGCGTGTGTACATTTATCTAAGGCCAAGGTTTAAAGATGACAAGGTGGTAAAGGGCACATATATGACACTCCCAAGACCTCCAAAAAAGGGGCATACCATGGGAACATTAAGGAAAGTTACCTCTACACCCCCTACTCAGGAAGATCCAGGAACCTACCAGGTTAGAGAACGTCCTAAAGTAGGAGGAACCAAAAGACATCACTGGACTGATTTTTACAAGGAGAGTTCTACGAAAAGGCACACATCTAGAGACATTGGCGCAAGGACTTCATATTCGGTAAGAAGATCACCGCGCGTAACTCGTGTGATTTTATGGGGAAGAAGATAGGAGAAAGCACAAAAAAATATGTTCCTATAAAGGATAGTGAGGAGGAAGAGTCCCCACAAAGAAAGTGTGCAGGAGAAGGAGGACACCCCTAGCGTTGAGATGCAGGAGGATGAAGATATTGGGGACCCGGTCGTATATGAAACTATTGACGACAATATGAGTACCCATGAGTAGCACTCAGGTGAAGGGGAAAGCAACACCGGTGGGGATACAGAAGTCCTAGAATGCCCTGCGCCTTGAAGGAGAAGAGAAAGAGGGGGAAGTAATCTAGAATGTGGGAGGAGAAGAACAACAGGATGTAGGAGATGAAGAACCACAAGGGGAAGGTGTGCATGTTCAAGAAGACATGGGGAACATACAGCTTTGTATGGAGGTGAAGAGGTAGTGGGAACTCAAAATTTGGGCTACTTGGATGACCAAGAAAAAATCATTCATGCACCGCTTCTAGAGCACCCTACCCAATATACAATTGTATGGTTGGGATTGGATGGACCCAGAGATGGCCAATATGCACACTCACAAGCAATTATCATGGAGCATGTAGACTCACATGGATGAGCCTAACTTTGATGTTTGTGAGGAGGCGTGTAGCTCAAAGAAGATGAGGAAGGCACCACATACACGCCATATGACCATTAAACCCACGTAATTTTCTGATGAATAGGTGAGTAACACATTGGTTAAAGTGTCCACCGAAGAAGCATGCTGGAATATTCATAAGGCAAAAACAGTATGGGAACTCCTCAAAGATAATAAAGATAAGGATAGATAAATCAAACGACTCACCCAGGAGCGGGATAATGCAGTGGCTAAGGCACAGAATGTCAATAAATGGCTGAGCATATTTCTGATGAAATCTTGCAAAAAAGACTCAATTTTTAGGAGAAGGTGCCAAAGGAGTTCAAGCCGGAACTGCATTACCTTCATACAACAATTTGTTTTATTTTAGAGGATGAACCAGTACGCCTTCCTAAACCAAAGGATGTTGTAGAATAATCCTCCAAGGTCAAGGCTTCAATCGCAAGGAAGATATCTAGCTATGAGGTTATTCTTGCCTTCGAGGAAAAAATGAAGAAGGCGATTCGGTGTTGGCCATGTGTACAACGCTTAATAACTTAGTTTAGGAAAGAACAAAAGATGAGGAAAATGGAGTTCTACGGTGTAGCAAGAGGATGAAACACTTGGGCACACATAACAGGTTACCCTAGTAGAAACAAAGCACAACATGTTGGATGTTATAAGGAAACAACACATGGACCAAATAAAGAGCATCAGAAAGATCATTGCTGTAAAGATGGATGTCATGGAAGGAATGGTCTTAGGTATGGCTAACATCCTTATAATTTTGAAGAGTGAGGATGGAAACATGACTCTAGATGAGTTAGATGGTATAGTCGCAGACATCCCGATAAAACAAATGTAGCACTTAAAAACTGGTATGAATTTGAGGGGGAAATTCAAAGTGAATATCCGAGTTCATTCTACCAGAGGAGGAAAAGGGTATAAAATAAGATGACTCAACATATTCTTTATTCTTTCATTCATTATCCTATATTCTTTGGAGAGACAAGTTGATTACCCATTTTTGGGGTGGAAATCCATTTTAGTGTGGGGTAATGTTGGATGGACAAAAAGGGGCTAAGTGTTGGGTGTGTGAATGTAGGGTGCAAGATGAACACGTGGCACGGTGCTACAATAAGGTTGATGCACCCAGGATCAGGACTTAGCCATTTTTTTATGGAGGCTATTTTTGGAGTTAGCATATGTTGGGCACACAAAGACAAGAAGACTTACAGCCAATGCAATGGTATTTTGGGAGCAAGCATTAGTTTGAGCGCCATGCATGGTTTAGTCTAATAATAGGATTTCTTCTCTGAGTTATCTATAAGAAGTCTATTATTAGAATACTTGCATGTTTTGTAAAGATGTGTCGTTATTATTAGCATGTGGCCTATTTTGAGATAGTGCATGGGCGGTGAAGGGCAAGTCCCCACCCCTATATATATGTATTGATTTGCATGGTCAAGAGTGTGTCAATTTG
This sequence comes from Taxus wallichiana var. yunnanensis, assembly GCA_018340775.1. Classification (NCBI taxonomy): domain Eukaryota; kingdom Viridiplantae; phylum Streptophyta; class Pinopsida; order Cupressales; family Taxaceae; genus Taxus; species Taxus wallichiana. The sequence goes on from CM031235.1 coordinate 616,348,551, forward strand.
TAGAGTTATGTTGTTGGTTTTGTCGCATGCATGACTCATGGAGATACCTCTATAATGTATGAAGCTTCTGTGTTTTACAGTATTTAATACAATGGTTCATATTAGGTTGGATAATGGTGTTGAACATGATTGAATCTAGTTCTTACATGGTAAATCTTGTTATAGTCATTTTTTAGTTCATCTTACATATATTCTAAGATCTAGATCTAGTTTATGCATTATGTGTTGTTTATTATTGGTTATGAATATGAATACCTATGTGCACCATCATGCTAACATTCGAATAAGCAATTATAAAGAGGACACGGTGCCTTTGCATGGTTCAAGTGAGCGCTCATCTCAGCCGAGTGATGTGTCGGTGCACTTGGGTCATTTATAGTGAACTTTAGGTTGTATCAACAAATCTCTCAACATTGTGATACAATGTCTCTCACTAGAGGAGTATCAACTCCTCACCCTTAATGTTCTTCCCAAACTTAATCAACTCAATAGACCCGACAAAGATCTTATGTATCAACCTAATGTTGGGGATATCATTTCCTTCATTCCACCTCACCTGAAAACCAATCTTATCTATGGTGGCATCGATCTCCCTTCTTCCCACACCAACAATCAACCCCATACCAATCTATACACCAATGGCTTTGACTTCCTCTACAAAAATCCTTCGCCTACACCTATCTCCATTGTTGTGGGTCGAAGGGATTTGGTCTTCGATGTTATGAAAAATGCATGCATGATATTATCCTTAACCAATCCCACAAACCCAACGAGAAATTTATAGTGGGATTTAAAGAACGTCCCACCGACTCTCTCATGCCTACTTCCTCTATGTCCCCCATGCACATGGACCCATCATCTCCTTTTTAATCTAACAACCCCATAGACACGGATGACAATGTGTCCATTTCTTTAAACTTTTGTTTTAAATCTCTGCAATCACTCTAAGACCGAGTCACCTATCGTTACGAAGGTGAAACTAGTTCCCTTCGTCTCAAATTCCCGACACGGTAGAGGATTCCCTTACATCGACATTCTTCAATGCAACGATGATGACTCCATTCTTTCCTATATGGGACCAGAATATTCTCATCTTCATAATGTATCACCTCATGATACATCCACCCTTCTTAACAAATCCACCATCAACATCAACATAGGAAATTTGCAACAACCTCGCATCCTCAAAGTTGGCCAATCTCTTAATCTACAAGAGCTAGAATCCTTCACCGCCTTCCTTTCTAAGCATTCCAGGCCTTCACATGGTCATACCCCAACATTCCATGTCTCGATCCTAGCATCATCATCTATAATATCATCACCATCCCCAACGCCAAGCCGGTTAAGTAGAAACTCCATCATATACACCTTCATGTATCCCTCCTTGTCAAAGAAGAATTGTAACATCTTCTTTCCACCAACTTCATCCAACCCATCGATTATCCCCAATGGGTTTCTAACATCATGCCCATTGTCAAATCCTTTGGGAAGCTCTGTATCTATACTAAATTTTGAGACTTAAATCTTGCTTTCCCTAAGGATGACTTTCCCCTTCCTAACATCGATCAACTTATTGACCTCGCCATGCTTGTCATGAGCTATTTTCTCTTATGGATGGTTTTTCTAGTTATAATCAAATCCTTATCGCACTAGAAGACCAACATAAGACATCCTTCATCACCCCTTAGGGAACCTTCTATTATCACATCATGCCCTTTGGTTTGAAAAATACAGGGGCCACCTATCAACGTGTCATGACCTATATCTTCCACGATCTCATCCACAAAATTATATAGGATTATGTCAATGACCTCTTGGGTAAATCCAAGTGTCGATAGGATCATCCTACCATCCTTAAAATACTCTTCATGCACCTTATCGATACTTTCTTTGTCTCAATTCTTCCAAGTGTGTGTTTGGATTTCTAACTCATAAACTCATTGGCTTCATCATTTCCATCAGGGGTATTGAAGTTGACCCCACCAAGATCAAGGCCATCCTTGAGATGCCTCATCCTATAAATCTATAGTAACTTCGTAGCCTCTAAGGCCAACTAAAATCATTTTTCCACTTCATCTCGTAACTTTCGATCGTTGTCGACCTTTCCATCATCTCCTTCGACAAAAAAACTCCACTTCAATGGGATGTCAATTACTAAAAATCCATTTACAAACTTAAGCATTATCTTTTATCATCACCTATGCTCAACCCTCCACATGAGGGGGATCCATTCTATCTACATGCTCTAGGTGCCATGTTGGTACACCATGATGAGTAGGGTAAGGAGCAAGTTGTCTACTCTATCAGTCCCACTCTTCATGACTATGAAACCTGCTACACCAAAGCTAAAAATTGTGTTGTGCTCTCTACTTTGCCACTTCTAAGCTTCGCCATTATATTCTCAATCACAAAATGTATGTTGTCACTAGCTTCACTCCTCTTAAAACCATGCATTTCAAACCCTACCAAAATGATTGCATCACTTAATGGCTCGTGCTCATGACTAATTTTTACATAGATTTCATCTCTCAAAAATCAATCAAGGGCCAGGCTATCACTGACCAACTCACTGATGCCCCTCTTCCTAATAATCAACTCCCTATGAACAATTTTCTAACGAATCCATCAACACCATCGATCATGAGTATTCTCCCTTAAAATGACATTGTTCTTTGATGGATCTAAGTGTCGGAAAGGGGAAGTGTTGGTGTTATCTTTATTCCTCCTTAGGAAACTCCTATTCACATCACCTATAAGCTCAACTTCAAATGTACCAAAAACATGGCCGAGTATGAAGCCCTTACCTTGGGCCTCCAAACCGCTATCATGTTTGGCTTTAAAATCCTCAACATATACGGTGATTACAAACTCATTATCAATAAAATCAAGGGAATCTATCAATGTAAAAATAAATTCCTTCATAAATACAAGGACATCATTGAATTTCTCCTTGAAGCCTTCATTCAGTGCACTATCCAAACCATCCCTCATTCATCCAATTGTTTCACAAACACTATGGTATTCCTTGCATATCTTATCCCTTGACGAATAATCCAAAGTCTTAGTTATTGTCCACCGCATCGATCAACCATCCCATACTAATGAGCTTCCTCATATCAATCTCATCGACACCAATCAATCTGATCTCTAGTATACCCAGATCTTCGACTATCTTTCTCAATATAAAATTCCCTCGACCTATCCAAAATGGTAGGAGTTCACTCCTTCAACATGCTAACTGATATGTTATCCTTGGCGGTATCCTCTACAAATGTGGGTTTGACGGTAATTTGTTACAATTCCTTAAATCATGTGAATCTATCTGAGTTATCCAAGAAATCATGATGGCATCTACGGTGGACACTTTAGCAGCTTGGCCATTTCCAAGCACATATTTTGGATGGGATACTATTGGCCCACACTCAACCAATACTGTTGTAAATATGTTAAAAAGTACATCAAGTGCCAGTAGAATTCCAATCTCGTCTATATACCTAACCAAGCTTTGCATCCGACTCAAGATCTATGGCCTTTCTCACAATGGGGACTCGACCTCATTGGTCTCATCAATCCACATTCTTCTCAACATCATCATTCCATCCTCACACTACTTGAATATTTCACTAAATGGGTGGAATCCATTCCACTCGCATCAACCAAAGCTAATAAAATCATCAACTTAGTTTATCAACACATCATATGTTGCTTCGCCATTCCCCACAAAATCATCATAGAAAACGGAAAGTATTTCAAAAAAATCTTTAAAATCTTTGTAATACCTTAAATATCAAGCTTATATTCTCTTCTCCATACTATCCACAAGCTAACGACCAATTCGAATCTACTAACAAAACTCTCCCCAACATAATTGCAAAAATTATTGATAAGGCGGAGTCGAGTGGCATCCTCATATCCCCTTCACTCTTTTGGATTATCAAACTACCATCTTCACCTCTATCAGCACTACTCCTTTCACTCTTTTCTATGGCTCAAAATTCGTCCTTCCTCTTGAAGTTCAAATCCCATCCTTGCACGTGTCTCTCCGCATGACTTTGTCTCTGACAAGGACTATCACCAAGATCATCTAGCACAACTTGAGTTTTTAGATGAATGTCACTTAATCACCCTCCAACATCATCACATCTATCAAGAATGAATGAAATGCACCTATAACAAACATATTAAAGAATGCAACTTTAACATCGGTGACCTTGTCTTAAAAGAAAATTAGAACGTCACTACTCTGGAAAGGAGCCAATGTGGAAAGTTTTCTCCAAACTAGATTGGACCATACATTATCACTCACAAGTATGGGTTCGAGGCCTATTGCTTAGCTTCCCTTCATGGTAAACTAGAAACGGAACCTCTTTATGACTTAGAATTATGGGCACCATGGCTCTGCTCATAACATATTTCCTTATGGACAAGTTCCTCCTTTTAGGTGGGAACCCCACAATCATTACATCCATCTCCTTCTTATCTACCTACTGGAACCATGATAAGGGTCCATATGTGTATCTTGTACACATTACTTCCCCTCCCCAAGTGGTCTACTTGGTTATCCTCAACTCTATTATAAAAAATCAAAAATTATCTATATTATCCAAAAATACAGATCGCTCCTTGAAAGACAGGTTGTTCAAATAAAGAAAATATTATCAAAAGTATAGATTAATCCCTCAAAGGATGGTTATTGCATATCTTATCCTGTTATCGACATCAAAAGTCAAAATCTAAAGTAAAAATCCTAATTGTAAACCACTCCCTCGAAGGATGGCTACTTTCATATATCATGGTAGTAAAGGCTTCTGCATTGATCAACCTTTTAAAATATCAAAATTAAAATGCATACATCCAAAAGAAAGCATCCTAAGAAATCCTCCCGCATTGATCATCTTTTCATCAAAATCAAACTTCCCACATTGATCAGTTTACATATTGCTCGAGTTGGGGCATAGACCTAGGACAATCACCTAAGGAGAAATTATTTCCCTATACAAGTTACATCTAAACTTTTTATCATGTCTATAGTAGATATATAAGCACACCTTCCATCTTTCCCTCACAATCTTGTATGTAACTAACTATCATTGGTTATTTATTAACACCTGCCATAGGGCTACAAGTGTATTTCTTTTTTTTGTTTCTTATCATTTTTACCTCCAATCCAGTCCCAAATCATATATCATACACATCCTCTATTCTTCTTATATTTGGGTCGCCCTCACTCACGAGGTCACGTTTAATCAATATAACCATTTTCATTATCCAATCTTATCGCACTCATTCACATTGAACATGGATTTCCATTTTTATCTATGTTCTAATCTATCACATCTAATCTAATCCAATTACATCATCTTATCTCATATTCAATACAATTAACACATCACATATATCTAATCATATCTAACATCTCAATCCATCTAATCATATCTAATCTAAATCCATCACATCATTTTCATATCTAATCTAATTCAGTTCTACATCCAATCAACACATCACATCAACTAATCCATACATCACATCACTATCCAAATCCACATCTATATCCATTACATCATTTTCACAACCATAAAATATACATCTAAAACCATCACATCATATCTAATCTAACCATCATATCATATCTAATATAAATCCACCACATCAGTTTTATATCTAGTCTAGATACATCACATCATATAAATTAATCAATACATCACATCATCACAATCAATACATCATATCAAATATCTAAATCAACATCTAATCATTTTCACATCCATAATCTAATCAACATCACATAATCATAATCCATCACATACATCTAATCTACTCATCCACATATCACAACACATATAAGACACAACAAAATCATATATATATATATATATATATATATATATTTGAATGTCTATACATTAATTATAGGACTCCACTTTGGGCTCTATCTCAATCTATACATCAAAATCTATTCAATGTTCACCCACTAAGTGGTGAAAATAAAATCGAGACTCTCTCTCTCCTGGGCAAGACCTTGTCCTCCTACCTAACCACCATTTGGTCCACCATTGTGCCTTGGCGATGTTACAATCATCATGCTCCCGAAGTCACCTTTCACGTTGATCTCCTCTCTCCTGCCATATAAGCCGCATAATGTGGTATATCAAGTAATATCATTGTCACTATGCGCTCATAGTATCACGCCTCATCTCCTGGAGCCTGATAATGCTTCATCGTCATAGAACCCGGAGGTACCATCTTTCCAACCCCATGTCCATCTCCCTGAGTCGTTCCACCCATCACCTATGATGGAGTGTCTAGATCTTCATACCTAACCCGTAAGGCCTCTCTCTACCTCCGGTATCTATCCCACTTTGGATAGCCAAGTATCTCTCCTAATGCATCACATTTCACTCCTAGCACATAGTATCTCACTCATGGCAAGCCACATATAGCTCTTCCTACAACCATGTTATCTCCACTACTCCACTTCCACCTCCCTCCTCTCCTCCTACAGGGCGTTGTCACCTCCTCCTCCTGTTGGCACTTCCTCCTCTCCTGTCTATGTTGCCTCCTCGGCTATATGGGTCACCCACTACTAAGTTCAACCACTCCACATAACCCTCTCGCAACCCCTACGTCATCCTCCTCCATATCTAATGGCTCTACCTCCTCCACCAATGGATCATCCATCACTAAAATGGGTAGGTCCCCTTAGCCTCATCTCTTCTATATTTTATCGGTGCCTCGGGCATCATCTTCATTACTCTAAACTACCTCATCACTCACATGGAAATTACATATCCTCCACCATCTTTAGCCTTCATCCATGTACCCATCTCACCCTTTGTAGACCTATGAGTTGGATATCTGCACTTTGGCCATGTGGGGAACCATCTCATGTCCTCCACCTCAAGGCTCCCCATCTCTCAAGTATACCACTCCTTTCCATGCTCCCCTTTATGAGCACGATTGGCTCTCCATCACATAAATCTAACGATCAACTCTATGTGATCACATGTAATCCACAGAAGCCCTAGTAACCTCACCACAGCTATGTGCTCGTAATCCCAATAATGCAACAAGAATCTTACATCCAAACCCAATCTCCTCTCTATAACATACATCCATAACTCATGGTACACATGTGCTAGAGAGTTTCTGCAAATCCAAACACTATTGTGTTCTCTCTGACATTTGTCATCACTACTGCTAAGGCCCATGGGAATCTCGCCCCACATGAATGGCGGTGCATAACAGGATGTCACTATCATCACCAATCATATTAGCTGAATCCCTAATACCAATGGATGATAATGTGTCTCAATATGAAACGCCCCGATATACAAAGGTAATGTAAGCGGCCTCTGCTCTCAAAGAACCACCCCAATGCATCTCCCCGACCCTCTGTGTGATCGACACTATGGGTTCCCCACTGATCGGAAATCTCAAAATATTATACACATCATCCAATGTGATCGTCATCTCACCTATGTAGAACCAAAATGTGTTAATCCTCGGGACCCATATCTCTATCAATGTTATAATAAGCCATGTATCTCGGGCACCCTCTAATAGTGGTGAAACTCACCTAATCCAACTACTTCTAAGTGATCCCACTCGGCATTTGTAAGATCCTCCTGATCATCCCCAACATGGTTGGGACTCTATCTCACAAATATAATGTGTCTCTAGCCTGTAAAAATCCAATCCAACAAGCACCCATCAATCCCCCAAAATCATCAAAAATCATCATTTTTCATCCAAAATAATCAAATCTACCTAGTTGATGCTGACCCTAACCAGTCAATACCGACCCTAGGTCGATGCGTCAACCGTACCCAGATTTCAGTTGACTAGCCTTTATCGCCTAAAATCCAAAAATCCAAAAAAATCAAAAATAAGCTACATTTTATGACACTTACCACTCTCTCGAGATCTCGACATTTCCTCCCACTTCCGTTGGCATCCATTTTAATCAAATCTCAAGCTTTTATATCACTCAAATCTCTCGATCACCAATTGTGTCATTCAAATGAGCCTTGTCGGCCATCTCCGTCACTTATATAGGCGCGCCAACCTAGTCGTCAAGTCGTCATCGACCCACCCAATCGCCGTCAACCCAACCCCAGGTCATCATTGACTCACCTAGTTTTCATCAACCCAACCCTAATTTTCACCCTTCATCTCATCTCATCCAATCTCTTTATCTAAATTATCTTTTCTTCCACTTCATACTTGTGTGTCACCCATAACACACCTTTACTTGTCTTACATAGCTCATTTTGCTATATTTTTTCTTATCTACTCATCTCATCGCACATCCTTAATCCTATCCAAAATCTTGCTCTGGCCATCTCTATGTTCCCTCTTAGGGCACCATATCTCATCTTAATCCCACTAGGACGCATATTTTTTCGCTTCCTCATATTTGAAGGACAACACATACTCTTTTGCCCCGACATTTTTGTCAAACCATTATCTTGACCATCCTCACATTTTTTTGTGCATGCTTTTGATGTCTTCCTTTGACCCATTGGTCCCATGGCTTGCACATCCATCTAAGTAGATTCCCATTAGATTCCCTCCATCTTGCAGTGATCTTTTCTGACTCACGGGTCTATAGGACATTAACATCACCTCCGTTGAGGTCATGTTATGTTCCCTACCGATGTATTTCTAGGATTCCTACCATCTTTATTTCATCCATCCAAGTGGATTCACTCCATCCTGTAGTGATATTTTATGACTCACGGGTCCGTAGGACATTAACATCACCTCCGTTGAGGTCGTGTTATGTTCCTAACAATGTGTTTCCGTGGTTCTTATCATCGTTATTTCATCCATCTAAGCAATTTCCCATTAGATTCCATCCATCCTACAGTGATGATTTTTTCCAACTCATGGGTCTGTAGGACATTCATGTCACCTTCATTGAGGTTGGGCTATGTTCCCTACCAATGTGTTTCCAAGATCACTGCCATATTTATTTTTATTTTTATCCTATCCTTCTTATGGTCATATCACTCTCCACTTGGGGAATATTTTCTCTTCTTCCCTTTTTCCTCCATCTATATTTTTCAACCTAGTAATTGATTCTTCTCTTCATGTCATCGATCCCTAGTTTGAGGGGGAACACCTCAACCATCACCTTCTATCACTTGGTTTTTGTCTCACGACTTTCTTAACACAAACCACTTGACAAAAAGGGGCAAATGTAGACACCAAATTTTAGTTCACTTGTCCCTCATCCTACGTTCACTCCCCTTTGTCATCATCTTGTGCATTCACACCCCTCTTCCTATTAAAAATTTTCATTTCCCTCCTAAACCCATTTATTCCTCTTAATTTTCTATTTTCCTATCTTAATCTTATCCCATCCCATCATTATTTTATCCATCATTATTCACCCCTAATCACATTTAATTATCCCTAAGCATGCATATTATCTTAATCACATCCCTAAACCCCTCATTTATCCTCCCTAGACTCTCATCTACCCTCATTTAATTCCTTTCCACCTCAACCACTTTTCTTATCCCTATGTAACCATAATCCACCAAAATAGCTCATAACCCTAATCCAACCCTAATAAGGCCTCTTGTCTTGAGTTATGTATCATCCTCATCTACCAAATCAATATTCCTCCACATTCAATGATGACCCTATCGAAGCGTCATCGACCTATAAATATATCACTACCCCCTTAAAGGGGATGAAATTTTAGAGATTATGACTTATTACAAGCTTTTCTTGTTTTCTTCTCTTCTTGTGAGTTGCTATCAACATCTTGGATTCATCTTAGAGCCCTTGCTTATCATTTTTGGAGATCTAAAGCTTGAATTTTCTAGTAGCCCTATCTTGTTAAATCATCTCTTCATGTAGACACAAAATCACGCACTTTAGGTAATTATCTAGTCTTGATTACGTACTACTTATTCATATGATTCTAAGTAAGACAAATACTAATCAACTCATGTCTTTGGCCACCTTTCTTTATATTTTGTTGCTCCTTTTAGTCTTTCACTCTTTCTTGTTTAGTATTCCTTTTTAAACTTTAGCATTTTTATCCTAGATACCGGCGCCCAACCAAGACACCAACGTCGGGCGCCCTCGTCCCCTCTAGGTGCCCCTAACCCCTTTTGTACTTTATTCACACTTTTTGGGTCCTTTCTATCCATTTGAGCATCTTATATTTTTGGTAGTCAACCTTTTTGGGGTTAATTACAAAATTTAAGCAAGGGAATCATATAAATATAAAGTTATGTGATCATAATAAAGAACCAAACACTAAGCATTAGCTATCACCACCTAAGGTTGCATCCATCAAGGCATCTAAGAGATCCATTTCATCCATCTAGCACCATCACAAGGGACACAAGGGTTGTTTCTTCTACATACACTTCATAGGAGGGAAGTTTATTTTATTCCATGCACACATCTACTACATTTATTTGCATCTATCTTATTCACTCACTATCAAGTGCGACACGCACAAGAGCCACCTAGGGCACGATTCCACACACACACACATAGAACTACATTAGGTATGAGATGTAGTGTAGTGCTCAGTCGTAAGTTCACCATTGTGAAAGATGAGGATGATTTGACCCCTCAATCTATATCTTTTGTTTTAGGATTTGATGTTTATTTAAGGGCTTTGTAGGTTCATATTTCATCACAGGTTTCCAGCAACCTCGGTAATCTTGGTGCGACCTCGGAGTGACCAAAGGCAAACACCTTGTGACACCTCAAAGAAGGTTTTCTAATTTTTTCCACAAACCCAGTTCCCATAAATAGGCCTAGGGTGCCCAGGGGTGCCCCTATCTCTCTCTAGGTGCCCCAATCTAGCCTATCTCTCAAGATCTAAATTTTTCTAGGTCTCTATGTGACGCTCCTGCCATTCCGTTCACCTAGTTATCACTTTGAAATAGTCCAAATTTCACCGTGAGTCGGCTAAGGCTTCTCGCCCTTTCTTGGCACTTAGGGTTTGTACTTCATTGCTTAGTTTGCTTGGGTGTCATTTTTGTACTTAATTACATATTTATTTACTACTACTATAGCATTTAGATTAGGCTCTCTTATTTACATTTTGCGAACCCAAACTCAATCTAAACACTCTTTGGATCGTCATACCAGCATTTTCCTTATCTTTCTAGGATCTCTTCATCATGAGTATCTCTATTAATGATTTCTTGCTTATCAATCCTCAATTAAGAGATAGAATCAAAACTCTCTTCACCACCACTCGCATTCTTGCTAATATGCATCCAGATTTAGTATACCAAACATTCATTGAGGGATTTTCTCAGCATATCACTTTCATGTTTAATCCTCATGTTGATCTTTCTATTTTTCACAATGATCCACCCTTACATATCATGATTCATGTTTACAATATGGGTATCAAGTGTACTTTAATTGATAATGGATCTGAACTCAATCTATGTCTTATGTCATTCCTTGGAAATATTGATCTTTATGTTGAATATATTAGTCCATCGTGTCTTTCCCTTTGGGCATATGATGGTTTTTTTCATCATTATGTGTGTCACATTACTTTGTCTATCACTATAGGGCCCAAAACCCTTAGCATAGATTTCTTTATCATTGACTTTCTAGTTTCATGTAGTTTTTACTTCATCGGCCATGGCTCCATGCCATACAAGTAGTTCCTTCTACAGTACATCATTGTTTCAAATTCCTACATGAGGGCATAGAATATACAATTCCTAGTGATTATGACCCATTCAAATATTACAATCATGATCCTAATACTACAATTCCTACTCCACGATCCGATACTACTAATGAACCACAACCCATGGATACTTTGGATCATTTACCACCACTTGAAGGTGTTATTTACATGCTAGATGCAGTCCCATCTATAGCACCACCTCCTCCTGCTACTACTACTACTATGGTACTTTATCGGGGCCTACCTACACATCAGATGTCATTCCACCTACTTCACTATCACATGTGCATCCACCATTAGCATGTCCTCCCTTTACATGTATGTTTTTCATGAACAATTCTTATTGGGAGCATATTCCATTTGATCCTACTTGTGACGACACTATATGCACACATGATGGGTTGGCTCGGTTAGGCTTTACGGTTGATGATATTTTTCCCCCACCTCATGATCATCATCTCTACCATGGGTTTTTTTCACATCACTTCGTTGCTTATGGACTTTGAGTCTTTTACCTCATAGTTTTTCTTGCACACACCCCTCATACTTCTCCACTCCACTCACACTTGGAAAATCTTGGCTTGACTATATTGGGGCACATTAGATCTTGATCATATTGATATTTCATTTCCTATACCTTTTGGCCATGTCTTCATTTGTAATGACTCATTTCTCAGCTATTCACCCAATCTCACTTGTTGGTATGCACATGGATGTCCATTACCTCCTTTTACTGATGAGGAGTATGCTATGGGCATGTATAATTTATGACTTGGTGGCTCTTTGCTTGATCAACTTGACACTATCACTTATCAAGTCTCAGATGCTTCATCATTCAATTTTGATCATGATAATGATGACCTCCTACATGACATTACTTGATCTATTTTCTCATCACATACTTGGGGGTATAACACCTTTTTCTCAACACTAACACTAACAAGCATCTTATTTTCTCATCATGCCACACCTAGACTATCACATACACACGCATATCGTCATTCCCTGATAACACACTCATTTTCTTACGGTTCTTACATGATTGTTGAGGGATCTCTTACAATAAGAAACCCATTTCATATTCACATTATATGCTTCATCAACATCTCTATTTATTACATAATCACTCATACATACATACATTTATTATTATCTATCACTAGTCTCGCATATGACACAATATTTCATCAACTATCACGTCAACTATACACTATCAATTACACTTCATCATCTTCACACCTCACCTATTTGTCTATTCCAAACATCATTCATCGAATAACACACTCATCATCACACACTTGGGGGTATCACACTTACTCCCCCCACACCTTTTAGCATTATCAACTATCATACATCTTACACACATCACATCTAGTCTTTTACATTCACTATGCACATCCTTATACATTTGCATTGGCATTCCCAATGATTTACTCTTGTGTTATGTTTCACACTTGAATGTTGAGGGAATACTATACACATGAACCTCACACACTGCACATTGTACACACCACGCATTCTCACACACTTGACCATATCACACATTTTACAACTAAAATGTATGATTACTCTACAACATGAGCCTCTTTAGATCATGAGTAATCAAATTTGTGTGTTTGATTACCAAAGAGAGGGAAGGATCTCACCAAGAAATGGCTACAAGGCCAAGCTTGGATCTTCCTTTCTACTCAACAATGGTAGAATGGATGCACAAGATGAATTAGTTATTCCAAATAATGGAGAAGGCTATTATCATATGTCTTATATGAAATACTAGCAAAAGTATGGTGTAGGTGTGAAAGGATGTAGGAGGGTCCTTTATATAGCTTTCCAATTTGGGAGAAGCTTGAATCCCAATGAATGTGGGATAAAGGATAAAGTAGATTTAGACTTGTTAAGCTTGATTAGAGGAATTAACAAGTGATTAACAACTCATGGGAGTTGGAGATGATTTAATTAATCAACTAGGATTAATTAATAGGCTAGAATAAGCTTTTTAGGCTATTTGGAAGTGATTTAGGAGGAATTTGATATGATTTGAAGCATTTGAAAGAGGGATTTAGCCAATAAAAGGGTTTATTGATTAAATACATTGTTAAAAAGGCTTAATTAACTCATAATAGTTAATTAATCAATTGAAGAGGATTATAACTAACGAAGTGTCATTAATTGGCATCCGAAATGTGATAAAGGCTAGTTAATTAACGAAGTGTCATTAATTGACCAAAATAGAGGGAAACATTAGTTAATTAGTGGAAATCACTAATTATAATGGAAATGATAGGAAAGAGGATAGTTAGTACAATTTTAGCAATAAAACTGTGTAAGTGGATTTTAGGTGTCTACATTTTCCCCTCTTTGGGGTGGCGTAAGTGACACCACTTCAAAGATAGTAGACAAGTATAAACAAGTAAATTTTGAAGAAAAATTAGTAGAATGAAGGATGCCCCTCGAGTGTCGATGGGGTGATAGAAGAGGTCGATCGATGATCGAAAATATAAGGAAACAAATATAGAAGAAACAAGGTGGGGAGGGGGGGATAAAAATGATCCCTATTTCCCCAGGTGTTTTGAAGAAAAATTGATAGTGATAAGACATGATAGTGAAGAATATGGAAATATATTTTGCATCCAACTCATTCAATAAACAACTTTGTTTCATCACTTTTCTCATATGATCTACATCATCGGCTCTTATTAAAATATACACATACAAAAAAAGTGTAAAATAACATGAAAAGCTATAATACTAACATTTGTTCATTGCTAAAACACTAACTCAATGCAACATACATAACATAATGCAATACGAGAAAGTAAACAAGCTAACCTACATAGGGAAAACAAGTACAAACACACATACTCAAACAAACAACATTCAAGATAGTTGCACCAATGTTTTTGTTATCAAGCTTCAGTTCCCAAATGTTTGAGTTAATGACAAAGGGTTAAAAATGGTGCCCCAAGAAAGGATACATGTGAGGGAATAAAATGGAGGACACAGGGGTCCTATGAAAAATAAATCATGCACTATGAAATAATACCAAACAACTCATTTTGCAAAAGGAGTACAAACATAGTAAGCAAACCAACTTTGTTAATGGAGGTAGATCAAAATGATCTGTGAGTCATTTTTGAAAGAACAAGAGGACCAAAGAAAGATGTTTTTAGGAAAATTTTGATGTTTGAGGACAATGCATCCGATAAAAGCTTCAATTGCATGCATGTTTTTACCAATTTTTGAAAAAAATTTTTTAATTTTACAAATTTTTTTGGATTTTGAATTTTTACAATTTTTTGGATTTTTTTGAATTTTACTTTTTTTTTTGGATTTTTGAATTTTACCAATTTTTTTGGATTTTTTGAATTTTTACCAATTTTTTGGATTTTTAATTTTTATTTTTTTTTGAATTTTTTTAAATTTTAAGAAGAAAATGATATAGAAGAAGAATGAAAATATGTGGTGGATATCACCAAAAAAAAATCACTGGAAAAAAAAATATGCCCCAGTAGAAAAAAGGTCACTGAAGAAGCAAAAACATGCCCCAACGTAGCGAAAAAAGCAAAAATGACTATTTAATAAAAATAATCATCACAACAGTGCTAAATATAAAATAATATAGAAGAATCAAGGTGGTCATCTAGCCCCTCGGGGTGAGAAAAAAATGATGAATTAGGGAAAAATGACTATAAATAGCAGGCAGGGAGAGGGGTAAAATCCATCATGATGAGTTATTTGTTACCTAGCCCTTTGAGTTTTTAGAGAGATTTTTTCTCTAATGACTTGAGAGAGATTGGCACAATTCAGAGGTAAACACACGCAGATTAAGTTTGAGAGTTTGGGGCCTCCCATGGATGGTGCACCGGTATATATAAAAACCAAAAAAAATTAATTTTGAGTTCATTTATTAGCATTTTTTAGCTAGGGGAAAATGGGGTTTTACACTAGCAAGTGCTTTGCCCTTGAGCTAGCTAGCTAAGGGTGTGTGTGCTAGCAAAGGGGGTACACGGCGTTGTGAAAATGGGTTAAGCTAGTGTAAAAATAGGTTTTAGGCTAGGCTAGGTTAGTAAAATTAGTGTGAAAATTAAAATGTAAAGCTAGTAAAAAAAATGGGTAGTAGCATTAGTGCACAGTTGCTAGTGCAAAAAATGAAGTTAGTTGAAAGGCATGCATAGCTAAGTAAGCTTGTGCTAGTGTGCAAAATGGGTTGCTAGCTAGTGCAAAAAGGCTTGCTTGTGCTAGTGTAAACACTTTTGTGCCTTAGAAAAAATTTTAGAAGAAATTTGAAGTTTTGTAGAAAAACTTAGGCATGAATAGAAGAATGTAGAATCAATTAGAACATCTTAGGAAGATGTTTATAGAAGAAATGATGTTAATTATGTGTTGTGTAATCTTGTAGGTGAGATTACATGTAAACTGTGGATGTGCGTGAGTGACATGGGTGCCTTAGAGCCTATGAGAATACATTCACATGGTGAGAGAGATATTTCTTTGATTTTTATTCACCTTGAGGCCACAGTTCAAGTATATATTGCATATTCCTCACATTACACTAGATCATGCCCTCCTGATTTCCTTAGCAGAGAGATGGAAGTGAGAGCCAAAATTTTAGACTATTGACCGATGAGAGATGACGGTCACCTTAGAGGATGTGTGGTGGATCCTCTGAGTTCCAATCTAGGGGAGCCTTGTCACTTATGATGGAGATCACAACTAGATCTAGGATTGTATTTGGGACATGTTTTTACGTCGGGACATACCCCGAAAGGGTGTGGTGATAATCTCTTATAGATGTTTTCATAGATAGATAGATTACATGAGATACCCTTTTTTATTTGATGATGCTCTTGTCGTGGCTACTTTTACTAACAAGATGGGTACACACTTCCCACTTGGTTTGATAGGAGTAGTGCACACTTGATGGATGGAGAGGTATTCTTTTGGGTCGGTGTATATATATTGGCCACATGTATATTTATTGACCTACATTGATTTCATATCAAGGCTTGAGGAGCATGGGACCATCCACATTGTTACATAATCTGGGCCTGGGACCACATTTCTATTAGTTACCCACATGGAGTCTTACGAGTCAAGGCTCCAGATGAGCCATCTTGTATGGGATGGGAGCTAGTGGGTGAGGAGGATGTTCACTCACACATGGGGATACTGCATATTATAGGTGATGCATTTGATGACCTACAACTTTGTATGATCACTTGGAGACCCTATAGATTATATAGTGGAGAGAGATGATGACATAGAGCTTAGCACTATAGAGGTAGACCACTTCATTATTAGGAGTCAGAAGTCACATCACAAGTGGTATACCATGTTGATAGAAGTGAGTATAAAAAAATTGGGCCACATCCAGGGCATTCTAGGAGATGATATGTGGTATGTGCATAGAGCACAGAGAGATTTGATTTTGGGCCATCAATTAGACAATGGCAAGCCCATGATAGATAGCTTTTGTGTGTCCCCAATATGATGGATAGCACACCATAGATAGTAGACCCCAGGACCACCCAGATTATGGTCCTTGGTATGCCATATATATTCCTTATGTGATTACCATCCCTCAGGATCCATAGATGTATATATAGAATGCAACAACATAGGGTTTACATGGCCAGGATCTGAGAGATAGAGCTAGATTGGGATTAGTTGAGGCCAAGGTAGGAGTAGAGAGTTAGAGGGCAGGGCCTAGAGGGAGTAGGTTCCAGGGTATAGGTTCCATTACATGTCCACATGGTCCTCCTCCATAGGTTCCTCCACAACAATATATACCACCACAACCACCATCCATCACATGATAGCCATAACATTCATATACATATACACAACAGTTATTATATACATATAGGATACAGTGTAGGCACAAGAGTGCCCATATAAGGTTCCACCTTCACCACCTCTAGTAGTGAGTCCTCACATAGGGGTAGGGGGGATGGAGGAGATGGATGGGATGGATGGGGTCTCACCCCATATCATTTAGGGTGGAGGATGGGGATTACCCATATAGATCACCAGAGATCACCCCATAGACAGGACCATCATAGATATCATGACCATGTTTGGTTTAAGGCAGCAATGCACAAAAGGTCATGGCCATAAGCGAGAGGGGTGAGATATAGCATGCATTATGGTATAGTCTACTACATAGAGATAGATAGTTAGACTACAGTGACAGAGAGTGGGACCAGTTAGAGCTAGAGAGATCGATTAGGCATAGCTAAGGGAGACAAAGGACACAGGACATGGGGTGGACATAGATAGATGTGACATAGAGAGAGTGTGATGCTCTCTATCATGCAACCATAGATAGTGAGGAGATCTTTAGTATATTGATTTTTTCCACACCACTAGTAGTGAGGTAACTCATTATAGGGCTTATATCATGTGGTCATTCCATAGGGAGGGAGAGAGGCATACCCTTTAGATCTAGATTGTAGGCAAAAGATCTAGATCAAGATCATATCATCACATCCATCTAGTCATGAGAGTCAAGATATGTCCATCACCTCAATAGGGGAGCCACCACACCAGGTCCATCATAGTAGATGCCAGCACCACAGGTCATCTCAGTCATGCCATAGGGTCACCTCCTAGGCCAGTTCCTAGTGTGGGTGAGAGTCATGGTTGAATCTTTTATTATTGTACTATGTATTTTTTTATGTATGCCTCATGATGAAGGCACATTTTTATCGATGTATATGTATTATTTTTTTATGCCTCCTCGAGATGAAGGCACATTTTTTATCCATGCCCATGATGGCTATATTGTATCTGATGTATATCAGACACATTTTTTGTACATGGACATTTTTTTGATATGGATATATGATGATGGACTTTTTATTTTATCACATTTTGTGTTTATGAGATAACATGTTTAGCCCATGTTTTTATTATGGTCTATGATGAGGGGGATAAAGATAATCCCTCTTTCCCCTCTTTGATGATATTATATGATGTTAGCTTAGCATACATGTTTAATTTTCATTTGTATGATGATGTAGCTTAGCATTTATTGATATGTGATGATGTTTAGATGTGATGATAGATGATACTAATGATGAAATGATAACAAAATTGTACAAGCAAACAAGACAAGCACAAGTTAATCAAATCTAATCAAAACAACACAACTATATACAAGCATGCAAGATAAAAATGAACCCAATGAACTCCACAACATATTAAAGTAACACTTAATCTAAGTAAGAAAATGAATCCAATTTAAAGCACACAATATGAAAAGGAAAACCAACAAAACTATGTACAAAAACAACTAAAGTAAGCAAACTACTACTTTTTTTTGTGGGACAATTTTGAAATGTTTTGCATGTTTTTGGTATTATCTCGAGACAATGTTATATTGTTTTTGAGTTTTCTATGAGACGTATTTGAATGTTTTGATTTTTCCAACTAAACACATTTGAATGTTTTGGGATTTTCAAAAGTTATACAATGTTTTTGTGATTTTCTAGAAGTTTTCCAAAGCTATGTGCAAGAAAACAAAGAAATGTGGATGCCCCAATGATAGATGGGATGTACAAGGGTAGAATGCCATGCATGTATGTGTAAGAAGTGATGATGAAAATTTCCCCAACATTAGATGGGAATGTACAAAGGAAAAATCTTCACATACAAAAGTAGGATCAGCGGATCAAGGCCAAGAGGGATAGGCTCAAAAGTATCTCAGACACAGGAAAATACTAGCTTAGGATAAAGCCATCAATCCTAGATATGAGATGTTTGTGAACAACGAACCCTCCATGGTGTGAAAACCGGTTTTCACCAAAGGACTTGTCCAAAGTGCCACAATTGCATGGTTTTCACACTTGGATGCATTGATTTCTCTTTACTTTTTTGATTTTATATTTTTTTTTGTTTTTTGATATTTTGAGGGACCCCATACTTAAGCATAGAAATGCTTGAGATGCATGGTGTTCATGGGTTCCCTAAGTTCATCACCATCGAGTTCAAAGCTTGTATGCACCTGAACCAAATTTAGTGACCACAACATATGGCCCTAACCAATTAGGCTCAAACTTACCTTTCTTTTCACAATCCTTGGTGGTATTGAACTTGATTTTCCTTTAGAACAAGGTCTCCTACCTCAAATTGGTGAGGTATCATTATTTTTTAAACCTCAACACTCGATTCGATTTGATACACTTTGAGGTGATCAAGGGCGTGAAGGCACTTCTCATCCAATAGCTCTAGCTCTCTAGCTAAGCCACTCTATGTAGTCCTCCTCTTTATCCAAGTAATCTCTTAGCTCTATGCACAAAGAGGGGAGCTCGATCTCAAGGGGTAATATGATTCTGTGCCAAAAACTAGGGAATATGGAGTAACACCCATAGGGTGTGGATGGATGTTCTATAAGCCCAGAGGGTGGGATGAATCTGTAAATGCCAATTACATGACTAGTTTTATTCACCATCTTCTCCATAATATGAACAAGGGTTTTATTTGAGGCTTCATCCTGTCCATTACCTTGAGGGTAATAGGGGTTGAATACTTGAGTCGATTTGAAAGCATTGACAACAATGCCTTCACATTTTTTCTTGAATGACTTACCATTGTCAACTACAATGGCAGAGGGGATGTCATATACTAGAAAATGATATGGTTCATTATGAATTTGGATATCTACACACTAGTGACATAGGTGAGAGGAACAACCTCTACCCACTTTGTGAAAGTACTCAATGGTAGTAATAATGAACATATGGCCATCGAAGATGTAGGGGTAAGCTTACCGATGAGATCGAGTCCCCACTTTGAAAAAGGCCATGGTGTGGTAATAGGTTGTAATGATTATGTCGAGCATGTATCAAGTTTCCATATTTCGACATAAAAAAACATTTCTTTACGTACTTACAATAATCAATCTCCATGGTAGGCCAATAATAACCTACTCTCAGTATATTTTTAGCTAGGACTATCCCACTTGTATGGGCTCCATAGATTCCTTCATGTGCACCTCCTTAACCACTAAGATAGATTCATTCGAGTTAAGACAATGCAACAAATTCCCATCATAGCCTCTATGAGAGAGTTCCCCAAGTAAGGTGTAGTGGGCTATGTGCTGGATAAGGTTTCTTTTTTCAGAATGGGAAATGTTTGGAGGGAAGGTTCCATCATGAAGGTAATTGAATATGTCAAGGTACCAAGGGGAAAGGGGACCAACAACTTCACATACCAAACAGACTCTGACATGTCATATGTTGGTATTAATTAATGTTTCAACAAAGAAAGGCATATCATTTTTCCCAGGTGGGATGCATAACATAGACCAACTATAGCCATAACATCTATTACTTGATTCTTTCCTCTAGGATCTACTCAAATGTGATTTTCTCAAATAATTATTTCAATGTATCACCATTTTTTTGTAAAGGAGAGTTTTCATCCTTAACCTTGTATTCATCAGTAACTTGTTTGATGATTAACATGGAATCACCAATTACATTCACTTGTCTAATATCCCACTTGATAGCTAATTTCATCCCTACATAATAGAGCTTCATATTCTACTATATTATTTGTACATGGGAAACCAAGTCTAAATGCTTGAGGAATCAAATCTCCTGAAGGAGTAATGAGCACAACTCTTGCTCCTAAACCATGAAATGTAAAGGATCCATCAAAATATATCTGCCATGTAATGGACTCCTCAAGGTACATTGTAGAAGCATCTATGGAAGTTCCAGACTCAATGGTTCAATACTGGAAAAGGGGCTTCAACTAGTTGATCCACCAACACCTTCCCTTTAACTTGATTTTGATGGACGTACTCAATATCAAATTCACTAAGTAGGATGATCCAATTGGCCATCCTTCCTATAAGTGTAGGTTTTGATAACAAGTATTTCAATGGGTCAACTTTTGATATGAGCTTGGTCTTATTATTCAAAAAATAATGATGAAGTTTTTGAAAAGAAAAATGATGGCCAAACAAGCCTTCTCAATCTATGGGTAGTTGAGCTCATAAGAAATCAACGTATGAACTAAGGTAGTAAACAAATTTTTCTTTCTACTCTATATCATATTGGGCCAATAGTGCACCAATTACAAATTGAGTAGTAAAATGTACAATAGTAGTGGTTTTCTATGCATAGGTGGATTAGAATAGGGGTTTGGAAAGATATTCCTTAAGAAAAGAAAAATGCTTGTTTTTTTCTGGACCCCAATGAAAGTCAACATCTTTCTTCAGAAGATGTGTGAATGAATGGCACTTGTCTATGAGAGATGGGAGATGAATCTTCTAATTTCTTGAATCTTCCCTTATAAGACTGTGTAGTTGTTTGATGTTCTTAGGAGGAGGCATTTTTTATGTATGAGTAACCTTTAGGATCTACTTCAATTCCTCTCCTTGAAACAATAAAACCCTAACAAAATTTCTAGATAACACTCAAAGACACATTTCTTCGGGTTGAGTCAACCTTATAATCTCTAAGATGTTGAAAGATGCACCATAAGATAGTTGGGTGATCTTCTCTAGTCTATATTTACCAAGATGTCATCCACATAGTCTTCCATTATGTCATTGAGCATATCATGAAATATTACAGTCATATCCCATTGATATGTTGTGCCTGCATTCTTGAGGTCGAAGGGCATGACTTGATAGCAAATGTCCCCCATGGGGTTGTAAAATTTATCTTATGTTGATCTTCCTCAAAATTTTAATCTTGATTATACCCTAAAAATCCATCCATGAGTGATAACATTTCATAACCAGTTGTTGAGTCAAAATCATGTTGATGTTAGGAAGAGGAAAGTCATCCTTAGGAAAAGCTTTATTTATATCTCTAAATATATATAAATTCTAATACCAATGGGTTTCTTCTATACAAGGACTATGTTTGAAATCCACTCTGAATAATCAATAGGCCTAATGAAGCCTACTACCAATAATTTCTCCATCTCTTCTTTTACCAATAAGGTGACATGAGGATGCATCTTTCTGAGCTTTTTTTTATAGGATTTTCCTCTTCGTGCACAACTAGGTTATGCACTACTAATGTCCAGATCTAACCTAGCATGTCCACATAGGACCAAGAAAAGATATCTAAAAATTCATGCAAAAAGTAACACAAAGGTCTTTTGTTCTTGGGCTGAGAGCAAGCTCCCAACTTGACCATTCTAGGTATTTCCTCTGTACCAATGTTTACATCTATGGTCTCCTCCACAAGAAACTTGGATTCTTCCTCCATGCATGTAGGATCGGGGGGATTGAGATCTTCTTCTTCTAAGGGCATCTCAATGATATTTTCACCTTTAGGCATGGTCACTTTTTTGTCCATTGATTTTTCTTTTTGTTTTTCCATAAGTGCCTCAAAGAGGTTTTCACTATAGGACTTGGACTTATTATTTTTACAAGGCTTCTCTATGGAAATATTTCCCTTTTTTTTTTTTTATTTTGATGACCATGAAGCTCAGCCTCCTCCCCAAAATACATGCATGCATCAAGGTTAATGGAGAATCCTTCTTATGATCACCAACTAGAATGTCCATCACAAGACCCATAAACTCACCAATTGCTTCATCATTTTCAAAGAAGTCGATTGGTACATGTTGTTGTTGGTCCCAATTAACAAGTGAAGGATAAAAAGGTCTAATTTAACTAAGGGGATATGATAGGGGTTATAGTTAAGATAGTCATGTTAGAAAATAAGTTCATAGAGCAAGGTCTTCGTAAAGACTACACTGGGAATTTGTTTTCACTTTTATAATTAGATGAACTATCTTCTTGTTCAAGAAGAGGTTTCTTCGACCTCTAGAGGATTGAGACCCATATGGTCGAACCAATACCATATTTACAAACCTTGTGATGTGGTATCGAAAGAGCTTCCCACATACCTTGTTCATTTATGTTGCATCCACCATATCCTTTGTATCCCATAACATACATCATTTTATTTGGGATAACATACTTGGGTGATTGATAGCATGGATCCATCTCATCATCCAAAGGTTGGGATATAATATTGTTAAGCAACTTCTCATTTGCTAATAGGCCACCATGAGTAAAAGTGTCATGTTAATTTTCTCTAGACCATTGATATTTGTAGCTAGGCCTACCACACGTTTGGGTGATAGGGGAGTTTGGAAACTAAAAGGGATTGTTGGAGATCATATTCTCCATAGCATTTGCAAAAATTTCATCTCCCATGAAGCAAAGGGAGAATCTAATGTAGAAGCACCATTATCATTATGAGAACAAGGTATTTGGATCAACTCATGAGGTGAGATCCTTCATTGAATTGGAACGGCCATCTCCGTAGAAGGGCATTCATAAGTGGTGGGAAAATAACCCAAAATGCTCTACAATGAGAAAAGGGTTGAGGATCCCCCTGAATAGTGATGGTTTTTCCTTCATGATATAACTTCAAACACTGATGATACGTAGAAGGTATGACCTACATGGTGAATCCATGGGTGACCAGTAGTATGTTGTAAGGAAGCTCCAAGTCTAAAACATGGAACTTAGTATCATGAGTAGTAGGCCCTCCTAGCGAGAAAGTGATCATGTCGGGCTGATTTTCATTCTTCATTGTCATATGCCTTGATGGTAATGACCTTAGTTTCTAGATCATCCTCAGTGTGACCTAGTTTTTGAACCAGTTTTAAAGTACAAATGTTCAAGCCCGATCCACCATCCACAAGCACCCTTTTTATCTTCTTACGATTGATAATGACCTCAATGTGTAAGGGTAAGTTATGGGTAGGATCCTCTTCAGGAATCTCTTCATGACTAAAGGTTATGTGCTCTGTTGGAGAATCTACATGACCATGGCTTGGAAGCATGTAGGTTCAATCAATATCAACTGACACTCCTAACCCATGTAATGTTTTACAAAGGATGTCCTTGTGAACATTAGATATTTTGAGAAGATCTAAGATCGAAATCTTTAGTAGTTTTCTCAAGTTTCTCTAAAACATCATAATGACTATCCTGAGGGGTAGATGAAGGAGGTTTAAGATAACAAGGAGCATGTCATGTTTTTCCATGAACACACTCCTTTGTTTTAATCTTAATGGTGTTGATATGCTCAAAAGGTGGGTTAACACAACCAATTAGGGCATCAAAAGGATTATTCATTTTTGCAACATAGTTGGCATTTTTAGTTTGGGATGATTGTCCTTGATCTGAATTTTCCTTTCCTTTGTTATGCTTTGGGGAAAGGTTCTTTGTAAATTCCCAAGTTTGCATTGGCATATTTACTAGGGGTAGAGAATCCATTTCCATGTCACCACTATCAATTAAGTCCTGGATGAAGTGTTTCAACTTCAAACACTTATCA
This sequence comes from Taxus wallichiana var. yunnanensis, assembly GCA_018340775.1. Classification (NCBI taxonomy): domain Eukaryota; kingdom Viridiplantae; phylum Streptophyta; class Pinopsida; order Cupressales; family Taxaceae; genus Taxus; species Taxus wallichiana. The sequence continues at coordinate 616,373,559 of CM031235.1, forward strand.
ATTTTGTGACCCCGACATGATGAAACCCACAATATTCATTTTCTCTAAACCATGATGGATTAGGTGCATCATCTCCATAGGGTATAGTTTTAGGTATTTAACCATGTTGACCACCTCTAACTATTTTAATATCGATGACATAGAGTCAGATAGAGGGGTGAAAGTGTGACATTTTGTACTCAGGGGTGAAAGTCCCTTAGCAAGTTTCAAAGGAGCATGGTTTTGAACAACCTGTACTCATTTAGAGTCCATTATACCATCACCTATGATGTTCTTGTTCTTGTTTGGAAAGAAATTTGGTTTTTCGTTAGGATTTGAATCATGATTATCATGTGAGAAGGGTTTTAAAGTCCCTTTTTCTAACAATGCTTTTTCAATTTGACTACCTTTTTCTATGACCTCTTCAAATGTGTTTCCACAATGCATCTGCAAGTGGAAAGTAATCTCGGGGTGTAAGTTAGGTAAAATATGCTAACCAACTATTTCTCTGGTATGGAGCAAGGGAAGCGACTAGCTAGCCCTCGCCATCTTTGTAAGAAACTAGAAAGCTTTCATTGTTTTGTTTTTCATTTGCACAAATCTATCATGGTAATGTCATTTTCCATGTTAAAGGAGAAGTGATGCACAAAAGTGTTCTGATAATTCCAGCCATGTAGAAATGGACCCTTTAGGTATATGTAAAAACCATTTGAGTGTTTGACCCCTAGAATCCATGGGAAAAGGTGAATGAGATAATTATCACTAAAAGTGACCTCTTGACATGCCATGTAAAAGTATTTAATGTGGTCTCTTGGATCACCTTTTCCCTTGTATTTTTCAAACTTGGGACAATCAAAGTGACGAGGGAAAGGTACTTGCAACATAGCCTTGTCAAAGGGATATGGGCATAGCTCCTCAAACTGATACTTTTACTATGGCCTACATTGCCTTCTTGTAAAGCAATAAGGGCATTCTTCATGGATAACCACTCTTGGTGAAGATTTTCCCTTGTAGGTGGTGTTGGCCTATATAAGTGGTTAAGTCTAGTTGTTTCACCACCTTTATTGTATGTGTATAACTCCTCATATGACTCTTTAAATTTCCTAATGGGGTGTTTTGGTATAGAACTCATGATACAAAGCTCTAGGTTTTTTTTTCTAGGAGTCTTCGTTGGTTCCTTATTAACATGTGAAGCCAAGCTTTCCAATTGGTGAGTAAGAGCTTGTATTTGTTGTTCTAAGGTAACCTCTTGGGTTGGTATCTCTTCACGATTCTCACGAGGAGGAGGTTGTTCATGATTAACATGTTCTTCATGATCCTCGCAATGAATTTTGACAATGGGGATGTGATATCCTCCATCATTTTGAGAAGGCACTTCTTCATCATTTTTTGCCTAGAAGTAGAAGCATGTCCTGGGTTTAGGATTTCATCAATGTTATATGGAGGACACTCTACTTCTTCCTCTCCATGAACCATGTTGGCAAGGAGAGAGGGATCAAACGTAGGTGGCAAACTTGGCCCTAACTCTACAACACACATAAGAACCTCATGTCTATTTTGAAACAAGAAGTTATCTATTTGGGGGACTAAATTCAAAGTCCACCCAAGGAGAATTCTCCTCACCACCACTATGATCAACCATGGTGTTGTCTTCAAAAATGGGTTTATCTTGTCATTTACAAAGGGATTTGACCTAATTTTTGATGCCCCATCCTTTTGATAGGAGGCATAATAGGAAAGGTTTCACTAAGGTTGATTTAAAATGGACCTAGGATAAACCAAACAATGTAACAACGTCAAATCATCACAAAAAAATGTCAAATAATAAATGGAAATGAATCCAAAGGATCAAGGAAATATGAACCAAGGACACCAAAGAATAAATAATGACACACTAATAAAGGTATCGTATAACAAGAAGTATTTAGGAAAAACAATCAAGTACAAGACTATGATCCAATCACAAGAATAACTACTCCCTATGTTCTCAAAGATAGGTTTGGTGTAAATAATGACAACACAATATCAACACTTAGGTCAAGTTTAGAATAAACAAGACCTAAATACTAAGAAGGTGTTGACGTGATCTCCAAACAAGGTATACTAAAATAAGTTTAGATACAAACAAAAGTCCAAGTCTTTGAAAATGGAGGCTACAAATGTGAGCAACGCAACAACACTATTTGGACATGTTAATCAAGATTTGTAGAAAAAACAAGATTTTAGTATCAAAATGATGTTACCACAATGTGAGCGTAACAATGACACTTTTCCAAAACTCAAGGCAATGTTGGGATCAAAACTAAGTCTAAGTATATCAATAAGTTGTTATTTATGTGAGCAGCATGTAACAATACAACTTAGAGACTTAGATCAAGTTTCACAAAGGAAACAAGATGTAAGTATCACAACTATATTGATATAATGTGGGCAGTGTAACAACTCAAAGGAATTCAATGATAAGACAACCTAGCTACAATGATAATGAGTCTCAATATGGGTGTGAGACAAAGGGCCTACTAGAACATGAAGACATACCATTCACACTTTCAACACTCACATTCTCGGCATTACAACCTAGTCATGTGAGTAGAATACAAAAGTGGTGGACACGATTATTTCTAGTGGTATCCGTATGTATATTTCTTTTGTCCCAAATGGGAAACAAGAAAAAAAGGAGTAGACCAAGTGGTGATGAAAAATACTTAGCCTAACTTTGGCAGAGTTTTGCCTTGTCTTAGGACAAGGTAGAAACTAAGAAAAGTAATGCCTTGTAAGTTTCATGATGAATAACATGTGGCTCAAACTTTAATGGACTCTCCCCTTGTTTGACTAACAAGGTTTTGACTCCAAAATAATTTCTTGCTTTGTGAGAGCTTAATAGAACACGATGGATAAAGTTCAAGTTGGCCCCAATGCCAAATGGTTCCTATAAGTTTTTATTCACAAAATTGCCAATTCTTTCCTAAAGAGGTACACATTTATAGAAAATAGATTCTAGATGGACCATTACCCCACAATTAAATTAATGAACGGGGGCCCTTATACGGGAACTTGAAGCTTTTCTCACAAGGGTTTTCAACTAGTCAAGTGGGTAGGGGCCACTTCCCGTTTCATCCACCAATTCTCTCGAGGTGTGGACTATTTTGGGGTTCCTGTGGTAATCCTCATAATGAGTTTTATGGCTTATACAAAGATATTTCCCATAGTTTAAAGTGGATAATCCATAACTCTTAATCGAACCTATAAATACATTGTGTTGAATAAAGTAGTGTATTTTTTATCTTTGATCGTAATGAGGTTTAGTACACCATTGACAACTTGTAACACATGTGTAATAGTGTTTGTTTATATCCTTTTCTTTGACAAGTGATTATATGGTCCTACACTCAAACATTAGTAATTTTCCAAGCAAATCACAATATTTGAAAGAGGATTAAGTGTTGCTTTTGATTCTCAAGATCGTCCAAAGACACAAGAGAAGAGCATACACAAGTAATCCAACTAAAAATGTAAAGGAAAACTTGCTATCAATGAACCATACAAATGCTTGATAAATTGTTCATTCCCTTATGCAAAAATGAAATATTAAATTTTCAATTAACCAAATGTTAGAAAAATGAAAACTAACGTTGTTTTTGATTCTCAAGATCACCCTAAGGTGCAAGAGAAGAGCATACACAAACTTTAGTCTGACTTAAGCAGAGCATGGAAACATGATATTCATTAAAGATTTTCAACGTGTTAGAAATCTTATTAGAAATGTTAAAACCTATAAAACAGAGTTAGGAAAACCTATAAAATAGCAAAAAAAAAAATACCAAAAATCGAGAATCTAGAAATCTCAATTCAAGAACAAATTTGACATAACATGCTAGCGCAAGCCTAGCAATAATAGGGCAAGCCTATGAATGGTAGCGCAAGCCTACTGACAAAAATTCAAGGGTACTGGAAAAAAATGTAGGCCTAAGATAGAAAACATAGACAATGTTACACTTTGGCATAGGCAAAGTGATGCTAGCGTAAGCCTACGGAAATGGTAGCCCAAGCTGTCACAGAGAGTGAACTTTCAACATAGATCAGCGAAAACCAAGCCAATGGTAATGTAGACAAAGAGACATTAGCGCAAGCTGCAAAATAGTGCGAAGCCTAACAATGGTAACGCAAGCCTCTAAACATTGATGCAAGCCTAACAATGGTGATGCAAGGGTACTTCACGCTAGCACAATGCACTTGTGTATCATCAAAACACGAGATTTGACAAGAAAAATGTCAAAAAAACTCAAAAACTTTGCCAATTGTTACATAAATAATATTTTACTATAGTTAATTTTACATTTACTATAGTAATTTGGTAATTAATATTAATTGTAATATAGGTATGTTTATATAGCCATCTAATTGTTTTTGTTCAACATATGTAAGGTTGTTTTAATCATTGTTATATTATTTTAACAATATTCTTATCTGTATTGTTTCCCAGGTTGTACATGTGAAACTTATTTCTTTGTTTGTACTTGGTTGTCCAATATCTATAATTATTACAGCCCAATCTTTCTAATTTGGATTGGATTCATTATTAATAAAATCTACCAGGCTTATATCCATGTTATTCATCTTACATTTAGTACCAGAGCAGGTTGAAGCTCTTAGCTAGGTTAGAGAGAAGTCAGTAGAGGAAGAAAAGTCTTGGAGAAGAAATATGTATCATTGGAGAGCCAAGGTGCTACCTCTAACAGCTTCCCAGATCTCCTTGTAGTCCCATAACCTCCTGTTTGATCTCTAGGTAAACGTAAAGAATTTTTCTTCCTTGGTGCCCTCTACACCAAGAAAATTTATTCCTTGAAGTTAATCATCTTCTGAAATTTAAAAAAAAATCCCCATTAGGGGTTTGGTCTCTAATTTAGTGGGACAATATAGTATTTGTTATATCTAGAGGTGTCCACCCCCCACCAAGAATCCTTTCTCATTATAGGTGTGTGGAAGAGCTCAACACCGAGCCATCCTACAAAGAATCTCATTGATCTCTTTATTAGGGAACCGAGTTGTGTATATGTATCGGCGATTTGAGTTGAATTCCATCTAACTGAGCTATACTATTTAGAAGGTTTCGATCTACATAAAATATTTTAAGACCTTCTTGGGGGCAATTTAAGGGCAAGCCCAAGTCAAGCTAACCTGAAAAACACGAGCGAGATGTTGTTTGTGCCTCTATATGAGCTCCATTGTGCGTTGATCAAGACTCCATCGAGTCCTACATTGTTGATCGAGCTCCATGCACAAATTGAGCACCTTCCACAACTAGTTGAGTCCTCTTATCGGGAACCAAACAAGGTGCTAAGCGAACGAGTTGAATCTTGTTTTCATTGGATCAAGCCATCCAAGCACGTCGGCATTCAACCAAACCGAGTGTCTCTCCAAACAGTAGAGTATCCAACCTGTGAAGCAGTTCCTGCAGCCAGATCGAGCACTCAACAACAAATAAATAGATGGTCATTCTATTATAGTTAACTTTAAGCTCCTCCCAAAAGCTAAGCCAAGAACCTGTAACCACAAACAAAAATAGTGGAGAGGAAAATAAAACTAGGCAACATTAACAAATCAATAACAAATAAACAAAGTGGTGGCCAAACTTTACAAAAAAAGATAAAAGGAGATCCTGCATACACAAAACCCTAAACTGCTACCCCTTACCCTCCACCTTAGCAGACCCACATGGATCATCAAGTCGGCCATGTCGACCACTATGCAAACAACTAGGTTGTTTTTCAAAAGGTTAGTCAATTTTGAGCTTGTTTAAATAAAAAGTGCTTCATTTTATATACAAAGCAAATATAATGTTATGTTGGATAGGGGATGAGTCTTGGGGATAAGTGGTTATGAGGTCAACCCCATCCACAACACAACCTTTTGATATATAGAAATTTAGCCCCCGCTAACTTTGGAGGTGAAAATAGCAGAAAAAGCTCCACTAAAGCCCTTATTCATAACTTGGCAAGCTACTTAAAATAGCGGAGAAAACCCTAAACTAAGGTTAAAAAAATTCTCTCACAAATTTCTTATTTTTTGATTCCGGGCAGTTTTTTCCAAAATGGGGGATATTTGAAAACTACTTTTTAAGATATTTTTTAGCAGTTCACACAAACAAGTTGCATTGAGCTCCAGAGGCCACTAGGGCTGAAAAACAAAAAAATTACATGTCATTTAATTTTTCAAAAATTTTGAATGTAATTGTATACTTCAATCTTGTACTAATTTGTAGGTAGCCATATTCAACCACAAACTATTGTAACTGTTGTAAAACTGGCAGATATTTATACTACAAAATATTAAAATTTGGTTCTGTATCACTGACGAGATCTTCGATCTCATTCGCAATGTTCAGTATAAACAGTGCCTCTAGGAAGCACTTACAGGTAAAGTCGTCATGACTACTACTGCACTTAACACCTAATATAGTTACAACTTCATCTGGGCATCAACCCTTTAAATCAACGAGAAGTAATAAGGACATAGTGCACACACTTTGAGCCATCCCATTTGTCTGTGAACGATTGCTTGACTTAAATCCGACTGAGAAATTATCCGAGTATATAGCGAAGTTACACGTGCGTATGAGGATATTTCTTTGAGCCGGTGTCAATAATCGCACAGACCCCTTTTAGTACTATCTTGGTACCATGTATCAAATTCTTTCACGTATGTTAATGCCTCTTTCACGTCTTTGTCAGAATATAGAAAGGGTGAGCTTCTTCCACATACTGGTGGGTATATTGGAAGGGCACGTATATAGAAAGGTTCATTATATCGAACTGATGGTATATAGATTGGGAGACCATATACCTGGAGTGATAAGAGCCTTACCCTTTGTCATTTGATTCTGTAAAATGGGCACCAACACCCCCAAGTTATTTCTTCCAGATTCACAACTACTTAGAGGAAATAACTATGCAACATGGAAGACAAAAATCAAGACACAACTTGAGTTTGAAGAGATTTGGACTATTGTGAATGGTACTATAACCAGATCAACAACTGATACAACACAACAGAAATAGTTTGATAGATCCGATTAAAAGGCCAAGCTAATCATCTTGTTTGAAGTGTCGATGATGTGAAAGCCCACATTCAAGATGTTAAAACGGCCAAAGAAGCGTGGGATAATTTGAGCATGGTATACGAGGCCAAAAATAAGAATGTCATATTGAATTTGTAGATTCAGTTACACACACTGAAATTTAAACAAAATGAAAAAATAGAATCTTTCTTGTGAAGAGTTGCAGAGTTGAGGGCTTCACTTCTAGCCCTAGGAGAAGTGGTCATTGATGAAGCTCTCATTCCCATTGTTTTGAGAGCCCTCCCTCCTTCATATTGTTTGTGACAACACTAAACTTGTTAGATATGACAGTTAGTTTCGACAAGTTAGTGAACCTACTGCAACAAGAGGAAGCTATGTACAATAAATATGATGAAGAGGAGCAGGCACTTTCTTCTCATTAGAAATGGAAAGGAAAAGGAAAAGGCAAACCTAATTCCTATCAAAAGTCCCAATATCAGAATCAACATCAACAAGGGGACAAACAATAAAAGAAGAAATATCTAGTTTGCAAAAGAGGGCGTGAATTGAAAGATTGTTCGTATAATACATACAAGAATTTTTCATCAAGTAATTATGGACCTCAACACTAATAATCTCACAAGGTACACTCTAACTACAATTAAGGGAAGAAAAGGGGAACTAGAAAAGAAAACCCTATCAGTAAGGAAATATTGTTGAGCAAGAAGAACATTCAAATATTGAAGACTACTTGTACACTACTCGATCAAGTGAACCCTCCACGTCATCTAGTGATGTCTAGTATGTTGATTCAGGAGCCACTCGACACATGATCGGCCACAAAGACTGGTTTACTTCAATGAGGGACACGCCTTCGAAAAACCATGTTTCATTAGGTGATGATTCTTCATACAGTTCAGGGGATTGGGAACATTTCTCTACCCCTTGGTTCATGCAACTATATGTCCCTAGGTTAACTAAAAATATGTTGTTAGTCAATCAACTCCTAGATCACAACTTGAAAATTGAATTTGATAGTCATTCTAGCAAGAAAATGTGTTTAATTCAAGACAAATCACGAGGCTCAAAAATAGTTGCAAAAGCCTCCAATGTGGGACACATGTTCCAGCTTGATTTTTTCCACAAAAATGATCAGGCACTTGTGGCTAAGAACTCTACCTCTACACAGTTATGGCATCGAGAGACTTGGTCATATCAGTTTCAAGTATCTTGAGACACTTCGTTTGCACAATATGGTAAAAGGATTACCATCTCTCCATAAGGATATTGATAAGTGTCCTCACTTTGCCTAGCAAGCAAACAACACAAAGCTTCATTCCAGAAGAGTACTTATCAAGCTCATGGTAAGCTTGATCTGGTTCATACCAATCTTTGCGGTCCAATGCAACCGATTCATTCTAGATTTTAGTACTTTATGCTTTGTGTTGATGACTATTCGAGAAAAATGTGGATTTTTTGTCTTCACAAGAAAAGTGAAGCTTTTGAAAACTTCAAGAAGTTCAAAGTGGCTTTTGAGAATGAAACTGGTCGTCACATTAGAACTCTCCACTCAGATCGAGGGGGAAATTCACCAATGATGAGTTTAAAGCCTACCTACAAGCTCACAAGATTTGTCGACAAATGCCTCCTCCACACACACACAACAGAATGGTGTTGTTGAGAGAAGAAATCATATTATCATGGAAATGGTGTGATGCATGATCGATGATTCGGATTAGCGAGGACATTCTGGGTAGAAGCAGAAAAGACAATAGTGTATTTGTTGAACAAAGTGCCCATAATTGCTCTTGATGAAGTAACGCCACAAGAAACATGGTAAAAAAGGAAGCCATCTGTTACACACCTCAGAGTATTTAGGTGCAAAGCAAGTATGCACATACCCAAGTAGAATAGAAAGAAATTGGATATGAAATCACAAAAACTCATCTTCATTGGGTACAGTGAAGAGACTCTTGGGTACAGATTGATGGATCCAAAGACCAAGAAAGTCTACACCAGCAGATATGTTGAGTTCTTTGAGAAGAAGGAAGCAGAATCTCCTCCTCTAGACTCACCTGATGTAGATTTTTCACTAGTTGTATAAATAGAAGTTGATGTTCCCACTGATCATGAAATTGATGATGGGGATGATCAGATAGGACCACAACCCACGGGAGCAGTTTAGTGTATGCCTAAGTGGTATACTAGCATGCTATGAGATGCAAGAATGGATACTCCTTAGGATACATCCACTACATGACCAAAGACTCGTAGTAAAGCAAGAGAAGAAGTAAAATTTTCTTTGATGAGTAGATTTATTGAATCTGATGAGCCCTCTATAGTTTAGGAAGCCCTGCAGTCAAAAGCTTGGAAAGATGCCATGGACGTTGAGTATAACTCAGTGATGAAAAATAACACTTGGCAACTTTTCGATCTTCCACCAGGGAAGAAACCCATTGGATTCAGATTGATATTCAACACAAAGTACAAAGTAGATGGGACCATAGATAAGTACAAAGTGATACTAGTATCAAAGGGGTATGCACAAAAAGAAGGCATTGACTATGAGGAGACATTTTCTCCCACAACTAAGATCAAAACGATCAGGATGATCTTTGCTCTAACTACACAATTTGGTTGGAAAGTCCATCAAATGGATGTAAAAAGTGCCTTTCTGAACGGAGATTTACAAGAAGAAGTCTACATGACTCAACCTAAGGGATATATTATACTTGGTCAAGAAGCAAAGGTATGTAGACTCAGGAAATCTTTGTATGGCCTTAAACAGACACCCCAGGCTTGGTACATAAAATTGATAAACATCTCGTACAACATGGATTTGTTAGAAATACATACAATCCCAATCTCTACCTCAAAAATCAAGGGGGGATATTGTGATTGTGGTTGTTTATGTCGACGATCTAGTCATCACTTTGGAAGTTTATTGAGGATGATCATGCGGTGAAGAAAGATCTTAACCGATCGTTTGACATGATAGATCTCAGGCTGATGTATTATTGTCTTGGACTCGAAGTATGGAAAAAGGAGAATCACATATTTGTTTCTCGGTTGAAATATATCAAGACAATGCTTGAGAAATTCGGGATGATGGATTTTACACCTATTCTTACGCCTATGGAGAAAAGATTGCAGTTATCTTGTTCAGATCCATCTCCTATGGTAAATGCAACTCTCTATTGGCATTTGATTGGGAGTCTCATTTACCTCACATACACTAGACCAAATATCAGCTTTGTAGTGAGCTATCTTTCTAAGTTCATGTAGGAACCCAAAGTTTTCATTGGAAGGTAGCAAGGTGAATCTTGAGATATCTCAAGGGAACAATGGATCTTGGTCTAGAATATAAGAAGAATGACAACTTCTTGTCAGGATATTCAGATTCAGATCATGCAGGAAACATTGATGACAAAAAATCCACTTTAGGGTTTGTGTTCTTTATGGGATCTGGAAAAATATCATGGGGAAGCAAGAAACAACACTTTGTTTCTCGCTCTTCCACAGAAGTCAAGTATCGTTCTACAGGTGAAGTTGTCTGTGAAGTGATATGGCTATGTCGCATACTTGAAGGACTTGGAATACCACAAGATAAACCAACCACCTTGTATGTTGACAATGAAGGTGTTCTCAAACTTGTTCGCAATCTAGTTTTTCATGAAAGAACAAAGCACATTGAGGTACAGTACATTTCATATGCGAGCATGTCTTGAAACACAATATACAGCTTCAGTTTTGTCCAATAGCTAAACAACGAGCGATATCTTCACAAAGTCACTTGCACGTGACAAGTTCGAGTTGTTCAGAGAGTTCCTCTCCTCATCCCTTGAGGCAATGCAAAATTAAGGGGGGAATGTTAGGTAAAACATATTTTACTATAGTTAATTTTGCATTTACTATAGTAATTTGGTAATTAATATTAATTGTAATATGGTTATGTTTATATAACCATCTAATTATTTTTATTCAACATACGTAAGGTTGTTTTAATCATTGTTATATTGTTTTAACAATATTCTTGTCTGTATTGTTTCCCGGTTGTACCTGTGAAACTTATTTCTTTGTTTGTACTTGGTTGTGCAATATCTATAAATATTGCAGCCCATTCTTTGTAATTTTGATTGGATTCATTATTAATAAAATCTACCAAGCTTCCATCTATGTTCTTCATCTTACACCAATTTGATCCAAATTTGGTAGCACCTCACCTCCTTCATCCTGCAAAGAGCACTAAAATAAAGCAACCTTAACCAAACTAGTTAAGAAACTCCATATTTATCTATAATTGCTAAAAGAGGGTTAGTAAACCAAAAATTGAAATTAATCTACAAAAGCTTGAAACTAATGCAAAAGGACTATGGAGTAAGTCCCACCGGGTGTGCCAAATGTGAACATACTAAATTAACTAAGCTATATCAAAAGAAACTAACACCAAGTAGCTTCTAAATAAATTTAATTTACTAAGTACATCATGATTAAAGCTTAATGGAAACTAGCTAATAAATGCAAGAACATGAAGGAAATCATCTAATTTCTAACCATTCCTACTAAAATGTATGATTACTCTACAACATGAGCCTCTTTAGATCACGAGTAATCAAATTTGTGTGTTTGATTACCAAAGAGAGGGAAGGATATCACCAAGAAATGGCTATAAGGCCAAGCTTGGATCTTCCTTTCTACTCAACAATGGTAGAATGGATGCACAAGATGAATTATCTATTCCAAATAATGGAGAAGGTTATTGATCATATGTCTTATATGAGAATACTAGAAAAAGTATGGTGTAGGTGTGAAAGGATGTAGGAGGGTCCTTTATATAGCTTTCCACTTTGGGAGAAGCTTGAATCCCAATGAATGTGGGATAAAGGATAAAGTAGATTTAGACTTTTTAAGCTTGATTAAAGGAATTAATAAGTGATTATCAACTCATGGGAGTTGGAGATGGTTTAATTAATCAACTAAGATTAATTAATAGGCTAGAATAAGCTTTTTAGGCTATTTAGAAGTGATTTAGGAGGAATTTGATATGATTTGAAGCGTTTGAAAAAGGGATTTAGCCAATAATAGGGTTTATTGATTAAATACATTGTTAAAAAGACTTAATTAACTCATAATAGTTAATTAATCAATTTGAAGAGGATTATAACTAACGAAGTGTCATTAATTGGCATCCGAATGTGATAAAGGCTAGTTAATTAATGAAGCATCGTTAATTGACCAAAATAGAGGGAAACATTAGTTAATTAGCGAGAAATCGCTAATTATAATATAAATGATAGGAAAGAGGATAGTTAGTACAATTTTAGCAATAAAACCGTGTAAGCGGGTTTTAGGTGTCTACAGAACCTCATTACACTCACACATTCAATCACTCACTCACACACTCTACACTTTGCGCTTTGACGATCACATCTTTCTATTACACACAATTCAAACCATTTCCGATGATGCACTATTGTTTATGGTTCATTCTTGACTTCTAAGGGAGCATAAATAAATGAAACTCATTACATACATCCACATCCACTCAGGGAGCACACTTTGCTCTTATCATTCACACCGTATTTTATTCTATATCATCCACAACATACTGCATATCTTGGTTGCATTTACTCTTACTTACTTCTTCTTACAATCTCACTTTATTACACATGCTAGATAGATATCTTGTATGTCATTATCTTTATCATACACACATGCGTGATCAATTTCCTTTCTAGTTGTGATCACAAATTGTACAAATCTATTACACGCATCATGAATGTTTGGTAGAGTACTTGTTACCAATCTGCAGAGGCTCCTGAGGGGCATCCAATTTCATACACTACATGGGATATTATTTCATGGCACATTAAATTATCATATTATACAAATTCGACATACTTTTTTATCTTTCTAACATGCTAACGGGTGATTCATGTGCAACATTTGTTATGCAATGCTATTTGCTTCAATGGTTTATCGTTACATTGTTTTTCATTGCTTGCTCTTTATATGTTCTTGTTTATGGGCTTTGCCCTTTTTCTTGTGTGCACACTTGTCTATTTGCGGCCATTACGACCTTGATTTTCTTGCGACATCGTGAGTGATGTCCCATGTTTGTAACCCACTTTTTACGATCTACATTGTCTTCTTGTGTGTTTACTTGTGTCTTATCTTACACATTATCTACTTAGCTTACATTTCATTTTATATATGCATGTTTGTACTAAAACTTGTCTCCTAGCCACTTTGTTTACATGTGCCTTGGTTTCTACCAAACGCATTCCCTTCCCCCTACATGGCATAGTTTCAAAGACAATGTTTGGTCCTCTTTTGGGTCGCATACTCCTTCAGTGACGTCACATGCACCCCAAACGAGGGGCATCATATGGGTGAATTAGTCACCCCATACACCATTATACACAACATAATACCAATACAACGCAATTGTCAGTTTCAGATAGGGCTCAAATTCAAACTTGGGTCCTTAGCATAGTGATGTCCTTCCAAGATGCAAGTAACCGGGGGTTGATCTTGAACATTTTTCAAGACACACACAATTTTCAATTTTGGACAAGGCTCATAATTAGACTTGGGTCCTCATCAAAACGATTTCCTTCCTAGATGCCTGTAACCAGGGGCAATTACATAGTTCTTCAATGTTACGAGGCTTTTGATAGGCAAAGAGTCCTTTAGCAATGTGGAATTTACATTTGGGGCAAGTACACACCATCTGCAGTGGTGTTTTCGTTACGGAGAGAAATTAAAGGTTAGGGGATGGCACTAGACTTTCCTCTCTACACTATTGTCATGGTGTAGGATCTCCCAAAACCAACATTTTAGAGTGCTCTACAACTTTGGGAAGTGGTTAAAGGTTGGAGGATGACACTAGACTTTCCTCCCTATACTTCTTCTACCATGGCGTGAGATCACCCAAAACTCACCCTTCATTGAAATCTTCAAGATCCTTTTTACACTCTTTTCTCATCACGAATCAAGTGCACATGTTCCCTTTTCATAATTTCAACATTTTTACATACCTCTTTACACACTTTTTACACATATACATGTATATTTGACTACTTGATTGTTCTTCTCTTTTGCAGGTCCATCTCGTATGGGAAGCAATATTCAACATCATCAACATCATTCACATCAACAACAACATTGATATCAACAACATGTACATCATGACATCTATACATGTGTTTCCACCCTAGGTTCGTTTTCATCACTATTTTTTTGTACTTCATCCTCTTTAGCATCCACACTTCACATTTTTATCACTCCACGCTTTGTTTAGTCCCTCGGCACACTTTCATCATCAATCTACATGGTTATTAGGTATGCATCTCTTATCTACTTTATGTTACCGATATTTTCACTCACCAAAATAAAGTGGGGGCAAATGTAGACACAAAATCATGCACTTTGGGTAATTATCTAGCCCTGATTACATACTACTATTCATATGATCGCTAAGTAAGAAAAGTACTAATTAACCCATGTCTCTGACCACCTTTCTTTGTCTTTTGTTTCTCCTTTCAGTCTTGCATTATTGTTTGATCACTCTACATTTTTATACTTTGGCATTTATCATCCTAGACACCAACACCTAGCAAGGACATCGAATCAAGTGCCATTGTCCCCTCTCAGCGCCCATGACCCCTTTGTACTTTAATCACACTTTTTGGGTCCTTTCTAGCTGTTTGAGCATCTTATCTTTTTAGTAGTCAGCCTTTTGTCGTTAATTACGAAATTCAAGCAAGGGAATCATATAAATATAAAGTTATGTGATCATAATAAAAGACCAAGAATTAAGCATTAGCTATCACCACCTTGTTGGATATCACAAACACTGAGAGGGGGGGTGAATTAGTGCTAATCAAATCAAAAATTTCTAAAACTTCTTGAATATAATTAACTATCAAACCATGAACACAAATTAAGGTGCATTCAAGAAGACGAGTATAGATGACACCAAATTTCTAGTAGGAAACCCTTAGAGGGAGAAAACCCACTTAAAATCAAGACCTTTTATTAAGAACACCCATTCTTAACATACAATGATTTCTAGTTTGGTTGAGCACCCACTCAACCTAAGAAGCACCTACTTCATAGTCCTTCTAGCACCCACTAGAAGGTTGTCAAGCACTCACTAGGCTAGTTTAGCAAGCTGCAACTTGCAAGGAACACCTACTCTTGTGACCTAAGCACCCACTTAGGAAAATATACTTGACAATTACAATTTGATCATTTAGTTAAATGTTGCTCCATAAATAGATCATGATCTCCTTCTCGCACAATTTATTCACAATTTCACAATTCACCTAATTCTCTAGTTTTGTAACTTTTATACTGTCAAGAATATCTTTCTCATGCTTCTAACATTGTCTTTGTGTCTTCATACTATCTACACACTTTTCTCTACCTTTGTTTTATCCCTTTCATATTGTCTACACACTTTACTCTACTTTGATAATCATACCCTTTTGTAAACCTTATTTTTGAGCATGTATATCACTGTATTCTTGCATTGTTTATCATTGATGTTTTCTTATCAAAACTTGTTGTTTCCTTTTTACACCTAATACAGTCCCAAAATTATTGTCTCCTACACCTAGAACTCTATGTTTTCTCTGATAACTATTTCACCCTACTTTTACCCTTTAATTTTGTCAAGTATACCTTTTATTCTCTTGATATTGTCATTTTCTAACACATGCTCATGTTAGCACCCTTTGCAGATAGCTTCACTTTATGCATCTGCATCCTTCACACACACATATTCCTTTTTGTTTTTTTTCATTCTTCATATCCTTGTCTTTCTTACTTCATATCTGCATTATCTAATATGATATCTTTTATCATATATCTGAATATTTTTGTTTTGTTATACTTTGCATGTTATCTATCTTTCATTTCCAATCAAACTTTCTAAACAATTTGGGTTGACATCCTCCCTAGGAATCTTATCACTTCTTGGGACTGACTTTGTCAGGAAGCCCGCCATTTAATCTATTAATCTTTTTCTTGTCTACCCGTCCCTTTGTTGTGTAGGTTATTGAGCTCTCCGCGAAGAGGATTCGTGCACTTGTATCTCATCCTTCGTTGTCATCATACATCAGAGGTATCCTTAAACCCTCCCATATTTTGGAGTTTCTGTTTTCTTACATATCATTTCATTAACTTGGAACAATAACAAAAACTCATCAAACACACCTAGTTTTCACATCCTTCTTGGCTCTCGATGATGAGCCTTTGCATCTTCCTAGTTGTGTGGAGTCACGAATGGAGTGAGACATCTTATCATTACATCATCTACATTTTATTCAATGGAATGAAATGCTTCTAATTGTTTGACCATGAGTTGGATTGTGTACCCTTTTACCGAGTCAAAAAAAAAAACATTCAAATATGTTTCAAAATCCAAAAACATTCAAATATGTTTCAAAACTTCAAAAACATTCAAATATGTTCAAAAACTCAAAAACATTCAAATATGTTTCAAAATCCAAAAACATTTAAATATGTTTCAAAAATTAAAAACATTCAAATATGTTAAAAAAACTAAAAAAAAACTAGATATGTTTCAAAATCTAAAAACATTTAAATATGTTTCAAAATACAAAAACATTCAAATATGCTTTAAAAATTAAAAATAGTATAAAAATGGCAAAAAAACAAAACATTCAAAAATTGGTTGGCAAAAACTCGCAACCGAATAACACAGTTCAACAATTTCATCATTTGACGACACTCCTCGTGATCATTTTAAATCATCTTTCGATAATCCCTTTTCTTTCCCATAGTGTATATCTATGCTCAAGGCAATCAATCAATTTACCATTTCACAATATAACTTTGTATGGGCACATTTGGTTTTCAAATTTTAATCCAATACAGACCAAACTTCAATGAGATCCGACAAGAGTATCCTTTGGAGTATCAAGGCATCACTCCGCTCTTTGGCCCAATCCAATCCTCTCGCATTCTAAGCTATCACTCGGGAATTCATGCCTATCTAATTCTTCAATGAGGAACACATTATGAGTGTCATTAGACGTCATTATTGTAAATTTTGTTGTCTTTGCAGTTTTTCAACATTGTGACGATGATTTTGCTTTTGTTAGTTTATTATTTTGATGTACTTTGTTTACCTTTATTGTAGACCAATTGTAGTAAAATAACTTTGGTGTAGTTCCTTCATATTCATATTGGATTTGTTTGACATGCTTGTTTCGTGTCTTTGTGTCACTTGCACGTGTTGTGTTTTCATCTTGGTTTATTAAATAAGTCATGGTGTGTTTTCCTTTTTGATGTGTATTCAAGTTTGTTTACATTTATTTGTATTTTTTTTTCTAAATCTTCACAAAAATCTTAAAAAAATCATATATTCAAAAATTCAAAAAAATTATTATTTTTTCAAACAAACATTCACTTATCACATAAATCCTACAATTGGAAAACCCTTGAAGTTGATATTTCAACATTTCAACACAATCTTGATAAAGTCATACCTTTATCTACTACCCTAGTGATCATTCCAATCTTATGACTATCACTTTTCTTTCTTGTGGTGTATATCTATGCTCACGGCAATCAATTATTTTTTCACGATATAACTTTGCCTGGGGCAATTTAGGCTCTCATTCTACCTCTCATGCAATCCAAGTTTATTGCACAAAGGAAATGATCCTTTTTTTCAGATCGCTCTTTGATGCGAGATCCAACAAGAGTTTCATTAGGAGTATCTAAGCATCACTTCGCTCTTCAGTCTGATCCTTTCCCAATGTATTTCATAAATTTTGGTGTTTGGGGACATTTAGATCTGCTTAATCATCATTGTGGCATGCATTAGGGGCATAATTAATTGTCTTATTTTTCGAAGTTGTGTTGCATTGTTGATGTTTTCTTTTTGGACCAATTACCTATATTATGTTATCATCTTGGCTTCTTCATAGTCATGGTGCATACTTTTGTAGCGTATATTGGGTTTATTTTCCTTTTATCTTTTCTTTGCTTTGTGTGTGTTTGTTTACGCGCATCTGGGTTACCCATCACGATTCTTTCATAATCATGGTGACAACTCTATTGTGCAAAAAAAAAAATAAGGTTGTTCTAAATTTCACTCTCTAAATGACACTCATGTTATGAGCACATTCCTTCCCATCCTTGTTCAAATCCCTTGTCTTCTTCATATTAAGTGACTTTCCACCGCTTTACTACGTCACCCACCCACTTGAGGGGGCATTCCCTTACCATTCTACTCATTGGGGCATCTAAATGCTTCATTGTCTTCTGATCTACATATGTCTACTATCTTTAAAATGTTATTAGTTCATAATAACACTTTAAGAGGGGGAAATGTAGACACCCCAAAATCATATACTTGTTCCCAAAGATTATCCCAAATCACATCATGTTATTCATCTCCCTATGATTGATTAATTTAATTAATTAATTCATGCGTATTCACCCCTTGGGATTAATTAAATTAGTTCACAACACAATTTAACTAAGTTAATTTTCATTTATTAAATAATTAGTTAATTAATTGTCTTGCACAAATCTATTGTGCAATAACAAAAATAAGGTTGATTTAAATTTCACTCTCTAAATGACACTCATGTTATGAGCACAGATCCTTCTCATCCTTGTTCAAATCCCTTGTCTTCTTCATATTAAGCGACTTTCCACTACTTTACTATGTCACCCACCCATTTGAGGGGGCATTCCCTTACTATTCTACTCGTTGGGGCATCTAAATGCTACATTGTCTCTTGATCTACATATGTCTACTATCTTTAAAATGTTATTAGTTCATAATAACACTTTAAGAGGGGAAAATGTAGACACCCCAAAATCACATACTCGTTCTCATTACTATCCCAAATCACATCCTGTTATTCATCCCCCTATGATTGATCAATTTAATTAATTAATTCATGTGTATTCACCCTTTGGGATTAATTATATTAGTTCACAACACACTTTAACTAAGTTAATTTTCATTTATTAAATAATTAGTTAATTAATTGTCTTGCACAAATCTATTGTGCAACAACAAAAATAAGGTTGTTCTAAATTTCACTCTCTAAATGACACTCATGTTATGAGCACATTCCTTCTCATCCTTGTCCAAATCCCTTGTCTTCTTCATAGTAAGCGACTTTCCACTACTTTAGTGTGTCACCCACCCATTTGAGGGGGCATTCCCTTACCACTCCACTCGTTGGGGCATCTAAATGCTACATTGTTTACCGATCTACGTATGTCTACTATATTTAAAATGCTATTAGTTCATAATAACACTTTAAGAGGGGAAAATGTAGACACCGCAAAATCACATACTAGTTCCTAGTATTATCCCAAATCACATCCTGTTATTCATCCCCTTATGATTGATTAATTTAATTAATTAATTCATGCGTATTCACCCCTTGGGATTAATTAAATTAGTTCACAACGCACTTTAACTAAGTTAATTATCATTTATTAAATAAATAGTTAATTAATTGTCTTGCACTTTGTAGCTAATTAAATTAGTTACTTAATTGAGAAAATACACCTATTTTCCTAGTCAATTGCCACTTGGACTCCACTTGGATTCCACTTCCCTATTCCAGTCAACTCCACTTCTAAAATCCTAGAAAGGTGGGGGCAATTGAATTACACGTGCAACCACCTTCTCGGATGTAACTTCTGCCAACTAGATAATCATTGCCCCTTCAAAGTTGCATTTGCAAAGACTAAGTCTACTTGTTATTTCATGAAATGAATTCATGATCCTAGAACTCACTCAAACTCGATTCCACATTCCATGGCCTCACCCTCAACTATAAAAGCGCACCATATCCTTTACAAACCTTCATCGAGGATCCATGTATGCTTTAAGCAAACCAGTAGCCAACTTCGCCAATTTGACATCCAAATTCTCATGAAATCAACTTGTAGCATTTGCATTCATCCTTTTGAGAAATAATCAAGAGAATCCACAATCCTTCTTAATACAAGATTCAGTAAGTCCAAATGTTTTGTAATCTTACTTGAGGTTTGCAAGGGAGAACTCAAAAGAAAGGTATATTGTGTTTATTGTTTGTCTTTCAATTTCTGCTAAGATTTTTGTGCTTCCACAAGACGAATGCCACCGATTAACTCCATTGGAACAACACACACCCAACCCTTAACTCATTCTACAAATAAATCCTAAAATTATAAATAACATTTGATCAAGTCTCATTTTTTCCTACTAGATTTCTACAAACAATTACTAAAACCATTATCCCATTTTATATTATATATAAAATGTGCACTTTTCAATTTTAAAAAACAAAATAAAAAAATAAAAAACAAACAAACACTAAGGAAGGGGTCTTATGGAGGGGGCTATTGCTCGTACTTTTATTCAAATGGGATGATCCTATGATAAAATAAATTTAGGGAACCGGATAATTTTATAATCTTTTCCTAAAAACAAGGAGCATTGTTTTTAGGAGAGTTTAAGGGGATAGTAAAATGGGTGGCTAAGGCGGTGGTCCCATGTGGGGCAACCACATTGTTTTTCCTCAGTAGCCAAGTGGTCTTGTATAGATTTGCAGCTATAGCCATAAGATAAAGAGAATCTCACCTTGGAAATGTGGAGCAACACCTGCAAAGGAGAGAATGTTTCAGCGATGCAAATTGGTGGGGGGCTGAAACTTTCCACAACCTGCATTCCACATTTTTGGCCAGGTGTCACCAAATTATTGCATGAGTGTTTTCCTCCAAATACTTCCCTCCAAATATTTTTCCCTCCACAAATTTGTTTCAACGCATCAGGGAATTTATTAATATGTTTGCATCATTTTATTTTATTCTCACTGCAACAAGGATCTATTGTTGCACATCAAGGGAGTCTGACAAATCTGGAAATTGCATAATCAGTACCTTTTTTATAGATATTGATAAAAATTGATTTATGATTGAAAAAATGATTTAAAATTGAAAAATTGATGTATGATTGATAAACATTGATTTGGAAACTACATAATCATGGTTTTTTTGTTGTGATTGGATATAATTTTTTTAATCTTTGTAATTTCATTTTTATAGTTCTATATGAATATATTATTTCATACAACTATGAGCTATTCATATCTCCTACATCATATTTCTAGCTTGTGGTATTCACACAATTAAAATCTGGTAGGGGCTTATTTAGATCCATCTTGATACAAATGCATGCATCGAAGACCCCTAGTGTTATAGTGAATTTTGAAGCTACTTATGTAGTCTTCTATGTCATTTATCATTAGAATATCAACAAATATTGTAGGTTGTCAATTCTCTTGGTGAAATCCTTGAAGTTTTTAGTCTAGGGAAGGTCCTAGGAAGATGCATATAAGGGCTTGTTCTTTCAACATCCAGATTCATTATTCCATTTTGTCCATTGAGAATGAAACCTTTGGCGGGGTGTCCGACTTGAGGTAGCATCCATTTTCTTTTAGTTGGAAAATTTAACCTAGTAATCGATCTTCTACCATGATATTGGATGAATTTATGTAGCTCTTATTTTCATATCCAATGAGCTTTTTCAAGACTGCAAATCTGAATTTTGATGTGGTTTGTTGGGAGGAATTCCTTGTGAGAAGGCATTGGGCTCCTCCTAGAAAAACCATTGAACAATCAACCTTTGGCTATTTGGCGAGACCAATATCTAGTTGTGGGTGTGGAGGATTATTGGTTTAGTAGGAGAGGATTGTTCATGAGAGGGCTTTTCTATTGCTTTGGGTTATAAGAATTTAAGTCTTCTTAAGTACATTCCACCCTTGTTGTGGGGCATATGTTGTGTAAGTGTGTGATTGATTCCACCTTTATGAACTAGCTAAAAAACCACCACCCAGTTACCTAGTAGGCTAAAGCAAACAAAGAAAAATAGTGTAATGTTTTTTAAGGTATTGAGCCAAAGCAATGTCACATGTAGGGCTAGTAGGTAAAATGAAACAAAGCTAAAGTTCCCGTAAAAACTATAATATATGGTTATTGGAATTTTTTTCCTTCAAAGGGGCATAACTCTGTCTGCGAGGTTGGTTTTCTGCAAAATAAGATTTAATTTTTGCCTTCTTTTGCAAAGAAATCAATGGTGCAATATGTTGTTTATAGTTATCCTGTTTGTGAAACTTCCAATTAATTTATTATGTCTATATTGTTTTATATATTGTGAACCTTAAATGCAAACTTTGATAGAAAAAACGTTAGTCTTTCATGTATACATAACCTATTAAATCTAAGGGATTTGGGAGAAATCACTTCGAAAATAAATGCCCCTATAGATTTTGCAAAACAATAAAAATCTAAAAAATGAAATGAGATGCTCGCTGATGGTATTATGCAAAAATTAAAGGTGTGAAATTTTTGTCAAGATAGTGCTAGGGGATAAGTAACGTGTGAATAATACAAATAATGCTTAGAAAAATTTGAAAACATGGATGCAATGCATAGTAAAACTAGTTTTTCTTGTTCAAGAATAAACTATATAGTAAATTTAATGTGGCAAAACAAGATGAAATTGCATATCATCTTCACACACACTTTGAAATTAGAAATCAACTTGCAGCTTTTAGTAAGAAGATACATGAAAATGAGTTATTTGAACTTTCTCTTAACAACATGTCTGTTAAAATCCCATCTAAAAAAACTCATTGTACACCTACAAAATAAACTTAATAGAAATCGAGACTCGAAACCATAATATAAATCTTAAAAAAATAGTTAATCATAAATAACCCTAGAAATTTGAAACTCTTTTTAAAATGATATAGCATATGGATTTTGAACAAATGCAATGTCTGAATCTCAAATCTAGAAGTGTTGGAAAATAAAATCTCAAACTTCTAGAAAATTGAAATATGTAATTGCTAAAAAGAAACTCGAAATATGTAATTGCTTTGAAAAGTATGAACCATCTTTGAAGCTTGTTGTTTTGCAAGAATGTGTTCTCATTTTTAATTTATCATTTGTTTTACATTTTACTAAAGCTTGTTGCTTTCTTTTAAGTTTATGGTTAAAAATATGTTATGAAAATTTGAGTTTTTTATCGTAGGGCTTAAAAACCATATCCATGGATAAACATGTGTATCACCCAACTCCTATGAAGCCTGGATTTATAAGATATACATCATTACTTTCTGATAATGAAATACAAGATGATGATTTCTACTTCACTAATTCATCTATCCCTGATTTTATTCCAAGTACGCAAGAACACAATGCAGAAGTTGTTTGTCCTCCTACAGGCAATATTTTTAGTGATGGGATCAATTATCCAGAGCATTCTACAACGGATGTTGATGATTCCCATTTACCTCAGGGGGATATGGCTTCCAAACAGGCAGAGATATTAAAAAACCAATCAAATGTCCTTCCCCCACAAAAGGGTAGAACCCATTGGAGCACTACAGACACTCTTGTTCTAATTGAAGCTAAACGAAATGAGAGAGACACTCTCTTCAATGGTGGTCCAAGGAGTAAAGCCATATCATCTACAAAAAAATGGAAAATTGTGCAAAATTATTGTGCTAGTCATGGTGTTGTTCGCACACTCAACCAATGTTGTGATCGATGGGAACATCTTCAACCTGATTATAAAAGGATTAGAGATTATGAAAAAAACATTCCATCTGGCCATAATAGTTACTGGACTATGACAACCCAAGAAAGAACTGAGAAGAAGCTTCCTGCAAAATTCTCTGAAGAACTTTTTGATGCAATGGAGCTAAACTTTGGACAGATCGAGGTATCAATCTTGGGAATATTACCATTGACACTTCTGAGACAAACCATGCAAATTATGATGATTCTTCTACTCCAAATGAAAATGATCCATCCAATGAATCTGAAACACCCAAAACAACGTGTGGAAGTCAATCCATAGGAAAAGAGAAAACATCACTTAAAACATCAGATATCAAAGACACTATTGTTGAAAACAATAGGTTGGTTATTTCTACTCTACAAATTGCTGAGGAGGGGTGAATGAAGTGTCATGAAAAAGATTGTGCTCTGGTTGAACAACGACATGCAAAAGATTGTACTCTCATTGAACAACGCATGCAAAGGGATGATTTGAATGAAGAGAAGATGATCAAAATTGAAGAGCAAAAGATAAATGTCCAATTGAGTTTGGTTTCAGCTCTAAATTCTATTGGGCAGGCCATGTTGAAGATTAGTGAATCATTTAGTAATGATAAATGATTTGTATAATGCACTACTTAGGTTAGGTATAATGTAGCCAATCAAATCTTTTTGTATGACATTTTGTATTAAAATAAAGGTCACTATGACCAAAGGTCCAAAGACCAAAGTTTCCAAAGTTGTCAAGATTGTTCAAGTTTACAAATATTATCAAGTTTCGTTCTTGTTTCCAAACATTGTCATGTTGAATTTGAATAATGTATGAGAGCAATCCAAGGCCAGAAGGTGAAACAATTGATTTGCTAAAAATAATCTTTAACTCCAACAATTCTACTAGTTTTATTGATTTGGTTATGGCTTTGGATTATACTAGTTTTTGGTTTGTGAATGTGAGTACAAGAAACAATGTTTAACATTAAACGCAAATGGTAATAGAGTAGGACCTAGAAAACAAGTAACATGCAAATGATAAGCTTACATACTTTCCTCACTTTAATCTAATTATTCATCATAATCACCATTTCCACCTTGAAGTAGTGTATGCCTCTTATCATCAAGTGGATTAGTTTTGCATGTTTTCCATTGAACATTCTAACTTGAATTTTTCTAATTTTGTTTTTTTCTGAGATTCCAAAGATATCCTTTATTATTTTGTTTTCTATTTCAACCATACTTGTGAAATATTCAATTTTCTACTTGCACTTAACTCTATTAACTTCCAACTTTATTCACTTAAACCTTGCCAATTCCCCATGGAAATTTTTTTAGTGGTTGCTTTTGAAGTAATGAACCACTTGATGTAATCTCAATGGAAGTTGATAGAGGGGTATGTTAATTCTTTATTTATAGTCTTCTCATGAGTTAAAAATCTACCTCGACAATCAATAAATGCCAGTCCATCATTATCAATAAGTACTACTAACACCTCCTTAGCTTATTTTTCCCCTTCGTTGGAAAAATAATTTGACTCTGAATCCAAATTTTGTGGGATGAGAGAGATCATGACCCAATCCAAAATACCCATCAAGGTTTTCACTTGCAAGATGAAGGGAAACAAATATATAATGGAATTTCCCTACACAAATGTCAAAAACTCATTGTTCGAATATAGGATGTAGACTAGGATCTTGCTTCAAGGTGCTTGTGGGGCCATTCAACTAGATATTCCTTACCCGCTGCTTTTAGAGTATTTTTAACATCTAATTAATGATCTTTATTGCATTGACATCTCCATTCAACCTCTTGGACATGCATAATTTTTACATTTTTAATTTTCTATTAAAATAAGGGAATGATTTCTATAAATAAGTTATAATGAAAATGGGATGCTTCTTTTCACATACGAATAATTTTAGATTAAAGCAACTTCCTTACCTTTTTATTTATTTTCAGTGGTTTGCATAGTAAGTTTGGTAACAACTTCATACATCTATCGGATACAAAGAATTGGTTTACCCATGAAATATACTTTATGACCGATCTCAAAAGATCTAGGAGATAATGCCCTTGAGATCTTTGATTGTTTTTCTTCCTTTATCTCATTTTAATAATCTATATATATCTAGCATTTCTAACAAGAATTGCATTTTTCAATGTTTTTCTAGAAAGGTTATTAGGGTATATGAAGAATATAGTTAAACATGGGTAGAAGATAACATGACCGTACATCGTGACAAAACTATTAATTATGATTCATATTTGTGATACAAAGTTTCATGCCTAATGCAATCAACCACTGATTTGCTCTACCGATTTCATTCATGCTAGGTTATTAGGGTATCTGCTCTTTTGTTTATGGAGTTTCATTTGTGCTAGTTTTAAAGCTAAATTTATTTTTTGATTGAAAATAATCTAAATTTATTGACAAGAACTTGTGCAAAATATTAAATTTCTACTGATAGATATCTATCAACAACATCTAGTTGTTCTAATATTGTGAAAGTTTAAATTGACCATATGAATTTTATGCCATGTTTTATAACATTGTTATTTCCTAGACTGTTTTGATCTTGACATTGATACTAATCTAACATTTAATTGTGGCCTTGTGTTTTCTTTTGTAGGGATCACTTTTTGTTTCATATATTCCAGATCTTCCAATAAAGTATATCTTACAATGAATAATAATTCAAGAGAAGCAATAAAAGTCCTCCTAGCATGTGCATCTACAATTGTTCAATTAGCATTGCAAATTTGGGTTGATCTACAAGATTCAACTAGTATGTGGCATGTATCAAAGAAGCATAAAATACATTCATCTAAAAGTGTAGCATGTTC
This sequence comes from Taxus wallichiana var. yunnanensis, assembly GCA_018340775.1. Classification (NCBI taxonomy): domain Eukaryota; kingdom Viridiplantae; phylum Streptophyta; class Pinopsida; order Cupressales; family Taxaceae; genus Taxus; species Taxus wallichiana. The sequence continues at coordinate 616,400,047 of CM031235.1, forward strand.
AAATGTTGAAATTGAGGATGACATGAATGTAGAGCTCTATGCCATCACTTCTCAACAAGAAAACATGATCCTTGAAACAGAATTATCAAATTTGCAATGGGGAGTGAGAAATCAAGGCGAATGGTATGTCAAACCACGTTCATTGCATTGGTGGAACCACTACATTTTTAAAGTTAGATATGATGATGAACATTTTCGCAACATTTTTAGGTTGCCATATGCATTATTTGAATCTTTGTGTGACTCCTTGCGTGAAGACCTTAGTCAAGGTGACATACCATTTTCATTGGCAAATTCAATAAAGGGTAGGGTGTTTCCAGTGGAGAAACAAGTGGCTATCACGGTTTTACGATTAGCTTCTGGGATGGCAATGATTAATATTAGTGAAATTTTTGGTTGTGGAAAGTCAACAATGGTGAGAGTTGTAAATAAGTTTATTAATGCCATGCATATTCGTTTTCGTAGTCATGTCCAATGGCCAAAGGATAATTTTGAAATTGAGCATGTAAAAGAAGGTTTTCGCCAGAAATGAGGCTTTCCAAATTGTTGTGGGGCTATAGATGTAACACATATTGAATTTCAACTTCCACCTAATGAGTGCTCTTCGGATTGGTATGATAGAGATCACAACTATAACATGTCTGTCCAAGTCATTGTTGACAGTAATATGCGTTTCATGGATGTATTCGCTGGGTGGCCTGGTTCTATTAATGATTCTAGATTATTGCGGAATTCTTCTTTTTACAAATTATGTGAAGGTGGTGAGAGGTTAAATGGTCGCTCAGTTTCCCTTGGTTTGACACACATGAGAGAGTATATTATTGGTGATGGAGGCTACCCACTACTACCATGGTTAATCACACCATTTTCAGGTGCTCTAACAAATGAGAAAAGAGAATTTAACTTCAAGTTGTCTTCAACACGTATTGTTGTTGAGTGTGCATTTGGAAGGCTAAAGAGTACATGGCGAATTTTGCACTCCATGATATGTCAACCTAATTTGAAAATGCTACCAAAAACTATTCTGGTATGTTGCATTTTACATAATATGTTGTTGGCATTTGATGAGGGTTGCATTGATCCAATTGACGTCAATGAGAATGAATACAATGTGCCAAACATTGAAGAGGTTCTAGGCGATCCTATTGCAACACAAGCTCGAGTGGCTTTAATGGAATTTGTCAATGGAAGGAATGACATAACTGAATCAGATGCATAGTTGATGTGTCTCGTAGCTCATCTATGTTAGAGAAACACTTACCAAATTTCTGGAAACAAATTCTAATGGAAGTTGGCATCTTTCAAGGACGAAAATACTTGATCATTAGTTGCAGTAACTTTCTTGCTGCATTTTTTTTCTATCAAATTTAGGCACACTAAAAAATGATGCTTCTATAATGACATGCTTTGGAGTTTGAAAATGATTGTGGTAAAATATCTACTACTGGTGTTATTTCTATGCCTCTATTGTAAAATTTACTTTGTTTTTTCTCTCTTATTATTTTTTCAGGTTTGTGTGGTACTGCTCTAGGAATCAAAATATTTCATATTTTAGTAAGAAAAAATGAATGTGTCAAATCTATATTAATAAATGAATGGGCTCTGGTTTATAAAGAAAAATATGTGCATCTCTGTTGTGCGATTTAATTCTTTTTCTTACTTTCAATTTGATGTCTATTTGATGATCATTATGAAGTTTTTCTTTTTGGAGAAGCCGATTGAAAATTTGTAATTTCTTGGCTTTAGATGAAGCTTGAGCCCATTCTTTTGTTTTTAACTAAGGAAGAATGTTCACAAAAATCAAGTTCTAATTATTAATATAGGATTTTTCATGCTACAAAGTGTGATCACAATTCAATACATTTGTCTTGTGCATTATCTATGGAATAAATCTTTTAATCATTACCCTTAAGCTTATGTCTCATGTGACTAGGTCTTCTCTTGGCATTGGTGCTTTTGTTAGAGAAACTTGGCGTAACCGAGTGTTGGTGTCATAAGATTTGGCTAAGTATATTTGTTACTTGTAAAATTTTCAGCGTCATAGTGTGAATTTTAACATTTGTTCTTTACTTTTACCCAAATATTGGGAATTATCTTAATTGTCCTACTTGCAAAAAATGGTTTGAGTAAACAACATGCTAGTATATACAATCTTAAGACAAGTTGAAGCTTCAGAATGTATGAAATAAAAGAAGAAATTATTTGTTGTAATGTGTATACTCTCCAAATTCTTTGCGAAATAATTAAATTCCATAGGACCACTGCGTTGCTAATTTTTCCTATTTTTCTCTCCAACACTTGCTAAAAACTTATGCATTCCATGGGATCACAGTCTTCTGCTAATTTCTCCTATTTTTTCTCTGCAACACCTGCTAAAAACTTATGCATTGCCCCTTGCATGGGACAACTACCTAAAAGTTTCCCCACCCACTTCTATTTTGTAGGAATCTATTATGCCAAATGTCAATTTATAAATGAATAAATTTGATTTATAATTTTATTGCAAATTAAAATATAATATTTTAAATACCTTCGAGCATCTTCTTTTTTGTTTGAAACCTAGTTGGTCATAGACCGCCATCCCCACAGTAAGGTGGGCGATTCCTTCGGTTAAGCGGCGAAGGACCGAGGGGGTGTCATTCCGCCAAAATCTGCCCTGGGTAGGATCTCGACCTCATCCCTTATTACGGTATCTCCGGGCCTTTGCCTTAGCAAGAATTGACCCTGGGGGACTCTTTGTGAGCCAAACAACTTCACCATTGGGTCAACGACCGCTCGGTACCAACATCTTTTACTATAAATATTCCTAAAATTACTCCACACCAAGTAAGAAATTTTAGGAGCGCCCTCCCACGGACCACTTCGTAAGTACTTAGTATTATCTAATGCGGGCGGGCGTCAATGTTGTTTAGATGGGGAAGCGTGGATTGTTGTTTATGATGGGGATAAATCCCGCCACTCCAACAGAGTTGTCCAGTTTGACGGGGTAAACCTACAATTCTGTTCAGATGTGGCTGGTCCCCTACAAGGGTACTTTTCTTCTTTTTATACCCTCGCCTGTGACTCAAATTTTAACTCCCTTACGCTGGCAGATCTGCCTCGCCTCAGAACAACACTTCCAGATCCGTCGTTTTTCGCAAATTTTGCACCAAAATTATTCAGTAAGTTTATTTTATTTGTTTACTAGCTCCTTTTTTACTTTTGTTTTAATGGGAAATGTTGTGATAATTGCTTTATTTTTTATTGAAAAAATGTCTCAGCTCCTTTCCGCACCCTTTCCCCTGTTTTGAATAAGCCACGAGAGAAAATAAAGACGCTGAAATTAATTGCGGCATAGACTTAAAGCATATGTGCAGCAATGTGTTGAATGATAATTTTCTCATCTCGTTTACTATGGCCGGATCGGGTTCAGATTGTCTCTCTCTCTCTCTCTCTTTTTTAAATTTAAATTTTTATTTTTGGAGTAGGAGAAACTGTGGCAGGCCAACACCCTTATGACCCCCTTCCCCGCAGTCCTTCGCTGAGCCCCACTCCTCTGGCTGTCAAATTGTTAGTTAATGCCTGAAGTGGCTGCATTTCGAGCGGCGTCTAAATTTTGTCGATTTTAGGTGGTGTGTTCTTTGACGAATTTTTTTTTTTTTTGAGCTGGTAAAATTAACGTCCTTTTAAAGATACATTGATTAACCTTGTTTGTTTGCGTGGAGTTTGCTTGAATTATTAATTTTTTTGACATTAACGATTTTTTTGACCGGTTGGCAGTGACGGTATATTTGGGGAAATTAGGCTTTGGAAGATGTAAATATATTTTATGAAATGCAATCGCTTCCATGAGTCCGAATGGTATATGGGACCATTGAAAACACCAACTACTTAAAGATTTGTGAGCTTAGTGGTGCCTTTTAGAAAGTTGCTTCTCTTCTTGCCGAGTTAAGTTAATGTCTTCCCCAAACCTTTTGTTTTACTATTCTTTAAATAGCTCTACCATGGAACCAACTCTTAAAATTTCCTCATACTTGGCTTTGATGTCCATGTACCTTGGACATTCAAGGATGAAATGCTCCTTTGTTTTGACTGCCCTTGTAGTGCATAAAACACAAGTCCTCTCTTCCCGCGGTTCCTTAGGTGTTGTCCTTCCTATATTGCATTTAAGCATGTGGGAGCTAGTTTTTAACTGAGAATTGATGATCTTTTCCCTCCATTTGATTTTAGCCTCTATATATGTTTTTTCACAATGTTCATATGTTGGGTTGAACTTTGTAATATAGTGTTGATGCTTCCTACTTGTTTTCTTCCTCCACATCACTATTCTAAACTTTTCATTCACATAATTTTTTATGTCTTTGTTAAGATTTGGGCATTCATCTAGGCTGATATCCCATCTACTCATCCATTTGTGGTTTTGCTTCATCCATGTGTTCTTTCGTCTGACGCAAGTCTTCGTCTCTTGTGGCCCTAGGCCACCTGTCGGTCTTCATGTTTTTTGTTTATTTAAGTGACATAAACTTGGCCATAGCGGTTGCCACTAGGGGGTAAGTACTTGTTTCAACAAGAATCATTTCGTAGGGAACTGAAGTCTTGATTCTAAAATTGTTTGTTATTAGCTGCTTTTGGATCCTTTCTATTTGTCTCCATTTCGAATTTGCCATTCCACTAGTCCGTACCTTGCAACCGTACAACACCACCAGCGTGACAAATGACCCAAATAGGACCTTGGTGGTTTTCCAATCCCATAACTCAACATTCTTACACCTGTTTTGGAGTGCATAAAGAGCTCTCCATCCTCCTTGTATTCTCTTCATCCTACAAGTATCTCAGTTGAGCTTGCTGTGAAAATCGAGGCCAAGATACTTGTATTCTGACACCACTTTAAGAGACTCTCTTGCAAACTGAAAGTCGAGATGTTGCTTCTTCCTTTTCACTAAGAAAATCATAATTTTGGTTTTGCCAATGTTTACCTGCATCCCCACTTGTTTGAGAACCTGTGAAGTTTATTATTGTTTTGGTTCTTGTTTAGATGAACAGAAACTAGATGAAATTGTACATATCTTGAGCTTGTAGCTGTTCTTGTCGCAGGGTTCCTATCTCGTTTTGGGAAATTAGAGTTTGAAGTGTTCAAATTTTTGCAATAGAGTTTATTTAATAGTTTGTGAACAGGCCAGACATGGCACAAGGTTTCATTTACTTATAGATTTTGTTGGCTTTTTCATATAATAATTACACTTGTTGATGCTTATTTAAATGTAACAAGTTTCTGAATATATTTATGTAGTAATTGAAGAAACCTCCTTATAGATGCTATTCATAGATGCTATCATGGAAGCACTGGTAGGATATAGATTTAGGTTTCATTCTCTGATGCCTATCACTGTTGAAGCAAATATTTGTTGGCTGAAGTGAATAAAAATACTTATTGGATTGTGTCTTGCTTTCTTCTGGATCTCATCTCCATCTTTTATTTTGCTGCAGTGGAATCAGGGAAGGTAGAAATTGGGGTTTGGATAAGGTAGTCGGTTTCTACACCACGATTTTGGCTTATGGATCCACAGAAGGAACAAGAGGTGGATGCAGACATTGATATTCTTCTAATTGAGTGATGTTGCCTATGTGTCCTGATTTGTTTTTCATTTCTTGGTGGAGGAGATAGATTTTGGATGATTTGTTCATCTTTTGCACTGGGAGAGAGGAGTAGCATTTTTACTATTGCATTTTCATCGTGGCTCACTATTCATATCTGAAACAAAATATACATCCAAGTAGCATTTGTCAAGGACAATTGGAAGAATCTGGAATTTGGTTGTTAATCTCAGTGTGGCATTGATGAAGACACATACCAAAGACTTTCCACCATTTTTAATGGCAGTCTAATCTCATGATGAAGGTTGAAGCATCTCACTGCTCATATATACCTTCCGTTCTGACAATGCCGGCCCCCAGGATCCTAACAATTGACAATGCAAGGCAGAGGGATGAAGAAAGTGCAAGGATTACATCCCCAAGAGATGAAAAAACACATGAGGGGAAGCCTGAGGGAAGGTTTCCCTTGACACGGTGGGAATTTGTAGCTGCATTCAGTATTTTTATGTTATTTTCAATAGGTCTTCTGAGCATATATCTGACAATGCCTTCAGCAGATTATGAGTTCCTTAAGATACCCCACAGTATTGTGGAACTTCGATTACTCAAGTAAGTTTGTCATGCTGCTTTCGCAGCCTTGATTATGATAACGGCATTTTGTTTCTAGATGTAATTTCGTAAGTATTGAACCTGTGCTTTTCTCCGTGACTTTTATTTATGTATCCAGCGACATGTTCAGTGAATATATTCCTCCAATGGTCTTTAATTTTATCCATTCTTGTGCAAATAGTTTACCTCTTTTTTTCTAAAATGGTATTAGCTCCAGGATGTCCGTGCCTCATCCATATGTGGTTTTGCTTCATCCATGTGTTCTTTATGGGTGATGGAACATGGGAGGAAATGAAATCAAATGAAATGAGTGACTACCCCATTTCCTTCCTCAAATGTTAACTCTTTTTCATATGAAGTGAAAAACACAAACTAGCCTCTAAATGTGTTATTGACTGTCTTAAAGTCAGTGTCGATGTCTACCTAGCTCAAGAGGTTATTTTTGAATGGTTTGTCTCAATGAACTACTTTGGCGTTTGAAACAGCCTTGCCCAACTTGATCAAATCAACAATATTAGTTCCTATTGTGGATTCCAAGGTTTCAGTTCATGAATATTAAACCATTGATTCATTTTATGCCAAAAGTTTTCATTTCTTGGATTGTGCGCTAAAATATTTTGTAGTTACACTTGCATTCGAAGCACATAGTTCTGGCTTAAAACTTGGATGAGAAGCATATGAAGCTCAATAGCATGGTTGCTAGAAATAAAAAGGAAATAATATTGATGTCTTTAAGTGAACAATGTAGGTTAATGGGACTTGAAAGGACAACCGGTTACAACAGAGAAATACTAATGTCCACAAATGACCAATGTAAGTTGATGGGACTTGAAAGGACAACTAGTTACAATAGAAAAGTACCAGGGTATGAAAAATCCTGGTTTTAGAAAAGAAGCTAAACACTAGAAAAAGAACATAACTAGGGGTATAACTTGAATCGCTAAACCCCTAAACCTATGTTGCCAGGAAACGGAAATGGAAACAGAAATGGATTCGAAATGCAGAAATGACAATTTTCAAAAAACCTTGGATGCGAAATGTTATCGGAAGCGTCCGTACAATATATATATATATATATATATATATATATATATATATGCATAGTACTCATTTTATAATTGTAGACCATAAGAGATAATTGATAAAGCACTCAAAATATTTTGTATTCATTGAAATTTGAACTTCTAAAGAGTCATGACTCATCATTCAACATGGTTACAATTTCAATGATTCACATATACATGATAATAATCTAGATTCTAGAATATATCATCCAGATTTTCCTCATAATCATCTCCACGAAAACTGAATTTAGCAAGAGAAAAATGAGAGTGTGATTTAGAATGGACCCAAGATGTCATTATATAGCTTTTAGGAAGTGTCTTTAGCAAGTCTAGGTAGGTAGATTAGGTTTAGGTTCATTAAATGCAGTTATTTTTATTTTAAATCTTTTTTTGATGCTTTAAAATTTAAAAAATGTTGGAAACGTGGCAGACGTTTCCGGAAACGTCTGCCACGTTTCCCCACCGTTTCCCCCCACGTTTCCATTTCCAAAACGTTTCTGGGGTGAAACGCCACCCTCTTAGGCGTTTCCTGGCATCACAACCTAAACCAAAAGATGTGGATACAATTAAAAATAGTCATGTAAGGGAAGGGCACTTAATGGAACAAGTAGTGAAAGCCGGAGAAGACCAAAATAGAGGCCAAGACTTGAAAACGATGCTCTTGCATATCTACAACAAGGTTTGGGCAAGGTGATCCAACCACATCGTCATCTACTTCTGCAAGACGACCATTGCAAGATATGATAATGCATTAGGCTATTGATGCAAGGCTGGACAATTCTAGGTAGAAGTAAGGTACCCACCCTAGAATCTCTCCTAGGACTCAAGGCCAATAAACCTCTGGGGGAGGGGCCCTAGGAATACACATTTTCCCTTGTGACCCATGTTGTGAACTAGGGGACTAGAAGGCCCTTGACTTCAAGACAAAGTAAAAGGAGTGAGAATGTGAATATGCATAACAAAAAAATAATAGGAATCATTCAAGGTTGAAGTTTTCAAGGGTTCAAAACGAGATAAAATTTGATATGAGCATTGATTGTAATCTTGAAAATGCTTAGAGTGGCAAGTGGCAGTAATCAACATTTTGTTTTAGAGTTGTCCATGGATAAAATTTTGAACTGTTGTATCTTGGTATGTGCATGCACTTGAATGGAGCTTACACCATCTCTAAATAGGGAAAGAAGGTCTATCACAAAGAAAACTCGTTAAGATAGCATCTAACCATATGCAAATAGCTCAAATGGCATTTTTGGCACTTTTTAACTCCCCATCCCAAGGGCCTTGTCAATGGCTTTGAGATTGTGGTTGGCTCTTGAGGATCCCTCCAAAAAGGATTATCAAACACATATGTTCCTACCCTATTTTGATTGTGTCATCTCATTGCTCATAAACATTCTGAGTTTAGTTTTTGTTCACAATTGGATTGGAAGGAGATATAACTAGGTACAAAAGTGAGTAATAACGGGATCAACATGTATTTTCTCATAAAGTTAAGGAGCCATGCACTATATACGTTATGTTGTGGACTACACGTTTTGCACAAGAGATTTGATGCACTCAAATATGCTTATGTCCTCTAGCATGAGGTTTGAACAGTGGGCTGCATGAGAGGTCCAAAAGGGAGTAGGGTGTTAATGAGCAATTTGTTTGACAGATATATGGTTCAAAGCACTATCACCCATTTTGAATATGGGTTCCACCTCCAGCTTCAAAACAGTTGACTCTAGCAATTTACATAGAATTTCGGCTTTCTTTTCTTGGTTAGGTGGAAATTCAGTATTGTTTGGTTTTTTTTCCATTTGTTAATCCAATTGTAAGACCCCCTTTTGTTGAAGAAGAACTATGCTCAACATGTATGTTGGTCACATCTTAAACATTGTAAAGATATTGCACCTAAGAACTTTAGAAAAGGGGCTTTGAAACTCAGGTTGCAAACAACACATTGACTGAGTTCTCCAAATATGGGGTTCAGATGATATTGAAAGCCACGTTTCTTTCTGTCAAAGGCTGTTATCAGCTCGTCAGTGGGGATTTTGAAACCATTAGTGAAACGCAAGTGACCATTCCTGAATGACAGCTTCAGGATTGGTATTCAATCCCCTGCTGCATGGTGGAAAGATTGGAAGTGGCTGGTTGAGACTCCTTTCCGCCACTACAAATCCTAGATTGGTTATCAGTTGCTATCTCCTCAACGCATTCAATTTGGAACCTTGAATGCTCACTGGAGTTCACATTCTTCAAAGGCTACTTGGAATAGGAAATTTGCTAACCTCTCGAAAGCCATTATTGAGCCCAAGAAAGCTCATTTCCTTTGGTGCATTCTTAATCAGGGATTGTATGTAGGATACCTGCTAAAACACATGGAGGTTTCTCACCCTTTCTGTACTGCCTGCCGTCAACCTGAGACTTTCAAACACCTCTTTTGGTTTTGTTGCGATGCTCAGTTTGTTTGGAGATGGACTCACACTCTTTTTCAACTATTTTTCACATGGAAAATGGTCCTTCTATGGGATTCAGCCTTGTTACCTACAAAGAATGACCAAATTTGGCACAATTTTCGCATTGGGATATTAGTTCAGCTTTGGAAAGAAAGAAACAATGCAATCGTTAATAATGGTTCTACTGATTTTCATTTTTGGTTTCTAGCAAGGTGCTAGTCATTTTTAATGTTGTACGTCAAATCTAAATGCAATCTGAAAAAGTGAGACTGGAGGGCAAAAGCCAAAAGCCCTCTTGGACCATTGGTCACCTTCGCAGGGCCGGGGTCTTGGAGCCGAGAGAAGACACTGCTCCTGTAGCCTGCATAGTTTCTCACTGCTCTTGTGATGGCGATCGCCAAATGGCAGCAGTGGCAGTTTTGGGCATTCTGATACTGACCCCAATAGATGGGTGGTGCCCCGCAGGGAACGTTTCTTGGCTGGCCCTTTGCCGTTTTATCCTTCCATAGAAGACAATAAAGATAAAGAAAAAGAAAAGCCTAATAATGACGACAGGTGGGAACTGTTACCTGACACGGTGTATCCTCCTGGTGGCAGTGGCTGGGGTGACAAGCTTGATGATCCTACACCACCTCCATCTGGCTTTTGCGTGACTGCTCTTGTCGCTTAATGGTCTTTTGTGCTCTGATCTCACTGCTTGGGGGTTTTGCATTGTTCTCTTGATACTGTGCCCTATGTTTTTTGATTGAAAAGTTTATTTTTAGGAGTATATTATTGAGTAACTTTTATTACCCTTTTGAAAAGTCCCCAAATGGAACTCCTTGGATCCTTAGTGGTTTTTGGCAAAGTCAACACTCAAGGTAACCCTTATATATGAATTTCTCAAGTTATACTTCTGTGGATCAGTTTTCAAGAGGACAAATGCAACTATATTTCTAATAGACCTATCAAACAACAACAATAATTGATAGTACTTTCCTAAAGATGAAATGCAGACTTTTTTATATATTCAGATCAGGCTTGGAGTGTTGAATATGAGCATACAGAATACAGTTTAACTGCTGCAATTATTTATACTGCTGTAATTAATTGCCAGAAATGGCGACTATGAGTATGAGGGAAACCCTTGTAAAACATCAGCTAATAAATATTCTTCCCACGTAAATGTATAGCATAATCTGTCAGCAGTTCATTACAGGATAAAAATAGAATTTGCAGAATGCTGCAGAATATTAGGGACTATAGCAGCTCTGTATTTCCTCCGAAAAATCTGAAAACATTATATTTGAAGCCCAGAATTACAGAATAAATGAAAGCAATTAAGGTCAGACCTGGAAATGAACTTCAAATACCACGAACTGTCCAGAAAGTGGGTCGCTCCACATAATAAAAATAAGACAAGACTGCTGCACTTTTATTGATTGAACCCTTGCCACAAAATTGCATCACAACTGCTGGAAATGATTGAGAAACTCGCTGCAAGCTCTATGGAATTGCCTGGGTGGAAATTCCTCTCATTCTCTAAGAGGGTTTCGTCCTCAAGAGGGAAAACCCCTTGGAATGTAATTTGCAAAAGCATCAAAGCTTAAGTGCAAGATCAGAAAATGATAAGTGAATAAGCATGCTTTCCTCAAGTCGACCTCTCCCTTTTATAAGAGAAATGACCCAAAGAGGCCTCCACAATGACCAATCAAAAAAGGTGATTTCCTCTAGACATGTGCCCCAAATTCCCCTTAGGCTAGGTCGCATTTTTCTAGGGAGGAATTATAATTTTTATCCTTTCTAAACTTTATTCTCCCTCCTTTGCCCAAGTCGCATTTTTGCCTAGGGATGACACAAAATTAGCATGGGCCTCTTTTCTATTCTCCCTAGGAAGGATACAACATAATATTAGACCCAATGCATCTATCTAGAGATTACAATTTTATTATTAAGCCAAATAAATTAATACAAGTGCTTTATTAATTTTATAAATATTTTTTAGCACTTTGTAATAACTTATTGTGACTTAAGTCACCCTTGTGCATACCCTTTGGCCGTCGGGTAGACAAAATTGGGCCAAAGGTCTTCAATAAGAACTATTCGAAAAGAGGGACATTACACCTTTATTTCTAATAATGTTGTTTATATTGATTGTGGTTTAGAGTTCTATGTAAACTCCAGTCTCGATCTGTGGATTGATTTGATGTCTTCTCGTGGGAGTGATGCCATTTCACCTGTTTTTTAGTATGATTATCGTTGAATCATATGTATGATTAATAGAAGGCACTTTTCAATAAAAGAAGGCCGGGTTTGAATAGAACCAAAAGTTACCTATGGCTTTCATACATTGATCACGATCGAATTTCATCTATTTTGTACTCTCTAGGCTTAGGTTGAGATTTGGGTGTGGTGTGGAATGCAAAAACTTTATCGGCATCAGTACTGTGACATGAACTAGGAGAGTCTCAAGAGGGGGAAAAGAGGGGAACATGGATGTGGCGAAGGCAATGAGCTATTACAAGCAGAAGAGATACCAGTCTTTTCAATTTTAAAATATGAATTTTGACCTATTTTAGCCTTAATTCTCTATCGTTTAGGTCTGTTACGCTCATGGTAGTGAAACCAGTTTTACCTTGAGTCACATCAATGGGAATTTCTCATCATTGAAGCATATCATGGCTAATGATTTGGCAAGGAGGCATTTGAGTCAGTTCACCAGAAATAGCCCCCAAAAATGCCTTATAGACCTCTCAAAACTCCTCGTGAAAGTCTCAAACTGTCAAACGACTAATTCAAGGCACACCCTAACATGTCTTGCCAAACCAAAAATCCAAGATGAAAAATGGGAGGAAACTAAACTTTGACGTTGTCCTTTTTAGATAGCATGCAAATATTTGAGAAATTGATTATTTTCAGTGTTCTGTGCTGTTTGGCAGCTGAAGAAGTAATCTCATTAAGAAATCAGTTTACATATTGTTTTGTTTAATATTTTTCATTGTGACTTGTTTATATGCATTCACCAAGAAGCTCGTAGCTTGGACCCTATGATTATGAAGAATCCCAGTGATTACTTGTCATGCTCATTGAGTCATCGAGGACATGTTGAGGCTTGATTTAGATCCTAGGCAATCTCATTGCCTTGTACAGTTCTCGTGCAAATTTTGTTGGCTTGGGAAATTTGGCAAGTTTTGGCGAGTCATGTTATGGTTGACTTTATGTGCCAAGGATTTCCATCTCTTGATGAAATCTTGGGCAGACTCGTTTAGTTGTTTTGCATTGATAAATTCCCAAAAGCGTTTTCAGGAAGATCATTTTGCTGAAGTTATTTGACTAGAGCGTTTACTAGGGTCTCTAGCTCAGTGATTGTATGAGATGGAAGTTTGGTTATACCATTTTAAAGCATCTCTTGTTAACGTTTTGCTAATAGTTTGGTAGTTGTGTAAGTGTTTGTTTTATCCCATCTTTTTAGAGGTTTCCAAAAGTTTTGAGATGATGGTTGTGATCCGTCATAAGAGAGGGTAGGAGAAATCCCTTCAATGTCCATGTAAGAGATGTAAGGAGCTAAAGGTCTGTTTTGTTATGTTTGAAGAATCTTGTTGTGGATTGGAGGTTGAGTGATTGGATCTACATTAACATCCATAAGCAAGGAAGGAGGGAACTTGTTGGAAGGTCCTACAATGACTTGTTGAGGTTGACTTGCCATTTGCTAAAGTAAAATTTGCATTTGTGTCATTTGATTATTTGTAGTAGCTTGGATAAGAACCATTTGATCCAACACTTCGATACACACTTAGGTGTTATTTGATGGTGGGTTTTGGCAAGGAATGTTACGAGAAATTTTGAGAGGGAGAGCATTGTTTGATTTTCCACCATCAAGGTAGTGTTTTGTGGAGAGATTTGAACAAGTGATCCATTCTTAACGGTAAGGAACACATTGGTGTCTAAATCTTTGATCTTATCTTAATGATTCTATTAGGGTCACCTTGAGTAAGCTCAACCATATTACATTGCATGGTTGGAGCAAGTTGAGAACGAGAGAATGTACACTACAATTTGTTTCCATAAATGGTGGGTACTTGAAGGATAAATAAACAACCCATATAGAATCCAAATGGGTTGATGCTTGATGGAAAAACCCTAAAAGGTGACATGATAAGAAGTGATGAAAAATCTTAGAAGCTAAAGAGAAAATTTGACAAACAACTTATGCTTGGGAAATTGATAATGCTAAAAAGCTAGGAAATAAAAATGTGAATATGACCCAATCAACAATGGAGTAAGATTCATGTCTGTTTCACCTGAATATATGTTAGCTAAGATGGTCAATATAACAATCCTCTCTCTATATTAGGATATAAGTAGAAGACCAAACTAGAGCCAACACACATCCAAAGACATAACGAAAAGGGTGTGACTATGGGGGTTATAAGTGAATCTAAAAGGGGTTTCTATTTAAAGATATGTAGGTCCTAACTAGAATTCTAAAGGGGGACCTAATGGTAATAAGCAAGAGAAATCCTAATCTAATGGTTGTAATGCCATTTGGTGGTAAGCAAGAGCTATAAAAGAACTATAATGCAGAAGATAAAACCGTGCTACATGATCCTATCTAATACATGATACATCAAAATAATCAATCAAACTAAATAAAGGGAAAAGTATATGTATAGAGATACCTTGTGAGTGGACATTGTCGGTGCATTAATCCCCTTCCTTGGCGTGTAGCACCTTGTGAGAGATTATTGTGGGGATACTCAAGAAGGATAGGAAGAAGACCTAAGCAGACCAAATTTGGGGGCTCCAAAGTCTAAGGTAGACCTTGCTACTCCTATTCTTGCTTTTTATAAACCCAATGCTCCGATGATGATCTCCAAGTTTAAGCTCCACTAAACCTTAAATCCTCTTAGACATTTGTTGTCACTCACATGATATTACACCCCTTGCTGATCCCAGGCTCAACACCTCAGTGAAACATGGGACTATCCCCAAGGTGTGGGACCTTGGCTCCTTGGGACAGACCTTCGGAGAAGGCCGACTTCCTTCACTAACTACTCTAATGCTAACACTACTCCTAGCTAAGCTACTGATTGCAGGAGAAAAGGGATGAGGGAAAAACATAACTGAACTGAAAGGGGTGGTGATTGCACCAAAATAGAAAGTGGATCTCTCTCCCTAAGATGGAAATAAGGAGACAAATGCAAGGCCAAGAGGGCAGAAACAAGCCACAGTTCAACTTTGCACTTCATCAAACTTGATTCCCTGCATGAGTGACACAGAGATAGAACCATGCAAATATAATCCACACACATCATAAAATAACATAAAAGAAAGGTAAGAAGGCAATAACACAAGCCAAAGGGCAGATATGAGCCACAATCAACCATATATTATCACTTGTGAATATACACAAACTGTTACAGCCATCAGGAAGGCACTGTACACATCACACAGCTCAAAATCAGAGGTCTGCAACTCAGAATATTCAGCCACCATTTGGGCATGATAACCTTACATTCAGGAGAGGATCCTTTACAATGAAATATGAGTTGTATTATATAGAGAAAGAAGAGGAGAAAGGATCAAAAGATCTCCAGAAATTAATAAGATCACCCACTTCTCAACCACCAAAGGAACAATCAACATTAATATGTGCAGACCAAGTATGGGCACCATGGCTTGTCTTGGATGATGCAAAATCATATCAGATCATGTTGTGATTGCTCAAAACGATTTAATGCTAGTTGTCGTGGGTGATTTGATCTGATTTGGGTGCTATTTGATTGAGAAAACAACTAAAAACATCACTAAGATCTCTTTTATCTCTCAATTATTCTCTCTGAAACTGATCCCAGATTGAAGCTCTGATCAAGACCTTTCTAATGATACCATGTGCAGGTGAACAGGGTCTTTGGATCAAAAGATATGAGCATTTGAAACTGGTTCAGAACGTGGTCATTGAGCTTGGGTTTAAAATGGCTGTGGGCCCTTTAACTTGATTATTTGATCATAAAACACACCTGAAGGGACCCACAACCACTCTAATCATGATTTACTCTCCAAGAGCTTTCCAACAAGATTGATTTTACACAATTTGGTGGTCCTGATCAAAAGATATGACCATTCAAAGATCCCCATGCCATTTGGTATAGATGATGGCCACGGGGCTGTCAAATTTAGCCTCTTGATCACTTTTTGCTATGTGTCAACTTCCCATTGGCGCTTTTGATCCAACCTCCTGCTCATATCTTGTGCCACGCGTCCTCTTTTCATTGGTTCTCGGGCCTCCTTAATGTCCTCGGGGATCACTTAGGTTTGAGGAGGCCTGTGATTGGTCCACGTGGATCAATCACTTAGTCCCTCAATGAGTCTCGGCTCATTCTTGTTATTTTGTTTTGGGGCGCCTTAGATTTCTCTAGATCTTGGAATCCCAAGTCCCCACCTTATTGTCTTCGCTGCTTTGCTTAAATGCCGACCCTCAGGAGCCCGAGTGGCTTGGCATTGGTCCGCGATCTTTAGCAATTGTGACCCACGATCTGAACTTGAGCCTTTTGATGTGGATCAATGACGGTGTTCTTTGATTGTTGGGGTCGGGATCTTTACCTTCAAAAACTTAGCTGATTTTTGGATCCTATGGGAGCCCAAGATTTGTGTGATTAAATTTGATGGCCTAGAGATCAAAGGAAATGTGGATTTGGACGTCACCAACCCGTTTGAGCCCGAAACAAGTGATTTTGATCAATTTTTTTCTCTGATTCGACCGTATGATCTTGGAGCTGATATGTGCAAGCAGTTTTGATAAGCTTGAAGACGTCAAGGTGCTTAAAATGTGTGGTTTTCACGATCAAAAACCTTCAAATTTGGAAATTAAAACAAGTTGCCCAAAAATGAAGCAGGGTGCTCATTTTGGCAACAACATTTAAAGGCAAATTTGCAAGTGAAGGTAGAACAAATTATTTGATGATGATATATGAGAAATGAAATAATGATGCCTATATAAGGGAACATAGCCCAAAGACATAAAACTCAAACTTAGCCGATGCTATCGGCCGTACCGACGATGTTGGCTAGCTAGGGTTTTCTGCAAGACATCATCAACCGGGCGATGATGTCGGCTGCAAACATACCACTAAAAGGTGGATGAAGAGGAAAGGAATGAAGGGTAATGGAAGACACTTGGAGTAGATGATCTGACAGTGTTATAAGGAGGTAGCACGAAATTGCTAGTACAGTGGTGATAGGAAGGGTAAGTGCCACAATGATCTCCCATGCCATGTTATGAGCCGGCCCATCCCAATCCTGGTGCACCCCTTGAGGCATGCACTCTGGGAGGTTAATGTGCTGATGGCCTACAAAGAGACATTGTGAGCTAAGTGAAAATACGGCGTATGAAAATATTATTTGTATTTTTGTTTATATATATATATATTCTTTACAATACGGGTGTTTCCATGCCGTTTTGTTTCTGGGGTTCCTGGAAAATTGGTGTTTCCTGTACCCACACTTGTACGTATACGCAATGCCATCTCTTGGTAACATTAAGTCTTCTATGTTTATCTGCAGAAATGGGGTGGTTCTTGAAGGAAATAACAGCTCAAATTTCAAGGTTTTCTTTTGCATGATCCTTTTCTTAAACATCGAGAGTCAACTTTGATGCGTAAGGAAACACTCACCATGTTTTTTCTGTCCAAAGGAATTTAACAAGGTAGTTCTGGTTAACAAGGCAGTTCTGGTTCTCATACTGGCTTCATTAGCAATATCAAATTGAATGAGCATTCTTGAATTTCAATAAAAATGAGAAAAACTTTAAATATGTATTGGCTTGTCTGATGAGTAAAAGAAAGAAACAGAATGGTTACGTTTTGAGGGTCAATTAACACTTCGTTTTCTGCCTATTGGTAATATGATGTGTTAAAAATTAAAATCATTTCCTTCTTGGTGTCTATCAGTGTACATTACATTTCTAACACTTGGGATTCATCTGTAGTGTTCTGCATATCTTTGCATATCTGTGGTGCAATAGTATTTCCATATTCTTAGATAATTTGCTTGTAATTTAAAATGTGAAGGTCTAATGCTTTAATTCACTTTTTTGTCTATTCATATTGATGTTTGTATTTGCAGAGACAATATTGCAAACTATACGGAAGACTATACAGCTCAGTTTATTCTCGGCTATTGCGCCACTTACATTTTTATGCAGACATTTATGATTCCCGGGACAATATTCATGTCCTTGCTAGCAGGGGCACTGTTTGGAGTGGTCAAAGGTCTCGTATTAGTTGTCCTGACTGCAACAGCCGGTGCATCATCATGCTATTTTTGTCAAAGTTGATTGGGAGGCCTATTGCTTTTTGGTTCTGGCCTGAGAAACTAAGATCTTTTCGAGCACAGGTAATCTTGTCTGTTGATCGCAGAGAAATATAAACAACAAAATGGATTTCCACACCAGTGAAACATTTTCTATCTCCAGAACAGCCTCTTTAAATCTTATTAGATTTTTTTTTCTTTGAGAAAATTGTTATAGACTAAAGTGGCATTGTCTACATATTTTACAACGTAATAAGTAGGTGTCGTAAAGGCTATCAAGCTCCATGATTGTTTTAAACATTCTATCAAATTTTATAAAAATGTAACCATAATTTGTAAAAGGTCGGTATGTTTTACAATTATCTGGTTATAGGGCTTGAATCCTGAAGTTTCATCCAAGTTTTGTATTTTACTGCAGGTAGCTAAGCGCAAGGAAAGACTGTTGAATTATATGCTTTTTTTAAGGATAACACCAACATTACCAAACACTTTCATTAACCTGGCATCACCAATTGTGGATGTGCCTTACCATATCTTCTTCTTTGCAACATTGTTTGGTCTTATTCCAGCGGCTTTTATTACAGTTCGGGTAAGTTGTTTTGTCTATTGAAATTCAATGTTACTTTATCTTTTTGTATGGGGAAACATATTATGCGCTTGCCTTTTAACTTTGATTTCATTGTTTGCATGGAAACTCCTCAATCACATATTTTAGAAGTTAATCACATATTTTAGAAGTTATGGCTTTTGGAATGGTTTGACATTGTTTATGAACATATGAGCTATATCCATGCCCACTTATTCTCCTTCTTTGGAGTAGGATATGCAAGGCAGAAGTATTTGAGTCACATGCTTGATTTATGTGTTTGCCATGAATGCTTAATTGTATGCAACCTAGAATGAATATATGTGAATCAGATTGCCAGTAGGTTGATATGCTTCATGATGTATGAATGGCTTATTTGGTATTGACTAATGTATAAATTTCAAGGACTATGATTTTGTGATTCATAGGATTAAAAGAGATTCAGTAGCAGCATGCTTCATTATGACTAATATAAAACACTTTATTTCTCATTCATCTGTCTGTCCGTGATCTTGTAGGACTGGTTCTTAATAGAGCAGTCAATTATATTCTGAAAATCTTTTTGCATTCACATTTTATCGCTCTTCAATTATAATTTATTTTCTACTTCTCAGTAATAGAGAGTTCACAGCACGATTGCAGTTTTGAACTTTTTATACTGCATTGCCTGTTTTATAGAATCTGGACGTTTGCATTGAATGTTGAATTTGTGGCCATCATGCTTTAATATTCATATTTATATGGGCAGGTGTTTTTGTTTGATGGGAAAGTTTCTTGAAAAAAGTACCTTCTTTTGCACATCAATTTTATGGATGCGTACTGATTTACCTTTTTGGTATTTTTGGAGGAAGGGGCTTACTAATTGAAATAAAATCCCATAGTTACACTTTGTAATATTTTTGTTTTTATATTCATGACATCTGTTGATGTTATCAAATATAAAAATAGGTGGGAGAAGCATGCATATTGATTGTCATCATTTTGTTTATATATGTTAGTTCAAGATTTTAAATTGTCTTATGAATAAGCTGGTTAGAAGATTAACTCTTTCAATTTTCTGCAGGCTGGTCTCGCACTTGGGGAGTTGAGATCTGTAAGAGACTTGTATGACTTAAAGACAATTGCTGTATTGTTTTTTATAGGCCTTTTATCTGTTGCTCCTACCATTGTGAGCAGGAAACAGACACATGAGTGAAACTTGGTTTAGTCCGAAATTATAGGTTATATTTTCAATTTCCTGGTTGGAGTGGTAGCCATTACTTTGGTGTCTTGAGCTCTTTTACTGCTATAAGCTTAGCCATTCCAAATTGTATCAATGAGCCTAGCTGGAGAGCCTGTATAGTATTTTCTTGCCTTTACATTTATTATTACATACATGAAATCTGCAAACAGTTCATTCAAGTACTTGCATATGGATTTTTTCTGCAGGTTTTATATAAGAATTTATATTGCCAAGCAAACTACCAGGATGCATTTCAAAATTAGAACTTATTGTCATAATAATTTTCATCGCACACCCTTCTATTTGTTTGTTATTGTGATGTTAGCTTTCTGGTTCTGGATATTAATAATTGATTGGACATGATCATTTTTGAAGTTGATGGTATCCAGATTCAATAGTGCTAGATAAAGTGACATGTACCAACTTCTATGCTGTTTATGCTAGTTCACAACATAGCTACTTGTGTATTAAGTTACATTAAGCTTTAATAGAATGGAGGCACTTCTTGTTTTGTCAGCACAGTAAAAGGTTTAGACAGATTTGTTTATAAGGGTGGTGGTTTTTTGTTTGGATTTGTTAAATGTGGGATTTGGGTGGCCCGATACCCAGACTGGCATCACTGTCAATGGTCAGTTTGAAACAGCCACAACTAGCCTATTTTTTTGGCCACTCAAAACAGCTGTAACCAGCAAACACCTTGTGAGAGTTGAACCTGGATGCGTTGGAAAGTTCTCAGTCCTCATAACCAACTCACCTGCATATGAGAACTTAAAAATGCATATCTTACACAAAACTCTGTGGATAAGAAATATGAAAAAGTTGCCTATATGAAAATAGCAATATAACCACAAAGCAATATGAAAATAGCAATTTAACCAAAAAGCAATCTTCTAGAAACTAGGACGGTCCATGACAGTGATTCAATTGTGTTCCATATAGAAAACATTTTCAAAATACTGTTGCCATTGGTTCTATTATATATTTATTTCAATCTTATTGGATAACTCTCTTATTCTGGATTTTTTGAAAAATGGTTTGCAAAATTTTGATTCATATACTTATATTTTTAAATTTTAAATTTTAAGCTTAATGATGGAGGTGGTAGCTTGTTCTAGTATATCAAATAAGGCTTGTCCACATGCTGACCGAACACAATCCCAGCATTCAAAGCACGATTGCAGATATGCAGATTGGTCCATACTTTAGTTGATTTATCTCTTGCAATTGAAAGTTCACTTGATTCATAGTGGATCTGTAACCTTGAGTTGCCACCGGGCGTGCACTAGGGAATGGAACTTTATAATGCAACATATGGTTTTTTTCAGATGCAAGAGGAACCAGCAGTGTATTCATTAACAAGGTTTTATGTGATAAGAGAATTGGACTGTTGATACACATGCCTTTCAAGTTGTAAGCTAGATCGGACTAAAATTGCTCGCTCTTTTAATGTGCTATACAGCCCCAGATACAGTGAAAAACAGTGTGGTTGATCTTTCATTTATCTTTCTAATGCTAGTAGAGTTGGTTTTCATTTGGCAGATTTACCTTCTCCGATATTCAAAATTTGCTTGTGTGGGGTTTCTATTAAACAACTGTTGTGCAATATGCCAATCACACTTCTGAAGTAGAAACATTGCATGAAATGCTGATGAAAATAACTATTTGGGTTTGGTGACAACACAAAATGTGGCTCTGGGCTCTTGATGTGGCTTAGTGGACCTTACATTTGATACACCTGATATGGGAATCTAATGCAGGTTTCTCCTTGCGACTCAGACAAATGCAAATTCCCTTTACAATGCGGCTGAAACAAAAAATGCAACATCTTTTGCAACCCAATGGATATCTCACTTTTATGTTGCACGCATCAAGGCTTCCTACTTAACTAGGGTTGATTCTACTTTAGTAGCAATGATATTATATGGATCTCTAGGCAAAATTGAATCCAAATTAAAATGTTGTAGAAAACAAATTAATTTGAGTGCAACTACTAGTAAAGACGAAGAAAACAAATGAATGGTGTGCTTGGATTTAAACACTATGATGGAAAAGGAAGATGGTGGTGAACATCTCTTAGATGACTCTGCGTCTCCTTTGTAAGTGATGTCACATACCTCTCAAATTGAGCTCCAAACGATAATAGATTGCTGGTATTTAAAGAAAGGAATGACTGGAAGTGGGAAAAGCAAGAGAACTGCAATACCAGGGTAAGGCAAAGCCAAGGATTCCGATTTAAATGAATGCTCAAAGAAAAATTTAATTTAATTTAATTTATTATTATTATTTTTGTAGAAGCAAAGTTGTTGGGTATTGTTGTATGAGAATACAATAGTGCATTGAAAGATATAATACTCTCATTTTATATAAATACGAGTGCTAAACAAGGCAAAGAGAGATTAAAAAAGATAAGGTTAACTACGTCGATAGGCATTCTTCAACATGGCAAGCTTGGTGTTGGACTACGATCAGTGGCCACCAAGTTGGCTGGACATGGCAAGACTATTAATTGAATAAACAACGGTCGATGTGATCTGGTGCTGTAGCTATGTCTGAATTGTAAGAGTCTTAGAGTCAATCTACAGTTGGACACAACTTTGTGGTCTTTGTGGAATTAGTGATGACTCTCTTCCATGATCATGGTGATCTATACGCAATTACTGGTGCCATTTATCATCATGCTATGTAGGACGATTCAAACTACACAACATAAGATCTGATCATAATCTACTTGTTCATTGTGGAGCTTTTGTGAGGAGTTTTTGCTTTATGGGCATTCTGAGAAAATATTCTAGATCTAGGGACAGTATTTCTCCTTTCTTTAACATTTACCAAAAAAGGTTTCGAAATGGAACGCCAAAGCTTTATGGTCCTTATTTCCACAAACTCTAGTTTATTTTACAACTTATATTTTAGTTATTAATAGAAGAACTCTTGTTTGCAAGTGAAAGGGTGCCCCCACGAGATAAATCATTGGTTGTGCAAACAACAAAAATGGTGCTTATTTATTTGCTTTTGTAGTTTATGTTAGGAAAAATGAATAGTGGCCATCAATCATTGACGACGCTTAGTAGGAATAACGACATTAGATGAAAGAGCATAGCCATGTCAATTTTGAAACCCAGTGTCCTTTTCCAATAGCACTTTCGTCTTAGGGTTGGGTTGGTCCATCTTGCCTAGGGGTTTCGAACAAGGCATGAAATTGAGATGGAATTGGCGACGACTTGGACATGAGGGAGGGGCCTTTGTGGCTAAACACTTTGCCTTGATGTTGTTACATGTGGATCTAACTCAAATAGAGTAGGAGTTTTAATTGTAGTGACTGGGTGGAATTTATGGTGACAACTTGTTACCTAACTATGGTTGATGCACAATAGACTTAGAATAGTCTTGTAAGCGTGACTCATATGTGACACAAATGCACTCTTTTGATGCACATTGTGTTATGCATGTGTGTTAAACTAATCGAAGTTAATGAAAAGAACCTAACACCAAGTAGATTCACAACTTAGTTAATCAAACAAAAATATCATGATAAAACATAAAGAAAAATTTAACTAGTTGCATAAAACATTGAATCTAACATAAAATGTAAACCTTCTTTGATTGTTGGATGTATTTTTAGATTGTAAGTATTATTTTATGAACTCGAACACAACTATGCACGATCAAGGAGTTCTTTAAGAAAGAGGAAGAGATCTCACCAATATGGTTTGATTGCCATTTTTGGTTCTTCTCTTACTACTCTTGGCCAAGTAGAAAGGGGGTTTGAACAAAGCTTTCCAATAACATGAAAATGCTCTTATCAAGTGCAAATGTCTTATAAGGACATGAAGGTGTATGGTGTAAGATTGGTAGGAAGGTACTAGGTTTCTTATATAGCTTTCCATTTTGAGAGAAGCTTGCAACCTAGTAAATGTGGGATAAAAGTAAAGTAGAATTAGAAATGGATAAATATGATTAGAAGAGATTAATTAAAGGTTAGTAACTCATGGGAGTCGGGGGTGATTTTATTAATCAACTAAGATTAATTAATAGGCCAAGTTAAACTTACAAAAGCCACTTGGAGATGATTTAAAAAAATTAGTAGAATTTGAAGGGTTTGAAAGAGAGATTTAACCAATAAGAAGGTTTATTAATTAAATAAGAGACTGAAAGACTTAATTGATTAATAATGATTAATTAATTAATTAAAAATGATTATAATTAACGAAGTGTCGTTAATTGGCATCCAGGATGAAGTATGAGATTAGTTAATTAACGAAGAGTCGCAATTGATCGAGACGATTAGGAATGTTAGCTAAGTAGTGAGAAATTACTAATTATAACAAAATGACGGGAAAAAGGATAATTAGTGCAATTTTAGTATTAAAACTGCGTAGTTAGATTTAGGTGTCTACATTTGCCCCTCTTTGATGTGGTGTAACACAAGCGACATAATTTCAAAGATAGCAGCCAATTTTATTTTGAAAGGATAGAAGAAAGATTAGTATGATGGATGATGATGCCCCCTCGAGTGTTGAATCTATGATGGATGATGATGTCACCTCTTGGAGTTTATGAATTTTTAGGATTTTTGAAAGTTTTATGAAACTATGCATAGGAAAACAAAGATGCAAATGTGCTCCCAACGAGAAGTGTGAATATACAAGGGTGAATCTCACACACATATACAAGGAGAAGATAAGCCGAATAAGGCCAAGATATATGTGTTCAACGTGATGATGAACTCAAACCAATGAAGTGTTAGGAAGGAGCGAGCATGCCCCCAGTGCAAGCTAGCCAGAAACATATGATAGAAAGAAGTAGAAGATTGTTAATTGAAAGGGAAAAAGTTTCCCTCAAACATGGTAAAAGGCAATCTTATACATGGATGTTTTGAACGAAGCGTAAAGAATACCGTGAATGCTATGGAAGGATATGAAAAATGTAGCTAGAAGACTCACGATGAATAATTGATGAGCCAAAGGCACAAATTGTGAGACAAAATAAGGACTAAAGAAAGAGTTTGAAACAATACACAGTAACATACTAGCCCTATTTTCTCATCGAGATCCAGT
Organism: Taxus wallichiana var. yunnanensis; assembly: GCA_018340775.1. Classification (NCBI taxonomy): domain Eukaryota; kingdom Viridiplantae; phylum Streptophyta; class Pinopsida; order Cupressales; family Taxaceae; genus Taxus; species Taxus wallichiana. Next base: position 616,424,886 of record CM031235.1, read on the forward strand.
GTGTGCACGTGAAAATTAATTATTTCTTGAAGGGAAGATTTTATAGGTAATAAGTGAAGACACACTAGCCAATGTGTAGGAATGATTGATTTGGAAAGTTGATTGGTGAATGGGGTGTGGAAGGAGATCTGTACATTGCTACGCTGCCAACCAAGTCCATAGCCCCGACGAAGATTTATTCGATTCCAGTCGCAACATTGCTCTCTGCTAGCTAGACATCCATAATCCCGATAGAGATACTTGAAAATACCCATAGAGAAAGTTTATTGCTTTATTTTTGATTGATTTTCTTTATGAAAAATTTATTTCATCTCTCTTGATTATTTTGATAATGGGTTAAGAACCACTGATGACTTGATGGAAGGATGTGGAAGTGATTGTGATGACGACATTGACTAGTGTCAACAAATACACCCAAAGGTCTTCACAACAAGTTTATTAAATGTATGATAGTGATAGGATCTCTAAGAGGTCATTCGTTCTTTAATTTACCAAGGTGATGAAAGACCAAGGTCAAACATATACCATAGAGATAAATTTCACACAATGAGCGCAAATAGACTAACCAAAAGATCACCAAAGGGATGAAAATGGTGGGTGATTTGCAGAGGAATGGAAGGAAAGGAAAGAACATCCATGTGTATGCAAAACTTGATTACAATGTTTGATGTTTGTACCTTTGATTTTTTGTAATGTTTTATGTTTTTTTCTCATTTTTTGGATGATTTTTTTTTTTTTAGATTTTGGATGGTTTTGTGAAGGGAAAACCGCAAAGAGAGAAGATGAAGATGGGGATAGATAGGAGGAAAAATATCCATGATAGGGTAGGAAGAATAGGATAGGATGGATTAGAAGGTTGGGACCAACAATGTCACTCCGTGTGATAGGATCCAACAACAATGTTTGCGATTTCTTTAATAAGGGAGACTAGGAGTTTTTGCTTATCAAGAGTGATATTATCTCCAATCTTGATGATCATTGTGAGATCATACTCGATAAGTGACTACGACTTATCTTGCAACATGGATTTTGTATGTGGGAGCTTGAGTTCCCTATCCATAGATTTGTTCACTTTGCACCATACTTGGCATTGGTGTGCATTTTTGAATTGTGTTTTTGAATTGGATTTGTGAATGTTGGATTTTTTAGAGCTTTGGAGCTCCTCAAATTTTTTGATTTTAGCTTGATGAAGAAACTGTTGGTGTTTCATACAAGCTAATGTGTGATTTTGTTGATCTCGAGAAGTGGGAGAAGAAAGTGGATGTTTGGGATTGATGATAGGAATGTTAGGGATGATGGTGGGATTGCCATAGTTGTTGATAGAGGGATGATATGATGGACAAATAGGATATGGTCTAAGGTTTGAAGGAAATGGGCCACTAGGAGGTGACCCAAGAATTGATGACAATGAGCTACTCAAAGGTGGCTTACGTATAGAAGATGATGGGCTACCCGGAGGTGTCTCATAGATGGAAGATGAAGGGCTACCCGGATGTGTCCCATAGATAGAAGATAATGGGCTACTAGGATGTGGGCCAAGTATAAAAGGTAATGGGCTACCACGAGGTGACCCATATATCATAATGAGATACTAGGAGGTGGCCCATAGATAGAAGATAATGAGTACCAAGAGGTGACCCAATTGATGCCCAGAAGAAGACGATGGGCTACCTGGAGGTGACCCAAGGAAAGAATGTGTTTGAGGAGGTGTGATATGTAAGGAATGATTGGGTGATGAGAAGATAAGAGAGGAATCAAGGATAGACCCTGTCATTTCACCATGTAATGGGAAATGAGAAGATGGAAGAACAAGAGGAGGATCAAATTTGATGATCTTAGGCTCTTCCTCACCAATGTTAGGTTGATCGTAGAGACCGGTCTCTTCATTGAAATACACATGTATCAAGGTCAAAAGAGAATCCTTGCTCGTGTTCTTCTATAATGATGTCATCGTGTAACCCCATGAATTCTCCAATTGCTTCTTCATTATGAAAGAAATCGATTGGTATGGGTCGTTGTTGGTCAATGATGATAGAAGGTTGATTGGAAGGACTTGACGACCAAGAGAGATTGGATTTGGATTGGTAGAAGAAGAAGACTCAAGAGACGAATTAGATTTGGATTCGATGTCTTGAGAATGGAATTATATGAGGATTTAGGATAGGTTGGTATTGGCTTACTTAGAAGATTGCATAGTGCAGATAGAAGAAGGGGGTTCTGTGGAAAGAGAGAGGACCGTGACTCGGGGTCAAATTGAATGTTTGATTAGAGGAATTTGCACCAACATGTATCTTAAATGGAGGAAGATGTCGATCGATGGTGACTGATTATTCCATAGAAGAAAGTTGATTGGACGAGGCTCAGGAGTTTGAGGAGAATTAGAAGAATAGAATTGATTAGGAGATGAAGGTGGGGAAGTGGAAGATAAAATAGGTTCCCTATTGTCAATAACATGAGGAACCACTTGAGATCTAATCCTAATTGGCATTATTTTATGTGAATGCATATACCTATTATTTTTGATTGAAATCCTTTAGGTTGAAGGGATTTTAATGTCAATTTGAGTAACATAACAATGACCAACTAGACATTTTGCAAATATGGGGATGGTTTTGTGATTTTCCAAAGGGAACCTAAGGAAAACATACATCATACGACACAATTTTGATAGTCAAGCAAGGTTTGAAAAACAAGTTACAAGTGTGAATGTCAAAATGGTTGATGAAATTTTGGCAAAGTAATGATTGCGAAGGAAGATTTTCCTAGGTGTGAATGTCACAAAAGTTGTTTAAGGCAACTAGGAAAATTTGAACAACACAACAACACAATTTTAACACTTAAATAATGTTTGAGAAAACAAGATTTAAGTATCAAAAAGGGGTTGATATGATTTTGTGAAGAATAACGCAACTTCAACACTTAAATCAAGTTTTAAGAAAACAAGGTTTAAATATAAAAAATGGTTGATACAATGCGGGAATGTAACAATGCAATTCCAACACTCAAATCAAGTTTTTAGAAAAAAATTTAATTATCAAAAGGGATTGATACAATGTGGGTAGTGTAACAACACACTTTCAACACTCAAATCAAGTTTAAGAAAACAAGGTTTAAGTATCCAAAAATGGTTGGTACAATTTTGGCAACACTTCAGATAGTGTACTTTGATAAAAGGGAGCCAAAATTTGTGAAGGGGGAATCTGATTCATGATCAAATATATGCGGCAAAACTTCGGCAGAGTTTCACCTTGTTCTAAAACAAAGTGGAAACTAAGAAAAATTGTGTAGTAAGGGTTTGATACCAATGATAATGGATATGGAAAAGTTGGCACCGATATCAAATAACTTCCTAGGGATTTTGTTCTCAAAACTCACCAATATTTGTCTCAACCGTGCACGCGTACTTAGAAATAAATCTTGGATACAAACTATTCCCCACAATCTATACGAACAATATTTGGTATTCCTCATGGGTTTTACTAGTCAAGTGGGTGATGGGGCACTTCCCGTTTCGTCAGCCAATTCCCTCAATATGCCAACTACTTTGAGGTTCTTGTGGTACTCCTCACAATGAGTTTTATAGCTTAATCTAAAGCACTTCTTATAGTTTAAAGTGTATGGGTTTTAGCCCTTATCAGAACCTACAAATATAATGTGATTTGTTCGTTTTTATTTTCTTTTAAAATGTGATTGTCTTAAACACCTTTCTTTGACCAGACAACCTACACACAAAGCATTAGTAATTTGTTTCAATTTTTGTCTTTGAAAAGCGTAAATGGTCCTACACTCAAAGGATTAGTAGTTTTCCATATTACCACAATGTTATAAAAATATCAAAGATTGCAACAATTTCGATTCTCCAAGTCACTCGAAGCACAAGAGAAGAACATACGTGGCATTTGACCAAATCAAACCAACATGAAAATTTTAAAACCAAGACAACAAGTGTTAGCCTAAACTTTCAATCAAATGACAACCATAATGTTAGAAAAGTATAAAAAATTGTAGCCATTTTGGACTCAAGATTGCTCAAAACGCAAGAGAAGAGCATACATGGTTTTGATTAAATTATAGCAAAAAAGAAGATTTCTAAAAAATACTTGAAATGTTAGCACTAATTTAAACAAATAACTTGCATATCAGAATAAAAACATGTATAAAACAATAGGAAATTGAAAATTAGAAACGAGAGATTCGGGAATTTTGAGAAAAAATGACACAATACGCTAGCACATACACATAAACACTAGCACAAACAGAGGGACACTAGCACAAGCAGAGGGACACTAGCGTGTGCAAGATGAAAGACAATGTAATGCTAGCTCATGCATAGGTACGTAGCGTAGGAAGGACACTAGTGTGCACAAATAAACGCTAACACATGCAAACCAAAAATTAACGAGAGCTAGCGCGCGCGTACAGGACATATGCTAGTGTGTGTATAAAAATGGTAGCACACACAAATGAATGCTAGTGTAAATAGATGAACGCTAGCGTAGAAAGATGAACGCTAGTGTGGATAGATGAATTCTAGCGTGTAGAGCAGGGAAAAATAGACAAAGAACGCTAATACAAGGAATGATACACATGCGAGTGCAAACATATTTTTAGTGTAACACTATCGTGTGTAATGAGACAGAAGCGTGTACAATGACATGGTAGCACATACGATGATGATACAATAACAAAGACAATGATGAACGCTTGCGTAAGGAACCTATGCTGCACAAAAAAATGTCAAAAAGAGCCAAAAAACACAACTTAGATTTTTCTCATTAAGACTCATATTTGATTGTATTTTGCCTCCTAAATACCTACAAAGAGGACTCAACACTATCAAACATCATGATACATGCAAAAAAACAAATTTCAACAATTTGAAAGAACTTTAAATGTAAAATGAAGTCTAAATTAAGAAAACATAAATAATGCGCATGCGATAAATGAGTGTCCCACCAAACATGCCATATGTATGCATGTTAAACTAATCTAAGTTAATGAAAATAACCTAACACCAAGTAGATTCATAACTTAGTTAATCAAACAAAAACATCATGATAAAGCATAAAGGAAAGCTTAACTAATTGCATAAAACATTGAATCTAACATAAAATGCAAACCTCCTTTGATTGTTGGATGTGCTTTTAGATTGTAGGTACTTCCTTTATGAATTGAACACAACTATGCACGATCAAGGAATTTCTCCAAGGAAGAGGAAGAGATCTCACCAATATGGCTTGATTGCCATTTTTGGTTTTTCTCTTACTACTCTTGGCCAAGTAGAAAGGGGGTTTGAACAAATCTTTCCAATAACATGAAAATGCTCTTATCAGTGCAAATGTCTTACAAGGACATGAAGGTTTTTGGTGTAAGATTGGTAGGAAGGTACTAGGTTTCTTATATAGCTTTCCATTTTGGGAGAAACTTGCAACCTAGTGAATGTGGGATAAAGGTAAAGTAGAATTAGAAAGGGATAAGTATGATTAGAAGAGATTAATTAAAGATTAACAACTCATGGGAGTTGGGGTGATTTAATTAATCAACTAGGATTAATTAATAGGCCAAGTTAAGCTTATAGAAGCCATTTGGAGATGATTTAGAGGGAAATTAGTATAATTTGAAGGGTTTGAGAGGGGGATTTAACCAATAAGAGGGTTTATTAATTAAATACAAGATGGAAATGATTAATTCATTATACTAGTTAGTTAAAAAAGTGTTGTTAATTGATTGAGACGAGGGGGAATGTTAGATAATTAGTGGGAAATCACTAATTACAACAAAATGACGGGAAAGAGGATAATTAGTGCAATTTTAGTATTAAAACTACATAACTAAATTCAGTGTCTACATGTTATCCCAAAATTTGGGCTTACTGAACAAATTTTGGGTAGCCTATCAAGATTCTCATTCTTGAGGGTCCTTAGGGTTCATCTTTTTCGAAAATCCAAAGTTTCGACCTAAAATGTGCAAATTTTGTGTTTTTTGGGAATTTGGGTTCACCATACATAAAAAAACATGTTAAATGTTTCCGAAATCCCAAAGGCCGACGCACTTAGCGTATTTCGAGTTTTGGGATTTGAAAACATTAGAACATGAAGTGGTGAAAACATGTTAATTGCTAGATGTTTTCCGAATCTTGAACCTCGAAACACTTTGTAGTGTTTCAAGTTTTTAGGAATTAGAACAATCAAAACATGGGGAAGAAAAGACATGACATGCGCTCAATGTTTTCCAAACCTCGAATCCTGACACAAAGGTGTTTAAGGTTTTCAAGGATAGGGAACATCAGAATATGTCAAGGAAAAAACATGTATGACGCAATGCAAACTCTGATCCCTGAAAGGCATTCTATGTCACATGTTTCATGTTTTTGGGACACAAATGCACAAAAACATGTCATGTCAAATGTGTTCCATTCTTGATTATTGAAAGACATTGGACCTAGTGTATCGGATTTTCACAACCCAATTGCATGTTTGCATCAATGTCATTTGCGATCAACATCTTGATTCTTGGGTCAATACATTGAAAAGTTAAATTTAATTTTCACTTTTCAACTAATGTACAATTACCGCCAATTCTAAAAGGGTAGATATCCACGTCATTCTTACCTTGTATGAATTCCAATTTTTACTGTGAGGACTTGTTTTCAACTCTCAATCCCCAATCACATTTTTTCAATGATTTGATCACCGTTTTTGCATGAATAGCTCACACCCATTTGATTTCTTGGTGACTTTATCATTTTCCTTGTTTTTATGAGATTTTCTCGGGGTTTTGCTTATTTTTCTCGCTTTGTTTTGTTAAAGTGTTGTTTTTCCCTTCTCCCCCTTCTAAGGTTTCTCTGTTTGAGATTTTTCTTAGCGTTCTTCATCTTTTTGTTTTCATCTCGGGGAAGAAGTGGGATTTTAACTAAGAATCCTTAAATCAACATTGGTCAAAATTTCCATCATGAAAGACATGTCAAAAACCCCAACATGAACTTGTTGTAGACACTAAATCACGTTGTAGTCATATTTTCTAATCACTTAATATCCTAGGCACACCGACCTATCACCCGGCCCAATCGGGTGCTCACCCGAGGCATGCCTGTGCACCGAGCCTCTCCTTTATGTGAGATTTATAAGAATTTTTATCAATATTAGGGGACAATGCACATATATAACTGCATGCATTCTAAGATAGAAACAAGGAAACTAGATCTAAGCATAAATGCACCATAATATAGATGAGAACATCAAAATACAAGGGGAATCAGATCTGGACCATGAGCATCATCAAGAACATAAGGGTTTGGATCCATAAACATAAAAGAAAACATATAGATCAAGATCCATGACTCAGATATTTAGAACATTCCCATTGTATTAATTCCTCAATATTACAGTAGCCAAATACATTAAAGAAACCATGAATGGAGCTAATACAACAATAGGGTCCCCATATATTCTCTACAATAGTTTCATTATAGAGATTACACCCATGCTTCCCTTAGCTCTCACTCTCCATACACACATACATTCTTTTTTTTTTTCCCGTAACACACACACACTTCTTTCCATGCAAAACAATACATAAGAAGGAACTGGAAGGAATCTCCTCTAACTCGCTTCATCATTACCCAAGAACATGCCAAATGTCATCATGTCTTTCCATACTCAAGTATCCTCAACATGTAGATGCCAACTAGCCGTAACTAACTCCACTTTTATAGCTCCTAATCCTCTCATGATAACCATAATGATACCTAGAATATGCTTTCCTTGAGCTACAAGTCTTCATAGCTTAACTTTATCCATAACTAAATTTGGTCGCCTTTCCATGTGTTCCTTTAACGTGAATTTATCCATAGTCCAAAAAGTGACTAAGTCCTGAACCCATCCCTGCTGGCGCGAGCCTTCACGCATTCCCAAAATTTACCTCCGCACGTGCTTTTGCGCCCGCCCCACACGACACAAATCCTCTCACCTCAGTACTTGGTTATTTCAAGGGCTCAACATCACCCCACACTAGCTCGATTTCCACCAACGAAAATCCTTCGCGCTCTTCGAACAAAACTTTATCGACAAAAATCAGCTAAGGAAAAAAGAAACTTATATGCCACCATCACCTAGAGGACTAACTAGATTAACTCGGGAATTCTGCATCTATTTCCCCCTTCAACTTTTTCCATGCCTCCAACTCTGTCAATTCCTTCCCTGGCACCTCTCCTACTAAACCGGGTACTTGGTCTGGTGTGATATCTTCCACCTTCTCCTTCAACTCCTTAATCACCACCACTAACTCCATGCAAAGACCCTCGAAATCATCCATACATTCGGTGATGGAGTCTCGAGTTCACCAATCCGAACTCTAACTTCTCGCGTTTGGTCTTTATTTTATCCTTCTGCATTGTGGTGTCAACAATCAATTATGCGCGCTCAGACTTGTTAGTTGGACCTTCTCCTACAAGGCCTTGAGGGTGGCCTCCTCCTCTGTTACTCGCGTGTCAATGATGGGCTTGCACTTCTCGGTAGTTGTTAAAACCCCTATCTACTAGTATATTTACTTCCTTGAGTTGGGTGAGCAAGTCCTCCAACTCAGTGATTCGGGATTCTATAACGATCTTGTTGTTTTCTTTTTCCTTGGCAAGTTCTTCAGTGGTAGACCCCGTGCCATCCTTGATGTTGGCTAGCAACATCCCCACAAGGTCCTCCAGATACTCCATTTCATCACCATAGTCTATCCTATCTTGGCTTCCCAGCGCGAGACATTGCTCCAAAATACGCTTAACTAGGGCACCACTCGATCATAAGCCTCCTTAGTTCGCACCTACTTCCCCTTTAACCCTTGTCATAATATCTCTATTTCCTTCTCTTTCCATTTCTTTTCTGTAATTAAGGATCAAACGGTTGCCCCTGCATCCATGCTGCGTCTTACCACCTCTGAAGACATCTTTTACAACACATTGCACCCCTGCTCATTGGTGAGGTGGCTTGGATCCACCACCTTGTATGTCTCTCCTTCCTTCTTCTTCTAGATGAATGGTCTCGATCACGTGATCATTGACCTCGAACTCAGGCTCCTCTACATGGCAATGCAGGTTCTAACTTATCATCTTCCTTGTTCTTGTCACACCTCCACTCTAATCCAAAATATCCCACGCATGTAGCTTCTCTCGTGGGGAGGGTACCTTGAAATATTGTGCATAACACCTTCACGGGATCATCCATGAAGTCCATATGTGGGGACATAGGCATCCACTTCTTCCTTACACCTTGCACTTTTTTTGTTGCTTCTTTGATCCTGGAGTGAATCCTTTATCCTCATTTATGACAAAGAGTCTCCCTTATCTTCTTCCTTTTGTTTGGTGGGTGTGTAGGAGAGACCCTCACGTTGGAATCTAAGTTTCCTCCATAAAATGAGCCTTCTCCTTGCCGCACACATCAACTACCGCCTTGGTGTCTTCCTCAACCCTTCTCTTCTCTTCTTCCCTCGAGCTCAGCCTCAAGTTCCTCCATGAAGGTTATGGTATCTTCTTCGAGCATGTTTCCATTGCCGAACTGAAAGCTCATGTACATTTTGTCTCTTTTGTTCCGGATCCTATCCTCCAGGTAACTCACCTTCCTCGCTCTCTGCTTGTGAGTCCTCAATGCTTCTCGGCTATGATGTACTTGCACCCCCACTTTACCTCGATGCATATAGTATCTTCTCTTCCGGGAAGTTTCCAACTTCCCTTCACCCTCTTCTTCTTCTACTACTACTTCTTCCTGCTGACTAATTTTATTGGTGGGATCGGCACTTCACATGGCCTTGGGAAGGTGGTGTCTCTAACCTCCACCTCAACTCCTCCCTGCGTCTTGGGGTGCAACTATACAAATACCTAGTGGATGTAGCCCTTGATGGTAACATTGACTGCGGGTGCAGATCTAGAAAGTCAAGCTCCAAGGCCTCCACATATGCTGGCCTTGAGTTATATTTGTAGCTCGTGCACAAGGTGTGCACATATCAACAATTCACCTTATCCACGTTGAAGGTAAACTATTGCACATAATTCAACTGGTTGATGACACACTTCATGTACTTAGCGGTGAATGTAAAAAAAAGTTTGCATCATGACCCCAATTTTCCTTTGGCCATAATGAATCGTGCCAAACAGAAGTGTTACGTAATAACGAACTGCACTTGGTCCCCAAACATCTATGGTAGCTCATGCAGGATGTGCCATTCATTTTCAAAATCTCCACATAGCCTCTCATACCACTTGTTCATCCGCACCTTGTAGGTGTTTGAGATGGACCCGTCACAAGTGAATTGTTTAAACTGCATAAACAGAGAGATAGTGGGCCTGTGGGTAAACCCACATGTTCCCTTCTGGTCCATCTAGGACACCGATTTCCTAGAATACAATTAATAATAGTATGGACCCCCAAGTTATTTTCACTCCTAAGTCATTCTGCACTCGCGCCTCCTCAATGATACTATCCGCAATAAATTGTGCAAAGTTGTAGTGTGCCTCACTTAGAAACTCTGTAGGCAACATACAAGAACCTTTTGTTGATGTCCGTCCATCTCTCCGATGCTCCCAATTTGTAACTAATGAGTCAGGAGGTGAATCTCAATGCTTTGGGTCTATAAGATCCGTAATAACTTGAGCCCTTCCCCTTCTCATAGTTTAATTGTTTTGCTAACTCTTCCACTTTCACAGTGGCACCCAAATCAAGGGCCATATTCTCACCAAATATTTTGTAGGCCCGTTACCTTATGGATTAAATTTCCCATGAGTCTCATCCTCCTCCCCAAAAGTAGAAGAAGTATTCATGCACTCGCGACATCAACCATTTGAAAAGTGGTGCGGGTTTAGCAAAAAACAACAACTCCCAAAGTTACAAAACCCCAGTCTTCTAGCAACTCCTTCATCACCAAATCATCTACCCTAGGGTTTCCTTGTTCGTCTAACCTGGGATCTCCTTATAGATCCTTCCACATCAATTTGTCATGGTCGGTTATGTGGTTGAACTTGCTGATTTTGCACATGTATAACTTCGAGCTCCACTTCTCTATCTTAATAACCCCTGGAGGGTATTGCATTTCGGATAAGTTTCCACAGGTTCTTCCTTTTCTACTACTAGTCTCTTATTCTTATTCTTCTTTGGTGTCATCTCTATTTTTCTTCTCGTGCCCTAGGTGCTTCTGACTTTTCCCTGTCCACCCAAACTTGACAACTTCAATCGCTTCTCCTTCACGCAACCCTTGTTCTCTATATTCTCCTCCTCCTTTTGCACAACTAAAGATCATTATGCCATAACTCACACAACTTCACTGGTTCATGCCAAGTACCTCACTTTCTTCTCAAAATCTCATCACACTTCAAGCTTGGGAGCATGAAAATTTTCTAAGGAAAGTAGTCAAAATGACTACCTTTACCCTCTATTTATAATTTTTCATAACCTCGATGTCCTTGACCCACACGTTTTTAAAGTCACTTTTTAATAAAGTACTTTTATCACTTAAGTCAACTTCCGCGACTCTCCTTCACACGCACTATATTCGTAACCTTCTGCACGCCAATAATACTACTTTCTACCACATATTTCCTTCACGTGCTTCACATGTGCCCAAGAACATAACCTCTATGTTGTCCACCAAGTAGTTACATATATTGCCAGCCTACCTCATGTTATACTACCCGATCGTTGCTTCTCTTTTGTGTGGTCTATACTCAACTCATCTTTTTTTCCAAGACACCTTTATTATGGCACAAATTCGAACACCTTTTTCACTACGCACAGGGAACACATTTGAACACCTCCTCCACACAAATCGGTCTTCTTCCTTTCACTAGTCATCTAGAATGAGTCTTCCAATAATCCATCTTCCTTAGAAACGCGCCAATGTTTTTCAAATTTAGATGCCAATCCACCCCACACTAAAAGTATGTGTGGTCCTCTGCACATGAAATCACTTTAAATGTATTTAGATACGACACACCAACATGCACAAAACATAGAACATAAAGGAAAAACAAAGTGATGAAGAAAGGAAACACATAAAAGGAAAAATGAATTAAGGGAAATCTTAAGCTAACTAAGCAATACTGCCTTATTTACAAACACACTAAAGACTTATTTATAGTAGGGATTCAACCTACTCCCGTTAAATAAACTGGGTAACCTTGTGCCATCCAGTGCTTGTAATTGGAAAGCACCTGAATCAAGTATGTAAGTAATAGTATATGGTCCCAACCAATGTACCTTAAACTTCCTTGGGTGGCACAAAAACTTAGAATCATACAGTAGAACAATCTGCCCAACCTCAAACTTCTTGTTTTTAATGTGACAATCATGCCATTCCTTCTATCGTTCTTTCTCCATCTAAATCCATCTAGACACACCTCTCATCTAACTCCATAAATTTATCAATGCATTAATATGATGCTTATTCATTACCCAATCCTCCTGCACACACAATACAAAAAGATGGCAACATGAATTCCACAGGATAATCGCCTCTCGTGCCAAACACCAATTGAAAGGGTGTGGCCTTGTTCAATTGCTTATAAGTTGTTCTATATGCCCATAGCACTTGTAGAGACTTTATCATCCCAATCTCTTCTTTTGACATCACAAATATTTGTTAACATGTGGCTTAATATCTTGTTAAATGCCTCAACAGTTCCATTAGCCTGAGGGTGATAGGGCGTAGTTTTGTGATGCACCACCATAAAATTTTCCAACAAGATTCGAACAGTCTCATTTAAGAAATGCATACCCCTATCACTCATTAAGCTCAATGGATATCCATACCTACTGATTATGTTCTCTCATAAGAACCTAGTTGTTGTTGCCACCATGCGATCCTTTGTAGGCATTGCCTCTACCCCCTCTCGTAAGATAAACTATGCAAGTAATAATATAACGCGAACCTGTCCTATGCGTGACTGGGGAAATAGGGCCCATAAAGTCAATTGCCCACTTTTCAAATGGCTCTACACTAGTAATAGGTCTTAGTGGCATTTCATCTCTTCATCTTGGTTTACCAAGGTACTTGTATGATCATAGACCTTGCAATATTCAATACAATCCTTGTAAATTGTTTCCCACCAAAGGCCTTCCAATAGGATCTTGCGCGATAGTATTTCCTACATAGTAACGTCCTGCAATACGACCATGAGCTTCTTCCATGATTATAGTACACTCATGTTCCAACACACAACGACACAAAACCTCATCTCGATCTAGTTTACATGTCCCTGCCAATTAACATATACGACATGATGCGTATAGCCAACTGATTTTTCTCCAAGGCCTTCATTCTTTCTGGCACCACACCCATTCATATTAATAAAAACAATATCCTCCAAGTCGAGGGTGCGATCTGCAATCTAGACAACATGCATATGACATTATTTCCTCAAAGCTCCGCGCATCCTCTCTCGAGTCAATCCGTGATAAATGGTCATGTCCTAAATTGCTCTTCCCTGGTTTCACCACAACCATAAACTCAAACTCCTGAAACAATAAGACCCATCGACATATGCACCCTTGCAAAATGGGCTTGTTCACCAAGTAATTTAATTCCATGTGGTCCGTGTAGAAAATGAAAGGCATTGCTAGCAAATACTACCTAAATTTGTGTAGCATGTAGATCATTGACAATTCCTCGTGCTCCGTGGTTGTATAATTTTGATTATGCTAGAGTTAACTTCCTACTAGAAAAACACAAGGGATGGTCAACAATCCCCTCTCCAGGATTGTGCTAAGACCACTCCAATTGCCATTCCTGATGCATCTACGTGCACATGAAAGGGCTTATCCCAAGAGGGAAAATGCAGGATGGGCACAGTGGTAAGTTTGTCCTTCAGTGTGTCAAAAGCCATCTGTTGCACCTCACCCCAATGGAATTTACCTTTATGTTTCAAAAATCCTCTAATGGCGTGAAAATCTTGGCATAACCTTTGATAAATTTTCTGTAATATCCCGTGTGCCCTAAGAATCCATGCACAATGCTTTGACTGGTAGGCTCCTCCAAACCCAAGATAACAACCACTTTTGCAAGGTCTACCAATAATCCTTCCTTACATATGATGTGACCAAGTAAAGTGCCAAATGGGGTAGCAAAGACACACTTCTTAATGTTAAGCAAGATACTCAACTACGCCGTATCTCTCAAACATCAACCTCAGATTGTCACAATGGTCTCTTACTAACCCATACACCATCCAATCATCCAGGTAAACTTGCAAGAAACTTATGGATGAAGTCTTGAAAGGCCTGTACTATAATGCATGAAAACATAGTAGGTGCATTCTTTAATCCAAAAGGCATAACGGTATAGGAAAAAATTCCCCACTCTGTCATGAAAGTGGTCTTCTCCTAGTCTTCCTTTGTAATTCTCACTTGGTGATAGCCTAAAATCCATTTGTAAAAGAATAGATCTCCCGCCTTGCTACTCCTTCCAAGATTTCCTCAGTAAATGGGGTTGGAAAAGGATCTATGACACACACAAAATTCAAATCCCTATAGTCAACAAAAATCCTTATCCTTCCATCATTTTTAATACTAATTACCATCGGGCTCACCCACTCAGATTCCTCAATTGCCTCAATGATCCCATATTCTATCATCTTGTCAATTTCCTCCTTAACTTTGATGCGCAAATTCAGATTCATCTTATAAGGTCTCTTCCGAACTGGGCACACACCCTCTTTTAACTTAATCCTCATTTCTCCCAATGAGGGATGTACTCCTTTTAATTCATGGTACCCACACGGAACAAATCTTGGAATTCACATAGTAGATCAATGATTTTGACACTTCTTATTCTCATCCAATAATCTCTAATGACAACTTCCTTAGCTTTGTCTCTCGTACTCAATGTTAAATTTCTTTTTTAAGGGCTCATGGTATGCGCGTGCTTGCTCATCTACTTTATCTAATACTTCATGCATACCTTCTAGTATGGTTAACATCCAAGTTTTCCACCTCCTCATCATCTATCAAATAGACTAACTTTCCTTTTTCTTTGTCTAGGAAGGCACACTCAAGTTACACCTCCTCCGTCTCTTCTTCTGGTTATTAATCTACAAAGCATGCCCCAACTCGATTCTCCTAAAAATTCTAGGATCCGGTCCTCAGCCATGACACTATCTCCCATAGTAAGGCACTTGACTACCTGTAACACCTCATTCACTAATGGCTTCAAACTTTGATACTCAAAATTTTGAATAATATCCATTATCGGTTCTACCCAGTTTCTCTCTTGTGACACATCTATGGATTATCAAAAATAGATGTGTGTCTCAGTAGTGTGAAAAAGGTGTTCAAATTTGTGCCATAATAAAGGTGTCTTGGAAAAAAATGAGTTGAGTATAGACCACGCAAAAGAGAAGCAACAATCAGGAAGTATAACATGAGGTAGGCGATGGTATAGGGAACTACTTGGTGGACAATGCAGAGGTTATGTACTTTGGCACAATGAAGTGCACGAAGGAAGTATGTGGTAGTAAAGTAGTGTCGGCGTGCTAGAAGGTTACGACTGCAACGTGTGAAGGAGAGTCACGGAAGTTGACTTAAGTGATAAAAGTACTTTATTAAAAAGTGACTTTAAAAACGCGTGGGTCAAGGACATCGAGGTTATGAAAAAGTATAAATAGAGGGTAAAGGTAGTCATTTCGACTACTTTTCCTTAGAAAAATTTCATGCTCTCGAGCTTGAAGTGTGACGAGGGTTTTGAGAAGAAAGTGAGGTACTTGTCACGAACTAGTGAAGTTGTGTGAGCTGTGGCGTGATC
This sequence comes from Taxus wallichiana var. yunnanensis, assembly GCA_018340775.1. Lineage (NCBI taxonomy): Eukaryota > Viridiplantae > Streptophyta > Pinopsida > Cupressales > Taxaceae > Taxus > Taxus wallichiana. The sequence goes on from CM031235.1 coordinate 616,440,657, forward strand.
TTGTGGTGTAGTAAGAGGAGGAGAAAAAAGTAGAGCAGCAAGGGGTTGCATGAAGGAGAAGTGATTGAAGTTGTAAAGTTCGGGCGGATAGGAAAAACTCGAAGCACCTAGGGCACAAGAAGAAAAACAGAGATAAGGATATCTTTCCATATGCTTTGTTGACAATCCATGTGCACCTCTACTTATCACTGCTATCATTAGCACCATTTATATCAAGTGTGTACTCATTGAAAATGGATCTACCGTTAATTTATGTGCTCACTCCCTTTTAAAGAAAATTGACATTATTGATAATCGATCGCTAAAAATTCCACTCTCATTCGTGGTTATGATTCCACTACTTGCTCATGCCTAGGTACTATCACATTACCTATACAAGTCGGGCCTAAGATTGTTCCTACAATATTCTTCATTATCAATGCTTCATTTCAGTTTAATCTCTTGTTGGGTAGACCTTGGATTCACGCAATGCATGTTGTCCCATCTACAGCCACCACTGTGTTAAATTCTTACATGATGGCTATGAACATACCATTGTTGCTGACCTTGATCCATTCAAGTTCTGTCACATAGACCCCATTACTGCTATTCCTATCCCTCCATCGCAGCCTATTCCATATAGTCATATTGATACATACAATGTTTATCAATCTAGTGCTTCACAACTTTCTTCCATAGCAGCAAGCATTCCATCTATTTCTACTCATACTACTGCTATCATTTCACCCACCGTATCTGCTCCACTAAATGCTTCCACTCCGCTCATTGAGACTCCTCTTGCTCCTGCATATGACTCATCTCCTACCGATATTATTGATACTACTATCCAGCATGACCATGCCATCACTGATGATTTTGATGACGAGGTCGATACCGTTGAGCTTACTGATGACAAATTGTGTAACCTTAATTTTACTCCTATCGAGATAGATGACTCATACTTCAATGATACTTTTGTGGCTATTGGCCCTAGTGAATATAAATTCAAGACACCCCCTCCTACTACTAATGCTATGTTTCTTTATTGAGGGTTTGTCCATATGTTGGACGTTATACCACCTATCTCATTTTCTCATGAGGATCCCACACTTGCGCTTCCTCCTTTCACTTGCACTCTTTTCATGAATAAATCTTATTGGCATCACATTCCATTTGATCTTGCTTGCTCTAAAACTGTTTGCACATATGATGGCTTGGCTCAACTTGGATTCACACTAGATGATCTCATCCCTCCATCTTGTTCTCCTCATTTATATCATGGATATGTTCACATTACTACTACTTATGGTCTCTAAGTCTTTCATCTATCAGTTTTTGTTGCACGCACTTCTCGCACTCACTCTTAGGCAGTCTTGAATTGACTACATTGGTGGCACATTAGATCCTAGTCATATCGACATTTCATTCACCATTCTATTCAACCACGTTTTCATTTGCAATGATTTATTTCTTGGATATTCACAAAATATTACTCAATGGTATGCACACGTATGTCCATTACCACCTTTCACTGACGAAGAATACACAATGGGCATGTACAATCTACGCCGCAATGGATCCTTACTTGATCAACCTCATACAATTTCCTACCAAGTATCTGATGCATATCCATTCAAAAGTTACCATGAAAATGATGATCTCTTAGATGACATTACTTGATCATTATCATCATCACACACTTGGGGGCATGATGCTTACTATCCCCCATTCTAGCATTGTTAGGTGTCTTGTATTTTTACCATTTCACTTCTTGCTCCGCATATAGTATGTCACATGTGTCTCACACATCTTGATACATTTTTATCATCATTACCCGATGACGCACTCTTGTGCTATGGTTCACACTTGACTTTTGTTGAGGGCTCACTACATTCATGAACCTCACATCATCACATTACACACTACACACTCGACATATTCACAACACATCTTTCTCACGTACATTGAACGTGACTCACTACCATATGACGCACTCTAGTTTCATAGTTCATAATCGATTGCTAAGGGTCTAAATATGAAATGAACCTCAAAGCACACTCACACACCCTATATGCTCTACATTTTATCGATCATATATTTCTAGTGCACAATTCAAACCATTTCCCAATGACACAATCTTGTTTTATGGTTCATTATTGACTGCCGAGGGGTATTTTATAAATGAACCTCATCTCATGCATAATTATTCACATTCACTCGGGGGCACACTGCTCCTATCACACTCACACTACATTCTATTCCATTTCACACTCACAACATACTACATATCTTGGTTGCACATTGGTCTTGCTTATTTATTCTCACATGTACATTTTGCTTACTATGTTAGACAAATATTTTGTATGTCATTATCTTTATCATATACACATGCACATTCACTTGCCTTCTAGTTGTGATCACATATTTTACATAGATTGTTACACACAACATGGATGTTGACACACTCTTGCACCTCTTACTAGTCTCGCAACAGGCTCTTGGGGCATCCACTTTCGTACACATCACAAGTGTTATTGTTTCATTTTATACTACTTCCTATTCATACTAGCACACTACTATATTAGATCATACACATTTTGACATACTTTATATATTTCTAACATGCTAACAGGTGCTTCATGTGCATCATTTTCTTTGTAGGAACTCTTTGCTACCATGGTTGTTTGATATCTTGCTTGTCACTATTTTTCATTGTTTGCCATTGTTTGCGGGATTTTCCTATGTCTTGCTTGTTATTTGATTGCTTGTATGCTTTTGGCCATTTCAGCCTTGATTGTCTTGCGACATCATGAGTGATGTCCCATGTTTGCAACCGACTTGTCACGGTCTACGTTGTCTTGCTTGCTTGCTTAGCTTACATCTACATGCATATTTTTCTTGTTTACACTAACACTTGTTTTCAACCACTTTGTTTGTGTGTGCCTTGGTTTCTAGCAAGCACACCCCCCCCTGTAGGGCATCAATTTCAACACAATGTCTGGTCCTCCTTTGGGCTACATTGTCCTTGTGATGTCACATGTACCCAAAATGAGGGGGATATCATTGGGTGAATCACTCACCCGATATAACACGATCTACATCCACAATACAACACAATTGATCAAGATCGGTACAACATAGTCTTAAGTCTCAGCAAAAACACAAAATCTAACTTGGGTCCTTAGCACAACATAAACACCAACACCTAGACATAGACAATAGTTCATGGGTGCACCTGACCCTTCCTAGGTGCCTATGACCATGGGGTAGTTACACATTTTTTCTTTGATTGGCATAGTTTACCACAATTTACACAATGACTTTTATATGACATGCACAAATCCTTCAAAGACTTAACATGCATGTTTTCACCTCTTTTCTATTTTTCGCATTGGATTGATTGAACTGGATTAGATTTGAACACACCATATGTAGTGGTGTTTATACTTTGAGAAGCAGTCAAGGTTGGAGAATAACACTAGACCTTTCTCCCTACACTTCTTCCGCATTTGGCGTGAGATCACCCAAAAACTTGCACTTGGCGCAACTGACGTGAGATCGCCCAAAAAAATTGTTCTTCTACAACATTTTTAGGATCCTCTCTACTCTTTTCACTCATCACGGATCAGGTGCACATGTTTCTTTTCACATTTTTACATACTTTTTACACACTTTTTTACTTTTGGATCAAATTTTTCATATACACATATTTGAATACTCATTTTCTCTTCTCTTTTACAGTTTGTCCTTATGGGAAACATCGGTCACATCATAAAACATCAAACGTCATCGATAATATGTATAACACAACATCACACATACACTTTCACCCCTAGGGTCATTTTCACTTCCTCTTCTCTAGCTTCCACGCTTCACTTTTAATCACTCCACACTTTTCTTGTCTCCTCGACACACTTTTTTCCATCAATCTACATGGTTATTAGGTACACATATCTTATCTACTTTATGTTATCAATCATTCACTCAAAAACATAAAGTGGGGGTAAATTTAGACACTAAATCATGCACTTTGGGTATATTTCTAGGTCCTGATCACATACCATTATTTATATGATTCCTAAGCAATAAAATTACTAATTGACCACTGTCTTTGGCCTCTTTGCTTTCTTTCTATTTTCCTTCTTGGTCTCACACACCTTCTTACCCAGTCTAACTTTCAACACTTCAGCCTCGAATGTGGACACTAACACCTAACCAAACACCAGCCTAGGTGCCGCCATCCCCTTTGGGAAACTCCAAACTCTTTGTATCTTGCTCGCATATTTTAGGTCCTTTCTATCTATTGGGCATCTTATTTTCTTAGTGGTCGAATTTTAGTGGTTAATTACAAAATTCAAGCAAGGGAATCATATAAATACAAATATATGTGACCATAATAAAGGACCAAACACTAAGCATATACTATCATCACCTAAGGTTGTATCCAAAGGCATTTCAAGAGAATCAAAGCATCCATATAAAATCCATTCAAGGGACAAGGGACTGCATTCTTCTGTATACACTTCATAGGAGGGGAAGTTCATTTTTCCATGCACACATCTATCTACATTTTCTACATCTAGCTATTTCTCGCTATCAAGTGCAACTTGCATAAGAGCCATCTAGGGCACGATTATACACACATACAAAACTATATGGAGTCTAAAATGTAGTGCAAATGTAGTGCGGTGCCCGAATCGTAAATTCACGTAGTCGGTGACCACCAGTCGTCAGTCCGACTCCCCATTTGCATCTTTTTTATTTTTAGGATTTGATGTGTTTTAGGGTTTTACAGGTGCTCTTTCTCTTTGCAGGTTTCAGGTGAATTCAACGATTAAGCAACGAAGTACATGTGACTAAAGGTGACATCTAATGAACATTTCCAAACCCTATAAAATTGATTTTTGATGGTCTCGAGTAGTCATAGGCACCCGGAGGAGGTCTCGCATCTACCCATGTGTCCTTGACCTTGCATAGGTGCCCTAGTCCCGACATTCCCGATAGTTCGGATCTTTTAAGGCTCGGTTGCGACACTTTGTTTTCTTGTTTCATTCATTTTCTAGCTCATTAAAACTTCATATTTATCGCGAATCAACTAAGTATCTTACCCTCTCTCTTGCACTTAGGGTTTCAAATTTATTATGTTACTTGCTTGTGTCAAATTTGTAATTCATTTCTATATCATTACACTCGTAACTTAATTAGAATTTAACTTACTTGATTTTTGTCAAGGTTAAAACCACGACCTAATGTCTCATACTATTAGGGATGACAAACATGTGTTGACCTTTGATAAATAGGATTTCAAAATCCTGAAGGTGTTACACATGTCTTGATTTTTGATTTCATTTTGTTAGGATTTTTAGGTTGTTGATTAAGTTCAAATTCACGGCTAGTGTGTATTGGGATTTCAAGCCGCAAATCAAATCCAAACTATGACTAGTGTATTGGGTTTTTCAAGGTGCTAGTCAAGGAAAGAAACTCGATAAATGTTTTTAGGGCTTTTGAGATTGCAAATCAAGAGGGAAGTTCTCGTTCTGGTTTCAAGGCATCTAGAAGATATTTTGGATGAGATTTTCAAACCTTTTTCTATTGGAGTGGTCCATAATCAAGGATTGAGACTGGATATGATCAAATGCACAAAGTATAAATCTATGTGGAGAGGTTGATAATGATCAATAGAGATTATACATAGTCAATAATGGTAAACAAACACATTGTAATATTCTGTATATTGATGTTTTACATCTTAAGTATATTATCATCCTTCTCATACAAATATATAGAGGGAGAGTTTCTTATAAAATAGGAAACCTCCTACAACAAATCTCCAACAACTCACTATATACGTGAGTCGTTAAAAATAATTCACAACAATAATATTTGCCTGATATTATTTAAGACCCATAATTAATTCTTAACAATGTGAGCACTATATAATTTCTTAACATTCCCCCTTAGTGTGAACATGGTGAAAACCTATCTTTGTACTTGTACCCTCTCTCATGATTAGGTGATTTTCACAGAAAATCACAAACCCGATAGATGGTTTTATACCGGGCGATCACAAACTAATATCGGTGGTTTTTTAAGTGGTTTACCAAAAACCACATCATGTTGTGCCAAGTACTATTTTTAGCCCTCATTAATATCACACTTTGCAGGGGAATAACATAGGAAACAAAATTCACCAAACTGGAAGAATAGAACACATACTGGAAATATTTCACATTTCTACCTCTAAGAATCACAATGTTCTTAGTTGCAGGCACTATTGTCGATCACTGCCACTCAATCTCGAACAACATAGACAACTTCCACTCCCATTGGAAGCTTCCTTGAATTTAGTATTTTTGGCACAAAATTGGAATGGAACATTAGTTATTATTCCCCCCCACAATGTGAAATTCCAAAAAGGAAGACAAAAAGGAAAATTATATTGTGTTGCATCCTACTGTCTGGATCTTGCTATTTAGATCTTGTTGCACATGATCACCATTGCTAATGAATGTATTCACTGACCGATCATCTTCTAATGAAGTACGATAGTCATAGGATCACCATAGTTAGAGGATCACTGCAGTTCTCTGCCATCTTATACAACTATTTTCCAGTATACACAATACACATAATGCAATAGGAACACTGTAAAGAAACACACTACAAAACTGATAAGCACATGCTCACACTACAAAAATGTCACCACATCTGAAGTGGCCCCATTGTTAGCGACTGACGAGAGGTTGTTGATCGACCTCCATCCTCCTGTGCCTCCATCCTCCAGTGTATGGTCATGTTAACTCAACAAATTTGGAATTTGGGGCTCAATTCTACAAACCTTAATCAAATGTTGGTCATTGCCAAAAATGTATTCTTAAGGTAAATTTTTTAAACAATTTTTGACTTTTACAATGACTAAAAAATGACTCTTTGAAAATATGAACAATCCTAAAATCACCTATTTGAATTTAAAATTAATAACCAATCATTCACCTAGACACATTTTGACAACATGATAACGGCGAGTGAAATATATGATGACACTTTGAATCAAAAATATGACATAAAATATTTGTGAACCTATAACAACATGCACTATTTGACAACACATTTTTCATGTCAACATTTGAATGATTAATTTTGAATTGAAATTGATAATATCACAAACATATTGACTTACTAGTATTTTATAAATATACGACACGACTATTCTAAACTATTAGACTCAAATACACAATAGGAATACACACGGTGAAGACTTTTAGAAATTATTTCCCAAAGCTCTAATTGACTAAGAGAATTTATTAAATAATGAATATAAGCAATATAAACAAATTTGGATGACAGATCATGTGAAAATGGACGTAACAATAAAACTAACCAAACTATGACCTAGATGAAAATTTTTCTTTGTTTCATAGATTACATGGAAGGATTTTATGGTGAATTGTTGGCGAATATCACCTCTAAACTCATGTATTTTGAATTGAAATGCATCTAGAATAATCAATAGCAAGTGACATGTCCAACGGCTTAAAGGAAATTCGAATGTCAAGATAGAAGAGATAAATTGTATGTCAGGTTCAGGCATAAAATTTATTGAGATGATCATACAATCAACCATTCATAAAGATGCATGCATAGATGTCCAAATAGATCAAATAATGCAGGACCTTGTTAAAAAATCTTGCCAAAGGCAAATCCAATTCAATATTTATAGATCGGGGTTTACTGTAGTCAAACACCAAGTTAGATGTATGAAAATAACATGTAGTTTTGGGTGCTCAACTTGTTTTTCTTTCCTCTAAGACAACCTTTGAATGGAATAAACCAATTATCCACATATGTGTATGTGGATGAGCTCAAAATATTGATATAACTTTTGAATAGAGACGCACACGAGATACAAGGATGTGGAAAGATCAATGCATGGAGAAATCTTCACGGTGATGGAAAATGCATGTTTTTTCATCCATTGGGGTGGCCATGATTTTGGTAATGCCCCTTTAAAAAATCTAACACAACATATTTCCTCCCAAGATTTTGGTCACTCGATACCACCGATAATGATCAATAGAGATTATACACAGCCAATAATGGTAAACACACACACTGTAATATTCTGTATATTGATGTTTTACATCTTCAGTATATTATCATCCTGCTCATACAAATATATAGAGGGAGAGTTTCCTATAAAATAGGAAACCTCCTACAAAAACTCTCCAACAACTCACTATATACGTGAGATGTTAAAAAAATCACAACAATAATATTTATGACCCATATTTAATTCCTAATAGTGTAAGCACTATATAATTTCCTAACAGAGGTGAGATGAAAAAACACTCGAGAGAAGAAAAAACTCTTCATTCATTCATTCATAAGCCAATTAGCCAAAAATATGCATAAGAGGTTACGTTATATAGTGAGAAATGGCGTCACCCAAAAAAGGTAACTAATTCAACTCACAATTATAAAATGACTTAAAGTACATTCCCTTAATAACCTATGATTAACCTAAGCAAGCTAATTATACTGTGTAGGTAAAACCACAAGGTGGGTAAAATCCTACACCAACACCCCCCCTTAGCGTAACTTAGGTGGGTTGAAAAGAAAGGTGGGTCCCGGAAACAAGGCCTGATGAGGTACCCACGTATAATGCAAATATCTCATAAAGCGGAGAAAGGAGAAAACCTAGTGGGAAAAAAATCCTCCCCAAAAGAGAGAAAGGAAAAGAAGGTAGGACTAGAAATCCCCACTTGAAGCTACAACAACATGTAGCCACCCTGTATCTAGAAAATGAGCCTCCCGAAGTGACTGTGGATCAGAAGGAGGAGCAATGAAGAGTGTGTTAGATTTTCCAAAGCCTAGAATTATGTTCCAAGACATAACATCACTGTGTTCTAGATCATGAGGCCTTTTGAGACAACATTGATATGTTTGTTGAGAGGTACAAGGATAAGAATTAGATGCAGTGAGGAGTGGATCACCATGGAAAAGTGAATGAGTCCACCAAGTGGCTAATGGATCTCTATCCAAGGTGTGGTTCCTAGATAAGGAACTATGCTCCTCATGCAAAGTAGAAGAGCCAACTGCTCCATGAAGGGATGTTGTACTGAAGCACCAACAAAGAAGGAATGTGGAAGGCCCTGTAACTATGTACTAGACTACCCAATGTTTGATGAGTCTTCAATCAAGGTGCCTGCTGTAGACACTAAATCACACACTTGGGTACATTTCAAGGTCCTAATTACATACCGCTATTCATATGATTCCCAAGCGAGAAAACTAGTAATTGACATCTATCTTTGTCATCTTTTTGTCTTTCTCGTTTTCTCTTTGGTCTTGCACACCCCACAACCTAATATGATCATCATTTATTTATCTTTCTTGACCATGGACACTAGCACCCAACCAAGACATCATTTCCTAGGTGCCCTCATCCCCTCCGGGTGCTCGCAAACTCTTTGTATCTTATTCATCTCTTTTGGGAATCTTGTTTTCTTGTGTTGGCATTTTAGTTGTCGATTATGAAATTCAAACAAGGGAATCATATAAATACAAATCTTGTGACTATAATAAAGGACCCAAACTCTAAGCATCTACTATCATCACCTAAGGTTGCATCCAAAGGAATTCTAAGAGCATCAAAGCATCAATCTAGCTATCATTCAAGGAACAAGGGAAGTTTATTTTATCCATACACACATAGGAGGGGAAGTTTATTTTGACATCCACATATCTATTTACATTTCCACATCTAGCTATTGCTCGTTATTCAATGCATCTTGCATAAGAGCTTCCTGGGGCACAATTCTACACACACACTCACAAAACTACATGGAGTCTGAGATATAGTGCAACACTTGGTCATAATTTTACTTTATTGGGTGCCCGCTAAGGTTAGTAGGACTCCTCATTTACATATTTTTCTTTTTAGGATGTGATGTGTTTTGAGGTTTTGCAGGATATCATTTGTTTTTTAGGTTACAGGAAAACTCTGTGATCACCTAGTGGCATATAGGTTAATGAAACTGGTGTGACACAATAAAAATCATTTTATGAGGTTCTACGTAGACATAGGCACCCAAAAGCAGTCTCTTGCACCTAGACACCCCGACCTATCCAAAGCACTTTGGTCCAGCTTATTCCAATAGTTCCACAATTTTACGTGCGGTTCACGACAATTTCCTCCTCTGGTGCATTAGTTTTCCAGCCCAACATACTTTGGGATTAATTACAAAATCAAAGAAGTCTTCTATCCTCTCTCTAACACCTAGGATTTCATTTTTATCTAGCTTATTAATTGGGGTAGATATGTAATTTAATGCTTATTATTGCGTTGTGACTCTACAATTAGGATTTCACAAATTTCAATATTTGTTAAATCATTTGGTGAACCCGTCTCATTTGGACACTCTTGGATCCTCAATTTTCTTCTCTCATGACTCATAAGGTCTCTCAAGTCTCCTTGCTTCAATTGCTTCAAATGCACCCATCTTGTAAAGATGCTCTCCAAAAAAACCTAGACACTATGTATCTCCCTATCAACATGATACCTTCAAAAGTTAGTGTCATCTTTAATCATCTCTTCAATGACTCTATTAGTTCTAATGCCAATCAATCAATCTGCAAGTCTATTCAAGCTTCACATTGTTTATTTCAAGATAAATTTCAGGATATGGAATCCATGATTACATCTCTCAAATATGATATCCAATATCTTAAGGACGCTTCTTAGACTCATGATAGTTCTTCTTCTACTCATCATCCTCATTCTATGTCTTGTACATGTGCTCATATCAGTGAACCTCAAATATTTTCACTCCCCATGCATCTCAAGTTTGATCATAATGCTAAGTGACATGAAATTCTTCCTACACTCCTCACTCATCAATTGATTAACTTGCCATCTACTTATTGCTATCCTCCTTATAGGATTGAAAAATATCAAGGGCATCCATATTGCAATTATCATCAAATCAATTGGCATAATGAAAATAATTTCTATGGTCTTAAGTGAAAAATTGGCCACCTTAAGCATTATGGTCTCATTTCATTTGCTACACAAAATACTCCTACATGTTCATATCCAATTGCTACATCTCATTGGGTTCCTAAATCTGATTCATCTATGTCTAATGAGCATCATGCCATCACTTCTAATGTTTCTTCTTTTGTCACTCAAGCAATACCTATGCAATCCACTCAAATTAAGAAACCACCTCTCAAAATCAGTCTCACTCCTCCTCTCAAGTCATCTACGACATTACCAAGTCAAACTATACAACCGCCTCTCAAAATCAGTCCACCCTCTTCTCCTATCAAGTGTTATGCAACGTCATCAATCCCACATAAGCTTCAACCAATAATTTTTGTCAAAGAAACCACTCCTAATATTGATGGCCCAGACACATTTCAAACCCCACCACCATAGCATGGTATTACTATTGCTTCTACCTACTATTATGTTCTCTCTCTCTCTCTCTCTCTATCATGACACATCTAAAACTCTCCCACAAAGGCATGGTATTTCTCGTGTCACCACATAGATATCTCTGTCACACACTTAGGGGCATCATGCTTACTCTCCCCCCTCTTAGCATTATTAGGTGTCTGAAATTTCTAATTTTCTGATCTGTGCTTCACATCTTGTCTTTCACACACATCTTACACAACTTCATACACACAACTTATATCATCATTACCCTATGATGCACTCTCGTGATAAGGTTCACACTTTACTGTTGAGGGCATACTACATTCACAAACCTCACATCAAGAACACGACACATTTTACACTCTGCACATTCACGACACATCTCTCGAGCATCAAATTTTCACACATTATACTACCTGATGATGCGCTCTAGTTCCACGGTTCATACTTGAATGATGAGGGGATGAATCTGAAATGAACCTCATTACACTCACTCAATCTCTACGCTCTATGCTTCATTGATCATATCTATCTAGTATAAACTATCAAACCATTTCCCGATGATAGACTCAAGTTGTATGGTTCATTCTTGACTGTTGAGGGGGAATTTATAAATGAACTTCATCTCATACATACTCATTCACATTCAATCAGGGGGCACAATGCTCTTATCACACTCACTTTGCATTCCATTCCATTCACACTCACAACATATTGCATATCTTGGTTGCACATACTCTTTCTTGCTTATGCTTGTTACATACACACCGTAGTCACAAAATAATGCACTTACTATTAAATTTACACCATCAAGTATTCTATTATATATATGGATATTGCGTAATAAAAGTATTCACGAATGACTATTCCCTAGTCATGTCATCCGTTTGTCGGTCATCTTTGTCATTTTTCTTACACAAATGTCGCTTGTTTGTATGGTTTTGGTCATCTCTTGAGGAGTATCAGGTGTCATTATTTAGTCATTTTACGTCTTTAGCCTCTCGTTACGGCACCTAGGGTAGTGTTGGGGTTCCCATGGGCACCTTGGTCCGTAATTTTAGGTGCCCTGGTCCCGGTAACATTTGGGTCTAATTTATCTACTCGAGGTCGATCTTTGTTATATTCCCGCTCATTCCCCTAGGTACTAGTTTGCATGTCGGGTCATTAGTGTCAAAATTTGAGCAAGAGATACCTATATAAACATAACATAATCACCATATTATGGGAGAAATATCTACTATCAAGAGCTAGCTATCTACTAAGGCAAAGGACTGCATTTGGGCATCATTTACATCAACATCACAAAAGCATAAGGGGAAATGGTTGTATTCATTATATTCCATCCACCATTTACACTTTACATTGAGTTCTTGCCCTAATTACGCATCATTAGTGCTAGGGAAATCTAGGAAAATAATTGCACACATAATCGCATTGGGTCTAGAATGTAGTGCATCACTTATTTGTAAGTCCACAATTGTCACAACTAAGGTCGATCTAACCCATTCATATGCATATTTCATTTTTGGGGTTTGATGCTTTTACGTGGTTTTAAAGGTATATCTTCACATTAGATTCATGATGACATAAGCAAACATATTGTGAAAACTACATGAAAAAGACAAAGACACCGCAAAGACCTATCAGACCGCCTTTCAGATTCTCGATATTTTCTATAGACAAGAGCACACGAGATCACAAGCCAGAGGTACCCATAGGCACCGCATCCTATCCCAGTGCCCCGGTCCATGCAGATCTCCAACGGATATAATTTCAAGGGTAACACCTTCACATTCTATCCTGTCCGCACATCAGCTTGTTCAAGTCCAACACACAACAAGGTAAGTCATTTTCAGGTTAGTACCTTATCCCTCTCATTTTCATTATTTCATTTCATTTAAATATCAAAATAAAATATTTAGCATTAGTATTTCAACTTATGTCATTTATTACATTTCTATATCTACTTAGATTAACTATAGAATAACATTAAAATTCCTCATTTGAGTTAATCACACACTTTATTTCCCATGATATATAGATACTTTCTATGCCATTATATTTTATATATACACAAGCATGTTCACTTGTTCTCTAGTTGTAAACAAAGAATTTACACAAACATTTACACACAATATGGATGTTTGGAATTGTACCTCTTACTCATCCCCATGAGGCTCATGGGGGAATCTAATTTCATACACACTACAAGTGTGTTGTCTTGAAAATGTGCAACAAGGAAATTGACAATTTTCGAGCATGACAACTATACCCCTGTACCAAAATTTTCACATTTTATCATTCCAAGGCACCTCAGGTCTACCCAGTTAGTCCAATAACCTCCCAATTGGTGTTAATTCATTCCAATAGGTGGTTTAGGAAATCCATTCATTCCCTCTTAGGTGATTTTTGGAGTTCATTAAAAGTTGCAAGCTTCAGGTAGTTGCGGGAAGGGCTATCACATGCCTTCATAGGATTGGAAAAATCCCATGGAGCAAAGTAGAAAATACAAAATAGACGTGGAGGAAATTAAAATGATTTGGGACATTATGGAAGATATTCATGAAGATTATGGAAGGAATTGGAGAAGCTGGGGTAGTTTCACCAAAATTAGGGTTCATAGGCCTAAGAAGTGCACATGCCAAAACAACCGCTGAAATTCTGAAGGTGATCCCGATAGCTCTGGATGGAGTTAGGAGAAAAAAATCATATGAAAGGAAATTTCAAGCCCTACATAATGGTGAAATTATTTTTTTCACAACATTTTGGTGCATTGGGTCTGTAAGTAGTTTTTCTCATGCATAGGTGGAGTACCAAATTAAAAATCTTCTTTTTCAGGGATCAAATGGAGGAATCAAGACATAATAACACCATCATTGGATTCAAAATGTCATTTCCAAAAATCAAGTTTTTGTCATTTACAATTGTCCTCTTGAAGCGAGTTTGGGAGTTAGTCAAATATTTGGAGGACATGTGTTAGCTCTAGGAGCCTAACAGGATTTTGTGTCCCTCATGTGCCTCAAGGTCAGGGACATAAACCATGGAAAAATGCACCTAGTCCCTATATGACCTTTGGATCCTCATGCAAGCTCTAGGATCACCAATTCAACCCCGAGGTGCTTGCAGGAGCTCAAAGCCTCAACTGTCCAATCACCGCCACACGTCATCACTAGAAGTGCCATGGAATTTGATATCTCTCATGTCCCTCAAAGTTCGAGAAATAAAACATAGAATTTTTTTCCAACCCCTAAGGGAGACTTCTCGTCACCTATATGACCAACTTCCACCCCTCAATGCTTTAAAGGTGATTTGTTTTAGCCTTCATTCCCTGCCGTTGGATCTCTGCCATGTGTCGTCACCTTTCTCACCATGGAATTTGATGTCCCTCACATCCCTCATAGGTAAAGGACATCAAACATTAAAAATTCTGCCATCTCCCTTCTCAGATTTATTTTAAAATTTTAAATACCCACTTGCTTCCCGCTTCTAACTTCTAACATTCTCATGCACAACCATATCTGCACACTCCCTCTGCAACCTCCTACCATCACTCCGACATTGCCAAAGCTCAAAAAAACTCCATCAAAGAATTAAAATCCCTTTCCCATGTCTATATGTAGGTCTTATAAAGATATTTCATTGAGCTAACAAGAAGAAACAAAGAACAAAGAAGAAGAACAATAGAAAATCCCCATTGCTGTGAAATTAAAATTTGGATAAATCTTGCAAATGGATGCACGGATTGATGAACGATTTTTTTCTGTTCATTACTCTATAAAAAACCATAAAAAACATACCTTCATACCCTCCTATCATGGTATAAAATGTTCGCAATGAAGAAATCCTCTTTCGAGCCTAATGGAGGAAAAAGTTTGACTTCTCGTTAAATCAGCTATTGGATCGAAACAAGATTTCACCTGAAGCACAAGAAGAAAAAACCCATATCAAATTTTTTTTTCAAAAATAGAGGAGAAAACCAAACCTAAAATTTTTGAGGTTCATCAATGGCTGCCGTGTCTAGAAGCATTGCCAGGTGAAAAATTTAAAGTTTAAAATCTCCTAAACTATTGAGCGGGTAGGTCTAAAATTTTAGAGGGGCGATATTGGGAAAAAGACCATATCAAAAAACTTCGTTCCATCCACGTCAATCTAACCTCCAGAATCCTACTTTTTTAAAAAAGTAGGTCTTCTGCATAGGGGACTATTATTTTGGGAAAGTCATCAACATAAGAACTTGCGAAGGAGACAGAGACATTGAAGATGCACTGTAGCTAAGAATTCATCAGAATAGGCATTTTGGAACTTACTAAAAATAGTAAGTGGTCCCATGAGCACCTACCAAAAATAGAAAGTTGATCTAGAAGGAGAGAGGAATGCAGGGAGAAGAGGAAATCGAGTCACAACATTCAGTTGAGGTTCAAGGGAGTTATTTTTTCATACTTACTAAAAATAGTAAGTTACAAGCATAATCCTTCACTTGCAAGTATGAGATAGAAGAAAATGATGTCTTGTACATGGACTTGAATGACCTTAGAACTTATACAACAACCAAGGACCGAAAGAATATTGAAGATCATATATTCACAAGTGGCTTGTTCATTTCCATGGGACACCCAAGATGTATCATGTAAAGTCTTGAGTTGGTCTTATCTTTCTCTCACCACTATGAGCCCGAAACACGAACCATTCGAGCCGCCAATGGTACAACGATGATGGTAGTTAGACCTAGAACCATATCACTTTCTATGCAGATACAAACATCACCCAACATGGTCATCATCTCAAAGGACAGGGCCTTGCATGATTGGGAAATGATGGATGCATATGTATAAGGGGTAACACTTGGTTCATGGTTGAAAACAAGAAGAAATCCCTCAAGGATGCCCAAGAACCTTCCAAGGTGTGAGTTTCAAGAAGGATACTTAGATTCCATCACTCTCCTCAGTAGAGTTATGGGTGAAGCAAACATAAGAGACTTTCAAGACTAGATGGGCCTTTTCATCTTGACGGTGACACAAGGAAAACATAGGATTGAATGGGGGCTTATCATCAGAAATAATCTCCATTTGCAATTGCTCAAGGTACCCATGACGAAGAAATTCCACATGAATAATTACTTATTCTCCTCACTAGCTCAAGATCATTCAAAGGATTGGCTCTCATGCAAAACATTGCTACCAAGGTGCATGCATTCAAGAAACTTTCACAGTTGGTGATGGAGGAAAGCCATAGAAATTTCACTCACATGAACAATGCATTCACAATGTATGTGGTCTGAAGCTTAGAAGGGGATCTATAGGCTAGAGTGTTGTCATAAGAAGCATCTGTGATCAAGAAATATGGCTCTTATTTCATACAATTCTCAACCTTCTCCTACTTGCGAGTTCTTTTGCTTCAACCTAGATCCACTAAGGCTGCCTAAGTACCTTAGTGACCAAATTGTATTGTTTGAGCTTTGTAGATAGATCATTCAAGTGAATAAAAACTTAGAAGAAGGAGGAAGAAGTTGATTCAATTTCCTATCTCTCTCGGGTATTTACATGTAAGATCTCAAATGATGCATCTCATATGGAGGCCACTTTCACTCATTTGAATTTCCATTCCTACATTTATAGGCCTAATTTCGACATCCGATAAGATCCCGACTCTCTCTACGTCCCATAATTTTAACATGAGTTATAAGTCAAGGACTCTAGGCCAATTGCCATGATGAATTTAAAGTGTGTGAAAAGGACCATATGAGGATGACAATAAATGAGATGAAGAAATTCAAGTTCTCTTGGTATGAATATATTTTACACGATGATGGGACAAAGATGTATGATCCTAAGTACATGGCAAGTCAAGATGTCCCCATTTTCTCCAATCAACTGGTATGTTCATGAATTAGGGGATATAAAGGAATAGATTGAGAAAGTGGTAAGGAGAACAAGAAATTGGTTTCAAAAGAAGAGAACCATGATCATCCAGTCATGAGGAATTCCCTCAAATCAGAAGTAAAATTCCCATCAGTCATCCTCAAAAGTCATAGAGGTGACTTCGAGTTCTAAACACTCCAGAGAAAGTTTGAAAAGGAAGGCCACAAAATTGGAAGCTTCTCCTCACAAGAAGACGCCAAAGAAAGCTAGGGTAGAAGAAGACTCATTTACGTCATCAACATGCGAGAGGATGAATTGATTTCTAAAATGGAGGAAGAAAATCCAGTGGCCAAGACACAAGTGGATGAAGAACACATGGTTCAAGACCCAATATTCGAGCCACCACAAGAGGTCCCACCTCTTGTTGACACCCATACCTCTCTCATTCAGGATTTGCCTCCTCCTTCAAAATAGGGAACTATTGGTACACCTATCATTGAGCCTAAATCCAATGAGATGTTTCCTTGGATGTAGGAAACAATCATCCCTGACACCTTGCATTGTGTAGAATTTTACAATCCATGATCTATCGATTTGTCTCATTAGCCAAAGAAAAAGATCAAGAAATCTTACACATACAACCTCACGGTTCTATAGTGGGGAAATAGGTAATCAATACATCAAGTAGCTCAGCCCAAGGTAATCAATCCAGTGGATGAGATGACACCAACTAACTATGAGATGAGCACAATCCAACTAGGACTGAAAACTCATGAAGGGTATTTACACATGTATCAACAATCTTCTACTCACATGGTGGCAAGGAATAAGGAGTATAAGAAGAATATTGATGAACTAAAAGAGTAGGTGTAAACTCTATCATTCTATGTGCAACATCTAGTTGATCCTAATGCCATGAAAATTCCCACTTTGAGGAAGTTATGCCCATTAGTAGCTTCAATCTAGAATCCATCAGGAGGACACACAAGTTCACAATGCAGGGGTGAGTGAATAATGAATGGATTAACTCAATTTCTGAAAAAGGGAAGTTAGTGCTCCAAGAAGTGGTCAAACTCTTTGCTTATATGTGTGTGACAAAAATAGGACACGGGCACTCAAGGAGGACTTGGAGAAAGAAAAGATACTATTGGGAACCTTTGGGCCCAATAGTAGATGAAATGAGAAACACTCATCGCCAGGAGTTGATCAACAAGAATATTTTTGAAACTCCCTTAGAAGACTTGTCACGTGTATCGGTGATGGCCTTGGTAATCAGGTTTGACACAATCCATCGTGCCATCACAAAGCTGGAGGAAAAGAGGAACAAGCATACACATTGCTAGAGAGTGTAAATCATAAAACTCAAAATCTTGGAGTACCTGTGATGGGCAAGGATACAACTGCTGATAAGTTGATTGGTCCATTTGAAGAATATGTCAAGAAAGAGGTAGGCAACCCATTTTCCTTCACTAATGAAACCCTTGAATTCCTCTTAGATATCTGGGCCTCTATTGCACTTATCGCAGAGAAACATTCATCATGGTTTGAGAAGTGTAAAGACATCAATAGTGTGGCTGATGGATGGAAAGATACCTTGAGCTACGTTTGCATTCCTCATGCCGAAAAAGTGGAACTTGTAGCATCTCATTTAAGCAAGGAGCTTGGAGGGACAGAAGCCTTCTCAGGAGCTTGAAGTGGAAACCATTTAGGAAATGAGATCAAATCCACTGCAATGGCTCATTGTTCTACATAATTCTTCTTTTCTCTCTCTTCTTCTTCTTCCTCTTATTTCTCTCTCTCTCTTCTTTTCTCACCCAATGCTCTCTCTCATCAATGTTATTATTTTGTGTTGAAGTTTGCACTTTTTAATATAAATTTAAGTGACTTTAGAAATATAATGTAAACTTTAAGTCACCTTGATTTTATAAAAGGGAATTAAATATTTAAGTGGAATATAAACAATCTAAAGTCAAATTAAAGTATTTGAAAAGTCACCGAGAAGATGAAGAGTTACCTTCTCTTCTATAAATTGAAGAAATTAAAAGAGCTGAAGCCAAAGTAGATGTAAAATTAGTAGTAGAAGCCATAACCTTAGAGAGGTTGGAAGCTAGAATCCGAAATGGAATGGTAGATCATGATCATGAGGATCAGGGCCTAATGTACCATGGGGAGAAACATTGGCCCACTCGCCCTTTCTCAACCACTTCACGAGCTACCAAAATTCTCAAGAAAAACCTTCTTAAATTCGGAGGGGATGGTTCTCAACTCCAAGAACATGTAGCAGGGTTTATCACTGCTTGTGGTGTATTAGGTGTTGAATGCGAAGATGTGTTAGTCTAGCTCTTTATGGAGTCACTTCAAGAAAATGTTTCCGAATGGTTCTACATGCTACCCTTGAGGTCTATATACTAGTGGGAAGATATAAGAAGTGTATTCAAACACATTTTCAAGACCATGGAAGACTTCCATGATCTTTTGGTCCAATTGGTGCAAATGAAGAAAGAAATATCTGAATCAATGAGAGACTTCATAGCAAGATACAACAAGGTGATGAGAAGAATTATTGAATATGTGGCACCTTCTCAAAATAATTTGAAGAGAGTCTTCATCAATGCCTTACCTTCGAAGTAGGTTTCTTCCTTAGAATAACCCAACCAAGAACATTGAGGGAAGCTCAAGACTCTGCAATAGAAAAGGATGATGAAAAGGCAAGAATTCGGGATCACCACCATGGACCCAATGTTCCAAAAATGGAAAATAACTTGGTTGAATTGAAGAAAAAACTATCCCAGATCACAATACAAAATAATCCAAGGATTGCTCCACATCCTTTCCGGCTTGCTCTTGAAGCACCACCAGTCAATGCTGCCTGTGGCACCAAAGAATAAGAGGAAGAAGTGGAAATTGAAGAATCTAAAGAAGAAAATGTGGGTGAGGAAGCTAACTATCTTGAGGTCAAGGAATTTTATGGTGATACACACAATGACATAATTGAGTACATTGATGATGAAGAAAATCCAAGCTTCTCATGTGTAGTTTTCACTCGCGCACAGTCCAAGAAAGGTGCTCCATCCTCAATGGTTACAACGAAGGAAAAGAATAATAAAGAAGATTATTCTGTGGAGGTTCCACAAAATAAAATCATCGATAGAGGATCACCACTACCACCTTCGATGGAGTTGACTAAAGAAAAAGTGGACCCACTCATTAGCAAGGATCATGCTGCCATACCAAGTAAGTCATCCAATCCTTCTCCTAGCTCAAAAATTGCTACAAAAAATTCTCCTTCAAATGTTGTTTCTACAAAAACATCTAAGGTTCCATAAAAAACTACATCCCCATCTCCTTCCAAGCCATTTACCACTCCCGTGAAGGAAAATGTAACCCCCAAAGTAGCAAAACCTTTACCATGTAAATCTTCTATCTTTCCCAGAACCTCTACCTTTCCCACAATAACCCCATTTGAATTTGTGGAACACACAAGAAAAACTAATGTCCAACTCACATAAATAAAATACCTACAAACGCATCCTACCCAATTTGATAGGTTCATTGATGTAATCCATGGTGGTAATCCTATAACCTCATGTCCAAATTCTAAAGGCTTACTCCCCACAACGTCCACACCACCTTCTCAAAACATGCTAGCCCTCAGTGCCTCCAAAACCAACAAGGTTGAACCTTTCTACTTATCACTCCTCATTAAATGCTTCCAACTAAATAATTTCATCATAGATTCCAGAGCTTCAGATAATGTGATGTCCATCAAATTTGAAAATTCCCTAGGCCTCACCTTGACCCGGAAAATGACACCTACTATTTAATGGAATCTAAGCAAGTGCAATTGGTAGAAATAATCAAAGATGCACATGTAGCATTAGTTTATTTTCTAGATAAGAAGCTACTTCTAACCATCCCGTGGCGAACATCCCAAAGATCCTTTGGCATGCTACTGAGCCAAAGCTTCTGTAGATACTTGGGTGGAGAAATAAAAATGGATTGGTCATCTACGATTTTTTCAAAGTGAAAGGTGAGATGAAGAAGTTGTTGCCAAAAGAAGATGAAGTTCACAATACAAAAGTCTCGATGATCCAAAGGAAAACATTCTGTTTCAAGATAGTGGGCTAGGAAACTACTTCCTCACATCGAAAAAGATGAGAACTTGCCACTTCTTATGGACAAAGAAGAAGATCAAGTTTAGATGATGGAATTTGATGGTAGTCACTCTAGTGCATGTTTAGGAGCAAGCGTGGTGTTGTAATCTCCTTCTGTGAATTGTACCCATTTTCATACAAGATGCAATTTTATAATACAAATAACATGATGACATATGAAGTGATCCTTTTAGGCATGGGTGTGGTAGAAGATATGGGAATCAAGAAGATGAGATGCTAGGGTGATGCGGAAGTGATAGTAAAGCAAGTCCGACAACAATATCAGGTGAAAAATCAAAGACTTCGGCATTATAGAAATAGAGTATGGGACTACATTGAGTCTTTTGATGCATTTTCCATTGAGTCTATCCCAAGAGAGAAGAATGAAAAAGATGATTCCCTTGTAGTGTCAGCTTCCCTAGTAACACCTCATCCTTATTTTGGCAAAGATAAAGTAACCATTGAGATGGTGTTCAAGCCTAGTGTACTAGATAATGCAAATCATTGGTAGGTATTCAATGATGATAATAATATCCTAGCATTCTTAGAAAAAGGGAAAATTTCAATAATATCTTCTTTGAAGGAAGCAAGAATCCACACCGAGAAGCGGTAGCCAAAGAAGAGAAAGAAGGAATTGAAGGGATCGATGAAGGAGTGATCAAATTGAAAGGAAACAAGATTCCCAAAGGCCTAGTTTCTCTGGAGGACCTCTTTGAAAAACACAACAAATTCATTCAAGAGAAAGCAAAACAATATTCTCGGTGCCCAACTGATTTTGAGAAGGAAAACATCGGCACCCTGAGGAGCCAAGGATGGTCAATATCAGAAAGTTTTGTTCACCTGAGGAGAAGAGAAGGTTTGTTGCATTACTCAAGAAATATTCAGATGTTTTGGCCTACTCTTATGATGAGCTCAAATCCTTCCAACCAAAGGAAATGCATCACTCGATTCCCTTGAAGCAGGAGGCCAAGCCATTCAGGAAAAAAAAAGGCCATATAACCCAAAGATTGCTGATACCATCAAAGAGGAGGTAATGAAGATGCTTAATGCAAGGATTATCTTTCCCATCCATCATTCAACATGGGTGGCCAACATTATGCTAGATGCGGAAGAAGAATGGTGAAATAAGAATATGTGTAGATTTCCGTAACTTGAACTAGGCATCACTGAAAGACATTTATCCTCTCCCTATCATGGACCATATTTTGTAGGTAGTTACCAGATCTGAAATGCTTTCATTTCTTGATGGATTATTAGGGTTCAATCAAATCAAAGTGCTAGAGGAGGATCACACAAAGAAATCCTTCACAACGCCTTGGGGCATTTTTGTGTACAACAGAATGCCTTTCAGCCTAATCAATGCAGGAGCTACATTTCAAAGAGTGATGGATTTGGCATTCAAAGATTTAAAAATTACAACATCTTATATCTTGATGATCTCATAGTATTTTCAAAAAAGAGGGAAGACCATATCTATCACTTTGAACAAGTATTTACAAGGTGTAGAAAACATGGCATATAGTTAAACCTAAAAAATTGCATTTTTGAATTCATAGAAGGCAAGTTGCTGGGGCACATTATGAACAAAAACAAAGCACACATTGATCCTAAGAGAGTACGGGCCATTCAAGCACTATCTCTACCCACAAGAAAGAAAGGAGTCCACTCTTTCTTTGGCAAGGTAAACTTCCTTTGTTGCTTCGTTCTAGAGTTTGCAGAATTGAAAAAGCACATCACTACCATGATGAAACCTCAATTAAACTTCAAATGGAATAACGAAGGAAAAATAGATTTTGAAGAAATCAAGAAATCCATTTCCAAAGCCCTAACTCTTGTGTCTCTGGATTTCAAGAAAAAAATCATCATGTATTGCTATGCATCGAAACAAATGCTCTCTGTTGTTCTAGTCCAAAATAATGATGAAGGTATGGAGGAACCCATTGATTTCATGAGATTCCCATTGAAGAAGCATGAAATAAACTATATCCAGTTGGAGAAACATGCCTATGCCATAGTCAAGGCTATAAAAAATTTCAGATTTTACATACTAAACTCTCATACTTGTGGTAATGGTACCCGATAGTGCAATCAAGTCCATCTTAACACAATAAGATCCTAGAGCTAAAAGAGGAAATTGGGTTGCAAAATTCAAGAGTATGATTTGGATATCCAACCCTCCAATTTGGTATGAGGAAATGGATTGTGTAGGTTGATCGTTGAAGATGAAGCACTCAAGGCTCAACATAGTGAAGACAACTATGCTTTCCCAATTTGTTCTAAAAATAATCCACAAGTTCTCTTTGTAACCACTACTTGATGAGTGGTATGTTGATATTGCCTATTACCTAACTTATGGATAATTCCCTTCTCATCTTGATTATAAGAAAAGGAGAACACTCAAGTGAAGGAAAAAAAGTTTGTAATCTAGAACCACACACTTTACAAGAGAGGTTTTAATGGATGCTTCCTCAAATGTGTAGAAAAAGAGCTACAAGATTTTTTTTTAAAGCATACCATGACCAAGCATGTGGTGGACATTTCTTGGCAATGGTGGCTGCACACAAGATCCTCTAAGGAAGGTATTATTGGCCCACCCTCTTTACAGACAATCAAGAATGGGTTTCCAACTATGAAGCATGTCAACAATTCATTTGGAGACCCCAACTTACAACACTACTTTGCTCGGATAGTTGTTATTGAAGAACCATTTCAACAGTGGGGACTAGATATCATCGGTGTACTAAATCCTCACTCAAGCACGAGGCACACCTATGTGATCACAATGACAGACTACTTCACAAAATGGTTGGAAGCCATTCCGGCCAAGTAAGCTAACACCTGAAACAATATGTAACTTCATCAAGGATAATATCATAGTATGTTTTGGAGTGCCACAGAAGATTGTAGTGGAAAATGCTACCTATTTCTCTTCAAGGGAGTTGAATGAGTTTTTCTATGGCTATGAAATCTCCTTGTCTCATTCATCGACTACTATCCAAAAGGAAATGGACATGCCAAATCAAGCAATAAGAACATTGTGACCATTGTCCATAAGCTTGTGGATGAAAACCAAAGGAATTGGCACAAGAAGTTGTATGATGCATTATGGGTGGATAGGATCACCCAAAGAAGGAAATAGGTATGTCACCATTCCAACTGTTGTATGGAGTCAAAGAAAAATTCCCATCATGGTTGAGATGCCAACTCTTAAGTTGCTCTAGGGAATAGAAGATGGATAATACAAGGATTCCATTGATAAGAGGATCCTCTTTCTTGAGAAGCTAGAAGAAAATAGACTCCGAGTGGTGGATCGTATCAAGGAGCACCAATTGAAAGTAAATAAGATCTTCGACAAGAAAGCTAAAATGAGAGAATTCAAAGTTGGAGACCTCATCCTACTATGGGACAAAAGAAGGGAACCAAAAAGAATCCATGGAAATTTTGATTCATTATGGCTTGCCCCATTCTAGGTTCATGAAGCTTGCAGTGAGAATGTTTTTCTACTCTCATATTTAGATGGAACACCGCTGGAATTGCCTCATAGTGGGAAATACCTAAAATTGTATCATCAGTGAAAGTAGGTTGTCCCCTACCTTGTACCATAGGTGATTTCTAGGTGTGTTTCCATTTCTATTGTGTGTGTTTCCCTTCATGTCATGTGTCGTGTGTTTATTTTCCATCATTGTGTGTGTGTGTGTGTGTGTGTTTCCTTATTCGTTATCTTCCTCTCTTGTAAATTATACATGACTCCACAGGGCCCAATGGATAAGGCACTAGTTAATGAATCATATGGTCTAAAGTTGAGATTATAGACTCCCCATGTCATGTCCTCACTTTGTCCTCATTCCATGTCATGTCCCCAGATAGAGCCGGATATTGTCTTACAAATGTGCAATAAGGAAATTGATAATTTCTGAGCATCACAACTATACCCATGTACCAATTTTTTCACGTTTTATCATCTCGAGGCACCTTGGGTCTACCAAGTTAGTTTAGTAACCTCTTAGTTGATGTTAATTAATTCCCTAGGTGATTTATGAGATTCCATTATTTCCCCTAGGTGATTTTAGGAGTTCATTAAAAGTTGTAAGCTTCAGGAAGTTGTGGGAAGGGCTATCACGTGCCTTCTTAGGATTGGATTAACCCCATGGAGTAGAGTAGAAAATATAAAATTGACATGGAGGAAATTAAATGGACTTGGGATATTTTGGAAGCAATTCGGAAGGACTTGGAGAAGTCGGGGTAGTTTCACCAAAATTAGGGTTCATAGGCCTAGGTAGTGCACAGCCAAAACAACCATTGAACTTATGAAGGTGATTATGATAGCTTCATATGGAGTTAGGAGAAAAACAAAACATCTTCAGAAAGGGAATTATAATCCCTACAAGATGGTGAAGTTATTTTTTTCATAAAACTTTGGTGCATTGGGTTTGCAAGTAGTTTTCCTCATACACGTGAGTACCAAATCAAATATAAATTTTCAGTTATAAAATGGAAGAATAAAGACCTAATACCCCCACCATTGGATTCAAAAGGTCATTTCCAGC
This sequence comes from Taxus wallichiana var. yunnanensis, assembly GCA_018340775.1. Taxonomy (NCBI): domain Eukaryota; kingdom Viridiplantae; phylum Streptophyta; class Pinopsida; order Cupressales; family Taxaceae; genus Taxus; species Taxus wallichiana. The sequence goes on from CM031235.1 coordinate 616,466,638, forward strand.
TAGGATCATATATAATTTGATTAAAAATTACATCAGGAGCTCAAGTTATTGTCATTTCAAGTTGTCCTCTTGGAGCGAGTTTGGGAGTTAGTCAAATTTTGGGAGGACACGTGTCAGCTCCAGGAGCTTGGTAGGATTTTATGTCCCTCACATCCATCAAGGTCAGGGACATAAACCATGGAAAAATGTTCCTAGCCCCCATATAACCTCTCGAATCCTCATGCGACCTCCAGGATCGCCAATTCGATCCCAGTGTTTGCGGGAGCTCAAAGCCTCAACTGTTTGATCACTGCCATGTGTCATCACCAAGAGCACCATGAAATTTTATGTCCCTCATGTACCTCACAATTCAGAGACATAAAACATGGAAAAATGCACCCAGCTCCTAAGGGAGAATTTTGGTCACCCATATGACCAGCTTCAACCCCTCAATGCTTTAAAGTTGATTGTTTTAGCCTTCATTCCTTGCCGTTGGATCTCCAACACATGTCGTCACCTTGCTCACCATGGAATTTTATGTCCCTCACGTCCCTCATAGGTTAGGGACATCAAACATTGAAAAATTCACATATCTCCCTTCTCAACTTTATTTCAAAATTTTAAATACCCACCTGCTTCCCGCTTCTAACTTCTAACATTCCCGTGCACAACCATATCTACACACTCCCTCTGCAACCTCCTACCATCACTCTGCCATTACCAAATCTCAAACCATCTCCATCAAAGCATTAAAATCCATTTCCCATGGTGATATTCAGGTCTCAGAAAGAGATTTCATCGAGCTAAGAAGAAGAAACAAAGAACAGAGAAGAAGAACAATAGAAAATCCCCATTGCCGTGAAATCAAAATTTGGAGAAATCTTGCAAAACGAATGCACAGATTGACAAACCATTTTTTTCTATTCGTTCCTCTATCCAAAACCATAAAAATACCTTCATACCCTCCTCTTGTGTCATAAAACGCTTCACATCAAGAAATCCTCTTTTCGCCCAACGTAGGAAAAACGTTTGATTTCCCGTCAAACTAGGTTGTCATTGATGGAAACAAGATTTGACTCAAGGAAGAGAAGAAAACACCCATATCAATTTTTTTTTGTAAATAGAGGAGAAAAATAGACCTACAAATTTTGAGGTCCATTAATGGCTCCTCGTGTCCGTAAGCATTGCCACATCAAAAATTAAAAGTTTAAAATCTCCTAAAATATTGAGCGGGTAGGTCTAAAATTTTAGAGTGGCAATATTGGGAAAAAAACCATATCGAAAACTTCATTCCATGTCAATCCAACCTCCAAAAGCCCACTTTATAAAAATAACAGGTCTTTTGTATAAGGGACTGCTATTTTGGGAAAGTCATCAACAGAAGAACTTGCGAAGGAGATAGAGACATTGAAGATACATACAATGTAACCGAGAATTCATTAGAACGATAATTTTGGAAGTTACTAAAAATAGTAAGTGGTCCCACGAGCACTTGCAAAAATAGAAAGTTGATCTAGAAGGAGAGAGGAACGCAGGGAGAAGAGGAAATTAGAGTCACAACATTCAGTTGAGGTTTGAGGGAGTTGATTTTTCATACTTACTAAAAATAGTAAGTTGCTCTTTCTAAGGAAAACATGAAGCAGAAGTGGATGGGACAGAAACTAGCACAACCCTTCACTTGCGAGTATGAGATAGAAGACAATGATGTCTTGTACATGGACCTAAATGACCTTAGAACTTACATGACAGCTACAAGGACTGAAAGAATATTGAAGATCATATATTCACAAGTGGTTTGTTCACTACCACGGGACACCCAATGTCTGTGCAAAGTCTTGAGTTGGTCCTAGACTGCTTTGACCACTATGAGTGAAAAAATGAACCATCCAAGCTGAAAATGGTACAACGATGGTGGTCATTTCCCTAGAACCATTTCAATTTCTCTCACAGATACAAAAATCTCCCAACATGTTTGTCATATCAAAGGACGTGGCCTTCCACAATTGGGAAATGATGAATGCATATGTATAAGGGGTTTCACTTGGTTTTGGTAAAAAATAAGAAGAAATCCCTCAAGGTTACCCCAAAACCTTCCAAGGTGTGAGTTTCGAGAAGGATACTAAGATGCCATCACTCTCCTCAGTAGAGTTATGGGTGAAGCAAACACAAGATACTTTCAATAATGGATGGGCCTTTTCATCTTGACGGTGACAAAAGGAAAGTAGAGGATTTACGGGTGGAAGTCATAAGTGATAATATCCATCTACAAGTGCTATAGTTACCCATGACAAAGAAGTTCCACATGACTTCTTACTTTGTCTATCTCCTCGCTAGCTCATGATCATTAAAGGATTAGATCTCATATAAAAAATTACTACCAAGGTGCTGTGTTCGATAAAATTCCACAATTCTTTGATGGAGGAAAGCCATAGACATTTCACTCATGTGAATGATGCGTTCACAATGTATATGGTCTGAAGCTTAGAAGGGGATCTAGAGGGAGGGTAGGATGTCATCACAAGTGACATCCATGATCAAGAAATATGGCTCTTATTTCATACAATTCTTGACCTTCTCCTACCTGAGTTCTTTGGCTTCGACCAAGCTCCGCTAAGGCTTCCTAAGTACCTTAGTGACAAAATTATATTGTTCAAGCTCGTAGATAGATCATTCAAGTGAATAACAAGATTAGAAGTAGGAGGAAGAAGTTGATTCCATTTTCTATCTCTCTCGGGGTATTCATGTGCAAGAGCTCAAATGATGCATCTCATCTGGAGGTTTGCTTTCACTCATTTGACTTTGCATTCCTACATTTCTAGGCCTAATTTCAACATCTGAGAAGATCTCGACTCTTTCTACATCCCATAATTGCAACATGAGCCATAAGTTGAGGACTACTAGGCCAATTGCGCTGATGAATTTAAAGTGTGTGAAAAGGACCATATGAGGATGAAAATTAGTGAGATGAAGAAATTCAAGTTCTCTGGTATGAAGATATTTTACATGATGATGGGACAAAGATGTATGATCTTGAGTACGCGGTAGTCAATGTGTCACATTTATCTCCAAAGAACTGGTATGTTCATGAATCAAGGGATATAAAGGAGTGGACTGAGAAAGTGGTAAGGAGAACGAGAAATTGGTTTCAAAAGAAGAGAACCATGATCATCCAGTCATGAGGAATTCCCCCAAGTCAAAAGCAAGCTTCCCATTAGTCATCCTCAAAATTTGTAGAGGTGACTTCCAGATTCTAAACACTCCGAGAAAGTTCAAAAAGGAAGGCCACAGAATTGGAAGCTTCTCCTCACAAGAAGATGCCAAAGAAAGCCATGGTAGAAGAAGACTCATTTGAGTCACTACAAGAGGAAGAATTGATCATAGAAATGTAGGAAGAAAATCTAGTGGTCGAGACACAAGTGGATGAAGAACACATGGTCCAAGACCTAGTCTTTGAGCCACCACAAGAGGTCCCACCTCTTGTTGACACCCATACCTCTCTCATTCAAGATTTTCCTCCTCCTTCAAAATAGGGAACTGTTGGTGCACCTATCATTGAGCCCAAATCCAATGAGATGTTTCCTTGGATGCAAGAAATAATCATACCTGACACCTGCACTATGTAGCAAGTGGAAAAATATGATCTATCAGCGATTGGCTCATTGGCCAAAGAAAAAATAACAAGAAAGCTCACACATACAACCTCACGATTTTACAGTGGGAAAATGGGTAATCAATACATTGAAGTATCTTGACCTAAGGTAATCAAGCTAGTGGATAAGATGACACCATCTGACTATGAGATAAGCAAAATCCAACTAGGACTAGAAATGCATGAAGGGGATTTGCACATGTATCAAAATCTTTTTCTTGCATGGCGGTAAGAAATAAGGAGTATAAGAAGAAGATTGATGAACTAAAAGAGTAGGTGTGAACTCTGTCATTCTATGTGCAACATCTAGTTGATCCTAATGCCATGAAAATTCCCATTGAGGAAGTTATGCCCATTAGTAGCTTTAATTCGAATCCATCAGGAGGACACACGAGTTCACAATGCAGGGAAAGTGAATAATGAATGGATTAAATCAATTTCTAAAAATTGGAAATCAGTGCTCCAAGAAGCGATCAAAATATTTTCTTACATTTGTGCGACAAAAAATAGGACACAGGCACTCAAGGAGGACTTGGAGAAAGAAAGGGACTATTGGGAACCTTTGGGCCTAGTAGTAGATGAAATGAGCAACACTCATCACCAGGAGTTTATCGACAGGAAGATTTTGAAACTCCCTCAGAAGACTTTTCATGTGTATGGGAAAGGGCCTTGGAAATTAGGTTTGAGGAAATCAATCGGGCCATCACAGAGCTGGAGGAAAAAGAGGAACAAGCATACAAATTGTAGGATAGTGTAAATCAAAAAACTCAGAAACTTGGAGTACTTGTAATGGGAGAGGATACAACTACTAATGAGTTGATTGTTCCATTTGAAGAATACATCAAGAAAGAGGTAGGTAACCCATTGTACTTCACTAAGGATAACCTTGACTTCCTCTCAGAGATTTGGGCCTCTATTGCAGTTATTGCAGAGAAACATTCATCATGGTTCGAGAAGTGCATAGATATCAACAATGTGGTTGATGGATGGATAGATACCTTGAGTTGTGTTCACATTCCTCATGCTGACAAAGTGGAACCTATAACAACTTGTTTTAGCAAGGAGCTTGGAGGGACAAAAGCCTTCTCAGGAGCATGAAGTGGAAACCAATCAGGAAGTGAGATCAAATCCACTTTGCAGTAGCTCATTCTTCCACATAATTCTTCTTTTCTCTCTCTTCTTCTTCTTCCTCTTCTTTCTCTTTCTCTCTTCTTTTCTCACCCAACTCTCTCTCTCATCAATGTTATATTTTTGCATTAAAGTTTTCACCTTTTAATATAACTTTAAGTGACTTTAGAAACATAAGGTAAACTTTAAGTCACCTTGATTTAATAAAATGGGCTTAAATATTTAAGTGGCATATGAACAATCTAAAGTCAAATTAAAGTATTTGAAAAGTCACCGGGAAGATGAAGAGTTGCCTTCTCCTCTATAAATTTAACAAGATCCTCATTTGAACTTCTTCTTAGATATTAGACACTAAGGAGTTTAGTGGTAATTTGTGCTCATTAAACACTATTTGGTCTTGTTGCTATTACACAGATCTTATTTCTTCTAAATTCAAGTGCATGTAATGAAAATTTTGGCTGATGTATGTAAGTCTTTGATTTTCTACTTGTAGCATTAGTTTATATTTTCTAACTTTCTCACTCCCTTTCCTACTTTCCTAGAAAATTCCTCTCTTGCAGATATATGCAAGATTTTGTTGTAGGGTTAGTGGAGTGCCCCTATTGGATCCCCGACCGAAAGGCCACTAGGATAAAAATCACTTTTTACTCACACATGCACGTACGATAGCTGCACCGGTTAAGTAGAGGGACTTAGACTCCCAAAGCGTTGGCAAGATAACCACTAATTTGTCCCCCGACAAATTTTATCTCCTAAAAGGTGATATTGTTTCACTTTCTACTACTTCCTATATTTACTAGCACACTACTCTATCAATATATACATGATTTGACATATTTTTGTCTTTCTAACATATTAACGGGTGATTTATGTGCCACATTCACTTTGCAAGAACTATTTTCTACCATGATTATCTGATACTTTGCTTGATACTGTTTTCCATTAATTTTCATTATATGCCATTATTTGTGGACTATTGCCTATGTCTTGCTTGTTGATTTCTTGTATGCTTTTGGCCTCTTCATCCCTGATTGTCTTGCGACATTGTGAGTGATATCCCATGTTTGAAACCTACTTTTCATGGTCTATATTATCTTCTTTCTTGCTATATTACACATTGTATTCTATATGCATATTTGTCTTGTTTGCACTAACATATGTTTCTAACTACTTTGTTTGCATGTGCCTTGCTTTTTACCAAGCACATTCCCTTCCCATGTAGGGCATCAGTTTCAACACACTTTTGGTCCTCTCCTTTGGGCCACATCCTCCTAGTGACATCACATGCACCCCAAATGAGGGGGGCATACATTGGGTGAATCAGTCACCCCATACAACAATACACATCCATGATTCGAGACCTACACAATACAAGAATAAAGAAGTCTTGATTAAAAAACGTCCCAAATTCTGACTTGGATCCTCATTAAAACACATATGCTAGAGCCTAGATACAAAACTTAGTGCCCTGGTGCTCTTGACCCTTCTTGGGTGCCTATGACCAAGGGGAAGTTACATATTTTTTCTCAGATCAACACAATTTTCAACATTTCATAGAGCAGTTTCATAGTACAGGCACAATCCTCTAGTAATCAAAATGCATTCTATCTCTTTTTTCTTCTCTTTCTACTTGGATCAAAATGGATCAAACTTTATCGAACTAAAAAAAACAATATCACACCATCTGCAGTGGTATATAAACTTCAAGAAGCAAACAACGATGGAGAATAACAATACACCTTTCTCCCTAACACTTCTTCTTCCATGGTGTGAGATTGACTAAAAAATCACACTTGGTGTGAGATCACCCCAAAAACTCATTCTGGCATGAGATCACCCAAAAAACTTGTTCTTTTAAAGTATTTTCAGGATCTTTTCTATCTTTTTACTCATCACGGATTAGGTGCACATGTTACTTTTACTACTTTTGTACATTTTCACATACTCTTTACATACTTGGATTGAATTTTTCACATATACATGAATTTGACTACTCTTTTGCTCTTATTTTGTAGGTCCATCCTTAATACATGACAAGAAGCAATAGTCACATTATTGAACACATCAAACGACAATGAAAACAAGTACAAACATGAAATAACACATATGCTTCACCCTAGGGTCATTTCCTCTTCCTTAGCTTCCACACTTATTTTTATCACTCCATGATTTTTCTTGTCTCCTCGGCGTGCTTTCGCCATTGATCTATATGGTTATCGGTATGTATCTCTTATCTAATTTATGTTATTGAGTATTCACTCAACAACATAAAGTGGGGGAAAATGTAGATGATAAATCACGCACTTGGGTACATTTCTATGTCCTAAACACATACCACTATTCATATGATTCATAAGCGAGAAAACTAGTAATTGACATCTATGTTTGGCCTCTTTTTTTTTCTTTCTAGTTTTCCATTTGGTCTTACACACCCCACAACCCATTCTGATCATCATTGCTTTATATCTATTGAATTTGGACACCAACGACCAGCCAGACACTAGTTCCCAGGCGCCCTTGTCCCCTCTAGGTGCCCTGACCTCTTTGTATATTATTAACCTATTTTGGGCATATTTTATCTTTTGGGCATCTTATTTACTTTTGGGTTGACCTTTTAGTTGTCAATTATGAAATTCAAATAAGGGAATCATATAAATACAAAGCTATGTGACCATAATAAAGGACCTAAGCTCTAAGCATCTACTATCACCACCTAATGTTGTATCCAAAGGCATTCTAAGAACATCAAAACATCCATCTAGCTATCAATCAAGGGACAAGGGACCACATTTTATGAATACATGCATAAGAGGGGAAGTTCATTTTGACATCCACACATCTATTTACATTACTACATCTAGCTATTGCTAGCTATTAGATGCATCTTACACAAGAGATTCCTAGGGCACAATTCTACACACACGCACACAGAACTACATGGAGTTTTAGATGTAGTGAAACACTCGATCGTAAGTTCACTCTATTTGATAACCACTTTGGGGTTAATCGACTCCCCATTTGAATCCTTTTATTTTTAGGATTTGATGTGTTCTAGGTTTTTTTAGGAGATCATTTATTTTGTAGATTACAGGAAAAATTTATGATCACCTAATGACATACAAGAGACAAATATCGAAGGTTAGCGATATTGGTACAACACAAGAAAAATATTTTTTGAGGTTCTGCGTAGACACATGCACCCAAAAGAAGTCTTTAGTGCTTAGGCACCCCTGACCTAGCTAATGCATCCTGGTCTAACTCATTTTGATAGTTCCATAATTTTTTTTGTGTGGTTGCTACAATTTCCTCCACTAGTTCAACAATTTTCCAGCTCAACATACTTTGGTCTTAATTGTGAAATTAACTAAGTCTTTTATCCTCTCTCTAGTACCTAGGGTTTCATTTTTATCTAGCTTATTACTTGGGAATATTTATAATTTATTGGTTATTATTATTTTTTTACTTTGTAATTAGGATTTCAAAATTTCAATATTTGTTAAATCACCTACTCCTGAAAAGTTAACGGAGTACTGAAATTAAGTGGATTAAGAAATAACTCCTCAAGATTTGGAAGGTGACAAGGAGATGGTGGAGGTGAGTCCCCATCACTACTGTACTCATATGTGCTAGAAGAGAAGTCATCATCATCATAAATGTGCTCAAGATTAGAAATGACATCAAGTGTAGGTGAATTCAAAGAAGAATATAGAGGGAAAAAGTGAGAGAAGGAATACAATCGAGTCTGATGATCGACTACACTCATTGCAATAATAAATTCATTGTGTAACTCTCTAACATACACTAAATATGGAGTGAAATCAACACACAATCCTTGACCAAGGTGAGTAATCTAGTAGACGATAGGAGATTATTTGACAATGAGGGAATATTGAGAACATTATTGAATGTATTCCACTCACTTCAACAGACCCTCTCCTAAAAACATGTGCAAAATATTTATCACCCAATCATATAGAGGACATGTCACATGGATCCAAAGAAGTGAAATCCACATGTGAAGAGGCCATATGATGTGATGCACTAGAATCAATTACCCATGTAGGATTTGGTGGTACAAAAGTAACTAGGGGTCTCCCCTTTGTTTTCTCATTTCTTGATTATTTTTCTTTCTCTTTTCCATGGTAATTTACCTTGAAGGATTCATGGGTTAATGAAGATGGTTTGAAAGACTCTAGAACACCTATATTTTTCTTCTCAAGATAACTTGTGATGTGGTCAATATGCTTCTTCATACATTTAATTTCATCATGTTTTCCTGTGTAATTGTTTCACTCGGAATGTTTCGTTCCTTTTAGAAACAGATAAGGGTTGGGGCTAGGAGGAATACCTGTAGAATGTCGAGATGATGTGCGCGTACCGTAGAGAAAGATCAAGCTAACTGTGAAGAACTCCTTTTTGTCTTGGAAGGACTACCTGCAAATAAGAACACAAGACCACAAGATTTTAATTAGACAATAAATGAGGAAACTGCCTTGGGCCCAGGAAATATAAAACTTCCTTTCGAAGGTGGTCAGTTCCCTTGCTAATATGAATTAACACAAAAGACTATAAAATATCAATTAAATTGCTTTGTTGAACTGGGTAGGGGAAAGGCTGGTTATTGGTTATAGTCAGTATAACCGATGGCGGTTACTGATAACCGATGGCGGTTACTGATGACCGATATCGGTAGAGTCTAGGATCTGAAGGTTAGTTGTTTTGTGGGGTGGTGGTGTTATTTGGTAGTTGTGTCATTTGTAGGGCTGTATATAGGTAATATTAGGAAATAGGGTGATGAGATCTAGATGAATGACAGTTAGATGCAATGACACGTTGGGTAGTGGATCCAAGAATGGATTTGTGAGGACTTATGATTCAAAAAGTCGAAGAAATGTTATTAAAGAGTACATGCAAGAAGTAGCTTACTGATTATTCACGGAGATGCAAGTCCAAGAGTTCTGATGGCAAAGGCAGAACTGAGGTAGGATGGTCTGGCACACAGCAGATCAAATCAGCTGAGTATCACAGGGCTCTGGTATCCAGTTGCAATCCTGGGCTTGCTCTCCCTTGCTGCTAACTCTCCTTATCTCTTCACTTGTCTCTGCTCAGTCAAGTAAAGATCAGGGTTTTCTCGATCGCTCCTGATGCTCTTTCTTGATTCAAAGAATCCTTTTCTCTGATCCAAAAATGAAATTCCGATCCTTTGTTTTTGGTTTGGGGAGGCCATTTACAGGGAACCGATGGCGGTTACGTAACCGACGGCGGTCGAGTAGGAACCGGCATCGGTAAGGAAAAAGTAGGCTATTTTTAGTAAAACAGCCCACCTTCCCTGCTTTTCTCCCGAGAGATTAGTTGCGGGCTTGGTCAAGTGACTAGAAGGTCGGTTTTAGGTGCGAGAAAGGGGTCCTTAGTCATGGGTGTAGGTGTAGACCAAGTTTTAGGTTTTAATTAGGTTAGTTTAGGATTAGGGCTAGGTCATGATGAGGTGGAAAAATGAGGTGGTAGGTGAGGTGATGGGGATTTATCAATTACAAGGTAATTAATAAATAATTGTGTAAGGTTTAGGTAATGAGGTTAGGTTGCGAAATGGGATGCGGGTCACAAGGGGTCGTAAGACACGAATTTGGTGTCTACATTAGCCCCTTATTGTCGTGTAGCTTGTGTTGTAAAGCTCGCGACAATAATATGAAGTGGTTTCTCCTGTTAAGGATATAGGTAATCCCCCTCAAATCTAGCACAGATTGAGCGAACGGGAAATCAGGGATAGGGTTGATAAAGGGTGAATGTTGTAGAGGGGATGGTAAGGTGGTGGGGTAGGTCCAAGGAAGCAGACGCATGTTGAAATGCAATCGTACGACTAGGGTACATGATTTGACTAGCAAACCAGCAATGTATAGGCAAAGGTCGATAGTTTATCCAAACAAGGGTGATATAATCCTGGTATCCAAGGCATAGGAAGTAGCTCCAGGGTATATAACAGGTAAGGTACAGGAACGTTTAGGCGTGTTCGGCAGTACCAAATGGTTGGTTTGGTTGAGATAAACGTCACGGTCTAGGTCTAGGCAAAGTTGGTCGACAGATCAAGTCAAGGACCCTAATCATGCTAAAACACGAACAGGTGAGCTCGATTGAACAAAAGGTACAGGATGGATGGATAAAATAAAACATTGATTGTGGGTATGGTGTTGAAGTGATACGGCCGTGGGTCGGGCCAAGTTGTTAGGTTACAGCCTTGGGTCGGGCCGGATGGTTAGGGTGAGGCCTTGGGTCGGGCCAAGTTGTTGGGTGGCGGCTTTGGGTCGGGTCGGATGGGTAGGGTGAGGCCTTGGGTCGGGCCAAATGGGTAGGTTGAGGCCTTGGGTCGGGCCAAATGGGTGGGCGAGGCCTTGGGTCGGGCCAAATGGGTAGGTTGAGGCCTTGGGTCGGGCCAAATGGGTAGGTTGAGGCCTTGGGTCGGGCCGAATAGGTAGGTTGAGGCCTTGGGTCGGGCCAATAGGTTGGTTGCGGCCTTGGGTCGGGCCAAATGGTTGGGTGCGGCCTTGGGTCGGGCCAAGTGGTTGGGTGCGGCCTTGGGTCGGGCCAAATGGTTAACAAGGGGTTTGCAGCAAAGGTAGATATTTGCGATGTTTGTGAGTCACGAGCGGAGGGACTAGAGGCTAGATACCTCCATGCGAGAGAGCGTATTCACATGTTACAGGAGAGATTGGCAGATCAGTGGGCGGTACCAATAGCCGTGGTACCTTTGAGGACAGGGAGGCCCGGCGAGAGGCGTTGACGATCACGATCATCACCTGGTTTGGGATGAGGCGTGAGGGTCTAAGTAAATGTTATCGAGGTATAAGAATAAATAAGGATGCCGACCTGCGTGTCGATGATAGAGAAGATGTATTTGTTTAACATCTAAATAAAACTGAATATGTATGTTGATTTGAGTTATGATAATAATAAGAATGTTTTCGTTTTGTTTTGAAAAAAGGATAAAGAGGAATGTGATTAAATAGAAATACACCAAAAATATTTATATTTACCACACATGATAGGTTATGGTAGGGGATGGTCGAGCTAACCTTGGGAGACCCCATGTCTCCGAAGTGCTGCCTACATAGCCCATTGCACAAAGCAAGGAGGGGCCTCAGACCGATGTAGTTCTCCCTTAGGATCAGGGAGAGGCGAATTCAGGCAATTTGGTACGGTTTAGGCAATTGGTTGGTTGGTAAGAATATTGATATTAATATTGGTAAGGTAAGGTTGTTGGTGTCGGTAATGAATTGGTGATGTTGTAAAAGGTATAAGGGAAGTGAAAGTTAGCCTACCCAAGTAGAAGGGAACCATGTCCTGATTAAGATCAACACACAATCCTAGATGCGAGGCAAAGTAGAAAGAGTGCTCCGTAGGTGAAAAGAGCTAAACAAACCACACAACGTAGAACGAGCTTGAAGCCCTAGGTACCGTGCATAGACGAGAAGTCCATAGGTGAAAAGAGTTGTATGATCACAATATATCGGGTGTACGTTACGTCCCTTGAGTTGAAACAAATGGTGAGGTGAGGTGGATGATATAGCTGAGGTACAGAGAACTTATTACAAAGTGAGTGTTCTGACGAAAGAGAACCTACCCTAAATAGACAAGTCCATGACCCAAAAAGTTCTTTTTGAATGAGGCTTTTATTTTACTGAATATAGACTGATCGATGCGGGAAGTCTACAAGGGATATTGATTGTGCTATTCTTGAGGTCTTCACGAAGCTGATCAATGCGAGAAGCTTCTGATAAAGGCTGACTGTGTATAGCTGTCCTTCGAGGGAGCAGTCTATTTATAGTAGCAGATATGATTTTAGTGCATAGCTGTCCTTCGGGGGAGCAGTCTATATAGAATAGCAACAATAATTTGGCATATAGCTGTCCTTCGAGGGAACAGTCTATATATAATTTAGATAGCTAGATGTTCTTTTGGCGTGAAGCATCTAGTTTGGTAGGAAGTTTGACTCAAGAAAATCCCATAAGAATACGGCTTATTTTAATACTTTGAAGTCATGGACTAGACTAAAAAGGGGAAGGCATCGTTTAGGTGAGGTGAGAATCAAACTATGTGAGCTTGATTTTTATTATGAGGTGTAGGAAACGAAGTGCATGTGGTGGTATGTGAGCTCAAGGGACGAGCGGCAGGTAGATAAGAAGTGATATAACACTAAATTCAACAATAGAATGGTCGAAGATGCAAGGCATTAAGGGGTTCAGGCTCAGGTTTACCATTAAGCGAAGCTAAACGATAAGTGCCTGATCCATAGGTGTGAGTGATTATATAAGGCCCAATCCAATTGGGAGCAAATTTTCCACGTTTGCTCTTTTCTAGTTTGGTGACATGTTGATTCTCTTTGAGGACAAGATCACCAACCTTAAAGGTACGCTCATGAAGTCGCTTATCATAAGCACATTTGATGCGTTTTTGATAGATTTGAAGGTGATCAAGAGCTGTAAGACGACGTTCGTCAAGGAGCTCCAATTGGGCTAACCGCTCTTGGCGGAAATCATCGTTGGTGAGAATATCTTGAAGAGATATTCTAAGGGAGGGTATTTGTATTTCGAGAGGCAAAACAGCCTCGGTACCGTATACCAAAGAAAAAGGTGTGGCATTAGTAGAGGTACGAATGCTAGTACGATAAGCCCAAAGGGCAAAGGGAATGTGATCGTGCCAATTTCTTCCGGATTCATTGACAACTTTCATGAGGATTTTGGTTAGGGTTTTATTAGAAGATTCACCACCCATTGGCTCATGGATAGTAAGGCGATGAGAAACTAAGTTTGATACCAAAGTTGTCACAAAGGTCTTGTAACAACTTGTTTTTAAAAGATTTACCATTATCTGTTATTAGGCGATGAGGAATACCAAAACGACAGATAATGTGATGGTTAATGAATTCGACAATTTTTTCCTTTTTGATCGAAACGAGTGGAATGGCCTCCACCCATTTTGTGTAATATTCGGTGGCTGTGATTATCCATCGGTGACGTTGTGAAGAGGACGGGTGAATCTCACCAATAAGGTCTAAACCCCATTATGAGAAAGGCCAAAGATCTCGTGCGACTGCGCAAATGGATGGCTAGGAGTATGTTGAAGGTTAGCATGTTGTTGACACATAACACAACGCTTAACATATTCGTAGCAGTCGTTATTGAGAGTAGGCCAATAATAACCTAGGCGAAGGATTCGTTTAGCCACGGCAAGGCCACTAAAATGTCCACCACAAATCCCATCATGGACTTGTTGGATGGTATAGGTGACCTCCGCGCCGGTTAGACAGCGAAGGAGGATACCATCAAAGCCACGTTTATAGAGGAGTCCCCCCATAACTACATAACGAGAAACACGTTTAAGAAAAGTGCGTTTACCAGTACTAGTAAGGTCAGATGGGAGAACAGAGGTTGTAAGGTAGTCGTGAAATTGGTGATACCAAGTATCCTGTGAATTAGTAGACACATTATTTATCATACAAACTACCGGGGTTGAGTAGGATGGGGCAAAAATTTGTTGGACCACGACGAATAATTCAGAGTCAGTTGATGAAGCTGGAATTTGCGAGGCTAAGCAAGCCATAGTATCCGCAAATTTGTTAGTGGAGCGGGGAATGGTTTGGATAGAATAGTGAGTAAATAAGGCTAGAAGTGAGTCCACATAGTATTTGTACTTTTGAAGTTCCTCATTTTTACATTGGTAGATGCCCATAACTTGATTGACTACCAATTGAGAGTCGCCAAAAATATTGATAGATTTGATACCTAAGTGTATCGCAACTTGGAGACCTAGAACAAGGGCCTCGTATTCCGCTGTATTATTAGTGCAGGGAAATCAAGCCGGAATGAAAGAGGCATAGGTTCAGCATCAAGAGGATGAGAACAACGCCGGCTCCTCCACCGCGCGCTGCATTTAGATCCATCAAGAAGAGGGTTATTTGATACGACTCTTCCCGAGTGAAAGAGTGGCGATGAGTTCGTCGGGAATATAAAATTGGTAAATTGTTCCCTGTAAAGGGGCTTCCGCAAGTTGGTCGTCTCATGCGATGGTTTGTCCTTTGATTGATTTCTGGTGGACGAACTCAAGGTCGAGGTCGGCGAGGAGCATGAGCCATCGGGCGATGCGTTGGTTTAGATGAGGTTTGGCATACATGTAATGGATGGGGTCCGTGTTGGTGATGACGAAAGTTTTGTGATTCAGAAGGTAGTGTCGGAGCTTGGTAGCCACGAATGATAGGGCTAGGCACAACTTTTCTACATGTGTATACCTAGTCTCATAATCCACCAAAGTACGACTTATATAATAAACGACTTGTTCTCGATTTTCAGAGTCACGATGTGCAAGCATGGCCCCTATAGCGTGGTCAGTGGCGGAAAGGTAAAGGTAGAAAGGGTGGTCGTCTTGAGGTGGGATAAGCACGGGTGGCTGCAAGAGATAAGTTTTGAGAGCTTCAAAGGCTTGGTGGCACTCTTCACTCCATTGAAATTCAATGTCCTTTTTAAGGAGGTGATGGAAAGGTTGACATCGATCCGAGAGTTGGGAGATGAAACGTCGGATAGATTGGAGCTTACCTTGTAAACTACGCAATTGTTTGAGATTAGTAGGTGGGGGCATTTCTAGAATAGCTTTGACTTTAGATGGGTCGACCTCAATGCCACGCAAAGAGACGATAAAGCCAAGAAGTTTTCCTGAAAGGACACCAAAGACACATTTCTTTGGTTGAAGACGGACAGAATATTGTAACAGCGATCAAAAATAATGGTTAAAACATCGAGATGTTCACCGCGATGTTTAGACTTGCCAAGAAGATCGTCGATGTAATCTTCAAGGATAGTGTGCATAATGTCATGAAAATGTAGGTCATAGCCCACCGATAGGTCGCACCAAAGATTCTTAAGGCCAAATGGCATTACACGGTAATGTGTAGGTTCCCCAAGGAGTTATGAAGGTAGTTTTGTGTTGATCGGCAGGGGCAACCAAAATTTGGTTGTATCCTGAAAAGCCATCCATGAGAGAAAGCATTTCATGACCCACAGTGAGATCAACAAGTTGATCAATACTTGGGAGGGGGAAGTCATCCTTAGGGCAAGCGAGGTTAAGATCCCAGAAATCCGTGCATATCCGAAGTCCCCCCATCGCTTTAGTGACAGGTACGATGTTAGAAATCCATTGAGGATAGTCAATAGGCAAGATGAAGGAAACAGAAAGAAGTCGTTGAAGCTCTTCTTTGACCAAGAGGGCAATGCGTGGATGCATTTTTCTCAGTTTTTGTTTGACTGGTTTGGAATCGGGGTTTAGAGTGATGTTATGGACGGCAATGGTAGGATCAATTCCTGGCATGTCAGCGTAAGACCACGCGAAAGCTTGGTTGCGAGCACGGAGGAAAGTAGTAAAGGCGACTTGTTCTGATGTGTTAAGGGATTGTCCGATCTTCACAATGTGAGGATCCTCCTCCATGTGGATGTTGATTTCTATAGTAGATTGCTTCAAAGATGGTTTGGGTTTCAGATGGTAAGGCTCGTTGAATATAAGAATCATCCGCACCAAGGTAAGTGAGGATGGAGTCGTCATCCTGACACTCAACAACATTAATCAAAGGTGAATCCTCTTCGATCATGTCTGGATACGTAAGGGGAAGAGAAGATGGGTCCTCATTATCGCATTGATAAGTGAGAGGACCTATGAAGATAGCATTTATGAAAAAAAAGTTAGGAGGGATAGATTCAGTGGTCTATAGATTCTCGTGGGGGTGATGATGGCAAAGTGGGTGATGATGGTTTGGTAGGGGTGACGCGCCTTCTTTTCGTAATACACCGACACGAGGTGTCTCCTGTGTAGGTGTTTCAGGAAAACCGAGACCACTGTGATCATTGTGTTTGCGGGTAGTCACGGGAATGAGTGTATGTCGGCCTTGTTCGTAAAGACCAAAACCAAAGCCTTTCCAAGACAAATGAGTCAAGAAGGTGAGGGCGAAATGATGATTTGTCAAGTATTGAAAATCGGATTGGAAGGGAACCACACCAAGAGGAGGTTCAGGGGTAATGGAGGATGCGTCAACACCCCCATACGTTAGGTTGGTGCGGCAATGGGGTGGTCCGTAAGAGATTACCTCCCCCACGCGACGGTCGTAGGTGGGATGTGCATGTAATTGTCCGTACTCCTGCGGGGTAGGGAAAGAACTAACGTTATATAGGCGGTACTCCCCCAGCGTAAGGCATTGAAAAACATCTACTAAGGGGTCGAGGTTGGGATGTTAGCTGCGGGAAGGGAAGTGGTTTTTGTGACGGTGGTTTCATCAGTTGAAGGCGTAGGCACGGTTGAGGTGGATGGTTGAGGTACATTTGAAGAGGATGGTTGGGTTGAATGTATGGGTGTCTTGATTGGTATAAGCACATCGTTAGGGCGGTATAACATATTGCAGGTTTTAAAGGGGGGAGGATCAGCTTTTACGGTGTAGGACTTCCCCTCGTACTCAAATTTTATGCATCTATGTAATGTTGAGGGAACGCATCCCATGGCCCGGATCCAAGGACGACCCAACAATATATTATATTGGAACTCTCCCTCAAGGACATAGAAGAGTTCGGGTAAAGTACGTGGTCCTACCCGAATGTTGAGGATCACGGTGCCTAAGGTAGAGGTAATAGCGTCATTGAATGACCGCAACATGATGGGGTTGGCACACATGTAGCTAGAAGGGATATTCATTTGTTGAAAAGCTTTTGAAGAGATGATGTTTAGGCTAGCACCCCCGTCAATCATAACACGACATACACGAATGTCCCGGACGTAAGCTGAGATGAACAGGGTAGGGTCAGGATCTTCTGTACCAAAATCGACAATTTCATCTTCAGAGAAACTGACTGCAGCAGCTTGTGGTACAGAGACAGAAGTGGTTGGGGCGGTGGGTTGTTTGGTGAGAGAGGCAACGTGATTGGGTGTCAGAATGGAGGCAACGGGAAGGGTTTCATTAGGTAAGACCTCGATCCCCTGAAGAACTTCAACGAGAGCTTGTCGATGAGATTCAGAAGTCTGAATGAGATCATATAGTGTCATTTTTACGGGTGATTGGTGAAGCTGTTTAATCATGGCTCGATGGGCAGCTCCATTAGAGACGGGGTAAGCGGGTCCACGAATAACCACTTTGGGTGGTGGTGCAATCGGGATGCTGGACGGAGAAGGAGAGGATGCAGGTGTGCTTTCTTTCGCTTTCTCATTGTTTTTCTGCGCTCGAGTAGCAACACTAATCATATTAATCTCGTAGACCGGAGATGAAGAAGATGATTGGGATAAATCATGGTCTTCAAGAGGTGGGGTTGTAATAATGACAGATCTTGGTGAGGCGGGGACAGATGGTATAGGAGAGGGAATGGAAACTAAAGGTCTCTCCCTTCGTAAGTTGTCTTTCTTAACCTTTCTATCTGGGAGAGGTGACTGACGAAGGATGGTTTTTAAAGCTTTGCATCCCTCCACATCATGTCCTGGTGTGCGGTGATAAGCGCAGATCTTAGACTCATCATAACCTATAGGTCGAGGTTTAGACGGGTCATAAGGTCTAAGTGGGGGTAGGGAAATGGTCGCATTCTCTACTAACATAGCAAGGATTTTGGCGTAAGATCCTTTGAGTGGGTCAAAATCAGAAGAGGATGAGGGTATT
Organism: Taxus wallichiana var. yunnanensis; assembly: GCA_018340775.1. Taxonomy (NCBI): domain Eukaryota; kingdom Viridiplantae; phylum Streptophyta; class Pinopsida; order Cupressales; family Taxaceae; genus Taxus; species Taxus wallichiana. The sequence continues at coordinate 616,485,063 of CM031235.1, forward strand.
GATTGCGCGGGTTTTGGTAATGTTTGGGCGTGGTTAGTTCGTATGGGTGGTGGTTTAGCCGAGGGGTGTTGATACGTGTTTTTCACTAAACGTGGTTTCTTTGGCGCAGAAGCTATATTGATGATGAGGCCACGATGGTGTGGTATCAAAAACAACCACGGGAAATAGGAGTGACCGAAAACAAATCTTTTGATGATGGAATTTGTTTAGGGTTGATAGGTGGACAGGATACGCGGAGTGACGGTGTTGCTATACCCTGGGATCTCTGTATGTGTGCAGAAGGCGTAGGTCGCTTTAAAGGAAACGCAGGAGGTATGATATATTGATGTAAGGTAGAGGGATGGGGTCCCAATATGGAAGGTAGGTGTGACGATGATGGTTTTAGTTGTGATAGAGGCATAGGTTGAGGAGATTGAGTCTGTCTCTTAATGGGGTGGACGGCTTTATTTTTAGATAAATCAAGCCGCTTAGGTGGGTGTGTTAGACTGGGTATGGGTAAGGTCCCAAGCGTAGGGGAAGATTTGGCTAAGTTAATAGAAGTGGACGGGGCATTTGGTAGAGGTGAGGGGGGTGAAGGTGAGAACATGGGCATTTTAAGCTTCTGTAAACACTTCGGGTATATGGTGGAGGTCTCAGGATCGGTCATTTGCATTTGAGTAGAATATGGCGTACTCAAACGTTCCCATAGGGCCTGTCTATCTTCTGTGGAATGACAGTCCTCACGTGTGAATGTGAAATTTTGTACGGAAGAAAGGTGGGTTGTGATTCCGGTCCACTGTGGGTGTGATACAGGGGGTAAACGAGGCACTGTATCAATAGATGTCAAGAGGTCGACCGGTTGTTGAAAAGATTTAGGTGATGAAGGACTAATAGGCAGGAGGGCATGTTCGAGAGGATCCGTCATGGTTAAAGAATTTGGTGATGTCGGTGCAAGAGATTCCTCATCTAAGGATGTCAAAAGGAGTGGCGTACCTTCCTCTTGTGCAGCAAGAGGGGTAGAAGGGGAAATCTGGGAAATAGATAGGTTAGATAACATCCGTTCGCAATCTTGTAGGGATGTGGTATAAGAAGACTCATCGATGGGAAGAGAAGTCTGGGCAGTTAACTCCTTATGGGTAAAGGAATGATTTCGCTTTAGTTTGATGGTGGTAAAGGAGGTTCGGGCTCCTGTGTTAGTGAAGAGGCTTGATTCAAAATTTTCTCGATAGAGGCTTTGGGCTGGGTATCAAAGACTGCATGGATCTCATGAACACTCTCCTCGGCTAAGATATCCTGGTTTGTGTTACTGTTGGGAGAGTGATTCGGGAATGGTTTGTTGAAGATTTTCAAATTTCGGTTGGCAGGGGCATTAGGATTATCGAGGGTTATATCCCCTGCGTCAACCATTTCCTGCACTATGTTTTTCAACATCTTGCAGTTTTCATGACTATGTCCTTTTACACGGTGAAAGTTACAGAAGTCATTTTCTTTGTACCAGGCAGGTATAGCGCGAGTGGAGTCAAACCCGGAGTGAGGTTTAACAGGGGGCAAGGTGATAGCTCCGGCCTTGAGCAATTTTTCCAAGATGACACCATAAGTTTCTCCCAAGGGAGTGTAATTGATGGGCTCTGCTTTATACTTATAGGTGGTTTTTGGTGGGGCATTAGACGGTGTTTGAGATTTAACCATCACCGCGTGGACAGCTCCTTTTGATTTAGAAGAAGTGGACGCGTGAGGAGTGGTGGTATTTGGTTTATTGGTAGAATCAGGAGTTCGAAATTGGGGTTTTTGTTACGCAACCGCAATTTCTCTTCCTCTAAGGCTCGAATCTCTAGTTTTCGAGCCATAGTAAAGGCTTCATCGAATGTACGGAAAGTTTGAATTTGGAGGGTAGGGGAGATGTGCTTAGCGCAAGCCCGCGTAAACAGTTCGATAAGTTCAGTCTGAGGCAAGGCATATGTAAGTTGGTTGATAAGGCCGCGCCATCGTCCGACGAAATCATGATAGATTCGTCTTCGAATTGTCGAATGGCATAAAGGTCGGTGATGGATACTTTCTTAGCAATGTTAATGGAGAAGTGATCCAAGAAAGATTGGGCTAGTTGGTTAAAAGAGAAGATTGAGTGCTGGGTTAAAGCACTGTACCACTCCAAGGCGGGTCCTGATAAGGACATGGGAAAGGTGCGGAGTAACAAGGCATCATCATGGGCAATCAAATAACAAGCATGTCTAAATGATCGCAAGTGTTGTTGAGGATCCTCTTTACTATTAAAACGAGTAAATTTCGGCAACTCCCATTGAGGAGGATATGAATGAAGGGGGACAGAAGGGTGAATGGGCTCCCGACAAACTTGCTCGTATGTCAAGGCGCTACGACTTCCTGAAACAGAAGCCTCCAGGTTTTGCATTTTGTCCATCATTTGTTTAATTAGATCAGTAGTTGGATGAGATGATGGTGTGGTTGTGGTAAACGGAGGCAAATTGGGCCAAGGACCACCGCTAGATCCTGGTGGGGTTAAGTGTTGATAAGGTGTGGAGGATGAATATGTTGAGGCAACCGAATAGGGATGTCCCATATAGGATGTTGAGGTCACTGGATACGTGTATGGGAATGAAAAGGTAGGCGGAGCTTGAGAAGGAAAGCTCATGTGGATAGGTGGCAGAGAGCAAGTCATGAACGGAGCAGTCTGCAAGAGAGATGAGGTAGGGGCAGTCGGCGGTAATGATATGTGGGGTCCGAGGTTAACCAACGGAAAGCCAATCTGAGTCGTATGAACCTCCTCAAGCCGCCGATTGGGAGACGGGGCTAGAGATGCAGGAAGCAAGGCGGTATTATCAGGTGGAGTGGGAGCTAAATGAGCAGCTATACTAATAGGCATACCAACAAGGAGCTGACCATCAGGCGTACGGTCAGGGGTATGAGACAAATAGTATTGTACAAACGCTAGAATTATCATCCGTAAACTTGGCAAAGTCCTTATCTCCCACAGAATTTTAGGAACCTCGCCGGTATCCGTAGGATTCCCACGAATGTGAAGGGGGTGATTCAGGCAAAGAAACAGAGCAAGCATGTGAAACCATGGCGGTGCTTGCTTTCGAGTGATAACAACCATGGACAGGAGTTCACAGTAGGGTTTCAATCACAAGAATAGAAACAAACTCGATCGTAAAATTGGTAGGTTGTTGGTTTGTCGAATCGAAAAGACAAGAATCGATATCGGGTCTAAAGTAACCGATGTCGGTTACACTATAGCCGATGTCGGTCAGGTAACCGATGTCGGTGTAAGAAGTCCGGGCTAACAAGATATAAAAAAAGGCTGCTAATTTGATTTTGAACAACGTTTAGTATACTTGTCCAATTATTGATCACAGGAAGATAGAGTATGAGAAAGAAAACAGAACTAAAAACAAGCAAGATGCACACACAAATCCAGAGATTAACCCTAGGGTTAATTTTAATTATCGTGGGCTTATGCCTTTAGACGTAGAATGATGTCAGAATCCTAAACAAGAGACTTAGGGGAAATGTCAAGTTGTTTTGGCTTATAAGGTTACCTCAATCGGGCAGAGAATACCGCGGAAAAAAGGGGGATGTTTGAGCTGTTGTGTTAATTGTGAAGTGATTCGGTATGTGTTGTGCAGTGAATGTAAGATTAATTTCCTATCAATACCGTGGATATCACCCCCACGTGTACGACCTGTTACTTAATCTACGTTCACTAGAATTGAAAAACAACAAGCAGGAATGCAATGCACGTGTTTTAAACCCAAATCGAAAATTATGTTCGATGAAGCAAGAGAGATGACTTTCACTAATGCGAAACTAGGAAAGCAAGACAAATTCTTTACGAAATATATAACAAAAGCAGCAACAACAAGTATGCTTCCTAAAATGAAAATAAGCAAGAGAAACAGAAACCCAAGATGGGTCCCACCGGGCGTGCCAAAATGTTTCACTCGGAATGTTTCATTCCTTTTAGAAACAGATAAGGGTTGGGGCTAGGAGGAATACCTGTAGAATGTCGAGATGATGTGTGCGTACCGTAGAGAAAGATCAGGCTGATTGCGAAGAACTCCTTTTTGTCTTGGAAGGACTACCTGCAAATAAGAACACAAGACCACAAGATTTTAATTAGACAATAAATGAGGAAACTGCCTTGGGCCCAGGAAATATAAAACTTCCTTTCGAAGGTGGTCAGTTCCCCTGCTAATATGAATTAACACAAAAGACTATAAAATATCAATTAAATTGCTTTGTTGAACTGGGTAGGGGAAAGGCTGGTTATTGGTTATAGTCAGTATAACCGATGGCGGTTACTGATAACCGATGGTGGTTACTGATGACCGATATCGGTAGAGTCTAGGATCTGAAGGTTAGTTGTTTTGTGGGGTGGTGGTGTTATTTGGTAGTTGTGTTATTTGTAGATGGTTGTATATAGGTAATATTAGGAAATAGGGTGATGAGATCTAGATGAATGACAGTTAGATGCAATGACACGTTGGGTAGTGGATCCAAGAATGGATTTGTGAGGACTTATGATTCAAAAAGTCGAAGAAATGTTATTAAAGAGTACATGCAAGAAGTAGCTTACTGATTATTCGCGGAGATGCAAGTCCAAGAGTTCTGATGGCAAAGGCAGAACTGAGGTAGGATGGTCTGGCACACAGCAGATCAAATCAGCCGAGTATCACAAGGCTCGTATCCAAATTGCATCCCGGGCTTGCTCTCCTTGATGCTAACTCTCTTTATCTCTTCACTTGTCTCTGCTCACCAAGTAAAGATCGTGGGTTTTCTCGATCGCTCTCCCGATGCTCTTTCTTGATTCAAAGAATCCTTTTCTCCGATCCAAAAATGAAATTCCGATCCTTTGTTTTTGGTTTGGGGAGGCCATTTACAAGGAACCGATGGCGGTTACATAACCGACGGTGGTCGAGTAGGAACCGGCATCGGTAAGGAAAAAGTAGGCTATTTTTAGTAAAACAGCCCACCTTCCCTGCTTTTCTCCCGAGAGATTAGTTGCGGGCTTGGTCAAGTGACTAGAAGGTCGGTTTTAGGTGTGAGAACGGGGTCCTTAGTCATGGGTGTAGGTGTAGACCAAGTTTTAGGTTTTAATTAGGTTAGTTTAGGATTAGGGCTAGGTCATGATGAAGTGGCAAAATGAGGTGGTAGGTGAGGTGATGGGGATTTATCAATTACAAGGTAATTAATAAATAATTGTGTAAGGTTTAGGTAATGAGGTTAGGTTGCGAAATGGGATGCGGGTCACAAGGGGTCGTAAGACACGAATTTGGTGTCTACAGTAATAGCCACATTTGACCCTCTCTTTCTTAGACTTAATACTTGGAAGAGAATCTCTAGAGTTTGATTTGGAGATGGAATCATTTTGATCCTTCTTGTTCTCACAATCCCTATTATTTTGTTTCTTCTCTTTTTTAAATCCTTAAATTTCTCATGTCAAATAAGTAGAGCATGAGAAATAGAGGAATTCAATGCATTTATTTGAATAATCTTGTCTTGCTCCCGAGTTAAGTTAGCAACAAAATTTTCCAAGGAAGGCATGGTCCATGTAGCTCCCATGGCATTTCGGTGGCGTGAAATGTAGAGATGAAGAAAAAATAGTTGGAACCCAATTTGGAAAGGATGGAAAGAACTAATTGATCATCCATTTTTTCTATGTCGTACAGTTTCAACTACAACCTTAGTGATTTGAATTTGGTGAAGAATTCTTGTATCATGTCAAAGTTTTCTGAGCTCAAACTGACGATCTCATTATCCAACTCATGACCTCTCATTATGTCCTACTTCCCAAAGATTCCTTCCAAAGTGGTCCATACATCATTAGGAGTATTTGTAGATTCAATATGAAAGAGCAAGTCGAGACATGAACATACATAATAGACCATAGGATTCATCACTTTTGTTATACCACTTCACCTTTTCTGCATCTAGTGTTGGTTTTGTTTCTGTACCCATGGTGATCTGATGTAAGCATTTACTCCTTAAGAGGATTTGTATTTTGAATTTCCACTTGTGATAGTTGAACGGTGTAAGAAGTGGAACAAGGGACAAATCCTTTGCCACAAGTGATTATAGGTTAAACTAAGTGTTTTGAAAAGACTAAAGCATGTAACCCCCCAAACCATATAAGTGATAAATTTATAAGCAAAGAAAATATTACTAATGTGTAGATCTCAAAAAAATCTCACCAAAAAAATGGCACCTAAAATAGAGCAGCCAGTTGAAATTTATGCAAAATCAGAGTTTTGATGATGCAAAGTAGGGGTTGGAACCCAATAGGTGAAAAACAAGGGTCAGAACTTGACAGGTGTAAAGCATATGTCAGAACCCAAAAGGTGTAAAATAGGGTCAAAACTAGACATGTGTAAAGTAGAAGTTGAAACCGATAGGTGTAAAGCGGTGTCGGAACCCGAAAAGTGCAAAGCAAAGTAATAAACCCGACACATTGAGGGTGGAGATTTTGAATTGCTAAACATGCTTAAAAACATGATTTGCACATGGGCAATTGTTTTGACTTGCTGAACATGATCGAAAACATGATTTGCACTTGGGAAAATTTTTGGACTTGCTAAACATACTAAAAAATCTGATTTGCACTTGGGTATATTTTTCACTTGTCAAGCACATGAAAAAACCAAAACACAACAAATGAGAAAAAAGAACCTCCAGATATGAGAAAATCATAAGTTTTTGTAAAAATAACAAATACCCACCAAGTTATTTGAAAAACCCATAAGGGATTTTTCTATTTGAGCCCAAAATTGCATGGATTTGCTAAATTTGAAGAAAAAAACCTTCAAACCCTCAAAAAAGTTAGAAATACCTGTCACATAGAACTAGGTCGAGTTTACAACTAAACCTAAGGTTTTCACCCCATTTGAATTAAATGGAACTTTATATTTTCATGTAGAGACTCTAGAGAAGATATTTGCACATATTTCCTTAAAATCCCACCAAACCCTTGAAAACCAAAATCTATGAAAAAACAAACATTGAATGAGCTAGAATGCTAGATCTTCCAATAAAGGTAATGTTATTCGATACAAAATTAGCTCGATACCATGTCGAGTGGGCCACAATAGAGGATTGAGATTGGATAGGATCAAATGCACAAAGTAGAAATATTTGTGGAGAGGTGATATCCAAAAACACTCAAGATAAGAAAAACTCTTCATTCGTTCATCCAAGTAGCCAAAAATATACATATGTGGTTACATTATATAGTGAGAAATCACGTCATCCAAAAAGGTAACTAACTCAACTCACAATTAGAAAATGACTTAAAGTAAATTCCCTAATAATGTATATGATTAACCTAAGCAAGCTAATTAGACAATGTAGGTAAAACCACAAGGTGGGTAAAATCCTACACCAACACTTTTCACACTCCAATGTTTGAATCGACAAAGGGAAAGGGAAGGAAAAATAATTAAAGGGAGATAAAGAAATTAAGTATAAATACCCAAGGGTGATTCCCCTTAAAACATTGACTCCAATATTGACATTGGGGATACAAAGTTGGGACACATGTTAAAATTCAAGGATTCTAGTAATTACGATTTAATCAACATTAATAAACTATGAAATATTAAATAAATAAACATCACATCACATTTCATAATAATAAAGTAATACTTACAAAAGTAAATAACATAGGACACAATATTTATAGTGGAAAACCCGAAGGTAAAAACCACTATGAAAAGTAACCTTTATTGTAGAGAAATTTTTACATCCAATAAATCACCTCCTCCTTAGAAACCCTAATCACAAGGGTGAAACCTTTGATATATTATTTTTCGAATATATCAAATGAGGACCCAAAGTCCTTTTTATATGAGGTGATCGGGTATGTCTCTCGACTCACCTTTTCAACCATGTCGGTTGACACATATACCAAGGTTTAAAATATTTAATAATAGAAATATAACTATTTCTTATTATTAAATATTTAACCTAAAGTATATTCCTAGGTTTGAATATTTAATAACAGAAATGGAAATATTTCTTATTATTAAATATTCAACCTATAGTATGATGTTGGACCCATATTTAATTAAGGGGTGGCCAACCCACTTAACCATTATGTTCTAACAACATAAACATGGATGATTTCGGGGGTAGAGTAAATATCCCTTCTAATACACTATACCCTAGATACAATGCATTTATGATAGTGGGTTGGTGATTTATGAAACTATCCCCATTTCTTCACAATGTTTGGAATTTATGTTTGTAGATGTGAGACATTATGATGGGGACACCATTATAGTTAAGAACCAAGATGGAGAAGTAGTAATCTTCCTAGATATAGATTATTTTAACGAATTACTTAAGATTCCAGACCTAAATGAATATGTGGATATTGATTTAAAAAGGCTCAGAGGCTTGGGTTGAAATTCAAAAACTTGCATCAAATAACTAAAAAAATTACCTTAAGAAGAAGAACCCCAGTAGAAGCTAGTTTCTTAAAATCCTACCTAGAAGTGACTTCATCCTCATGTTTGACCATGGTATAGTGAGGAGATGTCTCCCGAGAACTAGAAAAATGTTTTCTTTGTTGTCATGAAGTACCTTACCTTGGAAGGAAAATTTATAAATATTTTCTCATATAATCTCTCCATGCTCAATTACCTACGTACAAACCAAGCTATGAGCTTTCCTTCTTTCTAAATCACCATATTGAGTAATTTGAATCTTAGTCCTAAAAATTGGACTAATGGAAAAGATGAAGGTGTGAACCAAAAAATGTAAAATGGAGATGTCCACGTAAGGGAAGTATAAAATTAAATTTTTATGGTTGTGCTAAAACTTTGGAGGGGCTATTTAGGGAGGTGAATTAATTTAGGATCATTTAGGGGTGTGCCTAAAATCCTATGTTTGGGACTTTGACATTATAACCTCCTAAGTTTGTGTGATAGGTCATGTGGGAAGGTTAATTATTTTTCAGGGGGGGAATTAAACACCTCGGTTTATGTTTAGTCTTTTTTTTGGGCTTCCAGTTTCATTTCTATCCATTTCAAGTTTGTACAAATATCTACGTTAAAAATGGGAGGTGACAAGGTTCAGACTTGAGCCAACCACCTATTTGCATATCAAGTGGGATGATACTTAGTGGAGGCTATTGAGAAGAGGTAGCTTGACAAAATACATTAAGAGGCATAAAGTTAATGACCCTCAATTGGAACTTGAATTTGGTAATGTTTGGGTCGAGGTTGTGTCAAAATGTAAGGTATTGAAATTTCTATCACTGAAGAATCTATTGATAGTCTTTATAAGGCCAAAGAGTTTCAAGATTGGATGTATCAATTCATCCAAATCATGAGGAAGAATACACCATCTTTTAAGTGGGGTGAATTTATTAGTGATTCTTTGCACAAATAACTAAAATAAGTCTATACCATAGGAAAATTATACATGATAACTTACTTGAATTTTGCGGCAATAGGGATGATGATGTATCCTACATTGAACACACATAGATAAAGAAAATCGGCCCATGGATATGATTTAAAAACATTAATGGTTAAATCCAACTCCTTCCTACACAACGAAGAAACCTAAGACACTTTCTCCATCACAAATTATGAATTTGGAGAGAGGTTTCTTTGAGATCGCTATGCTCACCGGAGATAAAAGAAAAGAAGATATAAAAAATTATGACTATTAAATAACCAAAGTATCACTAGGAAAATATACTATAGAAGGATTTCAACAAGACCTTCAAGCCTCTTTGGATAAATTGTTTGAAAATCTGAATAAAACCAAGGCTACTAAGGATGAGCTTAAAGAAAAGGTTAAGAATCGACTACCTTGTTGATCATGATCACTAAGCCAACTTGATTCACCTCTCTCACAAAAATAGCTTCAACACATCCTCTATATCAACAACTGAGAAAAAGGCCAACAAATCTGAGAAGTTAATGATTATATCGATAGGCTCCTTGTTAATGGTCAAAAGTTCTTCAAGATGCTATCAATATCCGGAATGACATCGAGTGAGAAAAGGTAATTGTTGAGAAAATAAATAATGAATTTGAAGAGGAATGCAACAACTAGGAACTCACTCTAGAGGCCCTGAACAAGCTTAAAAAGGTAGATGTAAATACCATAGTACAAGAAAAGGTAACTAAAGAAAGGGGAAGGAACTATGAGTTCTATAAGGCTATCGAGTTTTGAGTAAGGATTTTGTAAGAAGCCCGAGAAAAGTTACAGAAGATAAGACAAGAAGGAATAGATGCCACCAATGACATTGGTGATGAATTTTCCAAGATACCTTACCAATTCCTTGATGATGACCTAAATATGTTACCAAGTGACATATTCACTGAGTTCAAGAAATTGGTTGAAAAATAATCTAAAGCAGAGAAAAACTTTGATTTACAATCAATTGATAAGTTGATTGTATATCAAAATGTTTTGAATAATTTGGCAAAGGTCCTCAAGAATATTTGGAGACTTAAAACTTAGTTGATCAATGTAATTAACATGTGTGATATACTAAACTGATATTTGTGTGGACTAGACAAGAAGGAAATGATTAAAAGGTTCCTCGAATATCGTGACAAAGAAGCTGATCAAGAGGCCAAAAATGAGGAGTATGGTTGAAGTCTTATGTGTTTTTCAATTTTTTTCTTGAACATGTGAAATTTTTGGGTGTCTCGACATCATTTGAATTAACATGTATGTTGACTTGGTCATTTTACATAAGAACTAGTCAAAGGGTTTTAACATGTATTTACTATTTTTAGAGAGGGATGTAATTGATTCCCTCTTTCTCTCCCCTTCTCTATAAATGTAAGAATGTTAAATGCATTTAGGGATGTATTTTTGTTGAATAGGATTAAGGGATTTCACATTTGGTAAGGGGAAGTATTTTCTAAAATTTTGGAGAGAAAAGGAAAAGCTTTGTATTTTCACTTTCTCTTAAAAGGAATAAATAGACACATTTCAAAATTTTTGTTGAATGTTATTTTTGTGTTGATGTTATTGTTCTTAAGTTGAATGCATTACATTGTCATTTTAACTCTAGTTTAATGTTAATCAATATAAATTCGGTTCATTGTTAATGTATCTCACTTGTGTTAGTAAATTCAGATCTAAATTTTCCAAGTAGAAAGCACACGTAATTATCTCCATATTTCCCTTTCTTATCATTATAATTATCATTCTAAATTACCCTTCTTCTTACTTTATATCCCTTTAAGAAGTAAATGAAAAAACTTGTCGGGATGAGATACCACATCCCAATATTATATTAGTGTGAATATTGTGTATATATTCTTTCATTGTTCTTAAAATAGAAATAAACATGGTGCATCCAATTATTTGAGGAGGGATTCTATCCCGCATGCTTTGGTTGAGCCTCATATTTTGTCTTTGTCCAACCAAATTTTTTTAGCGACTTTGCTAGGGAATTGAACGCGTAAGTTTCACTTTTTGCTATTGTGTAACTTTTTACAAGATTAGTGTTCCTTTTAGTATAATAAATTATTCACTTCTCTAAAAATGGTCAGGGAATATTTTTATGTACAATAGTAGGGCTAGAGATGTTATTGATCATAATTTCAAGCTATTACAATTGTAAAAATTTAACCTCGCTCCTTAGACATAGTCATCAAAACATTTGACTAGTTCATCACCAGTTAATTAGAACCTATCCACAAGAGAAGAAGGCACATCCTTCACTTGTAGAGATTTATTCTTAAGTGGAACCAAATTCCCTATGCATAAATACTTCCAAGATATGACGACACATACTCTACCTCTCTGGTTCCTTGGGGACCAAACATTGGGCTCTAACATTGGCCAAACCACATCATGAGTTGCCTTATATTTTGTAAAAGAACTTCCCTAAATTTAGTGGTGATGGTAAACAAAATCCTGATGAACACATTTCCACATTCTTCATTGCATGTAGAGTTATAGGTGTTGGTTATGAAGATGTATCTTTCCAATTGTTTATGGAAAATCTTCAGGATGCCACATTGATTGGTTATACTACTTGCCACCTCGTCAATGGATGGTTGGGATACCATGAAAACAAGGTTCAAAGGTAGATTTAAGCATGTAGAAGATGTACATCCATTATTAGCCCAACTTACACAAATGAAAAAATATCCACACGCACCCATGAACAAATTTTGTGGCTAAGTTAAATAAATTGATCCATGAGATTTTTGTGCATGCTAAGTCTACTCTGAGAATAAAAATTGATTCTTCATCAATGCTAAGTTAAAGTAGGATATTTACTAATAAGGTCACACATTCTAGATGTGGCCACCACTCAAGCAAGAACCACATAAATCAAAGATGATTTTATTATATCTAGCAATTAAAGAAGGAAATCTTTGAAATATAAGAATCATAGTACCTATCAAATTACAACTAATCCTATGATTCAAAATTTGGCTAATGAATTGTTAGCATTAAATAAGAAAATGTCTCAAAATATGCCAAATGCTCCATATTGGGACATCTCGTGAAGGAAATTTAATAATCCTCTTGTTAGGGATAGGAACTAGTTTCCGTTTGTTTAACCAATATTAACTGTTGAAGCTCCTCTCGTTAACGTTGTTGTTGAAGTTGTTGATGAAAGAGAAGAAGCACATGAAGAAATTGAATATTCCTATAAAGAGGACGATTATGGAGATGAGTCATATGGAAAATCAATGATTTACTCCAATATCATGTATTTGGAGTATGAGGAAGATCATTATGATGATGTCATGAATGATATGAACAACCAATATTTTGTTATTTTTACTCATTCACAAAATCAAAAGAGGTAGAGTAGTCAAAGGATAAGGTCAAAGAAAAATCAGATCTAATGGCCACTCTAAATATTACAAAAAGAGGTATCTCTTTACCGGTAAAACCTAAAGATAGGCCTCTTGTTAAAAGGTATATCCTCCTGATTTAATCTAATTTGAATTAAATATTATTTTAGAGTAACTTACTGTAAAAATTATATTCAAATAATTAAGTATAGTAACGTGAAAGAAATAAGCATTCAAGGATGTAACACCCTAAGAAAATGAGAGAGGGATGTCAACTTAGCTGATTCTATGCAGCCCGAGCATGATCATGATTGTGTATCTACTATAATAGGCTAGAGATAGTGTCAAAATGGCTCATCAAGGGTTCAAACCCAAGAATGTATAAGACAAAAGCACCCACAAGAGGAAAGGACCACCCCAAAAACTAAGGATTGATCTGGCACCTATTTTTATTGAAATGCTCAGAATATGGTCTTTTTTAGGTCGGAAGGTCTTCAATGTTGCTCACTCTTTGTCGATCCAATTTTTCTATTAAATTGTCAATCAATCCTCGTAACCTACAAAACAAATGAATAACTACACATGCCCACAAACCACATCAAATATAATAAAACATGTAGAATGAGAAGTCAAAATGACCACTTGGCGGTCACCTAAAGAGTGAACTTATGACCGAGCACTGTAATACATCTCATAATCCATGTAGTTATCTATATTTTTGTGTGTATCCATGTTCCATGCCCTAGGTTTCCCTTTTGAAAGTTACACAATGATAGTGGGATAGATCTATATTGTCCCAAATATGTAAAATGTGTGCAAAGTAATGGAATGAAATCCCCTCTTATGCGCAATGCAAATCAATGCATCCTCTTGTCCCTTGTATGAATGTGCTAGATATATAATGTGTAGTGATCTTGTCCCTTTTATAAGCTTAGGTGGTGATAAATAATGCTTATAGTGCTTGGCTCCTTATTTAGAAGAAATAACTAAGTATATATGATTACCTTGTTTGAATTTTGTAATTGAAAATTGAAAATCCAACCCAAAGTGCTAAAAGGTGACCAATAGGTGAAAAGGACCCAAAAGAGTAAGAAGAAGAAAGAGAGGGACAAGAGTGCCTAGGAAAGACAAGAGTGCTGGGTGCTTCGTCCTAATCAAGGCGCTAGTGTCTAAGGCCATCAAAAGGTAAATTAGTCAAGTGCTGGAATAATTGTAAAATGTGTAAAGCCAATAAAATTCTAGAGATAAAACAAACAAAAGGCCAAAAGGAGTTGTAAACCACTAGTTTTATCGTTTAGGAATCATGTATTCATTAGTATACTTTAGGACCTAGAAATATACCCAAGTGCATAGATTTTTTGTCTACAAAATGGTTCATAAAACTTGCACCAGCAGTATCGTTTTGGTAGAGCTGAGTTGTTTGAGTCAACAATGGTACTTTCTCTAAGTGTGGGACCTTGCATCCTTGAGATAGACCTTTGGAGAAGGCCGGTTCTTCTACCTATTTCTACTCCTAATGCTGAAATGGGAATCTAAGCTAAATAAGCCAAGGGACTAGGGATAAAAGGATATGTAGAATGGAAAACTAAACAAAGGGAGGTGATATCACCAGAAAAAGTGGGATGAGCACTATCGCTCTGAGTGAAAACTAAGGAAAAACCATGAAGAGAGGCTAGGTAGACATAACACATTCTAAAATGCATTCAAGTGACCGCTTTCATGAGACAAAACAAGAAAATGGAGTCGTAAGGAATTTAAAATGACACAATAAGCACAAAATGTATGGATAAGAAAATAAAGAAGAATATAAACACGTCAAGGAAGGGAATAACCACAAAAAAATGCTTCTATTACTTCCAGGTATGCACATTCAATTACAGGTGGCATCGAAGGCTAATATCCACTTGCCCGAACAAATTCTAGAGGTTTGTGAATCAAAATGCAGAGATGAAAAGTCCTTAGAAAATGCTAGAGGATCTAAAATGTCTAACCCTTTACAATGAGCCAAGCTCTTAAATTTATAGATCAAGGAAGAAGAGAAGACAAGGGAAAACTAAAATTTGAAACACAATCACCAATAAAAACATTTAATGCTTGCAAATCCACCTATAGATATGCAAAATATGTTTCCCCATGTCTGTTTGGCATGTAGGAGAAGGAAGGAGGTAAGATCCATATCAAATCGGGTGGTGGGAAGAATTAGATATGCTTATTAATGGCTAGAAATACGTTTTACCTTCTTCACCTACCAAATCCCGTTGAAATTTGAATTGAATATCCAACACTATAGCCCACGTCAACAACTTTTGAATGAGATCGGTGCGTGTGTGTCGAGATCCGGAGCAAAAGTAATTGCTATTAGAAGTCCAAAGATCGCTCTAACACATAATTCCACATTGTGCATGCTAATTGGTGAAAGGTCACCCAACCATGTAAATGTTTTTTCATTTCTTGCCACATGTCAATCAATGATTTTTCTTTAGGATTCGCTCTCCCAGATGGCATGCTTTGATTGGTTGCATATAACACACTCAAATTCTGATAGATGCCACATAACATAGAAGAGCGTAGAGGAAGGCACAAAGGCATGCGCGTGTAAGGGTGAGGCAAAAAATAAAAATAGAGGAAGGGCTCGCACAAAAGTGACACATGTGGGAGAAATGGGAAAAAGACCTGACTGGGAACCGCATGGTCAAGGTGCAACTATTACAAGGTAATGTGTAGTAGTAAGGAAGAAATGTCCTTACTTCTTTAGATGAAGCCAAGGAATTAGCTGATTTGGATAGAAAGTCTAGGGCACATGCGTAGGGTGGATGAACTACGAGAATAAGGTGAATGCATAGAGGGTACGCGTGAGCGGAAATGGAACAAGGAGAAAAAGGAAAAGAAGAGGTGAAGGAAATGAGGAGTCCAGTAGGGTGCATGAGGAGTCTATAACCATGGAGATGTGCCAAATAAACAATTTGAAGTGCGTGCAACTTGTAATGAGGAAACTTAGAGCTAGAATGGGGATGTAGGTTATCCCAATAACTAGGGGAGTTATTTTGGATAACATCTACATTTTCCAACACTTTATGCTGTTGAGTGAATAATCAATAACATAAAGTAGATAGAATATGTGTACCTTGTAATCTAGAGAGGAGTGTATCCAATAGCGTGCCGAGTGGAAAAGTAGCCATGTGAAGTGTGAAGTGATCACAATGTGAAGTGTGGCAACTAGGAAAAGGAGGTAGACCCTAGGGGTGAATCATATGCGTAGTAGCATGCTGTTGGAGCTTGTGCTTATTGATGTGAGTTATTTCTTGTTGCTTGTAAGGATGGACCTAAAAATAAGAGTAAGAGAGTATTCAAAGTCCCGTATATGAAAAATCAAAGTAATGTATGTATAAGTAAGTAAAAAGTGTGTAAAAATAGTAGCTAAGGAAAGAGTGCACTTGATGTATGAGAGAGTATAGGATATAAATTTGTCCTGTTTGTCTTGGAGATGTTGTTGGATGGGGTTGGGAGTGATCAATTCCCAACCAAGAAAGTGTTGAGCCATGGATTTGAGCATCCTACCGCCAAGGATGAGGTTTTTGGGTGATCTCATGCAAAGAGTGAGGTTTTGAGCGATCTCATGCCAAGGATAAGTTTTTTGGGTGATCTCATGCCAAGAGAAGAGTGTTGAGGAGAGAGGTCTATTTTTCTCATGCTAAGACAAGTCTTCGATACTAGATTGAATACCCCCTTGCTCACCAATAACATAGAGTTGACTTTTCCCATCTCAATGACCCATTGAAACAACTGGTCCCAATGCTCCTTTTATTTTTAAATCTCCTCTATAGTCATTCCTACTTTATTGACACTTGAAATCATGTAATTTAACAATGAAGGGATCTTAGGAAGCAACATTTTACCTTTTTCTAAAATCTTTCTACCCACTTATCGTTTTCCCTTCCCTGCATAGTGAAACCTTGTGTTCTTCTGATGGACTCTAGGTCAAAGCTACTTATGGGAATAAATTATTAAATTAGAAGAGGTGGAACAACATCTAAATCCATGAGAGCTTGTACATATGAGGTGAGTGTTCTTACATGATCACATGATTTTACAAATGATCAATTTTCTCCTTGTACTCCTAATTCATTACAAGAAGGTGAGTGGAAGATTCATTGAACAAGTGTGAATCTCCCTCATGAGTTTCAAGTCGTATGGGAATGTTACTCATTTCGTAGTCGATGGGGTCATTTCTTCAATGGGTTTATTTACCTTTGGCCAAACTACTTCTACATATTGATTACCCAAAGCACCACTGAAGAAGCGAGAAGTAGTTTAAGCTAACCTTCCCTTCTTCACTTTAAATATTAAGGCTATGGATTGGAAGTCCGTGTTAGGTTGTGGAGCCTGTTTTTAGTGAGAAAGTGTTGAAGACTTTACACTAAGAGTAATTGTACACTTTTCACAGCTTGTCTCGCTGGGAATTTAACCACTTATAGCACTAATGTTTGTAATCTTGTGGCTTCGTAGATACAACATTGTGGCACTATAGGCTTGGTCATATGAGCTATAAGGGCATGAAGATCATAAAGGAGGATTTTCCTAGATATACGAAAAAAGATTAGAGTTTTGTGAGGACTGCATATATGGGAAAAAAAAGCGAGTAAGGTTTCTTAAGGTTGGACCTACAAAGAAAGAGAGTAAGTTAGAGCTGGTGCATTCTGATGTGTGGGGGCTGACTCAGGTATCATCTCTTGGGGTTCAAGTTATTATGTTACTTTTATTGATGATGCAACAAGGAAAGTTTGGGTTTATTGTATTAGAAACAAATCTAATGTATTTGACACTTTTTTAAATGGAAAGCCTTGGTAGAGAATGAAACAGTCTTAAGCTAAAATGTCTTAGGTCAGATAATAGAGGGGAGTATTGCAGCAATGAATTTGATGATTATTGTTGTAAGAATGGAATCCATAGGAAAAATATAGTTCCAGAGAGCTCCACAATAGAATGAGGTTTCAGAAAGGATGAACAGAACAATAATGGAACATGTTAGGAGGATGAGGTTACATGCAGGACTACCTCTTTATTTTTGGGCGTAAGCGGTGAGAACAACTATGTACTTTATAAATAGAGAACCTTCAAGTGCCTTGGATGGAGGCATACCCGAGGAGGCTTGGTATGGTAAGAAAGTTGATTATTCATTTGTTAGAGTCTTTTGATGTGAGGTGTTTGTCCATATAGACAAGGATGATAGGACCAAGATAGAGGCTAAATCAAAAAAATGTACTTTCATTAGTTATGGTGGTGATGACTTTAGATATAAATGTTGGAGTATTAAGGAAAAGAAAATCATTCAATCTAGGGATGTGGTCTTTAATGAGAAATTCATGTATAAGCAACAGTTGAAGGAAAATAGGAAGAATCCAAGAAAGAATATGCGGTGGCGAGGATCTTCTGATAGGAAAGTGACATATGAATCGGTTCGGGAACCCCAAACTCCTATATTGAGGAGGTCTTCTAGGGTAAGAAGAGAGCTTGAACGTTTTTCTCCTTCTCTTTATTATTTATTACTCACTAATAGTGGAGAGACAGAGAGCTTTTATGAAGCAATACAGGTAGATGCTAGGAATAAGTGGGAGCAAGCCATGGATGAGGAGCACCATCTCTCATAGAGAACCAAACATGGGATTTGATGAAGCTACCTAAAGGCAAAAGAGAATTACGAGAACAAGTGAGTATTCAAAGTCAAAGATGAAGAAGGAGGAAAGAAAAGATACAAGGCCTAGTTGGTGGTAAAGGGGTTTACACAGAAAAAAGGTATAGATTTTGATGAGATTTTTTCTCCTGTAGTAAAAATGACTTCTATTAGAACTATTCTAGGAATAGTTGCAGCAGAAACTTGCACTTAGAAAAATTAATGTAAATACTACATTTCTCCATGGTAATTTGGAGGAGGAACTATATATGCAGCAACCGAGAGGGCTATGAGGTCAATGGTAAAGAGGAGATGGTGTGCAAACTGAAGAAGAGCTTGTATGGCTTGAAAAAAGCTCCATGTTAATGGTATAAAAATTTGATAGCTTCATGATGGAGCAAGGTTATATTAGATGTCATTCTGACCATTGCATGCATACAAATAAATTTAAGGATGGAAGTTATATTATCCTTTATCTGTATGTGGATGACATGTTGGTTGCAGGTAAAAACATGCAGGAAATAAAAGTACTCAAGAAGTAGCTAAGTGAATCTTTTGCTATGAAGGATTTGGGGGAAGCCAAACAAATCCTTGGTATGAGGATATCTCAGGATAGGAAGGAATGGAAGATAAATTTATCTCAGGAAGAGTACATTAAGAAAGTCTTGGAGAGGTTTAATATGCAGGATGTTAAACCGATTGAGACTCCTTTGGTAGGCCATTTCAAGTTTTCAAAGGAGCAGTGTCCCAAGACAGAGAAAGAGAAAAACCAAATGTTCAAGGTACCTTACTCATCAGTGGTTGGTAGTTTGATGTATGCCATGGTGTGCACCAAGCTTGATATTTCCCATGCAGTGGGAGTGGTGAGTAGATTTATGAGTGATTCAGGTAGAGATCACTGGTAGGT
Source organism: Taxus wallichiana var. yunnanensis (assembly GCA_018340775.1). Classification (NCBI taxonomy): domain Eukaryota; kingdom Viridiplantae; phylum Streptophyta; class Pinopsida; order Cupressales; family Taxaceae; genus Taxus; species Taxus wallichiana. The sequence goes on from CM031235.1 coordinate 616,504,417, forward strand.
AGTAAAGTGGATCCTTTGGTATTTGAGAGGGACCATGGGGACAATTTTGTGCTATAGTGGATCAAACACCACTTTGTGTGGTTATGTAGATTCATATATGGCTGGAGATGTAGAAAATAGGAGGAGCATGACAGGTTATGTTTACACTGTAGGTGGGACAATAGTGAGTTGGATTTCACGACTACAGAAGTTGGTGGCTTTGTCAACCATGAGGCTGAGTATGTTGCTACCATAGAGGCAAGCAAAGAAATGATTTGGTTACAAAAATTTCTTAAGGATTTTGGACATAAGTAGGAGGAAGGAAAGCTACATAGAGATATTCATAGTGCTATACACCTAGCAAATAACTCGCTTTCCACTCTAGGATGAAGCATATACGCTTAATGTACCATTTCATCAGACAACTTTAGAGGAAGAGAAGTTGAACCCGGAGAAGATTCATACCAGTTAAAAATTGGTAGACATGATGACCAAGGTGGTCATAAGGGAAAATATGAAGTTGTTTTCATCTTTGGTTGGTCTTCACATAAATTAGTGAAGGGTCGAGAAGCTTTCTAAGAGGAAAACTAGTCTCCAAGTGGGAGATTGTTAGGTTGTGGAGCCTATTTTTATGTGAGAAAGTGTTGAAGACTATACACTATGAGTAATGTACACTTTCCACAGTTGTATCACCACCGGGCCCCAAGTAGGGTCTGGGGCGAAGCCCCCGATTTTTTTTGGCCTTAAAACATGCCCAATATATCGGGAAACATGCTTTTCTCATATGGGCGAGATTTTTGACCCATAGGTTTATGGGATGGTTTTGGCCCATGGTTTTAATACCCATGGTTTTGTAAAACTACTTAAGTAGTTGTCTACTTATATGGTTTTATGCATATGGTAGGGATAATGTAACATTGTAGATGTGTTTTGAATTCAGGTGTGAATTCTTAGAGAGTTTGTTGAGCATAGCTCCAAATAGATCTGGTATTGTATTGAGAGAGTGGTGGCTTGTAATAAATTATGAGCAATTGATTCTTGGTGGATGTAGCCCAAATTGGGTGAACCATGTTAAATATTGTCTCTTTGTATTGTGTTATTTTATTCTGCACTTTTATTTGAGATCTGTAATAATTTATGCATATTAGTTTCTACTGTTGCGATTCTGTGAGGGATTATTCCACATATTTTATCCCTTATTTCCTAATAGTTTGGGACTGTCACCTATTGAACCATGTGGGATTCTGCCCAGATCATCTCTTGTACCCATGGAAACATCTCATTTGTTTTGGGCTTGATATTCGACATGATTGTTATTTCTTATTTTGACCGAGAAGGAACATCTTGCATTGGTGAGTTAGCGCAACTAGAGAGGATGAGAGACTTTGAGATTGTTAAGGGACCTTGGGATGAATTGGATCAATTTCCCCTTATTCTACATCTACCACAGGGTCTTCTTTTACCTTTTCCTTTTTGTGTAACCTCTTATAAGCGAGGATATTTTGATTCCACTGACTTTATTTTTGAGTATTCTCTTGAATGAGAAGAACTTGAAGCTTTCTTAGTGGATTTTAAAGAGGAAATATGGGATGTTTTCCTTTAGATATTTGGGAAACCTCTTGATGTGATGAGGTAATATTTATTATTTTTGAACCATTACCTCGATCTCCGATCACTACTCTATTTTTCCCTTTTATATCCCCTGATTCATAGATGCTCCAAGACACTTACAATAGGGACAAGGATTTCATGGCTTGATACTATGGATTGTACATTTATGTACCATTATCATCAACTCCTTCATACCAATCAATCTTGAATCTTCTCATTTTCCCAATTTTCATCCTCATATGATCTCTTTCCCGACTTCAAATCATTTGTACAATTCACCCAATAGTCTTCAATCTGTGGAACATGATGCAAGTCGGGGAGGTGAAATGTTTCGGATTGCTTTGAATATCAAAGTATGATCTTGGATTTTATCAATATAGGCTTAGATAAGTAAAGGAATCTTCTAAGTTAGTGGCATCATGGGCACTTTTGCATAATAATATCTCAAGAGATAGGAAAGTAACACCTTTCTTCTTTTGGTTTTTAAGCTTACCATTGATATGAACAAGATGCCTACACAACTCAAACATCACAATTTTTTTGTTGAGATACCACACAAATTTTTGTGGAGCAAGATAAAAAATAGGCACCTGATATAGGAAAAAGTTGAGAAATGTGTGAAGAACAACCCGTATTTCTTGATAAAAAAGTGACATGTGGGGACAACCTTGATTTAAGATTTCCTTCCAATAACCTGATGAAAAACATAGTGAACACATCATTCACTCATGTAAAATGATGGTTTCTTTCTTTTAGGGTCAACTGTGGATATTTCTCATATGCAGGATCCTTCGGGAGATGTTTTGAGTAAGTGTCAAAACTCGAATGATATCATGCTTGCAAGGGCGTAGACCAAGTATGAAGTCATTGAAAAATATTTAGTAGCCGACACTTGAAGCAATTGGTGATGTAGGTTGTCACTGATTATTTTCCCTTAGTATATCATATGTATACCCTAGATAATGGTAAGGATGAACAATTCCATCCAATCCTAGAAATCCTTTGTAGTTTCTTCTCCCATTAGTACTCTTAGGAGGATGATTGCATTTTAAAAGCCTTCATGAAATTCAATTTGGGAGAGAGATTTTAGCATGTGGGATAAATTTCTTTCATATTTCAGCCATGAAGCCAGTGCAATACCTTAAAGGTGTGACTCTGTCTTAGACTACTCACCTGATGCAAACTCTTTTGTGATGATGACCATGTTGTTCTAGACTGGAATTTACATATACTTTGGGAAATTGCTTTAGGAGTGATTACCACCAGAATTGAGTTATTATCCACCCTTATGATTCTTACTTCTAGTTCTTAGTGATGGGAAAATTGTGATACCAATTTTTTTCTTTGAATGGATATAGGGTGACCACCCAAAACATATAATCCACTTGTGAATATTTTTTCTTCTACAGGTTCCCTAGGTCCACCTAACATCCTATTCTTGAGATCCTCCAGATCCATATGGGTAACATCGTGGTCACCCAGCACCATAGCCAAAATGGGCTTGAGAACAACACATTTTAACTTAATACTTATGAAAAAATCAGCAATATGAGCCAAAATGGGGATGACAACAATTTTCTACACTCGAAATGGGGACTTTCTATTTTTAGCAAGTTTAGGAGCTGCTATTTTAGGAAATATTGTTTTTAACATGGAATCAATATTATTAAACCCTTAACATAATAGGATCACTTTCATAGATGTTTCTTTGATGTTATTTGAAACTTTCTATTTTTAGAATGTTTCTTTTTTACTTTTTTGTTTTTAGATTTTTTGGTTTAAACTGCCTAGTTTGTCATCTTTGTTGTTTCTGAGTGCATTGTTCGATGAGATTTGACTTAATAGGAAATTTTCTATTTATACTAAGTGAGGGCACTATATATTTAATTTTTTTAGAAAATTCACTTTCCCACCTTAGATTGCAAATAAAACATCTTCAATGGAATAGGCTCACTTTCGGAATCATGCTCAAAATTTTAGTCCAATCCACCCGCCAAAATGCTTGGAAATTGAAAAAGCATGAGATAGGGTAGAAAAATAGGGTTTACTACCATTAAAAACTAGGGAGTATTTTATTTTTTTGTTGCTTGCTTCTTGAATGTGTCTGGGATGGAGAATGACTATGAAAATCTCATTTAGATTCATTCACCAGATTGAGAGATGAATTTTTTAGGTTTTGGAGCATGTAATCAATTTGGAAAAAATTGGGAATGGTAACTAGATAATTTTTAGGTTTCTTGGGTGTTTTATAGTAGAATTCATGGATTCATGGAGAAAATATGAATTTGAAATGATTTATAACAAGTTTTGTAACTTCTCGGTAGCACTTTCCTTTCATAAGCAATGAAGAAAGAAGAAGCAATGCGTTAAAACACTTATTGAAATTTTATGTTTTCCACAAAATTAGAGTGGGGTGAATTTTTGTACCAAATGTCTCTAAGGGATAGGAAAAATGGGGCAGAAAAATTTTCCTTGATGTGAGCATGACAAGTGGCAAGGTTTGATTTCTTGATGGAGGAGAGAGGAAAAGCTAGCAATTAACACCCGGGGGTTGAGACTAGGTCACATGAAGAACCATGACATGAGAAGGGGTGGGGTGAATTTTCTTGTCCCAAATATCCCCAAGGGATAGGGACATATGGGGCATAAAAATTCACCCTGATGTGGAGGTGACAAGTGGCAAGTTGTGGTTGGACGAGGTAAAGAGGAGAGAAGGCTTAAAAATGCACTGAGGAGCTAGTTTCAAGTCATGTGAAGAACCATGGGACAAGACAAGCATGGGGTGCATTTTATGGTCCCAAATTTCCCCAAGGGATAAGGAAAGATGGGTCAGAAAATACACCATCACCTTGGGTTGACAAGTGGTGAGAAATGATTGGATGACGGAGGGCTAGAAACTAGGCATAAGTGCTCATGAGCCTGCTCAAGGTCATGTGGAGGTCCAAGGGGCATAACCGGGCTCAAATTTTTTTCTAAGGGGTATAACTGGGTTGGAATTTTTTTATCATCCCATATATTCCCAAAGGATAGGAATATAAGGCATAGTAAAATTCATCTCAACCTCATGTTGACATGTGTCCACCGGTTAAAATGGCTAAGTCTTGAAAACTTACCTCAAGGAGAGCCTTGAAGAAGAAGTTTTTGAAGCTTCTGGAGGAAATTTTTAGCACATATTTATATGAAAATTACTCTAAAAACCTTATGAGATGAATGGGATGGGTCACATGATCCAATTCTTCCTACAACCCCCTTAAAAATATCCTTTTTCTCGGGACAACATGGTGTGTCTGCTGAAAATGGGTGTTGGAAAGAAGCACCCAGATCTTGTGAAAAATATGAAAGTAACATCATTTAGAGTATTGAATTATATTTCTAAAAATATATTTTTGACCGTTAACTCATTACAAAGATCCCGAATCACCTTCCAAATCTTAGGTGCTATTTTAGATTGCTTACTCCTTCACCCTAAAAAACCCACTTTCACTGTTCTAGTTACTAAACCTATGAAACATTCCTAAATATTCATAAAAATATTCCATCACATTCTTGATTACTTGATACCACTCTCATATTATTTTGATCTCTCACACCTACCTTGAAGTATGCACACATGTCTCGGAAAGGCTAGAAATAGCCTTTCTAGGCCTACATAAGAAACAACCTTGAGAAGCACTGCACTAGAAGAATTCTATGAACTTGTTTTCATGTTTGAAACATTTTGTAAATTTTTTACAAAATATGTGAGTAATTTTAAGATTGGGATAAGAATTTTATAGAGGGAAAATTCGTCTCCGAGAGGTTCTTAGGGAGGTTTTCAGCAAAAATTGACACTAGGGTAAAGTTGTCATGTTTTCAATTTAAATTTAGCCCTTGCAAAAACACATGACAATAAGAAGGAACTAGGATTAAACCTAAATGGGTAAAAATATACATAGTATCACTCTTGCAACAAGTAAAAATAGTGTCCACTTTGGTAAAGTCAATTTTTGAGAAGATTTGTTCCGACTTTCTTTGAGAAGACAAGGTACATAATTGAGATGATGAAAGACCGTCAAATTTTGATGGAATGCTGAAGGAAAGTATGCTTTCAGTGATATCAAAGAGGAAATTTCCCATGCTCATATTTTGGTATAACTGGATTTTCATAAGGATTTTATCATGTACAATTATGCCTTTGAAACACCATGTCCGCCTTCCCGGTTCAAAAGAACACAAAGGTGTTGAATATCCTATTTCTTTCATGAGATGTCTAATAAAATCCCATGAATTGAATATGTCATAGATTGAGAAACATGATTATGTAGTGGTTAGAGTGACAAATCATTTCAGGTACTAAATCTTGAATTCTCATACTTTGGTACTAATTCCTAATACAATTGTGAAGTCCATTTTGAATCAACAAGAGTCGGGGGAGTCAAAGACGAAACTAGATAGCCAAAGTACAAGAATATGATATTGAGATAAAACCAATAAAACTTGAATGTGGAATAGGCTTGTGTTAACTAATAAATGTAAACAGTTGTGAAGAAGCAATAGATGATAAAGATGAAGACGAAGGAGAAATCCCCACGGTGTTATTCGTAAGCACAACCAAAGAATGGTATTAAAATATTGCATACTTCCTCACCTATGGAGAATGTCCTAAGAAATTGAATCCTAAGGAGAAAAGGGTTGTGAAACTAAGGTCATTCTGTATGTGCTCTAGGAAAATGGAATGTATAAGAAGGGTATTGATGGGCTCTTCCTTCGTTGTGTGGATAAAGATCAACAAAGTAAGTTTTTGGAAGCATTTCATGATCTAACATGTAGAGGTCACTTATCAACATCTCACACTTCTCACAAGATCTTGTGAGCTAGGTATTATTGGCCCACTTTGTTCCAAGATTCTTCCACATGGGTATTAAAATGTGAAACTTTCTAACAATTTGTCGGTTGGACCAAGTTAGTAGCAATTCCACTCATTCTATTTGTGATGGAAGATACTTTCTAATAATGAGGAATTGAATTCATTGGGGATTTTAATCCCTTGTCAAATGTTGGACATAACAACATTCTAACAGAAACAAAATATTTCACCAAATGGGTGGAATCCATTCTTGTGAAGCATGCTAATTTTGAAGTTGTTTGTAACTTCATTAAGGAGAACATTATAGTGAGGTTTGGTTTCCATAACAAGATCATGGATGGAGATGATTTGGATTTTTATTCCTATAAGATCACTAAATTTTTTTGTGGATATGGGATCACATTAGCTCATGTCTCTAATTACTACCCATAAGGAAATGGTCGGTGGAATTGAGCAACAAAAACTGGTAACTATGATAAAAATCTCGTTAATGAGAAGCAGAGTGCGTGACACAAAACACCAATGTATGATGCATTATGGGAAGATCACATAACTCCCAAAATAGCTATTGACATGTCTACTTTTCAAATCCTATATGTTGTTGATGTTAAAATTCCCATCTCCTTAGAGTTTATATCTTTAAAGTTGACTAAGGTAGTGTAAGATGAGAATTTTCAAAGCTTTATTGAAAAGATGGTTATGAACCTAATTGAACTAGAAGAAAAGTAGTTAAAGGTGGTTAACATGATCATGGAACATTAAATTAAAGTGAAGAAAATATTTTATAAGAAGGTTCGACAACTATATTTTCAAGTAGGATATTTGGTCCTCCTATGGGACAAAAGAAGAGACCTAAAAGGGATGCACAAAAATTGATTCCTTATGGAGAGGTCCATTCAAAATATGCCTCTTATGTAGAAAATAGCTTCTATCCGGCCTACTTGGATGTAACACACCTCCCATTTCCTCACAAAGGTGGGAAATTTATCAGTTATTCAATTAGTAAAACAAGATGACCCTTACATGTACCATAGTTTTTCTTTCTACTTGTGTTGTTGGTTTCTTGCTTTTTCCTTTTCTTTCTAATTTTGGTTTATGCTTTGTTTTGTTTTATTTTTTTGTGTTGTAATTGGTCCCTTTTCACTTCGAATCCGTAACCTAATGAAAATATGCCTAGTGAAGTCTAAGGTTCTCTCCTTTGTGTTATTCACAACCCTAAAATAGTCCCCAATCGGATCCAATTGTCATCCCAAAATTTTTGTTTTGTGACTTTTTTGGGTAACATATCAAAATATTCATTCTTGAAGGTCCTTAGGGTTTATCTTTTTTTGAAAATCCAAAATTTCTTGCCTAAAATGTCTAAATTATGTGTTTTTCAAGAATTTGGGTTCACCATACATAAAAACACATTTAAATGTTAAATGTTCCCTAAAGAATGAACCCCAACACACTAAAGTGTTTTGGTTTTGGGATTTGACAACATCGGAACTTGAAGTGGTTAAAACATGTTAAGTGTTGGATGTTTTCTAAACGTCGAACCCCTAAACACCGTAGTGTTTTGAGTTTTTGGGGATATGTAGCATCAAAACATGGGGAGAAAAACACGACATGCACTCGATGTTTTCTAAACCTCAAATCTTGACATAAATGTGTTTTGGGTTTTCGGGATAAGGAACATCAAAACATTTCAAGGAAAAAACATGTTTGATGCAACTCAAAATTTGATCACCGAAAGGAATTCTAGGTCACATGTTTCAAGTTTTCAGGACCCGAACACATGAAAACATGTCATGTCAAATGTGTTCGATTATTTTATTCCCGAAAGACATTGACGCAATGTATCGTGTTTTCGAACCCGATTGCATGTTCAGCATCGATATCATTTGTGTTCAACTTCCCGATTCCCATATCAAAACATTAATTTCCAAGTGAGATTTAGTTTTACATGTGTCAACCTATGTGTAAGTAATGCTGGCCAATTACAAAAGGGAATATTTCCACGTCATTCTTACCTTGTACAAATTCTAATTTTTACTATGAGGACTTGTTTTTGGATCTCAAATCTAGGATTGTGCTTTTCTCAACGATTTGATCAATTATTCACATAAATCACCAATACCCATTTGATTTCTTAGTGAGTTTTATCACTTCCTTGTTTTTAATGATTTTTAGGGGTTTTGCTTGTTTTTCTCCCTTATTTTGTTAAAGTGTTATTTTTCCCTTCTCCCCATCTAAGGTTTCTTTGTTTGATGTTTTTGGTGTTCTTCATATTTTTGTTTTGATCTTGGGGAAGAAGTGGAATTTTAACTAAGAATATTTAAATTAGTGTTAGTTGTGATTTCTATCATGACAAAGATGTCAAAACCCGACATAAACTTGTTAGGATTTATGACCTGTTTGTAAAGGTGAAGACCCTGAGCTAGTGTTTCAAAATTTTAGGGATAAAAACATGTGTTGAACCCTAAAAATAATCTTTTGGAATCTCAAGGTGTTTAACATATCTTGATTTTTGATTTTTTTTCTCAGGATTTTCAGTTGTTAAACAAGTTCAAATTCTGACCGAGTGTATCAAGATTTCCAAGGTGCAAATAAGGTCCAAATCTTCAACTATTGTATTTAGATTCTAAAGGTGTTATTTAAGGCAAGAAACTAGATAAAGGCATTTCAAGATTTTCATCTTGTAAATCAAGAGGGAAGCTTCAATTATGGTTTCAAGGCATCTAAGAGACTTTATGGATGAGATTTTTAGACTTCTTTCCATACTCCAATGTATGAATACACAAAGGGAAAAATGAAGGAAAAATCATCAAAAGGAGATAAATAAATTAAGTATAAATACCAAGGGGTGATTCCCCCTTCAAACATTGACTCCAATATTGACATTGGGGATATAAAGTTAGGACACATAAATATGGATGATTTATGGGGTAGAGTAAATATTCCTTCTAAGAAACGACACCCTAGATACAATGAATTTTTGATAGTGGGCTGGAACTTGTTGTAGTTATCCCCATTTCTACACAAAGGTGTCTAGAATTTGTTCATGCAATAGTGAGCCATTACGATGGGGACACTAGGACAGTTAAGAACCAAAATGGATAAGTATTAATCCACATGGATAAAAATTATTTTGAGGAATTACTTAAGATTCCATACCTAAATGAGTATGTGGATATTGATCTCAAAAATTATATACATGATTGGGATGATAATTCAAAATATTGCATCAAACATCTAAAAAATTAACTTAAGAAGTCAATCTCGTAGTAAGTCGGTTTCTTAAAATCCCACTAGAAGTGACTTTATTCCAAAATTCAATGACATCATAACATTACTAAGAGAGTGGTTAGTATTCCCGGGGTCAATAATTTTAAGAGTAGATGTATCAATTCATCCAAATAATGAGGAAGAATAAGCAATATTTTAGGTGGGGAGAATTTATTAGTGATTCATTTCAAAAAAAGCTAAAGGAAGTCCATTCCACATGCAAATTATACATGAAATCTTACTTGAATTTTGCAGTAGTAGGGATGATGATATTTCATAGATTGAACACACATGGATAAATAAACTTGTCCCATGTATATGATTTTTATTCACAATTGAATTTGCAAGAAAGTATCAAACATTTCGAAGGGTAAATGATGATTTCTTCTATAACATCACATGTAAGCTAGATAAGGATCTATCTAAGGGTCGTTGTATCAATTTAGCTCGAATGTAGTATCACACTATGGTGTCTCTTATTTCAATTGCCAAAATTTACATCCATTTGAGCAGGAGGATTTCATGGTTCTCCGTATCTACCGCATTGACACCTAAGCAAAAAATAGGTCTTAATGGAATTAGTAAGGTAGTTGTTAGATTTGTACAAGTTTTAAAAAATCAAGCACAAGGTGGGAATTAATTTCCCTATCTCAATTGGTCAGTATACCTACTCATCAATTGTCAAGATAAATAATATTTCCATAGAGATTCAAGGAGTAACTCTTAAATCCTTCTATTCAAGACTTATTTTTGATTATATTGAAAATCCTCGAACTTTGAATTTTCATGTGCCTAAACTTGAAAATTTATGGATTTATCATACATATGAGGTGGACATAAGGAAAACGGATTATAGATGAATGTATTTAGAATAAGTGATAAAAATTTTTTTAGATATTCAAGAAGGCATGGTTGATGACAGAGATGTCCTATACCATATCTATAATCAAATGAAGGTAGGCAGTTTGTAATTTCCTTGAATCGATTAGTTTGTCAAAGAGATTACATTTATCAATGAACGTGCCACACAAATTCTAAATATAAAAACCATTGATCTTTTCATTAAAAAAAAACCCAAAAAGGAGTATTTCCCATAAAAGTAGCTACTTTGTGAGAAGTGGGCCCTCCATTAACCCCAAAGATAAGGGCAAGGTGCCTATAAAGCTAATTAGGTTTAAGTTTTTAAGAAGAGGTAGGAATTATTCCACTTGTATAACTCCAACCTCAGTTGTGAACATGGATTATCCTTCACCTCATAAGGATCAAGGGGTATTAATAGGAACCATGGTGGTTCATGCCTTACTTGTTTCATTTCCCCTCATCACCCATGTTGTACCACTTAGAATGCTAGCTCCACATATTTCTCCTCCTCCTTCTCCCCCTCACATTCCTTCACCTCCTCCTTCTCCCCCTCCTCATCTTCCATATCCTTCATCCTCTTCATTGATGCAGGTCTATGTGGTTTCCACATCATATATTCTCATTTCCCCTTCACCATATTTATCCCCACATGTTTCACTCTTGGCACAAGTATTTTCATCCCTTTCCCATGTTTCCATAGGATTGAATCTCTTATTGGGATATCCTCATGTGAATCAACCATGTCCATCCTCCAATACCATTCCTTTTATGAGATCTTCTCTCATTTATTCTATTGATCCTCCATCCAGTCTTCCCTCAACTATCTTTTCCAACCTTCCTCTCTTGATTTTTGCATTCAATACTTCTCCTAGTGCTATTCCTATGAGAATATCTACACAAATTTTTTTATTCCCTCCATAACTCCATGTTGTATTGTATGAAAAACCCCTAAGAAGAGGAAGAAAGTGGTACTCTCCGAAGCTTTTGATTTGATCACATTAATGATTAAATCCAACTCCTTCTTGCACACTTAAAAAAACTAAGACGTGCTTTATCACATCAAAATTGATCAATTTGGAGAGAGGTTTGCTAAGATCATTGTGCCCACTATAGAAAAAATCAAATAATATATAACAAATTCTTACTATCAAATCACCAAAGTAGCATTGTGAAAACCTATTATAGAAGGAGAAAAACAAGAAATTCAAGATGCCTTGGAAAATTTAGTTGGAAAGATCAAGAAAACACAGGATACTAAGGAATATATTAAAGAAAAGGTTGAACGGTTGATAGTCTTGTTGATCAAGGTCACTCAACCAACTCCACTTATTTGTCTCACACTAACTAGCTTTGATGCCTCCTCCACCTTAGCGGATGAAAAGATAGGCCAACAAGGCCGAGAAGTTAATGATTGGATCAATAGACTCTTTGTTGATGATAAAAATCTCTTCGAAGATGCTATCAATATCTATAATGAAATTGAGGGAGAAAATACAATTTTGAGAAAATAAATGATGAATTTTAAGAGGAATGCAACAACCTGGGAACTCACTCTAGATGCCCTAAAAGATCTTAAAAATTAGATGCTAATACCCTAGTGCAAGAAAAGGTAATTGAAGAAAGGGGAAGGCACTATGAGTTCTATGAGGCCATTGAGTTTTGAGTAAGGATTTTACAAGAATCCCGTAAAAGCTGCATAACATAAGAGAAGAAGGAATATATTCCACCAATGACATCGGTAATGAATTTACCAAGATACCTTTCCAATTCCTCGATGATGACCTAAATGTGTTACCAAAAAGTGAAATATTTTCTAATTTTAAGAAATTGGTTAAAAATATTTAAAAAGAGAAAAACTTTGATTTACAATCAATTGATAAGTTGATTTTCTATCAAAATATTTTGAATAATTTAGAAAAGGTCCACAAGAAACATCGAGACTTTTGATGCATTTGATTAGTGTAATTGATAGGTGCAATATACTAAACTGATATTTGTGTGGCCTAGATGATAAGGAAGTGCATGAAATGATTCAAAGGCTCCACAACTATCATAACAAAGAAGTTGATCAAGAGGCCAAAAAGGAGGAGTCTTGTTGAAGTCTCATGTATTTTTCCATTTTATCTCAAACATATTAACTTCTTAGATGTCTTGACATCATTTGAGTTAACATGTATGCTGACTTGGTTATTGTACATAAGAACCAATCAAGGGGTGTTAACATGTATTTACTATTTTTAGACTGGGATGAAAACTACTTCCCTCTTTCTTTCCCCTTCTCTATAAATTTAAGAATGCTTAATAAATGGAGGGATTAATTTTTGTTCAATAGCTGTAGACACCAAATTTGGGTTACACTCCCTTGGTCCCCTTCAATTAATTAACGTAACACATTTAACTAATCATGACCCCTTCATCCCATATTAATATTCATCTTCACATTATTAATTTCTGCATGTATACTTTACTTAATGCTAAATCAAATGAAGCAAGAACTACCACATAAAATAGTTCTACAATTTAGCTAAAACAAAGCATAAACACCATCAAGATAGAGAACTAAGCAAGATCTAAACTAACATTATAACTTTGAAAACATGAGATCAAAACTATGCATGCTATTTTAACATCTCTACTCTCCTAGATTACCAACAAGAATGAATGGACCTATTTAGCTCCAATGGAAATCAAAAATTGCTTTGTTTGATCCTTAAAGAATGAAAGAATAGGAAGCTTTAGCTCTTAACAATGGTGACCTCTCAAGAAAACAAAAGGTAAGCTCTTAGTCTCTTTTCTATATGCTTTGCATTTTCTCTCTTAAGAAGTTTTAGGTGTAGGTATAAAGGTAGAAGGAGGGCTCCTTATATAGCCCAATGGATAAAGGAAACACTTCATCCCTTTGCATGTGGGATAAAGGTAAAACATGATTAGGAATGGATAAGGTTGCTTTATTAAAGGTAACCTTACTTTAGAAGGGTTTAATTTATGCTTAGCAAGTCATGGGAGTTGGGGGGTGTTTTAATTAATCAAAGGTGATTAAATGATAGGTAGATGTAAGCTTATAGAAGATAATTAGAGGAATATAAGTATGATTTAGGCTATTATAATGGGATTAAATCAATTAAATATTGATTTATTGATTAAATGGAAGGAAAACTAATTAATTAATAATAATTAATTAGTCTAGGTAGAAGGGGTGATTTATTAACGGAAGGTCGTTGATTAGGGTATTTTTTGGATATGTAACTTAATTAATTAGCTTAGTGTAATTAATTAATGATGATATGAGGGAAAATGAGTGCTTTTGACGATATGTCATCGATTTGTGAGAAAGATGATAATTAACACAATTTAAGTATTTAAATTGCTTGGGCGTAATTATGGGTGTCTACATTTGCCCCTCTTTGGGGTGGCGTAAGTGACACCACTTCAAAGATAGTAGACATGTGGAATTTTGAAGAGGTAGAAGAAAAATTAGTAGAAGTGAGAGATGCCCCCTCGAGTGTCGATGGGGTGATGAAAGAAGATGATCGATGATCGAAAAAGGTGAGAGATAGATAGAAGAATGGGAAGAGGCAAGATGCCCCTGGTAAGATGGAAGAATAGGGGTGAGAGGAAAGCGATGTAGAATGAATATGGAGGAGGGGAGAGAAGAGCTTAGCCTCTATCCACTGTGTATTGGAACAATTTCGTGTCATCATATTGCCATAAGAGCTACATCATTAGTCCTTATGAAAAATATAAGCATATGACAAATGTAGAACGACATGAAAATCCATACTACAAATGATTGTCCATTGCTGAAAACACCAACTCCATGCAACATACAAAATGCAATGCAATACGAGAAAGTGAAATATTCCTAACTCCATGCAACATATAAAATGTAATGCAATACGAGAAAGTAAACAAGCTAAACTAACAGAGAAACATAATATAATGTTTTTATTATCGAGCTTCAGTTATGACCTGTGTAAATTAATGACAAGGGTTGATGATGGTGCCCCAAAAAGGATACATGCGAGGGGAATAACAGAGGACACTTGGGTCCGATGGAAAAGTAATGTGCACTACAAAACAGTACCAGGAAACTCGTTGTGCCCCAGAGTACAGATGAAGTAAGCAGCCTAGATTTTGTTGATGGAGGTAGATCAAGATGATCCGCAAGTCGCACACATGAACAAGTGAGAACCAAAGAGTGACGTTTTGTAGGATGATTTTCAATTTTTAGAAGTTTTCTTAAACATATTTGAATGTTTTTTGATGATTTTTTTCTCTAACATATTTGAATGTTTTGGTTGATTTTAAAAGTTTTATGAAACTATGTACAAGAAGACGAGAAAGCGTGGATGCCCCCAGCGATAGATGGGATGTACAAGGGCATAAGGCCACGTGTGTACCAGAAAGGTGAAGATGTAAAAATGTCCCAACGATAAGGTGGGAGTATTCAAAGGTAAACTCTTCACAGGTAGAAGCGGGACCCAAGGCCATTATGGATAGGTTCAACATGATGATGAACATAAACCAATGAAACGCTGGGAAGAAGCAAGGATGCGCCTAGCATAAGTTGGCCTAAGAGCACGTCATAGAAAGGAAGGAGAAGATTATTTTTGTGGAAGGGGACAAAGGTGTCCACAAATATGGAAAAAAGTAACCTTATACACATGGATGTTCTAAATGAAGTAGAAGAACGATGTGAATGATATGAATGTAGCTTAAAATCCTCGCAGTGAAGATGTGATTATCCAAAGGCATAAATCGTGAGACGAGATATGGACTAGAGTAAGAGTCCAACAAGGTCCAAAAAACACACTTGGTAATATACTAATCCTATTTACTCATAGAGATCCAAGTGTGTGCATGTGGAGTTTATTACCTCTTGAATCAAGATTTAATAGACAACAAGTGAAGAGACCCTAGCCAATGTGTAGGAATGATTTATTATGAAGGGTGATTTTGTGAATGGATGGTGAAAGGATAGCTCTACATTGCTCCACCGCCATCCATCCAGCGCCCATAGCCCCGACAAAGATGTATTTGATTATAATCACAAAATTACTCTATTGCCAAGTGCATCCATAGCCCCGATAGAAATTATTGAAATACCCCAAGAGAGAGTTATATATCAATTTACTTTTTTTTTGTAGCTTTTAGCTTTTGATTTTTGATTGATTTTGATTCTTTTGCTTTCTGAAAACTTATTTCAGCTCTCTTGTTTGCTAAGGGGTTAAGAACCACTGATGGCTTGATGGAAGGAGGTGGAAGTGCTTACGATAATGACATTGGCTAGTGTTAACAAATATGTCCAAAAGTTCTTCACAACAAGTTTATTAGATGTTGAATGTGATAGGATCTCTAAGAGGTTAGTCGTTCTTTAATTTACCAAGGTGATAAAAGACCAGGTCAAACAGATACCATAGAGATAAATGTCACAAAATGCATGTGAATAAGCTAACCAAAATATCACCAAAGGGATGAAAATGGCAGGAAGACTTGCAGAAGAATAGCAAGGAAGGGAAGAAATAAATATCTTTGTACCTTTGATTTTTGTTGTGTTTTCTCAATGTTTTTTTTTGTATTTTTGAATTGTTTTTTTTTTTAAAAATATTTTTGACATTTTTTGGACCGTTGGGACTAACAAAGTCACTTTGTGTGATAGGATCCAACAACAATGTTTGCGACTTCCTTGATAAGGGAGACTAAGTGTGTTTGTTTATCAAGAGTCATGTTTTCCCCGATCTCGATGATCGTGGTGAGTTCACACTCAACAAAGGACTGTGATTTATCTTGAAACATGGATTTTGTATGCGGGAGCTTGAGTTCCCTATCCAGAGGTTTATGCACTTTGTGCCATACTTGATGGTTACATTGATGTGCATTCTTGAATCGCGCTTGATTTAGAATTTTGAGATTGTTTGAGTTGTTGGGTGATTTTGAGCTCTTGCAAGTTTTGAACTGAGCTTGAAAATGAACCTATTTTGGTGTCTTATAAGATGACGTGTGACTTTTCCGATCCTAAGAAGGAGAAGAAATAAAATGTTTACGATTGATAATAGGAATGAGAGAAATGATGGTGCGCTTACCTGGTCATTGGTAAGAGGATGATGTGATAGATGAAAAGGATACGGTCCAATAATTGAAGAGGATGGGCTACCAGGAGGTGAGCCACATATAGAAGGTGAAAAGATACTAGGATTTGGCCCAATAATAGAAGAAGAAGGGCTACCAGGACATGACCCATAAATAGAAGATGAAGGGCTACTAGGATGTGGCCCAAGAATAGAATAAGAAGGGCTACTTGGGACGTGACCCATATATGTAAGATGATGGACTACCGTGATGTGGCCAAGAATAGAAGATGATGGACTACCCGGGGGTGATCCATACATAGAAGATAAGGGGCTAGTTAGATGTGCCCCAATAATCGAAGATAGTGGGCTACTTGAAAATGTCCCACAAATAGAAGAGAGAGGGATACTAGAAGGTGACCCACACCTAGATGAAGATGAAGGGCTACTTGGCATTGACCCCATAAGAGATTGTGATTGAGGAATTATGATAGATGAAGAGTTATTGGGTGATTAGAAGATATGCCATGGATCTATGCAAGACCAAGGAGTTTCATCACATAATGAAGAATGTGAAGATGGAAGAATAAGAGGAGGATCAAGTTGCATGATCTGAGGCTCTTCCTCCATTTCTTGATCAAAGGAATCAACCTTTTCCTCACAATATGCAGACACATCAAATTCTAAAGAGAATCCTTTTTTGTAATCTACTAAAGGAATATCTTCATATGCCCCTATAAATGCCTTGATTGTTTCTTCATTCTGAAAGAGATCAATTGGTATGAGTTGTTGATCGATCCCTAGGGGTTTATTGGAAGAAATAGGTTCACTTGGTGTGGAAGGCTTAGAAGATGTTTGATGATTATTGATAGAAGAAGATGATGTGGGGGACGAAGAATATGTGTAGCTAGATGTCTCAGGAGTAGAAGAAGGTGGTGTGGACCTACCTATACAATGGTATGTCATATGTAAAATAGTAGGATTAAGTCCAAAGTCTGTAGATTGCGATGCATGGGTCGATTCAGATGTTTGTCTTGAAGGACTTTGAGTCACACGAATCTTCACAAAAGGAAGATTCCATGGGGGTGATTGATGAAGAAGGTCCTGTAAAGAAGGGGAGGATTGTGATTCAAGCATCACATTAGATGAATGATGACAAGGGTCCTGCGAAGAAAGAGAGGACCGTGATTCAAGAATTGTATTATACTTCTGATTGGAGGGATTTGGAGTTGCGTGTATCTTCAAAGGAGGAGGACGTCGTTAGGGTGACTGATAAAAGGGGTCCTACAAAGAAAGGGAGGACCATGACATAAGAGTCGCATTAGATGATTGATGAAGAGGATCCTACAAAGAAAGGGAGGACCATGACTTAGGAGTCGCATTAGATGACTTAGGAGTCAAATTAGATGAATCCGAATAGTAGTTTGGATCTGAATCCTTAGAAGAGTCAGAGGAAATATTTGGATTGGAATCCTTAGAAGAAGAGGAAATGTTTGGATTAGAATTAGAAGAAGAGTGGGGGAAATTGAATAATAATTTGGATCAGACGTGTCCAAATCATACCACCGACTATGAGATGAAGGTGGGGAATGAGTTACCCGGATGGGTTCTCTAGTGCGAAGAACCAATCAAGGTTTGGTCATGATGGGCATCCTTTGATGTGAACGCCGAAAGTTGGATTCCTTATTGTCGTAAGCGTGAGGAACCACACGATAATCAGTCATCTCTTGTGTCATTTAAGCACAAATGTCTAGACCTAGATAGTGTGATCAAACTTCTTCAAAGTGAAGAAGGCTCCATGCCGATTTGGGCAGCACAATGGCAACCAACTAGACATTCATTATGTACAGAGATGCGTGTGTGATTTTTGAAGGGGGCTTAAGGAAAATAAACATCGTGATGATGCAATCTTGATGAGATCAAAAGGGATTGTCCTAGAAAACAAGTTTTCTGAATGAATAATCATAAAGAACAATCACGAAAGTGTGAAACACAAAGCCAATCAACAAGGAACTACTCCCTATGTAAAATGCATGTGCAAAGTGATAGTCTGATGCAAAAATGATCAACACAATGGCAATATTTACGTCAAGCTCAAAATGAACAAGGCGTAAATATTAACAAAGGGTAGATGTGACTCCCAATCAAAGGATACCATGACAAGTTTAACAACCAACCAGGCCTAAATGTTAAAGGGTGAGGATTACAAACGTAAGCCACGTAACCACACCAATTGGACACGTTAATCAAGCTTTACGAAGAAGTGAGATATTAGTGTCAAAGTGGTATCGAAATGACGCAAACAAAGTAAGCGACACTCTTCAAGATTTTGGACAATGTTTGAAGCCAAACCAAGTCAAGGTATACTGAGGATGTGTTAAAATGTGTGCAACGTAATGCCACAATGCAGATACTTAGATCACATTTATGAAAAACATGACATAAGTATCTTAATTGTGTCGAGACAATGCACACAAGGTAACACGTCAAAGGGAGATCAAATGATGAATTAATCTGAACTATGATGATGATCTTGACATGGGTATCAAGATCACAAAGGCTACCAATGATATAAATATGCCTCCGCACACTTTAGATGTTTAACTTACCCAGCCGCAAACATGGATGGGCGTAAATGGACAAAAAGTGGCAGAGACAATCGATTGGTAACACAAAGGTAGTCACTCTCCTTCTGATCAACAAAGTGTCAAAAGAATGTGAAGGAAACAAATCAAAAGAATGAAGAAAATGCTAGCTTCACTTCAGCAGTTTCGCCTCGCCCTAAGGCAAGTAAAAACTAGGTGAAAGTAACGCGCCACACGTTTCTCAATGAAAATATGATTCACAACTCAACACTATTTTAGATTGGTCAAAGTGGGCTCCTGGCCAAAGTATATTCTCCTAGGTGGTTCTCTCGCCCTAGGTGTTACAAAGTTTCCATGAGTGAGCACGATTTACCCAAAAAGTCACACTGACTAGTTTGGGAGTATCTCAGCTTTACTTTACCCCCTTCAAGAATAGTAGGCAACTAGTGCGTCTACGTGTACTATCACTAGGGTCGCCACACAGACAACTTGTAACGCTATCTCACAAAGGAATAACTAGTCCAGGTAGATAGTGCGGAGCACTTCCCGTTTCGTCCACAAGGTTCCCTCTTGCGTGGAATACTTTGGGGTTCTGGAACCACCCCCATTGTTGTAGCTTAATGCGTTATGCCAAAGGGGTTATGTTCCAGGTTGAACGGAGAGGGACGTACCCTTTTTGAAACCTGCAATACAATGTTTTGAATATGTTAATATTTTTATCTTTTTAATTAAGTGTGGTTTGCTTGAACACCTTTTGCAACTTTGTATAACAACCGTATTAGTATTTTTGATTTCGTTTTGATTCCTCATTTCTTTGACAAGCATTTTTAGGTCCTACACTCAAGCATTAGTAGTTCTCCAAGAAAATCACATTATTTAAAAGAGGATTACGAGTTGCTTTTGATTCTCAAGATCATCCAAGGATGTAAGAGAAGAGCATACACAACAAATAATCTAACTAAAAAGTAAAGAATTTTTTTTCAATCAATGAACCATACAAAAATCTTGATAATTGTTCATTCCCTTAAACCAAAAGTGAAAGATGAAGTTTCCAATTTACCAAATGTTATAAAATGGAGACTAAAGTTGCTTTTGATTCTCAAGATCACCCTAAGGTGCAAGAGAAGAGTGTACACAAACTTTGTCCAAACTATATAGAAATGGAAAACTTTAAATCAAAGGACCATTGAAAAATACTTTGTAAAAGGTTCATTCCCTTAAGCAAAATGAATAATCAAATTTCCAAGTTTAATCCCAATGTTAACAAGATAGAGATCAAAGTTGTTTTTGATTCTCAAGATCACCAAAAGGTGCAAGAGAAGAGCATACACATGCTTTGGTCTAAATTGAGTAGGCATGGAAATACAATATTCATCAAAACATTAGACATGTTAGAAAATGACCAGTTTTAAACTAATAGCTCACGGGTATGCACTTGACATGCACTCAAAAATGTAAAAAAAACGTCTCTTAATCTGCAAAAAGGACAAATTTTTCCAACCAAGATTTAATTTTGACAACCCATCACATCAATATATGAATAGAAGACTCAATGCTATCAAACATTAACATACATACTCAATAATTTAAAATTTTCAAGAAATTGACAAAACTAGCATGTAGAATGATGAAAAAGTAAGCTCTAAAAATGAAAACATGATGAAATATTAAAATTTTCTCACCAAGATTAAATTTTGACAGCAACCCACCACATTAATATGTAAATAGAAGACTCAGCACTATCAAACACTAACCTACATGCTCAAGAATTTAAAAATTTCAAGAAATTGACAAAACTAGCATGTAGAATGTTGAAAAAGTAAGCTCTAAAAATGAAAACATGGAGAAATCTTGAAATTTTCCCATTAATTCCAATTTTGACAGCACTTCACCTCCTTTATACCTATAAGGAATACTCAACACATGCAAACTCAACAAAACAAGTTAAGAAAAACAAGTTAGATCAACATGTGTAAAAGAGGGTTAGTAACAAAAAATGAAACTTAACTACAAAAACTTGAAATTAAGTGCAAAGGACAATGGAGTAAGTCCCACCCGGCATGTCAAATGTGTGCATGTATAATTTGCTTGATGCTAAATCAAATGAAGCAAGAACTACCACATAAAATAGTTCTACAATTTAGCTAAAACAAAGCATAAACACCATCAAGATAGAGAACTAAGCAAGATCTAAACTAACATTATAACTTTGAAAACATGAAATCAAAACTATGCATGCTATTTTAACATCTCTACTCTCCTAGATTAACAACAAGAATTAATGGACCTATTTAGCTCCAATGGAAATCAAAAATTACTTTGTTTGATCCTTAAAGAATGCAAGAATAGGAAGCTTTAGCTCTTAACAATGGTGACCTCTCAAGAAAACAAAAGGTAAGCTCTTAGTCTCTTTGCTATATGCTTTGCATTTTCTCTCTTAAGAAGTTTTAGGTGTAGGTATAAAGGTAGAAGGAGGGCTCCTTATATAGCCCAATGGATAAAGGAAACACTTCATCCCTTTGCATGTGGGATAAAGGTAAAACATGATTAGGAATGGATAAGGTTGCTTTATTAAAGGTAACCTTACTTTAGAAGGGTTTAATTTATGCTTAGCAAGTCATGGGAGTTGGGGGGTGTTTTAATTAATCAAAGGTGATTAACTAATAGGTAGATGTAAGCTTATAGAAGATAATTAGAGGAATATTAGTACGATTTAGGCTATTAGAAGGGGATTAAATCAATTAAATATTGATTTATTGGTTAAATGGAAGGGAAAGCTAATTAATTAATAATAATTAATTAGTCTAGGTAGAAGGGGTGATTTATTAACGAAAGGTCATTAATTAGGGTATTTGTTGGATATGCAACTTAATTAATTAGCTTAGTGTAATTAATTAATGATGATATGAGGGAAAATGAGTGCTTTTGATGATATGTCGTTGATTTGCGAGAAAGACGATAATTAACGCAATTTAAGTATTTAAATTGCTTGGGCGTAATTATGGGTGTCTACATAATTAATTTAATTAAGTTAATTTCATCCTCACACCTCCACCTTATCATGACACATCACCCTAAACCCATTCTAGATGCATTTAAATCACAATGACCAAGTCATCACTCTCAACACTTTGAGTCATCGGTTCAGGTGTTGAGTCACCACTTGACCTAACTAACTAAGAATTCTTTCTCAAACATAATTAGAATTCTTCTATGACCTTCCTACCTTTTCTAACAAGAACTCCACTTCCCTAAGTGGACTCAACTTGGATAACATGTGAAATCTGGGAAGACCTTCCTATTTTTGGTAAAAGGGACTAATTCATCCTAACTCGATCTTGGTTTTCCTCGGCCGATGCCAAATATCTAACCGCCATGGGTCACCGTATATACATTTTCACAACTATTTATACTTGGTTGGTCATCCAGCTATTGGAGCCTTATTACATTCAAGCATGAATCTTCAAGCCTTCCTACATCCAGATGATGAACACACATAACCATAGTGCAAGACAAACAATCGGTTCTCCTTCCAGAGTGTTGGAATACTCATGGGAGTAGACAGTTGCATTGCCGCACCTTTGAACCAGCCATCACATCACCGATCAATCACCAACCACCTTTGGTCATGAAATATTCATAGCAACAAGTAAGTAATGTGATTTTAATCATTTGTGCTTACTTTATTGCAGATATTTTATTTGCTTTCAGTATTTTCGGTTTACTGCTATTACCCATATATCTCTATCTTCCCACCAATCTACCAACCCAACCATTCTAAGCCTTTCTTACTTTCTTAACCTCTCCTTATGTATTCTTGAGTCTTCTAATTTATATTACGAGCCTAACCACACCTTCCCCACTCTCTGTGCAATCATAGAGAGGTCTAAAGGTCACTTTTACTAATTTATCACCTATTGCCCCTATTGACGTTGGTTTAACCCCTATATCGGTGCCGGTCACCTGATCAATATCAATGTCTATGTCATTTCATACCCTCTAACCAACAAGCCTTTAATCTAACCAAAACCAACTCAAACCTTACCTGACCAGTCCTAGACCCTTTATCAGATCTTTATCAGACTTGTAAAACCCATATCAACCTACCAAACCTTTGGATCTAATCGTAACCTTTCCTGTTAGATTAAATTTACTTATTGTATTAGCATGAGATACCTAAATCATTCAAATATAGTAGGATTTACTTATTTCATGGTATTTGTTGCATTAAATTGTATTTGAAAGTGGATTGATAGCCTTCTAGAAGAACCTTACTTCCCGGATCTAGCACTCGCTAGGCAATCCACTAACCTATATTATTAATACTATTTGGTGGTCTATTTTTTTCTTATAGAGGTCGTTCCTATTATCCAAAGGGAAGCTCACATAATCAACTTGGATCAAAAGTCTAAAATGTGCACATTGTACCTTCCATCTTCGCCTCATAGGTATTCCTCCTTAACCATTTTACCTTCTATCTGTTTCATCCTAGAAAGCGTAAAACTTATTGGTGAAACATTTTGGCATGCCTAGTGGGACCCATCTAGGGTTCGTTGCATTGTTCATTCCTAGGGAAAATATTGTGTGTCTATTTTCATTTGAAACAAGTTCACATTAAGCTTCTTCTCTGGAAATATTCTTTTCTTCTAATTGTCTCAGTGACACTTGTTTTTAGGATTAAAAATAAATCTTCTTTCTTTTCTTGCATTGCACTTAGTGAAAGTCATGCCCTTAACCTCTTCATAATTTTTTCTCATCAAATATAATTTGTGGATTTGGGTTTTAAAACTTGTGCACTTGCATTTTTGAGTTTGTTGCATTATAGCTCATATAAATTATGGGCAACATATATGCTAGAATTCATGCCAGGTGATGGTTGAAAAATGGAGCCCTAGCTCACATATTGCACATTCTCTATAACTAATCACCGAAAAAAACTACACAGCTTCTTCAACAACATCTTTTTGGAAGAAGCGTCACAACGATCACATGATCGGAGGATTTACAAGGTGGGCTCCAACTAGTTTCTCTATCCAGGTCATCATCTTAGAGAATGATATCCCACGCTAAAACTTACCCGAAACAAGCCATAGTTGTCGATTTTATAGGGCACATTTGTTAACAAAAATTCTATCTTGCTTACAATCGATACTAAATGGCATAAAATACTACATAAAATCTAGAGCTTAGGATTTCATGTTTGTTCACTTTTTTTTTTTCGCTTACGTTTTGAGGTGTGAGTTGTGTTTATTCATTCTTTCTTATCCTTTTATGCCCCACATCATGAGTAGTGTATTATGATTTTATTCGGTTTATTAGGACTCCTCATAGCCATACTCAATCTCTAGGTTTGCCCTTTTATTTGATCTAAATCACCAAAAATTCACTTTTACTTCTCTTCCCGGACTTCACATGAATCGATATTGGTCTAAATGACTTTCATTGGTTACATAATTTCACCCATCGGTTAGGTGGTTGACATTAGTTTTATGAATTTTTGGTTATTTTTACCAAAATAGTATTATCCACCTTTATGTTCTTTTCGTGTCTTGTTCTATCATTTTATCACACTTTTGGGTCTTTGATATCATCTTCAGAGTCTAAGTTGACCCATTTTCACCTTTAATTTATAGATATTTGAGTCTCTTATTTTTCGAGTAACCGATATCGGTTTGATCTGACCTTGGTGGTTACCCTCATATTGACATCAGTTACCCCAACCGACATTGGTATTTATATTCTAATTTTCCAATCAGAACAACAATCTAATCACTCATTTTAGACTGATTCTTCCCCATTACTTCTATGTTTCTACATCATTAGTGAAGCTTAGAATATTTGTTCTATCATTAGTCACATGGTTTTGAATCTTAAACAAGCTAACGCTCTCGTGTTTCATGCTAGCCATTAGCCTCTCCCACATATCACATCACCCCCATCAATCTCATCACCCATGGACCCCAATCAGACTCTTACCATACCCACTGGTGATGAGGAGTTCATGAGAATCCTTGATCATAACCCCTCTACTCTGCAGTACTATCTCACTCATTCATCTACCTGTGATTCATCAGAAAACTTGTACACGACATGCCTGTGTCCATTCCTCCTACCCTTGCACCCACTTTGATGTCAGCTACTACTATCTTGGCCTTACCCTCTTCCACCTTACCACATGTGGTTTCCCATCTTGACCCTACATCATCAATATCTACTGCACCTATGGCATATGTCATGCCTTTGATGTCTATCACTCCTATAATGTTAACCATACCTTTATCGACCGCCTTAAGTGTAGGTCTATCGGCACTGCCACCTCTCAAATACATATTACTTATTAGACATCAATGGTGATGATAGCCCATACTCCCTTCCAAAACATTTTCCTCTCCACCCCGCATCTCTTCCTTCAATTTCTACGAGGGTATTCATGTCCACTCCACCTACCTATGCTTATCACTAATAGCCCCTATTTCATCTATCACTTATTCAGGATACTTTCCATCTACATCTATTTCGACCTACATTCCTTCCTCACAATTTTTGTACTCGAAACCACCACATACTTTGGGATGCCAACCATGTCATACCCTCCTCATCTACCCCCTTATACTTTGCATGAGGTTCCCACTTATCACAACCTACTAGTGATCTTATCAAGATGATGATGGACAAGATGCAGACATTGGAAGCATATGTCTCTGGCTCATGTAACTCTATGATATACGATGAAATTTGCAATGAGCCCATTCACCCATCCATTCTGACTCATCCATACCATCCCCATTAGGGAATTCCTAAATTCAACTAATTTAACAATAAATAAGACCCACAAAAACACTTGCAGTATTTTAAACATGTGAGTTATCTGATCTCTCATGATGATGCTTTGCTCTTGCAAACATTCCCAATGTCCTTGACAGATTGTCTTTAGATTAGTATAGTGCTCTACCCGAAATTCCATCTTTTCATTCAATCAACTAGCTCAAGATTTTCTAGATCACTTTTCTATCAAAATTGTTAAGAATGTCACCATGAACGACTTGTATATGACACACCAATACGAAGATGAATCTTTCACATATTTTTTTCACTCGTTGGTGGAGCTTGATCAAAAAACTCACATTACAAATGCCCGAAACCGAGTTAATAAAGTTTTTACTAGATCTTGTGCTAGAAAAATCTCACCAAATCTCCAAGTTCAAAGCTTTTACATGTTTGACGATGTGTTTACCATGGCCTAGAAACTTGAAATTTGTGCCATTGAAGAGAATAAGATACAATTACGTAACAAGAATGCTGCGTTCAAACAAAATGATACCTTATCTTCTTCCAAAATACAAAATAATTATTCTAAAGTAAAAGGATCTCATAAGCAGAATACTATTAAAAACCGACCGTTTGATCCATCCAACCAATCAAAGCCTTCTTATAATATTTCTCATGTTTAGGATTTCCGGTTCAAGTGGGAGCAATGAAAATATATTCCCATAAGAGAACCCTACTCTTCAGTTTTAGAAAAAAATCTAAAATTTGGAGCATTCAATCTTCCACTGTCAAAACCACATATTGGTTTTGACCCCTCTCATCCTGTTCTTGCATGATGTACAAAGAAAATGATTAATGTAACTATCATTTAGTTAGAGTACATAAGCGATGGTGATTTTATAAATTTTAAAAACATCATGCAAGAAATGTTAGATAATGGAGATCTCCTCTTGGATAATCCTAATGCACCAGATAATCGAACCTTCACATCTTCAAGAATCCATCCCAAATCACACCCCGTCGTCCTAACCAAACCGCAAAACCTCAACTAATGATATTAATGTTCGTGAGGTTCATGTTGTTTTCAACATCATACCAGCTCTTCTTGCTCAATTTCCTCCTACTCCATCTATCAAGTAGATTCTTACAAAAGATCCTTAATCCAAAGAGGGACATGTTTCATCTACTCCTTTACTCACGAGAGGAGTCTCCTTATCTTATCCTTCACCCACAAAGAAGTCCATCATATTTGCCAATGTAGTTTCCCCCTCACCTCTTAACCTAACAAACAAATCATAATACTTACTCTTATACCCATGAGAGAGTCATGCTCACCTTATTCTTCACCAAAAGACAAACTTACCTCATGAAACTTGCCATATCCCCTACCCTCAGGGGATCCATTAACAACGCCCCTTCCCATTGGTGACAATTATCTATTGGCTTTCAAGGATCATGTTGATTTTCTTTCATCTCTTTTACCCACAGATTTTGAAGTCAACCATTTACTGTCTCATAGAATTATTTACTCAGATTACTACCAAATCAACATCACCCCCTACATTCGTGTCATTCTCACGTTTGGATGGCCACTTGGATTATGTTGAAACTTTCATGATTTGGGAAATCTTTGACCGCTTATCTCAACTCAATTGAAAATGTTGTCTGCGATACTTCCATGATCTATCCAAAGGTGTTTCAGACAACCAAACCCACCATGACCATGCTAGTTGTAGCGATCCCTTCTTTATCACCTTCACCCACACCTAAAAATTTACCATCAAATGAAATTTTTTTCCTATTCCTAAGACCTTACTTACACCTATATTTTCCTTTGCATCTAGACCCATCACAACATTGGGATTCATGCCGACATCAAGTCTAGTTCATCCTCCTATCAAACTAGATTTAGAAACATTCTCACAAGCCTTCACAAAGATTATTCCCTCACTTAAGAAGAAAGCCCAACCTCTTGGGCTACATACACCGATTTCGCCTACTACCCCTCTATCACCTTCACCACTTCCATCTATCCTAGGTACCCACACATCAACCTTGGCCAAAAAGTCTCCCCCCTAGAGTATACCAAAAGCAAAACAACCTACCTCATCACGATCCTTTGCTGCACCCAAATTACCTACATAGCTTATGTCTTCACCGTCATCTACATCCTTTCTACCTCCTATACATACACCACTTCCAGTACCCTCATCATTACCTATGTTATTCCATTCTCTTCAACCAATACCTTCAACATTACCTCTTACTACAACCTTCACCACACCTCTATTATCACCTTGGTTAACTCGTTCCCTTTCACCAATTTCCTTCCCTTCTACATCACACACTTATTCTTTACCTTTATGCAAGGGTGTAACCAACGCCCAAGAACCCTCTACCCTCAAAAGAGGTAGTTAAACCTACACCACCTTCAAGAACTAGTTCACCTACTATAACTTTACCCAAGAATGTGAAACCAACACCCAATAACCCACTAATCTCCAAAGAGGTAGTTAAACCTTCACCGCCTTCAACAACTAGTTCACGTGCTATATCTTTACCCAAGAAGGTGAAATCCAAACCTAAAACCGTACTATCTACCAAAAAGGTGGTCAAACTTACTCAACTTCTGATTCCACCTCTAGTGACACCTCTCCCACAAAATTCACCCACACTTCATCTAGACCCACACTTACTTCACATTGTGATCCATTGGTAGGGTCTTACACCAACATCTTAGCCAACCTTTTAGAAACCTCTGTCATCACATTGCCAACGCTTAGATGTTATGAACCACTCAAACCTAAACCATAAGGGTTTGATGATTCCAAAATTTGTGCTTACCATCATGTGCCAGGGCATGATGTGGAAAATTGTAAGGCTTTTAAGACTATTCTTCTCCAACTATGTCCTCTCAAAGAAAACTTTGACGATGATGATATTTTAGATGAGGACCCTAGTCCACCTTCAACTATCATCACACATCCTCATCCCGTACCTATTCAACAACCTTCATCTCCACCTCTACAACCCTTTTATCCCCTCTAACATTTGAGATCAATATGGTCCACATAAGAGAGCTAGCCAAACCTCCACCAAAATGCCAATGTGCTTTGCATTAATTTCACAAAAATAGTATATCCATATTTTTTTGTCATGTCGCTACACCTATCACAACCCACTTTCCCCTTTACCACATATTATTATGGTTCAAATTTCCACTTGAGCCCAAAAGGAAAAGGAAATGATAAAATAACTAGCTCATTCACTACTCTTTTACCCAATATTCCATCTACACCTACACCCAAAATCACCATCCGTGGACCCACATACCCTATTTTTGATGGGGTTACCCATCATACAATGCTTAAATAATTGCACTAGTATCCTCTCAAAATGTCTTTGTACAACCTTGTGCAAACCTCTGAGTCTCATCGTCAGCCCTCATTAATGTCATATAATATATTAAGGTTCTACCTAATGATCCTACACCTATCGCATCCATTATCAATCTTCCCCATGTGGCCTCTCTTACCACTTCACCCCTTCCTCTTCTCCTGCTACCCGGTCATAAAGTAGCCACTCTCGGTATCTTCGAAGACAAGATTATAACTCTCCAATTGGATGATCCTGACCCCACCCTATTTATTTCCATCTACGTTGATAATATACACGCTCGACGTGTTATGATTGATGCCGGTGCCAGTATTAACATCATTTCCTCCCATGTGTATAACCAAATGTGCATCCCTACTAATTACATGCATAATAACCCAATTATGCTACATTCATTCAACAGTGATGCCATGCCTTCCACCCTTGCACCATCATTCTCCACATTCTTGTAGGACTTCGTGCCATTCTGAATTATCCTATGTCTTAGAGGGGAATTCCAAAGACAACATGCTACTTGGCCGACCCTGGATTCACGCCATGGGTTGTGTTCCTTCAACCTTACACCATTGTTTAAAATTCAAACATGAAGGAAAAAACTATACCATTCCAGCCGAACCTGTAACATGTTATATCAACCTAATGATGTCCTTATACCAATTAAGGCATCTACCACCACTACCACTTCTTCTTCAGCCACTACCTCATCCACTAATGCTTCTACTACATCTTCCAAAACTAACTCCTCTATTCCCATTTTTTCCGTAGCTACCACATCTTCTACAATTGACCCATCAGCTAACTCATCTACTTCTCAAACAACTAATGCTTCTTCTTCCCAGCTACCTAGTGATTCATCCATTCCTACTACCCACATATCAACTACTGATCCCTTAGAATGTTTTTTTCAATGCTTCACTCTGGGAGTACCACCTATATAAAATTGACACATTCCTTAATCCTCAAGAGTATGGTAACCTTCGCCACCATCCCCGCTATGATCACCGCATAGATGAGGTTTTTAAATGCACGTCCTCCCCACTTCACACCAACTTAATGTATGGATGACTTGATGCTTTTACCTACTCATCTAAGCCACCTTCCCAAAGTTGACCATTTTCCTTCAAACTTCAATCTACTACCAACTACCACTTCACACACACCTTTCTCCATCACTATGTTTGGAAGGGATTTAGATTTGGTTTCTATGAACAAGGCTACCAAACTATCATTATTTACACCACTCATAAGCATAAAGACTGCAGTGGTATTGGATTATCCAAAACACCTTCTAAGAAGTCCCGAGTCAAACTCATTGAGGATGATACAAATTCCCCACCCCATTCACCAACTTCACCACCTTCACCTACAGATTCTATGGACCCAAAATCCATTCATCCTAAAATTATTATTGTGAACACCATTTCCCTAGGACCTGTGATTTATCAACATGATGGTGAGGCTCCCTCTTCTCTTCCCTTCTTATATCCTAGACATGATCGATGACGATACACCTTCTATTAACGTCATTCAATGTCAGAAAATGAGTCTATTCTCACCTACCTTGGTGCGGAAGATTCTTATATTCACTAGTCATTACCTTCTGAGATGTAAACCATGTTGAATGAATCGAACATCGAGATCAATATTCACACTTAGGATGACCCACACATTCTAAAAAAAGGCCAATCTTCGAATCTTTGCTAAACAAGAAGCTTTCACTTCTTCCCTCTAGGATCATAACAACACTTTTGCTTGGTCCTACACTAATGTGCACAGTATTGACCCAAACATTGTTGTCTATAATATCATAACCATTCCTGATGCCAAACCCATGAAACAAAAGATGTGAAAAATGCATCCTTACATTTCCCTTCTTGTCAAAGAAGAACTTTAGCACCTTCTTTCGGTTTCCTTCATCCTACCCATTGATTATCCCTAATGGATCTCTAACATTGTTCCTATCACAAAAGTGACAAGGGGAATCCGTATTTGCATAGATTTTTACAACCTTAACTTAGCTTTCCCCAAAGATGACTTTCCTCTACCTAGTATTTACCAACTAGTTGATCTCACTTCCGGCCATGAGATGCTATCACTCATGGAAAGTTTCTTAGGTTATAACCAAATATTACTTTCATTGGAAGATCAACACAAAACAACCTTCATCACTACTTGGGGGACCTTCTATTTTTGTGTCATACCCTTTGGCCTTAAAAACGCCGGTGCTACATATCAGTGGGCTATGACTTATATTTTTCATGACATCATGCATAACATATTGGAAGATTACATTGACAATCTTCTTTCCAAATCTAAACATCGACCGAGAACCTTGCTGTCCTTAAATTTGTCTTTGACCATCTCATCAAATACTGCATTCACCTTCAACCTAAGAAGTGTGTCTTTGTTGTTCTCTCCGGAAAGATCCTTGGTTTTATCATTTCTTTACATGGCATTGAAGTTGATCCCACTAAAATCAAGGCTATTCTCGAAATTCCTCCACCTACTAACCTTCATCAACTTTATAGTTTGCAAGGAAAGTTGTAATCTATTCATCACTTTATTTATCAGCTTTCCAATTGTTGCCATCCATTTCATCATCTTCTCAAAAAGGATGTTTCCTTCAAATGGGATGATGAATACCACAAATCCTTCGATGCCTTCAAACAATACCTCCACCAACCACCTAAGCTCATTCCCCCTAAGGATGAACAACCATTTTACCTTTACATTTTTGCTACTTATCATTCCTTGGGTGTCATGCTCGCTCATCATGATGAGAAACACATGGAGCAAGTAGTTTATTATATAATCCATATGCTTTTAGACTACAAAACTAGATATACTCACACCGAAAAACTCTGCTTAGCCTTAGTTTTATCACTACTAAAATTCTTCATTACCTAATCAACCACAAAACCTTTTTTGTCACCAATACTAACATCTTACATTACATGTATGCTAAGCCCTATAAACATGAACGTATTGCATGTTGGCTCATGCTTCTTACAGATCTAGATTTCGAATTTATCCATCAAAAATTTTTCAAAAGAAAAACCATTGTTGAACAACTCATAGATGTACCTCTCTCCCGAAACCAATCTTCTAACTTCGATTTCCTTGATGAATCCATCGCTACCCTCTCCTTGGATGATACCATTTACCAAATGACCTTATTCTTTGATGGTTCCAAATGTTAGTGTGGGGGTGGTGCTGAAGTTATCTTCATTCCTCTTGATGGTGAGCCTATGCCACCATCTTTCAAACTAGATTTAGATTTCACTAACAATATCGACGAATATCGAGCACTCATGTTAGGTCTTCAAATCACCATAGCCTTAAACATTAAATCAATTATTATCTTTGGCGAATCTTAACTAGTTGTGAAAAAGTTAATAGTATACACCGTGTCATAATGAGA
The DNA here is from genome assembly GCA_018340775.1 of Taxus wallichiana var. yunnanensis. Taxonomy (NCBI): domain Eukaryota; kingdom Viridiplantae; phylum Streptophyta; class Pinopsida; order Cupressales; family Taxaceae; genus Taxus; species Taxus wallichiana. Next base: position 616,537,219 of record CM031235.1, read on the forward strand.
TACTTCAAAAATAAAAGCATCATGTTGAGATGATTTTGACTACCTTTGACCATTATGAACTTCAAACCACCCCATGTTCAACTAATAAATTTGCGGACACCATGACTTGTCTTACTTTGCAAATCCCCACTTTGCCCTCCAACTCAAAAATATTTGTCACAATACAAAGGTTACAATCACCTTCTTATCTAATTCGAGATGTCAACCTTGTAGGAAACATTGAAAATGACCCATGTGACCTTTGGTATAAGCAGTTTGCTGACTACCTTTCCCTTTCAATTCTACCTTTAGATCTTACTCGTAATGGACAATGAGCCTTTATCAAAAGTGTCTCTTACTATGCCATCATGGGTGATCTTATCTATAAATTTAGCTTTGACAGTATCCTCTTACGATTCCTTACAAGTTCTGAAATTCCGTACACCATCAAGGAAGTTCACAATGGGATTTGTGGGGGTCACTTAAGTGGCTTCGCTTTCGCTAAGCATATTATTCACCGGGGGATATTCTTTGGAAAACCCTAAACCATGTTTGTTGTGACTATGTCATGCATTGTGTGAAATTTCAACAACATGCTAATCTTCATCACACCCTTAGTCACGCTTTGACGGATCACATAAGAACTTTGTACTTTATCTCAATGGGGTTTGGATCTTGTTGGATAGATCAACCCTCATTCTTCCCAATGTCATCACTGGGTTATTACCACTACCGAATATTGCACTAAATGGATAGAATCCATACCTCTTATTTCTAAAAAGATAATAAAATTTGTGAATTCATTAACCATCACATCATTTGTCACTTTGGTGTTTCTCACCACCTCATCACTGATAATGGAAAATAATTAAAAACAAAACCCTATGGAAACTCTATGATGCCTTTGGCATACAACTTAGTTTTTCTTCACCTTATTATCCTAAAACAAATGGCCAAGCTGAATTGACTAACAAAATTCTGAATAAAATTATTATGAGAGTGGTCGACGATATTGGTAAGGATTGGCACACGCACATTCCTTTTTCCTTATGGGCTTATCGCACTAGTATTCACACCTCAACTGCTGCCATACCTTTCTCTTTGGTCTACAATATAGAGGTTGTCTTGCCTCTTGAAGTCCAAATTCCATCTCTTTGTATCTCACTCAAAGATATTCTCAATGATGATGATTTTTCCCGAATCATTTTACACAACTTGAATTATTAGATGCATGCCGTCTAAATTCTCTCGGTCACCTCCAAATCTACCAAAAACGTATCAAACATGCCTATGATAAACATGTCCAAGAACTAACCTTCTAGGTTGGTGACCTCGTCCTGAATGAAAATAAACATGTAACAAAAGTGGAGAAAAGTAAACGGGAAAGTTCACTCCTAATTGGCTTGGACCCTATATCGTTACTCATGCCTATGGACTGGGTGCTTATTTTTATCTTCACTCGAAGGTGAACCCAAACCTAAGCCCCTCAATGCCTTGCATCTTTGACAATTATATTGTTGAAACAAGTCCTATATCACCTTATATCTATTAAACGCTCATCCCTTGAGTAACATTCACCTTCCACTTACCTATTTTAAGTATCAAAGACTAAAAAGAATCATGTTATTACCCATCACCTTTCAGCCTTATCTTCAATACAAGCTCCACGACTCTACTCATGGCATGATTCTCATGGCTGGATACTTTTCATCATTTTCAAGATGGAATCCCATGATCGCTCATCACTTAAAACCTCTCTTTCATAAATAAACCTGTTTTCTATGGTTTTTCTTCATAAAAGAAGCCTATACTTCTCTATAGTCTTTTCCATGACCTAAAAGTCCAAAAAAACAATTCAAAAGTAATATACGGGATTTTCAAATTCAAACTCCTTGAGTCAAACTTCTAGAAAAAATGACTCCCTCAAAAGGACATCTATCTTTCTATCTTGTTGCTATAAATAGACTTCTCCCTCGAAGGCAACTATACAAAGCTAGCCATACTTGCACATAGTCGGCGAAAAAGAAGACTATTTATGTAAAAATAAAATAAAAATATTCTGAAGCTTCCCACATTGATCAACTTCATGAATACCTCAAGGAGATATTCTATTCATCCCACATAGACTTCCCGCATCGATCAATCTATAAAACAAAAGCAAAAAGAAAAAGATAACTTTTTCATCATGGACTTGCCTATTTTGATCTTAGGTATCTTGCAGAAAGAGGCATGCTATCTCACACCAAGGTTATGATAAAACAACCTATTTCACCTCACCATATTTCCTTTCTAATATTCTACCTACTTAAGGGACATGCCGCAAATGTGACATTTTGTGATCATGTGACCTTCTTCACCCTTAGAACAATCAATCATGCAATGCCTTTAGGGTTTTACATTCATAGGCCAATCTTTGATATGATAGACTCATAATGGTTCTTACCACTTAGGCAGCTTTTTGTATCCTCTTACCGTTCACCTCTTTTCTTACTTATTGATCCTCCTTCACAGGACTAGACTTTTGACACCTACATTCTAGGAATTCCTCTTCCACCAAAATCACCCATATCTATTCAACCTATACTCAACCATGCCTATTCAACCTATACTCAACCATGCCTATTCAACCTATACTCAACCATGCCTATACAACCTATACTCAACCATGCCTATTCAACCTATACTCAACCATGCCTAAATGACCTAGAATTAATCATGCCTAAAACCTACTGACCCATTCATCTCCCCTATCATATTCTTCCCTAGTTTATGGGAGAACTACATCGGCTTGAGGCCCCTTTTCATCGGGGCTATGTAGGCAACACTCCAAGTGCATTGGGCCCTTGGAGGTTAGCTCAAAATTTTTTTCCCTAACAAATTTCCCCCTTTACATTCACATTCTACCCTAGTTAGTTTCCATTTACACAAAAACTTGGAAATTAATATCATAAAAACATACATACCTATAATTTTATCACCAAATCCATATTCTACTTAAATCATTTCATGTTTACATGATATTAGTTACTTGGAAATTTAACCACAACATACATACAATACATTATTTCCACAAGATCAATAATTTTGAAATTACCTAGATTTTTCCATGCCTATACCTAACTCCACCATGCCTACACTTGAATCAATCATGCCTATACTTGAATCCATCATGCCTACATGACCTCACCTCAATCATGCCTAATACAACTAGTTTCCATAATACACAATAACAATGGAAATTAAAACAAGTACATCATCAACACTGCCAAACAGTCTCATTAGGATGTGCCACATACATATCTCCATACATGACACTCAACTATAGTATGTCAACTCATCACATCCTTCGCCAAACATTATACCCATGGGATCCAATGCCTTGTCGGCTCTAATCTGATAGACATGTTCCCATACAATGGGAAACCTCAAGATCCTATATACTTGCTCTAGGGTGGTAGTCGTCTCCCCAATTAGAAAATGGAAGGTATTGGTCATATAATCCCATCTATCGATGAGAATTACCATCATACTATGATCCCTAATAATCCATCTACATCACCTCATGGAACTAAGACTGAAATCTCGGATGTGGTATGACTCATCCCCTATGAAAATGGGTCGATCTTTGCCAACAATGATGATGTCTATCATGCATCGTGAGCTGCTATCATGCCTACATTCAAACAACTTAACAATGTCAAGTACTGAACTAATTTTTCCCATTTCTTCAAAACTAATTAACTCACCCCTACCTACACCATATAACCATATTTTTTTACCTTCCTATCTATTGCCTAAACTACCTCCCTGACCTATTATTCATTCTAATCCAACCTACTATGTTCCCATACTAATTTCATCACCTATTACCTGCCTATGTTTACTTAAATTTATGCAAACCCACTTAATTGTAAATTTCATCCATCTAGGTTTCCTTCATTCTTTTGCCATGTACCCTCCCACTTGATTTTTACCCCATTTTGGCCTTTGAAAATCTAACCCATTTGTACTTGGTCACTTTTCCCGATGGTGACATCGATTAGGTGTCGACCGACATTGGTTTGGAATGCCGATGTCGGTGGGAAACAATTCCCCACCCCTACCCACATTTTTACTTTTTTGAATACATTTTGAACTTTTATTTCCCCACCCTATTTTTTTTTTTCATTTTTACCTACAATTCCATTAAAAACAATTAGAAAGGATTGAATCCTACCTCTACAAACTACTTTGCCATTATGCTTTGGAATCTTTGGGATGGGTGCCTTTACCCCTCCTACACCTCCTCCTACTTTGCTTCCATGTCCGAATCAAACCCCTTACTCTCCACTAATTGAATCTCTCATATTGATCTCATGGGCCCAAAAATGAAATCCACTCAACCAATGATTCCTCACCAAGTCAATTGAGTATAATACCTCATCTCTTTCTCCACGGAAAATGCAAAACACTCTTTGCTCTATCATTTTATCCAGTCAACAGGTGAAAATGAATCCGTATTATATAGATTTTTGATTTTTACCACACCCACGACCTGACCGATGCCAATTTTTCTTGGTGACATCGATCAGTACCTAGTTTTTGATAATCGATTACCTTTAGCTCATGCCGCTTTACATAAGTGATATCGATTATCCTTTTACCCCATTTCCCAATCCTACACTAAATCTGCTTGCCCACCACCTTTCCACCCACCCCATAATTGACCCTGCCCTTACCCATTACCCTAATGGCCTTATAACCTCCCACCCGACCTCACCATCAGTTGGGGCATATTTTTTCCCCTAATGTGGCCTTACCTACGGCCTTGCCTACCTCACCCAACCAAAACTCGCCTTTTGTGATATTCAAAGTTGTGTACTTGTGATGATGTTACCTATGTTGTTCAGCCTAATGACCTTACCTTGCCTAATGTTGTGATGTTTATCCCGACCATACCTTTGGTACCTTGGAACACAACCTATTACCCATTCCTACACCTAGCCTAGTTGTGTTTTAGGACCATATCCTATACCTTGGATACCTAAACTACTTCACCTTGTTTGGATAAACCTATCAACCTTTGACGACGTAGATTTTGCAAGCTCTTCAACCTGGTACCTTATCGTAATATATACATGTGCATGCGTTAGAATTCCCCTAATTATTATTAGACCAAATCACCCTTACCTATGACCAACCTACCCTCCTTTTCATCACTTACCAATTTATCAAACCAATCACCAATTTTTTTTCACACCTCATCGGTTCCGGGTTTGAGGGGGATCAACTCCACTCACACTTGGGGAAACCTAACCTTCACTCATACCGGAGCACTAAATTCCTATTTTTGTCGGTTGTCGCTTATCAATAAAAGATACGTGACCAAAAAGGGGAAAATGTAGACACCAAATTTGGGTCACACTCCCTTGGTCCCCTTGATTAATTAACATAACACATTTAACTAATCATGACCCCTTCATCCCATATTAATATTCATCCTCAAATTATTAATTGATTTAATTATTTTAATTAAGTTAATTTCATCCCGACATCTCCACCTCATCATGAAACCTCACCATGGACCCATTTTAGGGAATTTAACTCACAATGACCAAGTTATCACTCTCAACATGGAGTCATCACTCCTAATCTTTGAGTCACCAGAACTAACTAACTAATAATTCTTCTCAAACCTAATTGGATTTCTTCTATGACCTTCCTACCTTTTATAATGAGAAATCCACTTCCCTAAGTGGATTTAACTTGGAAAACACACCAAATCTGGGAATATATTCCTATTTTTGGTAAAAGGGACTAATTCATCCTAATCGACGTGGTTTTCCTCGGCGATGCGATTACCTAACCGCCATCGGTCACCTTATATACATTTTCACAACTCTTTACATGGGTTGGTCATTCAGTTACTTGAGCCTTATTACATTCAAGTGTGAATCTTCAAGCCTTCATGCATCTAGACGAGGAAAACACATAACCATAGTGCAAGAAAAGTAACGAGTTATCCTTCCCGAGTGTTGGAATGGGAGTACATAGGTTATACTTGCCATGACACTAAACCAACCATCACATCACCTATTAATCACCAGCCACCTTCAGTCGAAATATTCATAAAAACTAGTAAGTAATGTGATTTTAATCATCTGTGCTTACTTTATTACAGATATTTTATTTACTTTCAGTATTTTTAGTTTCTGCTATTACCCAGATATCTCCATCTTCCCACCAATCTACCAACCCAACCATTCCAAGACTTTCTACCTTTCTTAACCTCTCCTTATGTATTCCTGAGTCTTCTCAATTATATTACGAGCCTAACCACACCTTCCTCACTCTCTGTGCAATCACAGAGAGGTCCAAAGGCCACTTTTACTAATTTATCACCCATTTCCCCTACCGACGTCGGTTTACCTTACCACCATCAGTTTAACCCCTATACCGGTGTCAGTCACCTGACCGATATCGGTCTCTATGTCATTTCATACCCTCTGACCAGCAAGCCTTCAATCTAACCAAAACCAATACAGACCTTACCTAACTAGTTCTAGACCCTTTATCGAGCTTTGTCAGGACATGCAAGACCCATAACAACCTACCAAACCTCTAGATCTAATCTTAAACTTGTCTATTAGATTAGATTTACTTATTGTATTAACATGAGATACCTAAATTGTTCAACTACAATAGGATTTCCTTATTTCATGGTATTTATTGCATTAAATTATATTTGAAAGTGGATTGACAACCTTCTAGGAAGCACCTCGCTTCCTAGATCTAGCACTCACTAGGTAGTCCACTAACCTATATTATTAATACTATTTGGTTGTCTTGTTGTGTTTCTTATATAGGTCATTCCTCCTAGCCAAAGGGAAGCTCACATAATCAGCTTGGATCAAAAGTCTACTACCTTCCATCTTTTACTTACAACTATTCCTCATTAACCATATTACCTTGTATCTATTTCGTCTAAAGCATAAAACTTATTGGTGAAACGATAGGAGTAAGGGCTTTCACATTTGGTAAGGGAAAGTATTTTATGGAATTATGGAGTGAAAAGGAAAAGCTTTATATTTTCACTTTCTCTTAAAAAGGAATAAAGAGACATGTTTAAAAATTTGTGTTGAATGTTCCCTTTATGTTGATGTTATTTTTATTGAGTTCAATGCATTACATTTCCATTTAATTCTAGTTTATTTTTATTCAATATAAATATGGTTCATTATTAATCTATCTTTCCTATTTCAGAAATTCGAATCTGCATTTGCCAAGTAGAAAACACAAGTATTTATCTCTATCTTTCCCCTAATTCATCATTCTAATTATCATTCTAAATTACCCTTCTTCTTAATTCATATCCCTTTCTAAATTAAATGAACAAACCTTCCAAGATGAGATCCCACCTCCTAATATTAGATTAGTGTGAATATTATGTATATATTCTTTCATTGTTTTTAGAATATAAATAAAATGGGAACCTTCCTTATTTGAAGAGGGAATTCATCCCACATGTTGTGGTTAAGCCTCATTTTTGTTTCTACAAAAATATCCAAAGGACACATTGAGGCCACATGGTACTTGGACTACCTTTGACTTGGGCATTATACATTCACACATTACTAACATTGATGTTTTCATATTATTATATATAATTTTTTTGTCACATGTTGCTTTTAATTTGATGACAATTATCTTTAATTTTTAGCATGCTACTCATTCTTTAGACACCCAATTTTGAAATTTAAAACTACACAACTCAACGATGCAACACATTTCAAGGGTTTGATGTGATTGTTGAGGGAATTGTAATAAAACCCATTTTGATTCTTTTATTGTCTAGAGTGCATGGCCTAAGGCCCTTAGCACGTTTTAGTTTTGATCACGTGTCCAATTACTCATAAAATATAAAATACAAATATTTTACACAAAATACAAACTAGGACCTGCATGTGGATTATTTTGTTATTAGGTTGTTATCATGCTTGAACATTTTACATATCTACTCATTCATAGTCTTGCTTCTAATGGAATATATGAGTTAGTTACATGTGAGATATTTTCCATGGACTTACACATATGCTTCATGAATTCTTAGTCCTATGCCCGGGGCAACCCTCCATAGTGGGGGCATTTTCATAGAGTTTTTTCAAGGTTTATCTTTCACGCACATTCATTAGTGATGTAGACTTAGTTACTATATGTCTTGTACTCACTTGTAATTCATGACATATAATTTTATTTTAGATAATGTATTGTGCTTTAATAAATGATTACAATGTTTTTATGAATATTGAATTTGAATGCTTAATGCTTACTTATTGCTTATCATGTTGTGTTTCCATATTGATTTATCATGTGTTTTTTGCATGCTTTATTACTTATATGGTTAATGTAGGCCCCTGGGCTCATATGTATGTTTGATCTATAGTTTTCTTATTCTATGACTTGTTTATTCTATGCCATTATCACTATATGACATGCTTGTTATATGGAATGCTTAATATATGCCTTAGTGACTCTATACTCTATGCTTACTATATTGAATGATTGATTTATGCTTCTCAATTGATTATTACTAACATTAGTATTGGTTAAGTCATCAAGTCACAAAATGTCATGTCACTTGTGTTGTTAAATGTATTTTGGTGGGATCATCATGTCATGTATTATTATGTCATTATGTGTGTCCCAAAGGACCATTTATGTCAAGTTGTGTGTGGTAGCATATTTTTCTAATTTTCATTGCTGTACTTAAGGTATAGAGTTGTGCGGATTCATAACAATGTTCACAATATGCTTACTCTTGAGATCAAACATATCATGTTTGTTCTCTAATGATGATATAATATATATGTTGATTGTTTTAACCATGTTTAATACACATGATTTTTATAGTTTATCTTTACATATGGTTTTACACATGATACAACTAATCACTTTTCTCTCAAGTTGAATGACACACAAAAGCATCCTTCACCTCAAGAAGGGGGCCTATTGTGGGATTGTTCAAAAGTTCACACAAATTTTAGTTGAGAGCACACATATTCAAATAATATTGATGACACTACACATAGTTTATATCAAAATTTATTTAGTTTGGAATTTTTAGTAGTTTTCTCACATACGCAAAGTTGACACTTGACCTTGACACCCCAAAAATTGAACTTCTATGACATGTCGTGGTATTGGTAAAGCTATATTATGCTACAAACAATGTAATATTGTATCTCCAAACCATTTTCATGCTATTGACAAGGTTATCTTGTGTTATAGGTGGGACAAGATGGTTTAAAAAATTTCAACAAGATGTTTTATGCTACCGTAAAGGTAAGATTATTAGAAAGAAAAAATATCTTTTCTTGGGGAAAGACCCATGAAAATCTTTACATTTAAGTAGTTAGGGGCATGATTCAACATGATCAATTAGGTTTAGTCATTTCCATTTATTCTAGGTTTTTCAAATTCAATTTACAAGTATATACATCATTATCTAGCATTGATCTACATGTCTTTCTGTGTGATTGTAGATTTCAATTGGAATGGCCTTGAAATTTAAGGGTTTACCATCACTCTATGTTCAAGATGTGATCATAAAATTTTCTTTTAATCAACCATTTTCAATACCAAATTAAAAGAGAGGCAATTATAGTACCCAGAATTTGATCCGGGAACTTCGTAATGTGACATATTTTTGCACATATTTTCACATATATCCCATTCACACATCAATTGACCAACTAAAGGAACATTAATGCTCTATGTTTCACCTTATTCCCACTTAAATGAAAATTTTTGGTCATTCAAACTTGCACCCGTGTCTCGGATTTGGAAGGATCGAGTAGTTTGACACAACAATGGAACCGTCTCCAAGTTGTGGGACCTTGCACGCTTGATACATATCTCGAAAAGGCTAGTTCCTCTATTTATTTCTAATGCTACTACTAATCCTAATGTTGAAAGGTAAAACTAAGCTAACAATGCCAAGGGACCAAGGATAGAATAATAACATGAAGGGAAAATAAAATAAAAGGCAATAGCACTAGAAAAAGAGGGATGAACACCATCCATTTTGAGAAAAATGAGAAGAAAAAGGGGCATAAAAGAAGGCTAAATACATGCAACAAAACTAAAATGCATTTACCAGATCATTTTCATGGAACACAACTAAAATGGATAAAAGGGACATAAAATGACACAACAAGCATACAATGTAAAAGAAAAGGAAAGAAGAAGGAATACAAACATGTTAGGACAAAGAATAGTCACAAAACGATGCTTACATTACTTCTAGAAATGCACAGAGCTATTACAATGGTGAAAGAGGATGATATCCACATGCATAAGCAAGATCTAGAGGTCTGTGACTCAAAATATAAAAAATATGAAGTCCTTAGAAAAATGCGTAAGGATCCAGAATGTCCAAGTTTAACAATGAGCCCAGATCTTACATTTATAGATGAATTCATGGAAGAAGAAGAGGAGGGAAAACCCATGTTGGTCATTCAAACTTGCACACATGTATCGATCTAAAAGGAACGAGCCGTTTGAGAAAAAAATGGAACCATCTCCAAGTTGTGAGACCTTGCGCTCAAGACGGATATCTAGAGAAGGCCGATTGCTCTATATATTTCTACCACTACCGCTACTCCTAATGCTGAAAGGTAAAAATAAGCTAACAATACTAAGGGACCAAGGATAAAAGGATAACATAAAGGGAACCTACACTAAAATGTGATAGCACTTTGGAAAAGAGGGATGAACCCCATCCATTTTGAGTGAAAATGAGAAGAAAAAGGGGCATAAAAGAAGGATAAATACACGTAGCACAACTAAAACACATTTACCAGATCATTTTCATGGAACACAACTAAATATGGAGCTGGAAGGGATATAGAATGACATATAAAACACACAATACAAAAGAAAAGGTAAGAAGGAGGAATAAAAACACGTTAAGACAAAGAATAATCACAAAACAATGCTTCCATTACTTTTAGAAATGCACAAATATTTTACAATGGTGAAAGAGACCGATATCCACATGCATGAGCCAGATCTAGAGTTACGTGAATCAAAATACATAAAATGTGAATTCCTTAGCAAAATACATTAGGATTAAGAATGTCCAACCTTAAAAATGAGCCCAACTCTTACATTTATAGATGAATTCATGGAAGAAAAAGAGAAGGAGGGAAAACCTAAATTTGAAATACAACCACCAACAAGAAACATTCAATGCCTGCAAATCCACTTGCAATCTATCAAATGTGCTTCCCCAAGTTTGTTTGGTGTGTTGGAGAAGGAAAGAGGGTGGATCAGATCAAATCAGGTGGTTGGAGTAATTATATTTTCTCATTAATGCCCAAAAGTTGTTTTCCCATTTCTCACCTACTAGATCCACCAAGAATTTGAATTTGAATATCTAACACTATAGCCTACGTCAACAACTATCGATTGAGACTAAGCATGTATCGATCAGAGCTTCGTAGTAAAATATATGGCTGTCATACATTTTTCGAGTCATCTATGCATGTAGGACATGTGGTGTGCACTGATTGGTTGAAAGGATGACTAACTGTGTAAATCTTCTTGTCATTTCTGCCATGTATCACTCACTAATTTGTTGCAAGGATTTAACACCTATTAGTGCACTTTGAATGGTTATGTGTGGCACTCTCACGTGTGTTGGAGAATGATGTGGCACAAAAGGTGTAGGGAGGCGCAAACGTATGCACATGAAAGAATGAGGTGCGAGAAGAAGGTAGAAGAAAGATGCATACAATCACTATGCACGTGGAGGAAATGGGAAAAACTAGTGAGTTGAAAACATATGGTGAAGGTCCAATTGTTACAAGGTAATGTGCAAGGTGTGTGAGAGGGCCAGGGACTTAGCTGATTTATATAAAGTGTAAGGTGCACGTGCATGATGAATAGATGATAGGAAGATGGAGAATGTGTAGAAGATGTGCACAAGGTAAGTGTAGTCATTTTTATCCCTATTACAAAAGAAAGGAACCCCATGCGTGCCGGCCTATCACCTAGAGAAATCTGGGCACTCACCTAAGGCACACGTGGGTGCCAAGTCTCTCTATTATGTGATTTTTAGTGGGAAACATCATCTATGATCTGTGTTTAAAAATACCTTCAAATGGGTTCAGGACATACAAGAACCATAGGGCTCAGAACAGCCTATAGGTCCTTATAGTCATTTCAGGTAGAGTACTTTACAGAATCTATAATGTGCATCATTTCAAAAATAAACATATAAGCATCCATACTTAACATGAAAGGAAAGAGAACTCATGAGAGAGAAGTATGCATTAGAATCATTGATATTCATGTATATATATAATAGGTAACCTCATTACATCCATTGAGCCATTACAGAGTGTCACAGAGAAGTAGACCGCAGTCATGCAATGCACTGGACTTATGTAACTAAGCTACCAAAAAGAAAATTACAATCCCTAAGCCTAATGCATTCTCTCCCAAATACAACTATCCACTAACAGAGTCCTCGCAGTATTTCTACAGAGCTCCACCCATACTCTCCATCTCTCTTCTTTTACTCTGTAGGTACTTGTATTTATAGCTCTCCTGGACTGCCAACTCACCCTCCAACACCTTCAAAAATTGCACCAAGTGTCTCCAAGCCTAAGCTTTCCACTTTATCCCATGATGTGCTTCTAGAAGCTTCTAGCATGCTCCTTCCTGGGCCAACTTGTCGTTAGGATGACACCTTATCCATGCACAACCGGGTCATGCTTTTCACGTGTTCTACTCTGGATGTCCAAATTGACTAAGTCCTAAACCCTTGGCTTTGTCTGCGTGCGTCAATGCCGCACGCACTACAGCTTCCTTAAACCCTTATTTTGTGTGCTTTGACCTTTTGACCTGAGACTCACACACTGCACACCATGGCGTACTTAGTCCATATTCTAGGGTCCAACATCACCCCACACTATGCCTATTCTCCGTCCATGGAAACACTCCACTTAACCAAGATGTATGCTGCCTTAAGGAACCAAGGTGTAGTATTACATTTTACAAAAGAATAAAGGAATGAAAGAATTGGGGGAGAAGGAAGAATGTGGGGGCATTAACTCAAAGAAGCTAGAAAAATCCTTACTGCAATTCTACCTCTATCTTGTTCCATACGTCAACCTCACTCTATGCTTTGTTTGACGTGAGGTCGCCGATCAGGGTGCTCACCTCGTCAAAACTTAGGTCGATTCCCAGGTGCTACCACCCTTAACCTATCCTCTTTCTTTAAGTGTGTGACTACTTCCTCTATAAAATCCAGGGATAAAGGACATCTCTCCATGGTGAGGATGTGCGTTAGATATTCTAAGCATTCCATAGTGGATGCATACTTCTGTGAGCGGTGGTGCTAGGTCTGGGTGCTTTAAAATGATTGCACTCTTGATAGAATCCACCTTCTTGTATACTTCCTACACCTTTGTCTTCTCATCCTTTATCTCGCACCTCAGCTACGTCTTTGATCAATTCTTCTTGCTTTAAGATCTTAGCCTTCTCGGCTAGTTCCTCTTCTTTCTTCCCTAGCTTTCCCTCTAGTACTCTTATTCTATCATTACGCGCAAAGAGCCTAGTCTCTATCTCAACCGTGACCTTGTTGAGTGCGTTACATACCTACTCATTCAAGTGGTCCTGGGAATTTACCAAGGGATTGGCTCCCTTAGACTCTACGGGTATCTTGTTATGATTGCTCCTTAGCGTGACTTTAAAGTCGGCTCATCAATTTGGGATTCAAACACCCAAGAGAGTATCTTCTTCATCCTGGGGTATGCGCCCTCCTTTTTAAATGACCCCATGGCTAAAATCCTTTCTGTGGGTACAATGCTCTGGAACCATGCATGTAGCACCTTCTTTGAGTCATCAATGTAGCCCATCACTTATCTTTACTCTATATCAAGGGTCCTCCTACCTGAATGCACACCTTTGGGAAAACTCACCATTAGAGTGGGACCTCCTCCCACGCTGTCATGCTCCTTTTCAATGTTTTCCTCTTTTCCTTCCCCCAACACTATGTCAGCACTGCGCTCCAAATCTTGATCTACTAAGGCCTCGAGCATTTTCTTTGCCTCTCTCTTTGCTACCTTAGTTATCTAATCCTTTTAAATCTTATGGGCTCCTACTTCTCTACGCCAATCTTGTCATTCTTTCCCATGTCCCAGACGCATTCCCAATCCTGTGTGCCCTTGTGCTATGCAAACACGAACTCCTATTTCTCTTCTCCACTCTCTTCTTCTGAATCATACACACTAAAGACATGTGGCTCCTAGTCTCTTTCAGGCTCATCCTCCTCACTTGTCATCTTCTTCACTCTCATCCTCTCTTCCACCCATGTACTTCTCCAATATTTTGGTCTCCTCTGAATCAACTTCCTCTTCCATCCTCTACTTTTTCCTGAGAGGTTATTCTTTGATAGGGGAATCAACCTTCTCTTCTTTCTCTGGCGACTTCTCCTTAGTGAGGGGTTGTTATAGCACCTCTTCCTCTGGTGTCTTTTCCTTTACTGGTGATTTATTTCTACATGCATAGGTGATATGCTTGGCACTCATTGATGACATGCTTACCGTTCGAGTAGTCTACACACTTGGTGATTTTTCACCTCTTCCCCTCTTCTTAGGTGTGGGCCTCTTCCTACCCATGGGATCTTCAGGTATGGAGACATCATTCTCCATGTACGCACCTTTCTCAAAATTTGGTCTTATGCGGAGGTATACACACACTTGTGGATCCTCATGTAATGGGAAATGTTATTGGTATAGTCATCTGTACTTCATGCAATACGTATCTTTCTTCGTACGCATGCTTACCACCGGGGTAGTTCAAATTTTTGTGCAACTCTTTGTGGTCCCAATCCAAGCTTCCGGTTCAGCTTTAGCTTCTTGGATTCCTTGAATTTTTTTACTCCCACTTGGAAGTATTGAGCTGTGAAAGCAAAGGGAAGCTTGCACCATGGGCTCCATGATTCATCTATTAGCCTGAACCTGCCTAGGTAGAAATGTTGGTATACTGCAAATTCAGCTTCTCCTTTAGTGACTGCTAGAAGTTGTTCAGAACCCTCCACTCTGCCTTGAACACATTCCTCAAGTGCGTATACCACTTCTCTAGTCATGCCTTGTGGGGTGCTGTCATTGTGTTGCATGCATACTTCTTGAATCTCTTCACAAGCAAAGGATCCTTAGCAGGTACTCCCATACAAATTTTTCGATGCGTTAGGCACTTCAATATTTAAAAACATGATGGTTAGTAGGATGTTGCCAAAGAGGATTCTGTCACCTTCCTTCATGCAACTAACAATCTCCTCCACGATGTATGTAGACAAGTTGTATATGGTGCCCCTGTAATCTTTCTGTAAACATGTAACCATGGTTTATTAACCTAGGTCCATCTCTCCGGCCATTCAACTTTGTTACCAGATGTGTGGCGATCTTCATCACTGGGTCCTTGATGTCTGAGATGTTGTAGTACCTTGACCCCTTCTTGCAGGCATATTTGGTGATGGTTTCTGAGTTGCCTCCTTATTGCCTAGGTCATCCTCCAAGATGTTTCCTTCACATATGAGGCCTGTGAACTATGAGATGAGTTGAGGATTAATGTGCATATTTTTCCCTACAAAATGGAAGTAATCTTCATGTACTCATGACATTAGCCATTGGTATAGGCACTCTGGTTTTCCAAAATAGGGATACTCATAGAGTTGCAAGAACCCCGCCTTCTCCATCTTGACCTTAAAATAGGCACGTTCCTTAGGTGGGACTCCCACTCCTTACCCATCATTACCCCATCTGGGTACTGCATCTCCGCATACCACTCTTCACTCATATTCACGTCAGGTTCTTGTTGCTTGGCCTTGGCCTTGCCCTTTCCTCTCTTGGGTGCCATTGTCGAGGTCCTCCTATCACTTCACTCCCTCCTTATTACTATGCTCTTCCACTTCTTCCAGCCTCAAATCTCAAACCTGTGATGAAAAACCTCTTGAACTCGTGCCCTATTTTGTCAAACCCTAACCGCTGGATAAAACCATCCTTCTTCCATATTTTCTCTCCATACACCTCTTTCAACCGGCCATTCAATAGTGATTTTTAACATACACTTCCTTAGAACTCTAACCAAGCGATCCTTCACATTACTCCACCCCACACTTAAAAGGATGCGCGGTCCTTTGTGCACTCAAAAATTCTCCAAAGTAGCAATAAGGTTACCAGCGCCCAAGGCACAAAACAAAACAACAATGGGAAAGGGAAACACAAGAAAGGGAATGCATAAAGGAAATTTATAAAATAACGCAAAACGCCTTATTTACAAACACTAGGAAGACTTATTTATAGTAGAGCTTCAACCTACTCCCATTGAAGTGTCCAGGAAACTTCGTCCCATCCAACGCTTAGAATGGCGGCATGCGCCTAAATCAAGGATGTATGAGATTGTGTAAGGACCCAACCAATGGACTTTTAACTTCCCAGGGTGGTGTAGAAACTTGGAATCATATAGTAAAACCATCTGCCCAACCTCAAAATTCTTGTTTCTAATGTGCCAATCATGCCATGCCTTCTGCTTTAGTTTTTCTACTATTTTTCTCCACCTGGTGAGTGATCATCTATCATCCAACTTCATTAACTCATCAATCCTTTCTTCCAGCGCTTGTTCATCAGATAACCCTCCTATGTGTGCTATTCACAGAGAAGGCAACATAAATTCAATCGAGAAAAATATCTCTATGCCAAACACCAATTGAAATGGTGTGGCTTTGTTCAACCTTTTATACATTGTCCTGTAAGCCCACAATATTGCCGATACTTTGTCATCCCAATCTTGTCTTCTAACATCAAAAATTTTGGTCAGGGTATGACTCAGTATTTTGTTGAATGCTTCCGTGGTTCCATTTTCTTGTGGGTGATAGGGCGTAGTCTTGTGATGAGCCACCATGAACTCTGATAATAGGATCCTCATGATCTCATTCAAGAAATGCATACCCCTATCACTGATCAAACTCAACGGGCATCTATACCTTTTGATAATGTTCTCCCACAAGAACCTTGCTGTTGTGGCTGCTATGTAATATTTAGTCGAGGCTGCCTCTACCCACCTTGTCGTATAATCTGTGAAAGTGATGACATTACGTGACCCAGTACTACACACCACTGGTGTAATAGGTACCACAAAGTCTATTTCCCACTTTTAAAAAGGCTCTGTGCTAGGGATATGGCATAAAGGAATTTCATCTCTCCTTCTTGGTTTGCTAATGCACTGACAATGGTCACACACTTTACAATAGTCTTTATAATCCTTTTACAGGGTTTCCCACCACAAACCTGCCATTAATATTTTACGCGTGGTGGCATCACCTACATAATGCACACCCGCACTTCCTTCGTGTGCTTCCTCCATGATGGCAAGGTGCTCATTCTCTAATACACACCTGCACAAAACTTCATCACATCCCAACTTGCATAAGTCTCCACTATTTAACATGTAGGGCATGATGTGTATGACCAACTACTTTTATCTAATGCTTTCATTCCTTCGACGCCACACCTTATTTTAAATATACTACAGAGTCTCTTCCAAATTCAAGGGTGTGCATCGCAACCTAAACAGCGATTACGCATCTCATTATTTCCTCAATACTCTATGTGTCCTCCCTAAATCAATCTTGACAGAGATGATCAGGCCCATAATTGCTTTTCCCAAGCTTCACTACAATGGTGAATTCAAATTCTTGAAACAACAACACCCACCGACATATGTGCCCTTGTAGAACATGCTTGTTCACCAAATACTTTAATGCCATGTGGTTGGTGTAAAACACAAAGGGTGTTGCCAGCAGATACTACCTAAACTTGAAAAGCACATAGATCATTGAAAATGCCTCGCGCTCAGTTGTGGTATAGTTCTACTCTGCTGGTGTAGCAAACACACACTTCTTAATGTTGAGGGATATCCGAAACTACCTACACCTCTCAAACATTAACCTTAAATTGTCAAAATGGTCCTTAACTAGACTATACAACTCGTCCAGTCATCCAAATAGACCAAGAAACTTATGTATGAAATTCTGGAATGCTTGCACCACTATGCATGAGAAAATAGTAGGTGCATTCTTCAACCCAAAGGGCATAATCATGTATGCAAAACTTCCCTACTCAATGGTGAAAGTCATCTTCTCCTGGTCCTCCTTTGCAACTGGACTTGGTCGTATCCTCGAAAATCCATCTCAGTAAAGGAATAGATTTCGCGCCCAAAGAACTCCTTCCAAAATTTCTTCAGTCAAGGGGGTGGAAAGGGATCAATGACTCAAACTACATTCAATTCCCTATAATCCACATAGATCCTAATCCACCCATCCTTCTTGATGCTTTGATTACCATTACCAGAATTATCCACTCTAATTCTTCCACTCCCTCAATGATCCCGAAGCTATCATTTTTCTATCTCCTCCTTAACCTTCACATGAAAATTGGGATTCATCCAAAGAGGGCCTTTTCCTAACCTAGCGCACACCGTCCTTCAGTTTTATCTTCATCTCCCCTAAGGAATGGTGAACACCTTTGAGCTCATGGTACTGTGTGGGAATAAATCCTCAAATTCATGCAACAGATCAATGATCTTAGAAACTTCCTTCTCTGACTAGTAGTCTCCAATAATAGCTTCCTTAGGTTCTTCTCCGAACTAATGTTAACCTTATTTGTCTTTAAGGGTTCATGGTAGGCATGTACGTGAGTATCTACATTGTCCACTACCTCACACATCCCTATAGAATGGTTAACATCTAAGCTTTCCAATTCCTCTCCATCAATCACATACACCAACTTTCCTTTTTCTTTTTCCAAACACGCGTGCTCAAGTTGTAACTCTTGTTTCCTCTACTTTTTCTTCAAAGCACACCCCTAATCCCAGTTCACCTAGTAATTTGAATAGCCTATACTCCATCATGGCACTATCCCCCATGGTAAGGCACTTGATACCTGCAAGGCCTTATCAACTTATGGTTTGGTACCCCGATACTAAAAGGTTTTAATAAGGTCGGTTCGAGCTTTTGCCAATTCTTTGTTTGGTGGCTTGTCTCGAATGAATATACCATACACACGCGCAACCTGCGGTGTAGAATAAAACTTGTGCACCCAGAGGGATGGTGGAAAAGCTTCGAACCTTCTTTCTAGACCTGTTCACACTCCTGGATATGGAAAGAGGTGGGCTCCTTCCCATGGTAGTCCTTGATGATGGTGGGCACATTGCTCCTAGAAAATATGACAGAGAGCAATTCTTACCTCACACCACTCTAAAAGGATCTCTTGATGTGTAGCCCACCACCGAGCCACTATGTGCTAAGCAAGACATAACTTAACATCCCTCTCTATTCCTTCCCATCCCTCCATTGAGCTTCCACCTCCTGTAGAAAGATCTCAGGGAAGGCTCCTCTTGAATACTTGGGCAGTTCTTTTCCTCCAAGGTGCCAAACTATGCGTGCCTTTGTTACCTTGGTCATTGACCCTCTCAACTACCCTCCCATCAATTCATAAGTCCCATACACCCAATTGTCACATGCTAGACTGGTGGTATCACTCACTAACTGAGCATGTTCAAACTAGATAACCGTGTTAGTAGGGTGTATCATCTCTAGGTCTTTGATTGAGCTCACATATATTCTATCTAGAACTTCCCCCAATGGTTCAATATAGGGTGTCAAATTCCCATCAGCCAAGGGTATAATGATCCGTTCCTCCTTGTTCTCAAATTTGATGTACCCTTTGTTGAACTGAAGGTCTGAATTGTTCTTATAACACCAAGGGCACCCATTTAGCGCTGAGAAATTGTCTGCCTCGGCGAACGCCAAGACTTCAAAGTCCCCAGTAAACTTATCTCCCTAGATAGTAATAGCTACATCCTTTAAGACACCGATGGGCATCACCTTAGTCTTATTTTCCATATAAAACACATTTGAAGATGGTTGTAACACAGGTCTTCCCATATGATGCCATGCATCCAAAGTTAGAACATTAACCTCTATGCTTGTGTCAGTGAGGATATTACTAAGGAGCCATCCATCTACAACTACATTCAACGTGATCTCCTTATCATAATCAAGGCTGTGAGGGGGAAGGTTTGCATGCAAGACCTTCCTCTTGCGCTCTCCTCTGGCATGTGGTACCTTCTCTCTCAACCATGATCCTAGCAAGGGAATGATATTCGATGCCTTAGCACTTTACACGCCTCCTTAACCTCATCCAGGTCATCCTTTGGCACCTCGACTCTCATTCCTTATTCCTCCCTCTTGGATTGCTCCTTTAGACACTGGATTTCCCCTTGTAAGCTCTGAATGACATCCATGTTATCTTGATATACCTCCTTTTGATGCGCGGGGTCTGGATACTTTCCATGAATGAACTCCTCCCTTGAAACCAGGTTCTTCTATCTTGGTATCTCTCTTGTGCACGTGGCTTCTACCCTTGTTGTTACCAAGACAGGCTCCAAACCTACATCCTGTGTTACCCGAGGCATCCACTGTATGTCTTCCTTCTTAATATTGACCATTGTAGTACCCTTGTCCTTCCAAAGGTGCTACTTTGATTCATATGCTCAAACAATTCTGGGAACTCCTCATACTTATGCTTCTTAACGCACCATGAGCACTATAATAGGTCCAGGAATTCACGGTTGTAATGATCTCAGTAGATCCACAAGTTAAAATAGGTTCCACACGGAACTCGGTCCTTCCTCCTCCATAGTTTCCACGACCATGAAACCCTCCTCGAAAACCTCTTCCGTGTACACCTCCATATGTGTGCTCCTTATAATGATGATCATCACCCTTAGAACTACTGGAAACATTGGTTTGGCATACCCCATGATCAATGGCCTCATAGAAATGATCAATGAGCCTACAGTCCTTAGTATCATGGCTTGTAGAAGTGAAAAATTTACAGTAACAAGAAGATACATTCTTTTGGATTACATGTTGCATAGAAGGCGTGTCTTGTCCTATAGGGAAATTATCATTAAGGTACCCTCTACTTCAAAATCTATGAACCACAAACCACCGTGAGTCTTATGGGTTGAGTTCATAGAAAAATGTTTCAAGCTGCTTGCCATAACAACAATTTGAGCCTCCAAGAATGAGCTAATGCCGGTATAAACACTCTGCTGACTTTGGCATGTAGGGAAGCTTCCAATGCCTCACGCAGGTTTGTAAAAGTTTTATGAGATAAGGCCCTTCTAAAAGGAGTGATCAACCCCCCAAAAAACCACTAAACATACTTTGTGAAGGGTGAATATCATATGATAATTTAGACAAGAGAGTTTTAAAGCACACATCATACTCCCGCACACTCTCTGCCATTCCTTATTGAATCTCATTCAAAACGCTGATGCTCTTCTACTCAAACTCAGTAATGTGGAATTCTATCAAGAATGTATTCTTTAAAGTAGTATAGTCCACCACTATTTGATGAGGGTCATACTTCCTATACCAGCTATGCCCGTGCCCTTGCAACGTGGTTGTAAAACCCACTAGCCTTCCATTCAGGTTGTGATACCATTTGCATGCCATTTCGGTTAACACTTGTGAACATGTTCGGTAGCATCCTAAATACCTTTGTAATTAGGAAAATGTAGAGACATTTCAAAGAAAACTTGTGGGGGTGGTTGGGGCCCGAATCCTCCTAAGCCAGAGCCTTGGTTTCTACCTGTGTTTCCTCTACCACCTGATCCACCAGGTCCACTAGGTCCTAAACCACCAGATCCACCAGACCCACCAGGTCCTGAAGTGGTTGTGCCAAGGGTCCCCATAGTTCTATTGAGATGGGTTACTATGGTCTGCGATAATGCCCCACTACCAATAGTATACCCCACGCCACTCCCAAACGTGAGACCAAACACTTGTGTGCCTATACCTTGCTTGATAATTCCTAACACTTGGGTTGGTGTTTGCAGCCATAGAAGTTGCAAAACGATAAATTATACCTTCTAGGTGTAGATTGATCACCTCCAATGTAACCAACTAGACTAGTAATATTATCCCCCTGATCTGGAAAACCAAGCGCCAGGGTCCGGTCACTAGGTGGGCTCAGATGCATGCCAAGAGTTCTTATTTCTCCGTGTGATGAACTCTCATCATAAGCTGAAGGGGTTTCTCTCTCGCACTTGCCAAGATGGGGTCGTATAAAATGCTCAAGTTCCATGTCCTCTGCGTGAACCTCAAATCCTTCCCACAACATCTGCTATCATACATCCATCACACATGTAACCTCACATTGTCTAGCAATCTCCCTTTCACGTGCTTCACCATACTTGAGTCATCTTTCCTCCCTATCCTTCTCTATCGTGACATATTCCATCTTCCTCCACCCTAGCTTCCTCATCCAATGCTCAGAATGGTTTAGCCAACCATTGGGAATGCCTCTAAACTCATGGTAATCATCAAGATCTTCAGATCCAAAGGGAAAACATGTAGAAATGATCCTCTTAGCTCCCACGAAACTCAAACTCGGTAACCTTTGGATAGAAATATGTGGAAATTACATACTCAAGAGTGTAGCCACCAATACTCCTTTCCAAAGAATGATCCACATCACGGTTCCATGTCGATCTACATCCTGTAGCCTTTGGTATTATTCTTGGGTCCATACATGTGATCCATAACCAAAACCTAATCTAGATGCATAGGCTATGAGCCATTCATACATCTCCACGGGAAGAAATAGAAAAATTTTCATATAGATCATGGTAGAGATTATCTTCTACCCATCCACGTGCATTAAACTCAGGTCCAGTGCTAAATCTCTGAGCAAATTCATCCTCTGTGCTCTTGAACTATTATTCAACACTTTCCAACGTTAAACACTCTATCATTACTCACTACACGAGATCATGATGTATCTTTGAATCCCACTACAACTTTGAAAAGAGGTCCTGGAAATGGAACCAAGATGTAGTCATTTTTATCCCTATTACAAAATAAAGGAACCCCATGTGCTCCAACCTATCACCCAATGAAAGTTGGGTGCTCACTTGAGGTACGTGCGGGTGTCGAGTCTCTCTTTTATGTGAGTTTTAGTGGGAAACATCATCTATGATCTGTGTTTAAAAATACCTTCAAATGGGTTCAGGACATACAAGAACCATAGGGCTCAGAACGGCCTCTAGATCCTTGCAGTCATTTCAGGTAGAGTACTTTACAGAATCTATAATGTGCATCATTTCAAAAAGAAACATACAAGCATCCATACTTAGCATGAAAGGAAAGAGAACTCATGAGAGAGAAGTATGCATCAGAATCATTGATATTCATGTATATATATAATAGGTAACCTCATTACATCCATTGAGCCATTATAGAGTGTCACAGAGAAGTAGACCGCAGTCATGTAATGCACTAGACTTATGTAACTAAGCTACCAAAAGAAAATTACAATCCCTAAGCCTAATGCATTCTCTCTCGAATACAACTATCCACTAACAGAGTCCTCGCAATATTTCTGCAGAGCTCCACCCATACTCTCCATCTCTCTTCTTTTACTTTGTAGGAACTTGTATTTATAGCTCTCTTGAATTGCCAACTCACCCTCCAACACCCTTAGATCTGGTGCCAAGCGTTCAAATGTGGTCCTCTATGTGAGCATGCTTCTCTGAGATTTCCACTTTATCCCATGATGTGCTTCTAGAAGCTTCTAGCATGCTCCTTCCTCGGAAACTTGTCACCAGGTTGGCACCTTATCCACGTGCAACTAGGTCATGCTTTTCACGTGTTCTACTATAGATGTCCAAATTGACTAAGTCTTGAACCCTTGGCTCTGTCTGCATGCGTCGTATGTGCTACGGGCTTCCTTAAACCATTCTTTTATGTGCTTTTACCTTTTGACTGAGACTCGCGCGCCTACATGCCTTGGCATAATTAGTCGATATTCCAAGGGAGTGGAACAAAGAGGAAAATGAAAATGGAAAGGGGAGAAGGGGAAGCACGTAAGGGCACAAGAGGAAATAGTGACCAAGTGAATGTGCCAAGGAGACAATTGAGGTGCACGCCACTTGTAATGAAGATATTTGAGCCGAATATGTATGTAAGTTGTCCAAATAACTAGGAGAGTTATTTAGATAATAGTTTTGATGACTTTCAAGGCCATATTCCTACTAGATGAAGGATATCTGTAGCTTGGAGCATCCATTCAGCATGGATTCTACTATGTGATCATGAAATTTTGATTTCCGTGTTTGTAGAACTGCCCTTTGAAGTCACTTTGTTGGTCATTCAAATGGGCACCCGCATCTTAGATCTAGAAGAGATGAGCTTTTGAGACAATAATGGTAATGTCCCCAAGTTGTGGGACCTTGCGCACTTAGGATGGATCTCTTGAGAAGGCTGGTTCCACTACCTACCTCTAATGCTAATGCTACACCTAATGTTGAAAGCAAATCCTAGACTAAACATGCCAAGGGACTAGGGATAGAAGGATGTGTAGAATGGGAAAATCCTAAGCTAAGGAAGACAATAATGCTAAGGAAAGGGTTGATCTCTCTCCACGAGCGGAAGGAAATAGATTGGGTGGGGGATAAGAGGGTAGATGGCATGCACAACATATCAACACATGGACTTGGCATTTGAGCATTCAAAACACATGAACATGAGGATTGCAAGTGGGAATATGCACAACATGCCAAAAACATAAACATAGAGGCAATATGCAATGAAAACAAGAAAGGGAAGACAAAGGTTCCACAAAACAATATTTTATTACTTAAGGGACACATAATCATTTACACTCATGGCAGGAGACAAGAATACATTACAGAGACCACACCAAGGTCTGAGACCCATGGGAAGTTAGCCACCATTTTGGCATAGTTCCATTACAACAGAGCGAGATCCTTTTTTATAAAGTAAAAATTTGCTATTTATACAAGAAGGAGAGAAGAGAAGGAGAAAAGGAGGGGAACTCAGATTCAAATATTCAACCAACAATAATAAGTGATAAATTCCTACAAAACTATCTCGCAAGGGTGTTATATGTACTTCTCCATGTCTATTTAGCATGTAGAAGAAGGAAGGAGGCAAGATTTGATGAAATCTAGTGGTTGAGGTCGATTGGATGTGTGCATTAATGCACTAAGAGATATTTTCCTATTTTACGCCTACCAAATCCTACCTCAATTTGAATTTGAATATTTCAACATATAGCTTGTGTTAGTAGCTGTCTAAAAAGCCTAGGTGTGCATTGATTAGAGCTCAGTGTGAAAGATATGGTTATCAAAAGTCTGTCGAGTCATCGACACATAATAACATGTGATACGTCTTGATTGATGAAGGAGTCAACCAATTGTTCATTTGATTTGTCATTTTTCCCATGTGTCATGCACCATTTGGTTTATCATATTTGACACCCTATTGGTACACTTTGATAGGTTTTGTGTTGCATACCCAATTTTGATAGATAATGTGGCATAGTGACTAGCACAAAAGAAGGTATAAGGCACGAAAGAAAAAGGTAGGAGTGCGAAAGAGAAATAGAGGATAGGTGCGTGCATAGGTGCACATGTAGGAGGAATATGAGAATACTTGTAGGGGAAAATTATGGAGAAGGGGCATGAGCATTCAGGCGAGGAAGGGTACATGACGAAAGAAAGAGAAAGGGGCACATAAAGTAGTGCAAGGAAAAGAGGAAGTGCAAGGTGCAAAAGTGTGAAGGAATGCGGGGGATTTAGCCAATTTTGAAGGAAAGTCTACGAGAGGTGTGTACAATGAGAAGGCATAAAAGGGAAATGGAAGGAGATAATAGAATGCAGAGGGAGAAGAAGGAAGGCACACATGGAGGAACTACAACTATGCTAAGGTGTCAAAAGAACAATCTTGAGTGCACATAACCTAAAATGTGAAACATCAGAGTCAAAATAAAATATAAGTTATCCAAATAACTAGGAGAGTTATTTAGATAACAGTTTTGGTGACTTTCAGGGGCCATATTCTTGCTAGATGAAGAGACCAAGTAGCCTTAGAAGTCCATTGGGCATGGAGTCAAGTGCTAAACTTGAAGATCTGATTTGTAACTTGAAGAACATCCTGAAGTCACTCATAATAATGTCCGAACTTTGAATTGAATCTGTTGCTATTTTGACGATGCATCTACGAGTGGATATACCATGCACGTGCACAACCTTGTAGGGTGGAGTATAACTTGTGAACCCATAATGAAGGTGGTAATGCTTTTGTGCTTCCCATTCAGGCTGTCTCACATGCTTGGATATGGAAGGAAGCGTCTCCTTACCATGGTAGTATTTCGAGACATGAGTGCATTGCTCCCGCCAAACCTCACAGAGAGGAAATTCTCACCTCACACCATTCCAAGAGGTTCTCCCAATGTGTCGCCCACCAACACGCAACAAGTTCCAAGTAGGATGTAGTTAAACATTTCCCTCCTTTCCTTCTCATTTCTCCAGTGGGCCTCCATTTCTCATAAGAAATATTTTGGATTAGCCCCTCTTGAGTAACTTGGTAGTTTTCTCCCTCTAGGTGGCGAATCTACATGCCTTTGTCACCTTGGTTATTTCACTGATTCTTAGATGTTTCTTCAAATTATTGATGAAACAGATAAGGTAACGAGCGTAGCGAGAATACTTGTTCAAATGTTGGTTAATGGGTTGTTACGCGAGTATGAATTTTGAATCCACAGTTGATCGTGAGAGCTTCCTTTTGGCTAGGAGGAACTACCTGTAATGGAAAACAAGACCACCATAAAGAGTTAAACAATATGTGTAGTGACTTGCCTAGCATGTGCTAGATCCAAGAAGTGTGATACTCCTAGACATTGATCGACCCCACTGTTTAAAACAATTTAATGCGGGTAGTAAAATAAATCCTATTGTAATTTGAAATGATTTAGGTATCTCACTTAAAACACAATAAGAAAGATCTAATCTAACAGGCTAAGTTAAAATAAGATCCGAAGGTCAAGTAACTAGTTCTAGGTCTCTGCAGGTCTGAATAGAAGTCTTAGGTAGATCACAAGTGAATAAGGGTGATGTGGAATTAGGTGGATAGGTCACTGTTTTGGGTTGTATGGGAAAATACAGAGACCGATGCCGGTTAAGGGTGACTGATGATGGTTGGGTGTAACCGGTGCCGGTTACTGTGGAAAACTGGGAATGCCACAAAATGGGTTTTGGGTCTCCTTTGTGATTGCACAAAGGACTTTGGTTGGTTAGAATGAGGTATTAGGTGGTTTGGGAGGGATTTGGTGAGGTTTTAATGGGTATATGGAGGGGTGAGTATTAACGGAGGTCTGTGGATGGCCAAGAGAACAAAGGGTGATAATATAATGACGAAATGAAATGAACCAGAGGAGTACAATGTTCCACTTACTTGGATTCTGGTCCTGGGTGCCTGTGAGTGATAAGTGAAGGTGCTTGGTAAGGGTTTAAATGCTGCTGAGGATCACCAAACATTGGAAAGCTCCTACATGGGCTGCATGTGCTCTCCTTCTTTCCTGATTGGATCAACTCCTTGCTGGGGTGATTGCTTTGGATGGTTGGGCAGGAGAAAATTCTTGATCTCCTTCCTTGCATGTGTGTTCTCACTGAAATTCATTCTCAGAAGATGTGATATCTCTCAGAAAGGTGCCAATGTTTTCCAACCTTCTGCCAACCTAAAAATAAGGTTGTTTTAGGGGTTAAAAGGTGACTGACGATAGTTTTAGCTTAACTGCGATGGTTAAGGGTAACGACATCACTCAAGGTGGGGTTTCCTAGGTTTACTAAACTAGGGAGATCTTCTTGATTTTCTCAGATCTCATGTCGTTAACCTGTGGAGTAGACTGGAAGCTTCTTGTAAGCATGCGGGAATGTGGTTAGAGGGAATGTAGGCATTGATTTTAGGGTTTGGGTAAGTCTTAGTTAGTTATGACAACTTACTAAGAATAGGTCTTAGGGTGAGTTAGCTTGATGAGGTGTCTAGGTGAGGTGTATGTGTGGATATTATCTAAATTAAGATATTTAAATAATAAATATGGTGAGGATAATGAATTAATTTAATTAGATTAATTAAATTAATATTAGTGGGGTGAAGGGGGCCATGGCTAGGTGAATGTGATGAAGGTGTTTATTTGTCGAGGGACCAAAGGGGAGTGTGACCTAATTTTAGTGTCTACATTTTTCCCCTTTTTGTTGCATAGCTTGTATTGGTAAGCGATGCTAACAAAAATAAGATGTGGTTTCCCCAGGTGTAGGTGAAGGTGATCCCCCTCAAACCAAGAACTGACGAGGCCGAAGGTAGAATCGGTGAGTGGTTTGATAAAAGGTAAATGTGAGAAAGGGGAAGGTGGGGAACGGGGGAAAAAGGGTTAATGCTCTACACAACCAATTTAGGTAATGGGTTAGGGTCATAGGTAGCAACAGTCAAATGCATGCACATGTATAAATTGCAGCATGCTACCAAAGTTGAAGAGTAGGTAAACCCTACATCGTCTAAAGTTGATAGGTTTATCCAAACAAGGTTGAAGTGATTCCGATATCCATGGTATAGGATATGGTTAGGAAACATGATGTAGGTTAGGTGTAGGAATGTTTAGGTATATTTTGGTACACCAAAGGTAGGGTCAGGATAAACGGTCATGAAAATAGGCTAGGTAAGGTCATTAGGTCAATCAACACAAGTAAATAACAAGCATGCCGCAAGGCATAGCGAACACATGAGGTCAAAGGTCACTAGCGATGGTCCAGGTCCAAATATCTAGGTCACAACATAGGTAAGGCCAAGGTAGGGGTAAAATAAGGAGTCCCCAAAGGAGGACAAGGGTATGCGGTCAATGATGAGGTCTGGAGGG
Source organism: Taxus wallichiana var. yunnanensis (assembly GCA_018340775.1). NCBI lineage: Eukaryota > Viridiplantae > Streptophyta > Pinopsida > Cupressales > Taxaceae > Taxus > Taxus wallichiana. The sequence goes on from CM031235.1 coordinate 616,566,030, forward strand.
TGAGGTAAATGGTCATGGTAAAGGTTAGGTGGGGTAAACGGTCAGGGTGAAGGTTGGGTGAGGTAAAAAAAAGGGAGGAGGGGTAGGGTAAGAGGGTAAAATGTAGGGCAATGTGCAGGTGAGGTTGATGATGCGTCGGTCAAGGGTAGCCGACACTGGTATAGGGAAACCAACCACGGTAAGGTAGGGCACGCGACCGATGCCGGTGAAGGGTAAACCGGTGTCATTTAGGTCGTTGGTTATAAAAACAAAAAATCCATGTTTTTGTTATTCATTTGTCATTTAACTAATTGAGAAAATGAAAAGAGAGAGAAAAGAGAGAAAAGTGTCTAGACGAAGGAGCATTGAGTTAACGTGTGAACAACAGTGATTGGTTGGAGATGTGGGTCCACAGGATTGGTGCGTGGGATTCGATTGGTTGGAGACATGAGTAGAGATTTAGTGATGGCAGAGGACGAGAGGGATCGGCGGGCCACTAGTGTAACGGCCGACGTGCCACCATGATGATGACAACGTGATGAGGTAAGCATCCAAATCTAGTTGTATTTCATTAAATAGATTAGGTGATTTACAAATTGTGGTTGTAGTTTTGGTTTTTGGTTTTGGGGTTGGGAAAAGAATAAAATTTGGGAATGGGGGAAAAGTGGGTAAAATAGGAATGGGGAGAGAAATAAATGGGAGAGGAGGGGATGGGATGAGGTGTAAGGGAGGATTAGGTAATTTATGGTGGGTAAAAGGGGTGAGGGGGAGGTTTTTAAGAAAGGGGGTTTTGGGGATCACGGGTTTTTACCGCGACAGTGACCGACATTGGTCAAGTGTGGCCAAAGGCGTCGGTAAGGTTGAACCAATATCAGTCACCAAATAGCTGACCGATGCCGATGAAGGGTGACCGGGTCGGTTAAAGGGAATCGAAATTGGTCTTGTTTTGGGGAACAAGGGTCCAAAAGTGATGTGGGCTAGGTGGTTGAGATGGGTAGGGTGAAAATAGGGTGCGGGAAAATGATAATAGGTGAGTATGGGTATGATAAATGTAGATTAATGTTTTGTTTGTATTGGATGTAGGGGAGAGCTCAGCTATATATGTGGGATAGGGTTCCACCCCTACTCATGAAAGTGCACTTGTCAATGACCCTGGAGGAGTTGCAACATGTGGAGGTGTTTAGATTGAGTGGAGTTCAGTGATACTGGCATGTAGTTCGGTAGCCTAGTTTGATGGTAGCACTCATTGATAGATGGGATTCCGTGACCAACACGTTCCACCTACCAACGGGTGAGATCATTATCACCCTAGAGGACATGTTCAGGATTCTACGACTACCCATATTGGGTACATAGGTCTACTCTATCTCCTCCGAGTCCTCAGAGGAGCTGATGCTGATGTGTTTGGTGAGGGGATGGCTGAGTTGACATTCCATAGTGCTAGCATTTAATATGGAGAGATGTACCTAGCCCATCCAGAGGAGACAAGGCTAGTGGTTCTTTTGATGGAGGTAGTGTGTTGCTTTGCACTGCCAGATGTAGAGGGTGGATGTTTTCCCCGATCATTGATGGGGGTACTCCACAACATGATGGTAGATGAGACCCACTTTTCCTAGGTGCCAACATTCCTGGTGTAGTTGTACAGAGAGTTGTGGGCATATGGGTGGCTACATAGGTTCAACCTCTGTTGTACCTTCTTACTACACTACTTGGGCTTATGAGCACATAGCTTGTGTGCGGTCAGTAGGGATGCCTTGGTCGATGCATTCCCACTGAGATTTTTGTGGGTGGGGTACAGGTGATGGGCGATGGCTATTAGAGAGTAGAGATCAGACAGGCCCACACATGATGTGGCCTATTTCTGGTGGTTATCTTGAGGGATTTTCCGGAGTGGAAATTTTCATGAGGCCATATGTGGGATTCCCCTCATATAGGCATATGCATGAGGAGCTAGCTGAGATCCAGCTTGTGAGATGGATACAAGGTTACTTGTCTTGGGAGCACAAGATGATCCCAGTGGACAAATCCTGGTGGCGAGTTTGGGCTATTACAGCAGGACATACCTCCGCCCTTCCCGCATTATCGAAGAGACAAAGTGGAGAGACCCTCACCTCTACCATAACCTACAAAGCTCACAAGGCGGGAGTAGCAGGAAATGGACTAGTGGATAGATGATGCCGGGGTCACAAATAGGTATAGATAGTGGTGGGTGGCTCATTTACAAGCCATACCACCCAGACTGGGGCAGCCAGATCTAGCCACCATCATGGTGTAGAGAGACACCCTATAGGGGCAGGTGGCTACTCTGATTACCTAGTTGGGTATAGTGCAAACATAGTTGGAGAGCTCAGAGGTGGAGGTAGCAGAGCTACATGTATAGGTGGCTAGTCTGCAGGCCCAGATGGTGGTGGTGGGGATGGAGATGAAGAGGGGATGATGGTCAGGCAACGGTGTTATAAGCACAGTGGTAGGTTTTAGGGCTAGTTGGCCACAACCCAGGCACATATTGGGGTCTTAGAGGCCCAAATACAGGCATAGGGGTAGGGGGCACTACCACGAGCACCACTGGGGGGTCCCAGTTCACATGTAGGAGTGGGACAGGGTCCCGCAGATAGGTACAGGGTAGGGGCACCACCACGAGCACTTTGGGACCGGGTATCGCTTCATAGGTAGGAGTAGGATAGGGTCCCACAGAAAAAGTACAGGGGTTGAGACCTATGGGACCACCAAATACCATGCCTATATCCAAGTTACGGATGTCCTAGGTGAGGCCGATACTACCAGACCAGTGATGGCAAAATGGGATAGAATTTCTATCCTATGAAGAGTACCAGGCACAATAGGTGTCGAGTGAGAGGATGAGATCCCGCACTCACAGTGTGGAGAGCACAGGGGCCAACAAGCTCTAAGGCCAAATCGGGAGAGGCTACTAGCTTATAGAGACCAAATCCGGGTGAGGTGCCAAAGAGGGACCCATGAGGTAGAGGGTACAGGCAATACAGAGATGGAGGATATCCACCGAGATGCCTAATATGGGGATTTTGATATTTGATGTATGATAGTCATTTTTGTGATATATACCAGCATGCGTTTCGAGAGATAGTTTTATTTTTGATCACATATTGGCCTATGTGCCAAAGATAGTGAGGATGTATATGTGCTAAAGAGATTTTGTATTGTTTCATTATTTTATTGTATATGAGACTGGCCTACGTATGCCGATGACATTTTGTATTGAGTATCGGCCTGTGTGTCAATGATTTTGAGATGATGGACATGATGGGACATCCATGTATGTTGTATTGAGATACACACTTATTTATATGATGAGATACATGAGATTCATTATTTGTTGATGTTTTGATGAGACTTTTGATTTGTTGTGATATGGACAGAAATTAGGTGAGTTAGGCATGATGGTGTCTAGTTAGTTTTAGGCATGGATCGAGTCAGGTCATAGGCATGGTTTTTAGGTTGGATTAGGCATGGTTGAGTCAGGTTGGTTTAGGCATGGATCAAGTCAGGTCTTAGGCATGGTTGTGTCAAGTTTGTTAGGCATGGTTGAGTCAAGGTCTTAGGCATGGTTGTGTTCAAAGTAAGGGAAGTTGTGATTTATTATTTTGTGCAATGAATGATAATATGGGTCATATGTGAGATGTGGTATAATCTATGCATAATGATGATAGAGAAATGGTAGGCATAATAAATGTATGTTGTGATGAGGATTAAAATATGAAGCGACTTGTTATGTATATGGTTTAATTTCCAATTTTGGGTATAAAAGGGAAACTAAGTGAGATATGATGTAATGTTAGGAAGATAAAAGATGAATTGTTTAGGGTAGAGAGTGGTGAGCTAACCTCCAAGGGCCCCATGCCCTTGGAGTGCTGCCTATATAGTCCCGGTGAAAAGGGACCTCAGGCTGATGTAGTTCTCCCATGAGCTAGGGAAGAATATGATGAGGTATGAAAATGAGTTAGTAGGTTTTAGGAATGGTGTGGGTTTAGGTCTGTTAGGTGTGGGTGGGTTAGAGGTAAAGTGATATAGGTGATGTTGATTGTTGGCAAAGAAGAAGATAGATTACCCCAAAGGTAGGCATCGAGGACCAAGTCCTGTTTAAGGTAATCAAAATGTAAACAAAGACAACTAAAATATAAGAGGGGGAAATAAAGCCACCTGATTAGTTAGGATCATACCGAGTAGATCATACCTTGGAGGAGGTGATGAACATAAGACCCTAAAGACATTGCATGATTAATTGTTCTACGGTGAAAAGTAGTCACATGATCACCAAATGTCTTGGTTTCCGAGAGGTCCCTTGAGGTAGTAGGAAATGGGAGTGAGAATGGTAAGAAGGGTGAAAGGTGGTTAATTTGTTTTTATATGGTATGAGGTGGCATGCTCTTTGGGAAAGAGATCCGAGGTCACAATGGGCAAGTCCATGACTAAAAAGTTCTCTGTTTTGACTTGTATTAGAGATAGATTGATCGATGTGGGAAGTCTATATGGGATGAGGAATTTAACTCCTTGAGGTCTTTGCAAAGCTGATCGATGTGGGAAGCTTCAAATTCTCTCACTTTTTTTTTTTTGTTTTACATAGATGTCCTTCGAGGAGCAGCCTATTTACAACAGCGATTACTGAGAGGAAAATGTCCTTTTGAGGGAGTCATCTTTTGATTAGAAGTTTGACTCAAGGAGTTGGGTCCCATGTAAAGGATTTGAAGTCATGGAAAATACCAAGGTGGAGAACAAGACTCTTGTTTAAAAGGTAGGGTTAAACGACCATGGGATCTCATCTAAAGGTAGATGAAAAGTATCCATGAGAATCATGCTATGTGCAACACCGTGGTACACATTTTCAAGAGAAGATAACAAGTGATGGGTACTCACATGATTATTGTTTAATCATTGGTGAGGTGTATGAAGTGGATAATGCTCAAGGGATGAGCATGGAAAGAGACAAAAGGTGAGGTAGGACTACAAGTCAACAATAGAATGGTCGAAGATGCAAGGCGTTAAGGGGCTCAGGTTCGGGTTTACCATTGAGTGAAGATAAACAATAAGCACCTGATCCGTAAGTATGGGTCACGATGTATGGTCTAAGCCAATTAGGAGAAAATTTTCCCCATTTACTTTTTTCTACTTTGGTTACATGTTGATTTTCTTTCAAGACAAGGTCACCGATTTAGAAGGTTCGTTCATGGACACGTTTGTCGTAGGCACGTTTGATACATTTTTGGTAAACTTTAAGGTGGTCAAGAGTGTTAAGATGACATTCATCTAATAACTCTAGTTATGTTAAATGGTCTTGACGAAATTCATCATCATTGAGCATGTCATGGAGAGAAATGCGGAGTGAGGGAATCTGGACTTCGAGAGGTAGAACCGCCTTAGTACCGTAGACTAGAGAAAATGGTGTGCCGACAGGAAGTGTGAATACTAGTGCGGTATGCCCACAGGGCAAAAGGAATGTGCGTATGCCAATCCTTCCCAGTATCATTAACCACTTTCATAATAATTCTATTTAAGGTTTTGTCAGTGGATTCAGCTTGGCCATTAGTTTGTGGGTAATAGGGTGATGACAAAATGAGCTTAATGCCGAAGACGTTGCAAAGTTTTTCCAGGGTTTTGTTTTTGAATTGTTTTCCATTATCAGTAATGAGGTGATGAGGAACACCAAAGTGACAAATGATGTGATGATTGATGAACTCACATATTTTCTCAGCTTTCGTGGAGATGAGTGGTATGGCTTCCACCCATTTTGTATAGTATTCAGTAGCAGTGATGATCCATTAATGGTGCTCGAAAGAATGGGGATTGATTTATCCGACAAGATCCAAAACCCATTAAGAGAATGGCCAAGGGTCACGAGCGAACTATAAGGTGTGACTTGGTGTATGATGAATATTAACATGTTGTTTGCATTTTACACAATGTTTGATGTAGTCGCAACAATCATAATTAAGGGTCAGCTAGTAATAGCCTAGGCAAAGGATACATTTAGCAACATTAAGGCCACCAAGTGACCTCCACGTATGCCATCATGAACCTCCTTAATGGTATAAGGAATTTCAGAACTTGTGAGGCATCGTAAGAGAATACTATAAAAGCCACACTTATAGAGGAGCCCCCCATGATGACGTAACAAGAGAATTTTTAAGGAAGGCACATTGTCCATTACGGGTGAGATCAGGAGGTAAGATGGAGAGAGAAAGGTAGTTGGAGTATTATTTGTACCAAAGGTCACTCGGGTAAAGGGTGATTCTGATGGAGTAAACATCATGAGGTAGATAAGAAGGTGATTGGAGTCATTGTATGATGACAAAGATTTTAGAATCGGCGGGCGAAGCGGGTATTTGGGAAGCCAAGCAGGCCATGGTATCTACAAATTTGTTGGTTGAACGTGGGATGGTTTGAAGGGTGTAACAGTTAAAGGTGGTCAAAATTATGTCCACATGATGTTTATACTTTTGAAGTATCTCGTTATGGAATTGGTATATACCATTGACTTGGTTTACGACCAATTGAGAATCACCAAAGATGTTGATTGATTTGACATCTAGGGCATATGTGGCTTGAGACCTAATACGAGTGCTTCATATTCGATGATATTGTTTGTGCATTCAAAATCGAGTTTGAAAGACAAAGGCATGGGCTCACCATTAAGCGGAGAATGAGGATAATACTAGCCCCACCCCCATGCTGACACTTGGAACCATTGAAGAAGAGTGTCATTTGGTAAGGGGGTTCATCCAGAAAAGGGTAGCAATGGACTCATTTGGAAAGTCAAAATTAGAGGGTTGATCCCCAAAAATAGGTGCCTTAGCCTATTGGTTGGTGATAGTTTGGCCCTTAATGGACTTTTGATGAATGAATTCAAGGTCGAGGTCTACTAAAAGCATAAGCTATCATGCGGCATGCTTATTTTGATAAGGTTTGGCATACATGAAGTGTAAGGGGTCGGTGTTGGTCACAACATAGGTTTTGTGGTTAAGTAGGTAATGAAAGAGTTTGGTGGCAACAAAAACTAAGGCTAAGTAAAGTTTCTTAAGATGGGTGTATCAGGTTTCATAGTCCAAAAGAGTATGGCTTATATAATAAACCACATGCTCCCTGTGTTGTTCATCGCGATGAGTGAGCATGGCTCCCAAGGAGTGATCGGTAGCTGATATGTAAAGGTAGAAAGGTTGATCGTCTTTAGGTGGAATGAGTATGGGTGGTTGGAGAAGGTATTGTTTTAGGGCCTCAAAAGCTTTATGGTAGTCATCATCCCATTTAAAGGAGACATCCTTCTTGAGCAGATGATGAAATGGTTGGCACCGATCAGATAATTGTGAAATGAAACGGCGAATAGATCAGTAACTTACCTTGCAGGATACGTAGTTTTTAAGGTTAGTGGGTGGAGGAATGTCTAGAATGGCCTTGAATTTAGTAGGGTCAACTTCTATACCACGTAAGGAAATGATAAATCCCAGGAGATTTCCTAAGAGGACTATGAAGATGCACTTCGAGGTCAAGGCAAATGTAATATTTAATGAGACGGTCAAAAATGGTTTTGAGGATGACAAGGTGTTTGGAGATGCATTTAGATTCGGCCAAGATATCATCCACACAATCTTCTAATATGTGATGCATGATATCATGGAAGATGTAAGTCATAGCCCGCTGACATGTGGCACCAAAATTTGTAAGGCCAAAAGGCATGACTCAATAGTAGAAGGTTCCCTAAGGGGTGATGAATGAGGTCTTGTGTTGATCTTTTGGGGTAAGCAAGATTTGGTTATAACCCGAGAAGCCATCCATGAGTGATAGCATCTCGTGACTAGTGGTAAGGTCAACTAGTTGATAATGCTAGGTAAGGGAAAGTCATCTTTCAGGAAGGCTAGGTTGAGGTCATGGAAATCCATGCAAATGTGGAGTCCCCCTGTTGCTTTAGTGACATGGACAATGTTAGAAATATAATGAGGATAATCAATGGGTAAGATGAAGGAAATGGAAAGAAGGCACTGAAGTTCTTCTTTGACGAGAAGGGCAATGCGAGGGTGAATTTTCCTCAGCTTTTGTTTGATGGGTTTGGCATTGGGAATGGTTACGATATTGTGGACCACTATGGTGGGGTCAATACGAGCATGTCTGTGTAAGACCAAGCGAAAGTATGGTTATGATCCTTGAGAAAAGAAGTTATGGCTTCTTGTTCGAAGCATCCAAAGATTAGACAATCTTTAGGATGTGTGGGTTATCCTAAGTATGAATGTTGATCTCGATAGTTGATTCATTCAACATGGTTTGCATCTTAGAGGGTGATGACCAACGAATATATGAGTCTTATACACCAAGGTAGGTGAGTATAGATTCATCATCCTGACATTAAATGATGTTAATTAAAGGTGTATCATCATCGATCATTTTAGGATATAGGAAGGGAAGAGTGGAAGGGGCCTCGCCCTCATGTTGATAAGTCAAAGGCCCCAAGGAAATGATGTTTATGAATTTTTTTTTAGGAGGGATAGATTCTGGATCTATCGACTCCATCAGTGATGGTGGTGATGAAGGCAGAGCGCGTGAAGAAGGGCTAATGTCCTTGATGAGTTCAATGCGAGCTTATTTGGTAGGTGGTTCAGGAAATATGATACCACTACGGTCATTATGTTTACAGGTGGTGCATGGAATAATGGTATCATGGCCTTGCTTTAAAAATCCAAAACCAAAACCCTTCCACGCACATTGGTGTAGGAAGGTGTGGGCAAAACGGAAATTGGTGAGAGATTAGAAGTCAACGAGAAAATGGTGGGTTTGTGACGATGGTTTAGGTGTGTAAGTGGTAGGATCAAGTCCCCCATAGGTGAGATTGGTAAGAAGGTGAGGAGGACCATAAAGGAGGCATTCTCCTATGTAGTGATTATAAGCGGGGTGTTGGTGAAGAATTCCGTACTCTTGTGGAGTAAGGAATGTGTTGACACTATATAGGCAATACTCCCCTAGAGTGAGGTGTTGAAAAACACCTTCTAAGGGATCGGTGGTTGGTATGTAGGTATCTGGAATGGATGAGGTGTCAGAAGTTGATGCAGAGGTGGAGTTAATGGATTGGGAGGCTGATGGGTCAGCTGTGGAGGTTGTGGTAGTGGTAGGAATGGAGGAGGTATGTGTGGTTGAGGTAGTGACTATACTGGTAAGCGGAGGTGTAGGTGAAGTGGTGGTGGTCACGAGGTAGGCACCTTAATGGGTATGAGCACATCATTGGGTTAGTAAAGCATGTTACATGTTTTAAAAGGTGATGGATCAGCTGGGATAGTATAGGTATGTCCTTCATGCTCAAAATTCACACAACAATGCAAAGTAGAAGGAACACACACCATGACATGAATCCAAGGTCTTCTAAGCAACAAGTTATATTGAAACTCCCCTCTAAAATGTAAAATAATTTTGGAACAATACGGGGACCCAAGTGAATGTGGAGGATGATGATGCCTAGGGTAGAGGTGATAGAATCATTAAATGAGCACAACATGACGAGATGTTTATGCATGTAATTGTTAGGTATGCGCATTTGAGCGAATGCATGGGATGAAATGATGTTAATGCTAGCACCCCCATCAATCATCACACATCATACCCATATGTCATCGATGTGGACAGAGATGAAGAGGGCTGGGTCTGGGTCATCGTTTTGGTGTGGCACAATCTCTTCCTCTGAAAAGCTAAGGGAGGCTACTTGGTGAGTAGGTGGAGGTGTGGATAAAGGTGGTAATTTGGTGAGAGAGGCTACATGATGGGGTGTGATGATGGAGGTGATGGGTGTAGGGTCATTGGGTAAAACCTCAATAGATTGAAGAACCTCCATGAGAGCTTGATGATGGGATTCTGAGGTTTATATGAGGTCATATAAGGACATTTTGAGGGGAGATTGGTGTAATTGTTTGAGCATGGTGTGATGCATGACTCCATTAGAAATGGGGTATGTGGGGCCGTGGATAGTGATTTTAGGCATGGGTGCAGATGGTATGTTGGGTATAGGATTGGTCGAGGGTCAGTTGTATTTTCTTTACCTTTGTCTTTCTGAGCACACGTAGTGACATGTATCATGTTGATTTGAGGGGAGTCATTAAATGGAGAAGGTGTAGGATGAGTGGTATAACGACACGACGGGAAAAAACCTACTGGAGGAGAAAAACCTTGTGAGGTGAGCTGAGCACACCAGCATTTGGGTGGAGGTTTGGCGAGTTCTCTGATGTAAACCATGTTAATTTCAAATCTTGGAGGTGGCTCTAGGAGCTGTGGAGGTGGAGGTCATGGTTGTTGAGTGGGTAATGTGGGAAGGGGTGTTGGTGAAGCAGGGTCCTCATCGAGAAGGTCGTCATTGTCAAAATTAGCTTTCAAGGACACAACTAGATAAGGATAATTTTCAAGGCCTTGCAGTTCTCCACATCGTGACCTGGTATGTGATGGTAGACACAAATTTTAGTGTCATCAAACCATTTTGGCTTGGGTTTAAGGGGTTTATAAGATCGAGCAAAGGTAATGCGATAACAAAAGTCTCAAGGAGGTTGGTTAAGATTTTGGCATAGGACCTTGCTAGTGGGTTGCAATGGGAAGTGAACGTGGGTTTGGGTGTAGGTGTGGTGGATTGTTGAGGAACAGTCCTCGCATGAGGGGGAATAGGTCGAGCTATGGTTTTGGGTGCTGGCGTGGTCTTGGGTGTTAGTCATGTTTGTCTAGGTAGGGGTATGGTAGATGAATGAGTAGGAGGGTGTGTGGTTATTTTGATTGGAGGGTAACAAAGTTTTGTTTGTGGGTTACACCTTATTGGGTAAAGGTGATATGGGTGTACAAGGTCTAGAAGGAAAATTAGATGGGGAAGAGGGAGAGTTACCCAGGGGGATAACAACGGTGCTGTGAAGGTAGATGATGCGGGTCACGTAGGTGGTGTGAGAGACAAATACTAAAGTGTAGTGGGTAGTGAAGAAGTTACAGAGAGTATTGGCAGTATGGGTGGTAAAGATGTTGTAGGTGTGGGTGTAAGTTGTGTTGGGTGGGTGCTTTGGTAGGTTAGAGGTTTGCGAGGAAGGGATGGGCTGTTGTGTTTTTGGTTTACTGATGGGTGGAGGTTTCTCGACCACGCTAGGAGGTTGAGGTCCTAAGATGGATGGAAGGGGTGAAGGTGCAACTAGAAAAGCTGGAGTACAAGTTCTATGGGCTTGGTTCTTTGGTTTAGGTGCTTTGGAGTAGGTGTGGTGTTGACTTTGGAGGATGTAGCTAAATCCATTTTGATAGGTGGATGAGTAAGGTTGGTGGTTGGGGTGACCCCTAAGGTGGTAATAGGTTTAGTCGAGGTAGATGTTGTAGGTGTGGGTTTGGGTTTAGATGTAGTTTGGGTTATGGGTAAGGGTGTATGTTGAGTTATGATGGGTGTCATGGAAGGAATGGTGATAGAGGTGGTTGTATTTGTTTCAATTGGTCAAAATAGTTTTCGTTAGATAGTGGAGTTATTAGCAAGTGACATTTACATTTGCGTCGAGACAGGAAGCAAAAGGTGCCCCAAAGTAAGGCCCTATCCACATGATCTAAGTGATCGCGAAATGTGAGAACGACACATCTATAGGTGGAATTGATGAGGACCTAATGGAAATTCTCGTAAAATGTGTCTTAGAGATGGGGAATTGACTAGCTTCAGCTTCCGTGGGTAAGAGAGCTAAAATTAGGTCCACATGATCTTGGGTAGCTGATGGAGAATGCTCACTAAGAGGCAAAGGTATCTCAACAGGGTCTGTGATAGGGGAGGAGATGATGGGAGCTCCTCTGTGGATGAAGGAGGTAAATAAGTATCCTCCATGGACTGAAGAAGTATCAGTGGGTATCGGTTCTCTAGGTAGAGAAGCCAAAGGTGAAATGGTCTTGATGTTAGCAGAAGACTCCTCCATAGGTGAGGAAGGAGGTGAAAGGTGTTCCTCTATGGGTGAAGGAACAGGGGAGGTTGGTTCTAATGTGGAAGGAGGATTTCAAGCTAGAATCTCCTCTATGGATGGAATATGGGGTAATTGGGAAACAACATGTGTGTCACTAAAAATAGTGTGGACATCGTAGGTATGAGTATCATAAGTTGAGGCCTCACCGGTTTGATCAGACAAAGGGGCATGATTAGGAAATGGTTTCTTAAAGATGTGTAGGTTTTGGTTGGCAGGTGCATTAGGATTATCCACGGTTAACTCGCCTTTCTCGAGCATCTCTTGGAAAATATTTTTGAAAGTGATGTAATTTCCATCACTATGACCCTTTACTCGATGATAGTTATAGAAGTCATGTTCTTTATACCATACGGGCATGGGGTGAGTAGGGTCAAAACTAGTGTGTGGTTTTATAGGCGGAAGGGTGATGGCTCTAGATTTGATAAGCTTTTCTAAGACAAAAGAGTAACGTTCCCCAATTGGGGTGTATTTCTGTTGTTCTCGTCTGAATTGAAAAGTCTGGATGGGTGAGAGATTAGATGAGGGGTAGCTTGATTTGACAGATGAGTTGGGCCAACCTTGAGTACCACTATGTTAGCGGTGCCTTTAGATTTTGAATAATTGTTTTGTGGTTTGGAAGAAGAAGAGGTATCATTCGACTTGAATGCTGAATTCTTATTGCGTAATTGGATTTTCTTCTCTTCAATGGCTCGAATCTCTAGCTTTCGTGCCATGGTGAATGCTTCATCAAATGTTTAGAAGGTTTGAACTTGTAGGGTCAGTGAGATATGTCTAGCACAAGCCCACGTGAAGAGCTCAATGAGTTTTGTCTGTGGAAGTTGGAAGGTGAGTTGATTAATCAGAGCTATGCCAAATGGTGAAAAAATATGCGATAGATTTGTCTTCATACTGGTGTTTCACCTAATTCTTAGATCTTTCTTTGAAGTATTGATGAAATAGATAGGGTAACGGGTGTAGGAGGAATACCTATTCAAATGTTGGTTGATGGGTTGTTGCACGCATATGACTTCTGAATCCACAGCTGATTGTGAGAGCTTCCTTTTGGCTAGGAGGAACTACCTGTAATGGAAAGCAAGACCACCAGAAAGAGTTAAACAATATATGCAGTGAAATGCCTAACATGTGCTAGATCCAGGAAGTGTGATACTTCCTAGATGGCTGTCAGTCCACTATTTTAAACAATTTAATGTGAATAATAAAGTAAATCCTATTGTAATTCAAAATGATTTAGGTATCTCACTTAAAACACAATAAGAAATATCTGCTCTAACAAAGCTAGGTTAGAATAGGATCCAAAGGTCGAGTAACTAACTCGGGTCTCTACAGTCCGATAGAGGTCTCGGGTAGATCATAGGTGCATAAGGTTGAGGTGGAGTTAGGTGGATAGGTCACTATTCAGGTTGTATGGGGAAATACGAAACTAATGCCGAGTTAAGAGTGACCGATGGCGGTTGGGTGTAACTTGATTATTACTATGGAAGACTAGGAATGCCATAGAATGGGTTTTGGGTCACCTTTATGATTGCACAAAGGACTTTGGTTCATCGTAATGAGGTTTTGGTAGCTTAGGTGGGATTTTAGTGAGGTTTTAATGGGTATATGGAGGGGTGAGTGTTGGAAGAGGTCAATGGGTGGCTAGGTAAACAATAGTTGATAATATAATGACGAAATGAACTCGAACCAGAGAAGTATACATTTTAATTACTTAGATTCTGGTCCTGGACACCTATGAGTGAGGGATAGAGGTGCTGGTAAGAGGTTGAAGGTTGGAGGTGATTACCAATTGTAGGAGAGCTTTTGCATGGATTGCATGTGCATTCTCTTTGCTTGGTTAGATCGGATCATTGCTTTGGGGTGGTGTGAAGGAGAAAATTCTTGATCTCCTTCCTTACATGTGTATCCTTATTGAAATTCACTCTCGAAGATGTGATATCTCTCCGGAATGTGCTAATGTTTTCCAAATTTTTCTAATCTTTGCCAACCTCTCGAAATAAGGTTGTTTTGGGGGTTAAAAGGTTAACCGACGGCGCTCCGGCTTAATCTGACGGCAGCTTAGGGTAATCAAGATCGATCAAGGTGGGATTTCCTAGGTTTACTAAACCGGAGGACCTCTTGATTTTCTCGATCTCGTGTGATTAACCCATGGATTAAATTGGAAACTTCTTGTAAGCATGTGGGAATGTGGTTAGAGGAATGTAAGAATTGATTTTTAGGGTTTGGGTAAGTCTTAGTTAGTTATGGCAACTTACTAAGAATAGGTCTTAGGTGAGCTAGCTTGATGAGGTGTCTAGGTGAGGTGTATGTATGGATATTAGTTAAATTAAGATATTTAAATAATAAATACGGTGAGGACAATGAATTAATTTAATTAAATTAATTAAATTAATATTAGTGAGGTGAAGGGGGCCATGACTAGGTGAATGTGATGAAGGGTGCTTATTTTTGAGGGACCAAAGGGGAGTGTGACCTAATTTTAGTGTCTACTTTTTACTCCTTTTTGTTGCATAGCTTGTATATGGTAAGCGGCGAGAGAAAATTTCTCGAGACGGAATGGAGCATTGAGTTGGTGGTGTGAATGACGGGTGATCGGTTGGTGAGAAGCGGGTCCACAGGATCAGTGTGAGGGATTTGATTGGGTAGAGGTTACAGGTAGTGATTTGGTGATGGCAGAGGCTGGAGAGGGATCAAGCGGGCCACCGGTGGTGTAGCAGCTAGATGTGCCACCGAGATGACGGAAACATGATGAGGTAAGCACCTGCTCTAGGTGTATTATATTAGATAGATTAGAGGATTAGTATATTGTTTTTTGTAGGTTTTGTATGTTATTTGTTTTTGTGGGTGGTTAAAAATTGAATTTGGGAATGGGGATTAGTGGGTGAAAAGAGGAATGAGGAGGGTAATAAATGGGAAAGGGGGTGGGTGGAGGTCCAAGGGTAGTTTAGGTCATTGTAGGTGGGTAAAAGGGGCAAGGGGAAGGTTTTTTAGAAAAGGGGGTTTGGGGAATCATGGGTTTTACCACGATAGTGATTGGCGTCGGTCAAGTTTGGCCAGAATCGGTAAGGGTGAATCGGTATTGGTCACCAAACAGGTGACCGATGTCGGTTAAGGGGTGATTGGGGTTGGTAAGGGTGAACCGGTACGGTCAAGTTATTGGGAACAAGGGTCCAAAAGTGATGTGGGCTAGGTGGTTGAGATGGGTAGGGTGAAAATAGGGTGTGGGAAAATGATAATTGGTAAATATGGATATGATAAATGTAGATTAATGTTTTGTTTGTATTAGATGCAGGGGAGAGAGTAGCTACATATGCGGATAGGGTTCTCGCCCCTACTTGTGACAGTGTGTGGTGCAATGACCCCAGAGGTGCTACAACATGTGGAGGCGGTGGGCTTGAGTGGAGTCTAGTGATATAGACATGTATTCTAGCAGCCCAGTTTGATGGTTGTGCTCATCGATAGATGGGATTCCGTGACCAAACATATTCCACCTACCGACAAAGTAGAGATTACTATCACCCTGAAGGATGTGTTCTGGATTCTTTGGTTACCCATATTGGGTGAACATGTGTATTCTATCTCCTCCAAGGCCTTAGAGGAGCTGATTGTGACTATTTTTGGAGAGGGGATGGACAAACTAACATTCCATAAGCGCCAACTTGAGCTATGGAAAGATTTACCTAGCTTCTGGGAGGAGACAAGGCTAGTTGTTACATGATGGAGGAAGTGTGTTGCTTTGCACTACCAGATGCAGAGGGTGGATGTTTTCCCTGATCAATGATGGGGGTACTCCATGACATGATGGTAGATGAGACCTGCTTTGCCTAGGCACCAACATTCTTGGTGCAGCTGTACAGGGAGTTATGGGCATATGGGCGGCTGCGAAGGTTCAAACTGTGATGTACATTTTTTTGTACTCACTGGGCATATGAGCACATAGTTGGTGTGTGGCATATAGGGATGCCCCGTAGATGAATTCCTAGTGAGATTTGTGCGGGTGGGGTATAAGAGATGGGTGCTAGTGATTGGAGAGTGGAGATCTGAGAGGCCCACACATGATGTGGCCTATTTCTGGTAGTTACTAGAGGGGTTATTCGGAGTGGACATTAAATGGAGGCCATATGTGGGATTCCCCTCATATAGGAATATGCATGAGGAGATAGCTAAGCTCCAGCTAGAGTGATGGATACAAGGTCATTTGTCTTTGGGAGTAAAAGATGATCCCGGTAGACAGAGTTTGGTGGTAGTTCAGGCTAGTATAGGACATACCTCCACCCTTCCCATAGTACTGGAGAGATGATGTGGAGAGGCCCTTACCTCTACCATAGCCTACAGTGCCCACATGGTAGGAGGAGTATGTAGTTGACTAGTAGATAGATGATGCTGGGGTCACAAACATGTACGAGATAGTGGCGGGTAGCTCACTTACAAGCCATACCACCTAGACCGGGGCAACCGGATTTAGCCACCATTATAGTGCAGAGAGATGCCCTATAGGGGCAGGTGGCTACGCTGATTACCCAGTTGGGAATAATGTAGACACAAGTGGAGGGCTCTAAGGTAGAGGTAGTAGAGCTACATGTATAGGTGGCCAGTTTGCAGGCCTAGATGACTGGTGGAGAATGCTCACCAAGAGGAAAAGGTATCTCAACTAGGTCTATGATGGGTGGAGGAGATGATGGGTGCTCCTCTGTAGGTAGAGGAATGGATAGGTGCTCCTCTATGTGTGGAGGAGGTAATAGGTTCTCCTCTATGGGTGGAGGAGGTATTATGGGTATTAGTTCTCTAAGTGGAGAAGCCAAAGGTGAAATGGTCTC
Source organism: Taxus wallichiana var. yunnanensis (assembly GCA_018340775.1). Taxonomy (NCBI): domain Eukaryota; kingdom Viridiplantae; phylum Streptophyta; class Pinopsida; order Cupressales; family Taxaceae; genus Taxus; species Taxus wallichiana. The sequence continues at coordinate 616,582,783 of CM031235.1, forward strand.
GATGTTAGCGGAAGACTCCTCCGTAGGTGATGAAGGAGATGAAAGGTGTTCCTCTGTGGGTGGAGGAGTAGGTGCGGTGGGTTCCAATGTGGAAGGAGGATTTTGGGCTAGGATTTCCTCTATGGAAGGAATGTGAGGTAATTGGGAGGTGACATATACGTCATTAAAGATAGCGTGGACCTTGTGGGTATGGGTATCATGAGTTGAGGTCTCACCGGTTTGGTCAGACGAAGGGGCATGGTCGGAAATGGTTTCTTGAAGATGTGTAGGTTTTGGTTGGTAGGTGCGTTAGGATTATCCATGGTTAACTCACCTTTCTCGAGCATTTCTTGGACAATATTCTTGAAAGTGATGCAATTTCCATCACTGTGACCCTTTACTCGATGATAGTTACGAAATCATGTTCTTTATATGATGCGGGCATGGGGCGAGTAGGGTCAAAACCAGCGTGTGGTTTTATAGGTGGAAGGGTGATTGCTCACGACTTTGATAAGATTTTCTAAGATAGAAGAGTAGGATTCCCTAATTGGGTTGTATTTCCGCTGCTCTCGTCTCAATTGAAAAGTCCGGACGGGTGAGAGATTAGATGAGGGTAGTCGATTTGACGGATGAGCTGGGCCAGCCTTGAGTACCACTACATTAGCGGTGCCCTTAGATTTTGAATAATTATTTTGTGGTTTGGAAGAAGAAGAGGTGTCATTCATCTTGAATGCTGAATTCTTATTGCGTAATTGGATTTTATTCTCTTCGATGACCTTTATCTCTAACTTTCATGCCATAGAGAATGATTCATTGAATGTTCGCAAGGTTTGAACCTACAAGGTTGGTGAGATATGTATAGCACAAGCCCATGTGAAGAGCTCGATGAGTTCTATTTGCGGTAATTGGAAGGTGAGTTAATTGATCAAGCTACGCCGCGAGCAAAAAAATCTATGATAGATTCGTCCTCATACTGACGCGTGGAGTATAGGTCGGTCATGGTAACCTTCTTGATGATATTGATAGAGAAATGATCCAAGAAGGCTTGGGCTACCTGATTGAATGAGAATATAGTGTTTCTAGGTAACCCACTATACCAATCTAATGCAGTCCATCAGAGACACGGGAAATGTTCTCAAGAGCAAAGCATCATCATCAAGCAATTAGATAACACTCGTGTTTGAACGACCGAAAATGCTAATGCAGGTCTTATTTACTATTGAAATGATTGAATTTAGGTATTTCCTAATGCACGGGGTATAGGTGGATAGGAATGGATGGGTGGATGGGTTTGTTACAAATATTGTTGTAGGTGAGAGTGTTACGGGCCGAAACCGATGTCTCCAATGTCTCGCATCTTGTCCAAAATTAATTTGATTAGGTCGTTGGTATGTTGAGATGATTGGGGGAGTCTTGTAGCATGATAGGGTTGGTTTTGGGCATATAATGGGGTGGCACTCCAGGGTATGGTGTTGCCATGTAGGTTGATTGAGAAGAAGGCAGTGAAACAGGGGGTATGTACTAGAGGGAATAATAGATGAAATGGGAGGATGCTAATAGTATTTATATGGAGGTGGAAGGGTCATGGTGACCCTAGTGACAATGGGGGATAATGATTGTGGAATGGAAAGGACCACATTCTAACAAGGGGTAGGGGTCACCGACACCAGAGGTGGTAGTGGAGCTACGGGTATGTCTGAGACATTAGGGGTGGATGAGGTTGCATTTTGGGTAGTTTTCAAGGGTATGGTGGATGAGGCAGGTGCCACAAAGGTGGTAGATGTGGATGTCATAGAGATTATAGGACCTAGCTATGAAACCAAACCGAATCATTATCACCACTAGATAACAACCACGACAGAGCTTATAAAGAAAAAGGTCAATTAATCGAACAATCAAACAATGTCCAACAGTATCTCTTCCGACAGTTTCCACCACAAGCATTGACGACAAAAATTGACAAGCATAACAGTGGCCTGTACCCCTCACAAGAACAATTTATGGGCTCTCGCCGAGCAGGCCGAGCATACATTCTTTTCATATATTTCACATATTTAAACCAGAATGCAAACACAAAGAAATAAAGCCACAGTTCGAATTTAATAAACACCCATCAAAGGATAAATGAAAAAATTGAACCATCATGAAGATACAGTGCCAAAATCACACAATGACATCCATAGAAAATCATCTATTTCCATAAATCATTTGAACAGAGTTGTTCTAATGAAATCACTTGAAAGACAACAAGATTTTTAAAGGTTAGGGCCTAACATGCCTGGATATTTGCTCAAAATTCCGAAGCAGACCACTGAAAGAGCTCGGACTTCCTTTTCCTTTTCCAAGTTAGAGCGACCAACAAAATTTTGCTTTCCCCATGACATATATATTTTCCTTGCCAGAGAAAAGAGTTAGATAAGCTCATACTTGCCATGCAACACAAAGAAGACTGGTGCGAAGAACCAGTGAACAGGCAGAAGAAAAACCGAAATTCACGATAAGCCAAACAAAACAACAACTTTCCACATTGCATGCCTTCTCGCGAATTCCGAGCTCGACTACCAAGCTCATTAATTGCATTTACTCCAAGTTTCCCGCTCAAACTCAACTGCCACCGACCGCCAAAGTTGGCGATAGACATATAAAATCTCAAGACCATTTTCAGTTTTGGCGACCTGCCACGTCGGCTTAGGTTAGCCGTTTCTAAAACCTCCGCCAATACCTGTCCTTCATACTTATCCATTGTATTTAATGACATAGAAAATGCCGCCCATGGTTCGCACCCCTCCATAGGTCCCCAAAATCCTTGTTCAATAGTTAGGTTAGTAACTTAGGTTAGAATTTAGGATAATACTTAGTCTAACCACTTTACACATAGATACTAACTTAGAACATTAGCTCTTAGCCTAGGTCTAGGTTAGATTAACACTAATCTAACCCCTAGATTAAGTTTAGTTTTAGGTTACTAACATTAATAATTCCAGTCAGGTCTAGATTCCGCACGCTCAGAAAAAGACTTACAACATGCATCCTTGAACAGGGTTAGCTCCTGTTCTGCCTTAGGATACAAAATATTATGTAACTGAATTATTACTTGGCCCACGATCGAGACCTTCCAGATATACTTCGATATCGGGTACCAATCCATTTCACATGATCAACCTGAGTTATACTCCGGACTAGTTTATTCAACGAATTCAGACCTTACAACCTGTGAAAGGTTTATAATTTTCTTTTAATTCATCACGAATAACTTAAAGCAATACTTGGATCAATTCCACTGATCCAAGGCTAGATCTTATAGATGGATAACTCTATAATTCATTCCGAGATCAGATTAAACTCAGATGCAAAATGAAATAAATAAAAGAGTCTAATCATATTCAGACTCAGTCAAAGATCTGCAATCTGCAAAGAAGATACAGTACATATCAAGCATGACTTCTCAACCAAAGGAACACATCCTTTTTACAAAAGAAATCACATATCAACACTTGTATGCATAGGAGGAAGTAACACAGTTCAGGGTGTTACATGCTTCCCTCCTAAAAAGATTCATCGTCCCGATGATCACATATTCAATTAACCTTCAGGTCAACTAATTTATTAGTTCTCAAATCAATGCGACTATTTTCCAACTTGAATAGTTCCAGAAATCAATGTCACAACACATTTTATTCAACCTGAATAATGTTTGCCTTCATCTGGCTTTAATAAATACTTAAAAATAATAAGTTCATAAAAGAATGTTTTGTCAATGATTTCATTACATTGAAAAAGAGAAGGAAAAGCAATTTTCATCTCTTCTAGATTTTCCCAAGTTGCACTTTCTTCGTTAAACTGGTCCCACTGGACCTTACATTGCTGTATTTCATGATTTCTTAAATGCAATTGGTGAGTTTCAAAGCACTCATGTGGGTTTAACCACGATTATTCTGGGGTCTTGGACCTGCAAGGAATTCCAATTTAAAACATGTGACAGATCTGAAACGTATTTATTAAGCAAAGAAATATGGAAAATATCATGCATGCGAGATAAAGCGGTGGCAAAGCTAAGCGATAAGCTACGAGGATTGATTATTTCGACAATTTCGAAAGGTCCCATGAATCGAGGTGACAATTTGGCAGCCTTGCCAAAAGTTATAGAACTCTTTCTGGGTTTAACACGAAGAAAAACCTTATCACCAAGCTCAAACCTTCTATCAACCCGCTTAAGGTCAGCATAGCTCTTCTGTCTATCCACTGCTTCCTTTAATCGTTCACGAATCAGCTTAACTTATTGTTCCATTTCGTGAGAATTTCTGGTCTAATTACCACTCTATCCTCAACCTTTGTCCCAACTAACAGGGGTTCTGCACTTTCTTCCATAAAGTGCTTCAAATGGTGCCATTTTAAGAGATGAGTGATAAGTATTGTTGTAGGCAAACTCAACTAATGGAAGGTACTCCTCCCATTTATACTGTTGATCCATGCAATACATACGCAACATGTCCTCCAACACTTGATTTACCCTCTCAGTTTGTCCATCCGTTTCCGGATGATATGCAGAACTGAAGTTTAGTTTTGTTCCAAGAGCTGTATTAAGTGTTTGCCAAAACCTTGACGTCATTCTTGGATCTCTGTCAGATATAATCAATTCTGGTACACCATGCAATCTGAAAATTTCGTGTACGAATCTTTTGGCCAGCACTGGTGAATCATCCTTTAGATTTCCAGCAATGAAATGAGCTACCTTAGTCAGTTTATCTACAACTACCAGGATAACATCATGTTTATTCCTGGACATGGGTAGTCCTTGTACAAAATCCATGGTTATTACTTGCCATTTGTACTGTGGTATGCTATGAGGATATAACAGTCTAGCAGGGTGCATATGTTCTGCCTTCACCCGCTGACATTCCAGACAATGAGTCACAAAATTAATTACATCCTTTTTCATACCTTTCCAAAAGTATTGCTGTTTCAAATCAGCAAGCATCTTTGTGATACCCGGGTGTCCAGAGAAAGGTGAATTATGAAATTCAACTAACAACTTCTTTCTCAAATCGTTCAGCATAGGTACATATACCCTGTTTTCATAACGCAAGATTCCTTCATTATCAAAATGAAAACCTTTATACCTTATATCCTTAGGTTCTGCAGCAGCGCTGCTTTTACTTGTTGAAAGTATGCATCTGATTCTGAGGCACTTTTTACCTCGTCTTTAAACTGAGTTCTTAATGTTATAAGAGCAGAAATGTGCCTCCTACGACTTAGAGCATCAGCTACTCTATTCTCCTTCCCTTTGATATAGCTAATATCAAAGTCATATTGTGATAAAAATTCTAACCACCTTCTCTGTCTGGCATTCAGATTGGGCTGAGTAAAAATATATTTCAGTCCCAAGTGATCAGTTTTCAACTCAAAAGGTTTCCCAAGTAAGTAGTGTCTCCAGACTTGAAGTGCATGAACAATAGCAGCAAGTTCCAAATCATGAGGGGCATAATTCAGCTCATGTATCTTAAGTTTTCTACTTTCATATGCTATGACCTGATCATTTTGTAGCAAAACACCTCCAAGGCCTTCCCCAGAAGCATCCGTTACAACAGTAAAATTCCCATTAGGGTCTGGTACAGCTAATATAGGTGCAGAAGTCAACTGGTCTTTCAGACTTTTGAAAGCCGCTTCGCACTTGTCGTTCCATAAGAATTTCTTATCCTTTTTCTGCAATGAGGTTATTGGTGCAGCTACCTTAGAAAAATCCTTTACAAATTTTCTATAGTAACCTGCAAGACCCATGAAGCTTCTTACTTCATGCACATTCTTTGGCGCAGGCCACTCAGTTATTGCCACTATTTTTGAAGGATCTACAGCAATTCCTTCTTTGCTTATGACATGACCCAAATAGTGAACTTCTGAATCAAAGAAAGAACATTTGGATAACTTACCATACAACTTTCTTTTTCTCAGAATTCCCAAAACTATCCTCAAATGCTCATTGTGCTCCTCAACACTTTTAGAATAAATGAGAATATCGTCCAAGAATACAAGTACAAACTTGTCCATATATTCTTGAAAAATATTATTCATTAAGTTCATAAAGGCTGCGGGTGCATTAGTTAATCCAAAGGGTAGAACCGTGAATTCATAATGTCCGTACCTTGTTCGGAAAGCTGTTTTATGAATGTCTTCTTCTTTAATCCTTAACTGATGATAACCAGATCGAAGATCTATCTTAGAATAAACCGCTGCTCCACGCATCTGATCAAATAGATCGTCGATCCTTGGAAGTGGATATCGTTTCTTGATTGTTGCTTTGTTCAACATCCGATAATCAATACACAGCCTAAGTGTTCCATCCTTCTTTTTCACAAATATCACAGGCGCACCCCAAGGTGAAACACTTGGTCTAATCAAACCTTTTGTCAAAAGTTCTTGCAACTGTGCCTTAAGCTCGACTAACTCTGTAGTAGTCATCCTATAAGGTGCTTTGGAAATAGGTTCAGTTCCCGGTTTGATTTCAATGGTGAAGTCAAATTCTCTCTTGGGTGGTAACCCTGGTAATTCTTCAGGAAAAACATCCCTGAAACTTTGTATCAGAGGAATTTGCTTCATGTAATCACCATCTTCTTCTGAAGATTCAGATATCTTTACCGCATAAAGAGTACATCCTTTATTTTTAGCCTTTTTAAGCTGCATAGCTGACAGTTTTCTAACTGAAATTTCCCGTTTCACCCCTTGAATCTCTGCTTTGTTTCCAGCTGATCATCTAAACACTTTATGTTCTTTTCATAGCAATCTACCTTTGCCTTATGGTCAGCTAACCAATTGACACCAATGATAATGTCATACGATCCTAAAGGTGTAACATAGAGATCAACTTCCGTGGAAAAGTTAGGTAAGTCAAGGACTGCCCCAAAAAGACACATACTCACTGTATGAACAGAGTTATTACCATACTGTACAGTCCAAGATTTATCCATTTTTCCAGCTTTTCTTTTAAGTTTAGAAGCAAGTTTATTAGATATAAAACATTCAGTAGCTCCTGTATCAAAAAGAATAGTGACAGGTATGCCGAATAACTTACCCGAACTTCTATAGGTGTCACTTGCTTTTCAAATTTGCTTGTCTCTGCTGCGATGTATCTTATGTCTTTGCTGATTATGATCATCCTTCTTCAAAGGGCCTGATTTGCATAGTGATCTTTGCCACAATTGTAGACCTCCTACAGTCCCTTTTTAGGCTCAAATTGCCTCCACCTTGTAATTGTCACGTTGTCCTCCATAAGGCTTCGCGCCCATTGTTATAATTTTTAGCAAAATTATCCCTTATGTTTCTAGCAGGCTTATTTACTCTCGCTTTCTTATTGTTATCTCACTGAAACTTACTCTTGTTTCCAAACTTTTTCCATGGTCCTTTTATGGGTGCAAGAGAGGTTGAAGAAGGGTTTGCAGTCTTCTTCCGCACTTCCTCCTTATGAGCAGAAATAGCCTTTAATTTCTGTTCTTGCCTTATGGCCTTTTCAACAACTCCTTCCATAGTGGTTGGACTATGAACATCGACCTCTCCCCCTATTACGGGATTCAATCCCATGATGAATTTCCATATTCTAAACTTCTCATCAGTTTGATACTGTGGTACATACTTGAGGAGTTTTGTAAACGCTCCCAGTATTTCAGGTTACCGTTAGCTTCCCTTGAGCTAAGTTCTGAAATTCTGTCATTTTCTGATCATAGAAAAGTTGTGGCAGCCAACGTTGCCTAAAATAGCCTTTAAATTGATCCCAAGTAATATTGGTCTCATCAATGTTTAGTTCAGCTTTACGGCTATCCCACCACGAAGATGCTTCGTGGGAAAGCTGATAGGCTCCCCAAATAGCTTTGGTTTCCTCTGAGAAGTTCCTTATTGCAAAGTACTTCTCCATTTCGCTGAGCCAGTTCTCAGCTCCATCTCCTAATGTGGTGCCATCATACTTAGGTGGACTTATCCTTTTTATATCATTAGTGAGTTCTGCTGCCAATCTGGCCTTTTTGTTTTCTGGTTGGACAGGTGCATTCACAGCATTAACATCAACACCCATATTGGGGTTGTCCTCAGGAGGTGGCTGATTATTATTATCAGCTTCTTCATCCTCCTCATTTCCCATCACTCTTTGTTCCCAAGATACAGCTAAGCGATCTCTTGTGTCCAACAGGGCAGCAAGGATCTCATCAAGTTTCTGGGTTGTTGCCACTCCTCCTTCAGGTGGAGCATTATTCGCAATGTTCCCCCTTGTTCTAACCATTTTCTGTTACAAGAAAATTCAGGTTTTTATCAGATTATGGACACAATAGGTCCAAGAGCTGCAACCTTCAGCTCTGATACCAAGATGTAACATCCTCATTTTAGACAATAGAACAAGTCAATTTTTTTTTTTTTTTTGATAATTGCATCCTGGTTCTAAATACATAATTTAGAACTCACAATTCAAATAACCATTCATATAACAGATAACCATATGCAGCTGTAATGACTCGGAGTACCTCCGATCTATTCATTCCATGACTCGGTAATCTACCGATCTATTCATGAGAAATAAGAGTTGGCGTTTTTATTTAACACATCACTCTTGCGGTTCTCTTCCCTATTCTGGGATTCAGAATGCTCTGTCCAAGGAACCTAACTGAATAATTGTTACCATTATTCATCGGCATCTCATCCCTTAGACTAGGTGAATTAGGACAACGCAATCAGCAGCTTGCGATACTTTGGCCAAAGATTTGAAACATACTGCTTATGTCTCGTATTCCTTAACGACATACTCGTCAATCTGGAATACGTCCTTCACCCCATTCCCATGTTATGTAGAATGTCTTATACCGACTTCTGTCAGTCCCTTTTATCCCAGTTAATCACTCGGGAGTGGATTAGTAAGGTAACCACGTTATATGGATGCTCCCGAAGACTAGGGATAAGATGACATACTGGGTCAATCCTAATTAAACCAGTGTGTCAAGATACTCCGAGTCTCCTAGGCAGCCATATAATGTGACCACATACCTAATCGGTCCAAAAGTAACTTGTACGAGATCAAGTGTAAATCTTAGCGATCAATGCAAAGGGTGTCATCATAAGTCACCTGCATTGTTGTAACTTCGAGAAGATCCTAATCTTCTCGGAGGTACAACCCTGCAGTTGACTTGTGCCGTCAACCTTTAAATCCGCCTCGAAAAGATCTACTTAATACAATGCGTTACGCACGTTGAGTTTAAATTACAATAAAGACGTTCCCTTAAGGTTAGCCTTTCCCAAACCCGGGATTCCTCATCAAAGTATGATCTTTCTCAATTAAACCCACTACACAGATGAGTTATTAAGACCAAGGTCTCATCACGGAGCTCTTAGAATATATATGATTCTAAAACAACGGAATTGGTCGATATCTCATAAATTTCTCATGAGATAGCCATCTGAACCCCATTAGATTTATATCAGTTCTCATAACTGAATTTATATCATACTTATTAGCATCAAATATAAATGATTCAGAATCCAATTAAATGTTGTCCTGTCATAATCAGGACTAGGGATTAATAATTTAATTCAGTTTGTTTAGCGTTCTGTTTAGGTATATTTTAATCCTATCTTCCAAAGACAGTTACCTAAATTTCAATTTAGCTTATGATAGAACATACCAGAACTGCTAAACAATCATAAGAATTCAGTCTTATATTCTTGCAAAGCTTACATTGATAATCACAAAAGTCTCCAAATTATATAATAATAACAATGCTCTTTAGATCATTTGAACCGAAGAAGGTCAAACTATCAAGATAAGAATATAGACACATAAGTAACAATATCAATTTCCATTCCTTCAGAACTAATCAAATACATTGTATGCATTCCGCATACTTGATACATTACTCAACTGAAAAAGGAACATCTTTCCTTATATGGTACATTTAGAAAATCAAGATGTAATTCACTTATAAATCAAATTTAATCAATCTGATTATCCTATCAGATCTGCATGCTTTTACCACTTACGGCAACCATCTGCAAAAATAGTCAACATGAGTCAGTTCGATGAACTGAGCATGATAAGCACTAACTCTTAAAACAATTGCAATCCATCAATTGTTTTCATTAAACACCCTGTTTAAATGAGATCAATTCACCAAACAAGTAAACATATTCAGACTATGCCTTTGTAATACAAAAATGACTACAAATGTGTAACTTTATCATCGTTACAGAATAGTCCTAAACACTTCTCAAATATTTCATCAACATATTAGAAATCAAGAAGAACAAAAGTGTCCTAAGCAATTATTCATTGTAAATCCCAAGATGCACAAACATCAGGCAGTCATTATATTCAACTTAAAAAGAGGAATATCATATCAATCCTGAAACCGTCATTATGTAAAAACGATTACAGATGTTAGTTAAACAATTATATCAACTTATAATTTACAACAAAAGAGAAATAAACAATTGTACATATTTCCCTCTGAACTAGCTCATGACTGTACCATCTTTCCAAAAGCAAGGCATTCACTTAATACACATGCAAATAAATCAGTCGAGTCCATCATCAGCACCACTCTTTTTTAAAACTTACAACAATGCAACTACAGTACAGTAGCTCCCATGCCAAACAACGGTGTCTATCTACCAAGCAGACTCAGAACGACCTCACGCAAGAAGCGACAGGCAAGAAGACAACTACTGCCGTTACCTGTTTAGGTACAGTTAACTCCTAAATTCATTCATACTCAAAAATGGATATCAAAGCAAGGAAGGCGTAACACGCCTACAATCCCAATAACAATCTACAGCCCCTTCAATCCTTTTCAACACTGTAAGGCTTTTATACCCAAGGTCGAATTCAAAGGAACTCAATTGTTGCCACAGCCAACAAGAAACTCGAACTCCTTTGAGCAATGACATCTCCCTACGACTTAAGCAGAGAGAATTTTAAATGAAAACCACGCATCACGCACAGCCACATCAACTGGCATGTAATCTTAAAGAAAACACAACATAGAATATCGTAGTTACTTCTGAATGAAATCAGAGTAGAAAGTATGGTATCCATGACCTACTTCATAAAAGCCATTATACAAGATGTCAAGCTATTCACAGAAATCCAACAAGGCCAAATAAACATCACATGTTCAATCTCAGGCTTATACAGAAACAGTGACACAGATTACCACTCAAGGACTTTAAACTAAATCCGCAAACAGTATTCGCAGTATAGCTTATACAGAAGCCAAAAGAAACAAGATATCATCCCATATTCAAGGAATCCACAGGGTCAAATAATAGAGTAAACCCAACAGTCATAATTGAAGCAGTTACACTGTTTATCTGTCAAGAATTCAACTGAGTCCCAACAACAGTATAAGATAAAAATAGTTAATGATTCTATCTATGCCAACTATAGTAAGCATTCAAAATCAGGTGTAAGCAAATCAAATACCGATTTCATAACAAGGAATTCAACTGAACCTCGTCAAAATTCTCGAACAAGCTTACACATAAGGAAACGTAAATGCATACCCAGGGGGTCTGTACCAAAATTTATTACAAATAACAGAGGTCGTATGACCTGTTACTTCTACAAGACTCCCACGGAATTCAATTTATCAATATTCAAGATGTATCTAATTCCTCAACAACGGATCATAATATACGATTCTTTCAGAGGACTGCAAAGAGTCGTTTCAATACAATAATCATATGTATTTATATATCAATACTATCAATGGGTTGAATCCCCATAACCTCCACGCAAGGGGAAAAACAACTCCAAAGAAGGTCGAATATGAATACATAAAGATGAGTTACCTTTCACAATAACTATAAAATTTTAAACGAAACCAAACCGAATCATTATCACCACTAGATAACAACCACGGCAGAGCTTATAAAAGAAAAAGGTCAATTAAAGCAATAATCAAACAATGTCCAACAAGTATCTCTTCCGAAAGTTTCCACCACAAGCATTGGCGACAAAAATCGACAAAGCATAACAAAGGGCTGTACCCCTCACAAGAACAATTTATGGGCTCTCGCCGAGCAGGCCGAGCATACATTCTCTTCATATATTTCACATATTTAAACCAGAATGCAAACACAAAGAAATAAAGCCACAATTCGAATTTAATAAACACCCATCAAAGGATAAATGAAAAAAATCGAACCATCATGAAGAAGACAAAGTGCAAAATCACATAATGACATCCATAGAAAATCATCTATTTCCATAAATCATTTGAACAGAGTTGTTCTAATGAAATCACTTGAAAGACAACAAGATTTTTAAAGGTTAGGGCCTAACATGCCTGGATATTTGCTCAAAATTCCGAAGCACACCACTGAAAGAGCTCGGACTTCCTTTTCCTTTTCCAAGTTAGAGTGACCAACAAAATTTTGCTTTCCCCTGACATATATATTTTCCTTGCCGGAGAAAAGAGTTAGATAAGCTCATACTTACCATGCGCACAAAGAATATCAGTGCGAAGAACCAAGAACAGTGAAGAAAAAACCGAAATTCGTGATAAGCCAAACAAAACAACAACTTTCCACATTGCATGCCTTCTCGCGAATTCCGAGCTCGACTACCAAGCTCATTAATTGCATTTACTCCAAGTTTCCCACTCAAACTCAACTGCCACCGACCGCCAAAGTTGGTGATAGACATATAAAATCTCAAGACCATTTTCAGTTTTGGCGACCTGCCACGTCGGCTTAGGTTAGCCGTTTCTAAAACCTCCACCAATACATGTCCTTCATACTTATCCATTGTATTTAATGACATAGAAAATGCCGCCCATGGTTCGCACCCCTCCATAGGTCCCCAAAATCCTTGTTCAATAGTTAGGTTAGTAACTTAGGTTAGAATTTAGGATAATACTTAGTCTAACCACTTTACACATAGATACTAACTTAGAACATTAGCTCTTAGCCTAGGTCTAGGTTAGATTAACACTAATCTAACCCTAGATTAAGTTTAGTTTTAGGTTACTAACATTAATAATTCCATCAGGTCTAGATTCTGCATGCTCGAGAAAAGACTTACAACATGCATCCTTGAACAGGGTTAGCTCTGTTCTACCTTAGAATCTGACGAATCTTATGTAACCGAATTATTACCCGCCCACGATCGAGACCTTCCATATATACTTCGATATCGGGTACCAATCCATTTCACATGATCAACTTTGAGTTATACTCCGAACTAGTTTATTCAACGCTTCGGACCTTACAACTGTGAAAGGTTTATAATTTTCTTTTAATTCATCACGAATAACTTAAAGAAATACTTGGATCAATTCCACTGATCCAAGGCTAGATCTTATAGATGGATAAGTCTATAATTCATTCCGAGATTAGATTAAACTCGGATGCAAATGAAATAAATAAAAGAGTCTAATCATATTCGAGACTCACCAAAGATCTCGCAATCTGCAAAGAAGATACAATACATATCAAGCATGACTTCTCAACCAAAGGAACACATCCTTTTTACAAAAGAAATCACATATCAACACTTGTATGCATAGGAGGAAGTAACACGAGTTCGAGGGTGTTATAGTCGAGGGTAACCGATGATGGTCACTAGACTGACATCGGTCATTGTGAAATTGAAATAGTGATGAAAGAATAGTCATTGTGAATTAAAATATGATGTGGAATCGGACCACAATTATGAGAATGATGAGAATATGGTCCACATAGACACACTCGGTGAAGCCGGAATACACCACCTGTGATGAGGAGTGTGCAAGGATGAACAATAAAAATGAAGAATGTGATCCCTCACCTCAAAACACAAGCCAAGTAGAAACACTAAGAAAAATTTGATCCTAATAGGCCTTTTCTATTATGTTTGTTTATCTTATGCTATTTAAGAACCGACACATGAACTGCAAATAGAGATTTTTTGGTGAGGATGTCTTCCTACGAATAAGGAGATCTAAAAGGTGAGGTTTCGGCATTATGTTATGGTGCGGGTGGGATTTTCTCAAGTATGACTCAACAGAGCGGCGAGTGGGGGAGTACCTGCCAATCCTCGATTAGTGTGATTGTTGACATGCGCTCCTAGGGAAGATGTTGTTTAAGAATATGTATTTGTTTTGAATTTGTGAAATTTGGCAAGACTCAAAGAGAGAGAGAGATGTGCTTTCTATAATTTGTTTGTATCAACCATCAGTGGTCATGACTTCCAACGTATAGGTTACACTCAATTCATGTGAGATAATGTGATAAATTAGAATGTAATGCACTTATTTTAAAGCCCAAATCGAAGTGTGAAGTTGGATGACATAAAAGATGAAGAGGAAGAGGGATGCTCTTTCACTACAATGCGAAAAACATGAAGAAATGGTTCTTTTTAATTACACCAAAAGAAAGATTTACTTTAGAGAAAATAGAAAGAAAAGGTAGGCTACCAAGGAATAAAATTAATGTGTATGCTTTTCAGAAGCGAAACAAACACACAAATTTTCCTAGGAATGAATAAAATGCAAGGAACCTCGGATGGGTCCCACCGGGCATGCCAAAATGTTTCACCTGATTCTTAGATGTTTCTTTGAAGTATTGATGAAATAGATAGGGTAACGGGCGTAGGAGGAGTAGTTGTTTAAATGTTGGTTGATGGGTTGTTGCACGTGTATGACTTCTAAATCCATTTTGATTGTGAGAGCTTCCTTTTGGCTAGGAGGAACTACTTGTAATGGAAAGTAAGAGCACCAAAAAGAGTTAAACAATATATGCAGTGAATTTCCTAGCATGTGCTAGATCCAGGAAGTGTGATACTTCCTAGATGGTTGTCAGTCCACTATTTTAAACAATTTAATGCAAATAATAAAGTAAATCCTATTGTAATTCAAAATGATTTAGGTATCTCACTTAAAACACAATAAGAAAGATCTAATCTAATAGGCTAGGTTAGAATAGGATCCGAAGGTCGAGTAACCCTACCACATCTCTACTGTGTCGACGAGAGGTCTCGGGTAGATCACATGTGCATAAGGTTGAGGTTGAATTAGGTGGATAGGTCACTATTTTGGGTTGTATGGGAAAATACAGAAATTGATGCCGGTTAAGGGTGACCGACGAGATGAAATTGGGTGTAACTAGTGTTGGTTCTGTGGAAGACTAGGAATGCCACAAAATGGGTTTTGGGTCACCTTTATGATTACACAAAGGACTTTGGTTGGTCGAATGAGGTATTTGGTAGCTTGGGTGGGATTTAGTGAGGTTTTAATGGGTATATGGAGGGGTGAGTGTTGGAGGAGGTCAATGGGTGGCTAGGTAAACAATAGGTGATAATATAATGACGAAATGAAATGAACCAGAGAAGTATAACGTTTTACTTACTTAGATTCTGGTCCTTGATGCCTGTGAGTGAGGGATAGAGGTGTTGGTAAGAGGTTGAAGGTTGGAGGTGATCACCAGTCATAGGATAGCTTCTGCATGGACTGCATGTGCATTCCTCTTTTCTTGGTTAGATCAAATCATTACTGGGGTGGCTGTGAAGGAGAAAATTCTTGATCTCCTTCCTTGCATGCATGTCCTTGCTGAAATTTGCTCTCACAAGATGTGATATCTCTCTGGAATGTGCTAATGTTCGCCAAATTTTTCCAATCTTTGCTTCCAAAATAAGGTTATTTTGGGGGTTAAAAGGGTAACAAGCGGTGTTCCAGCTTAACCGGTGGCGGTTAGGGGTAACCGACATCGGTCAGGTGGGATTTCCTAGGTTTACTAAACTAGGAGATCCTCTTGATTTTCTTAGATCTCATGTCGTTAACCTACTGATTAAGCTGGAAGCTTCTTATAAGCATGTGGGAATGCGGTTAGAGGGAATGTAGGCATTACTTTTTAGGGTTTGGGTAAGTCTTAATTAGTTATGGTAATTTACTAAGAATAGGTCTTAGGGTGAGCTAGCTTGATGAGGTGTCTAGGTGAGGTGTATGTATGGATATTATTTAAATTGAGATATTTAAATAATAAATACGGTGAGGAGAATGAATGAATTTAATTAAATTAATATTAGTGAGGTGAAGGGGAATGGCTAGGTGAATGTGATGAAGGGTGCTTATTTTTCAAGGGACCAAAGGGGAGTGTGACCTAATTTTAGTGTCTACAATTGGCACATGGAGTATAGGTTGGTCATGGTAACCTTCTTGATGATGTTGATGGATAAATGATCCAAGAAGGCTTGGGCTACCCAATTTAATGAGAATATAGAGTGTCTAGGTAACCCACTATACCAATCTAATGTAGGTCCAGTTAGAGACATGGGAAAGGTTCTTAGGAGCAAAGCATCATCGTGAGCAATCAAGTAGCACCCATGTTTGAATGACCACAAATGTTGTTGTGGGTCTTCCTTGCTATTGAAGCGATTGAATTTAGGAATCTCCCAATGCATGGGGTATGGACGAATAGGAATGGATGGGTGGATGGGCTCATTGTAAATCTTGTCGTAGGTGAGAGTGTTACGGAGCCAGAAACTGATGCCTCTAATGTCTGCATCTTGTCCATCATCAATTTGATTAGGTCATTGGTAGGTTGTAATGGATGGGTGCCTCCTATTGCGTGAGAGGGTTGGTTTTGGGCATATAACGGGGTGGCATTGTAGTATATGGTGCTTCCATATAGGTTGATTGAGAAGAAGGAAGTGAAATAGAGTACGTATCCAAAGTGAATAATAGATGAAACGGGAGGTCTGCGATAAAGTACGTATATGGGGGTGGAAGGGTCATGGTAACCCTAGTGGCAATGAGGACTAATGGTTGTGGAATGGAAAGGACCAAATTTTGAAAAGGGTAGGGGTCAACTTGGCACGAGAGGGTGGTAGTGTAGCTATGGATATGTGCGAGACATTAAGGGTGGATGAGGTTACATTTTGGGTAGTTGTTGAAGGTATGGTGGATGTGACGGGTGCAATGGAGGTATGAAACATGGCGGTCATAATGGGTATAGGACCTAGCTATGAAATGACCGAGGTAAGGTGGAGGTAGGTAGCGTGGAACCAGACAGGGGCTAACATGGAAGTGGGAATGAGAGCCAGGGGATAGATACAGGCATGTCGTATATCAACTGACCCGAGACATCTCGAGTAGATGAGTGGGAAAGGTAAAACTACAAAGTGACAAGGTTTTGGTTAAGGAGTCATGTGAACTCCTCATCTCTGGTAGCGATAGTGATAGGATGGATGGGATCCATGGCTGGTGATAAAATGGAAGGTGGTGAAGGACTAGGTGGGAGTGGTTAACAACGAGGTGGAATACAAGCACACTTTCTTGTCTTCGGGTCAGCACCATGTGAATCGATCGATCGAGTTGGGCCCCTTCTCTGTAAATGACATAGAAAAATAGTAGGGATAGGTGAAATAGGTGGTAAAAGTGGATTAGGTACCAAATATTGGCTGGAAAGTGACACAGGCTAACCGATACCGGTTATGGTAAACCGACGCCGGTTAGGGGTAACCGTTGCGGTCACTGTAGAAAATGGATAGTGAGTCAAAAACAAGAGTATAAGGCCAAATTTGGTAGGTATGCCCAATCTGATGAGTTTTATAATGCCAATGGGAATGATAGTAGTGACAGGGACTGTGAAAAATGGAAGAAGATGAATAAATGTACCTTTTGGGTAGGTTAACAAAAGGACTTGGAACCGACGCCAGTTGGGTATAACCGAACTACGGCGGTCGAGGGTAACTGATGACGGTTGTTGAACTAACACCGGTCCTTCGTGGAATTGAAACAGTGATGAAAGAAAAGTGGTTATGAATTAAAATATGATGAGGAATCAAACCCAAAATTCTAAGAATGATGAGAATATGGTCTAGGAACACTCAGGTGAAGCCGAAATACACCAACTATGATGAGGAGCATGCAAGGATGAGCAAGAAAAATGAAGAACATGACCTCTCACCTCAAAACGTAAGCCAAGTAGAAACACTAAGAAAAATGTGATCCTAGGAGTGCCTTTTCTATTATGTTTGTTTAGCTTATGCTATTTAAGGACTGACTCATGAACTATAAAATAGAAGTTTTTTGGTGAGGATGGCTTCCTACAAAGAAGGAGATCTAAAAGGTGAGGTTTTAGGTATGTTATGGCAGGGGAGGTATTTTCTGAAGTATGACTCGTTAGAGCAATGAGTTGGGGAGTACCTGCTAATCCTCAGATTAGTGTGATCATTGATAGGCATTCCCAGGAAAGATGTTGTTTAAGAATATGTATTTGTTTTGAATTTGTGCAATGTGACAAGATTCGAGAGAGAGATGAGCTTTTTATGATTTGTGCCAAATTTTTCACCTAATTCTTAGACGTTTCTTCAAAATATTGATGAAATAGATAGGGTAACGAGCATAGGAGGAATACCTATTAAAATGTTGGTTGATGGGTTGTTGCATGCGTATGACTTCTGAATCCATATCTGATCATGAGAGCTTCCTTTTGGTTAGGAGAAACTACTTGTAATGGAAAAAAAGACCACTAGAAAGAGTTAAACAATATGTGCAGTGAACTACCTAGCGTGTGCTAGATCCGGGAAGTGTGATACTCCCTAGATGGTTGTCAGTCCATTGTTTAAAATAATTTAATGTGGGTAGTAAAATAAATCCTATTGTAATTTGAAATGATTTAGGTATCTCACTTAAAACACAATAAGAAAGATATAATCTAACATGCTAAGTTAAAATAAAATCGAAGGTCAAATGCAATTGCAGGTCTCTACAGTTTGACAGAGGTCTCAGGAAAATCACAGGTGAATAAGGGTGATGTGGAATTAGGTGGATAGGTCACTATTCTGGGTTGTATGGGAAAATACAGAGACTGATGCCGGTTAAGGGTGACCACGGTGGTTGGAGTGTGGCTGTAGGTGCCGATTCTTATGGAAAACTGGGAATGCCATAGAATGGGTTTTGGGTCTCCTTTGTGATTACACAAAGGACTTTGGTTAGTCGAAATGAGGTATTAGGTGGTTTGGGAGGGATTTGGTGAGGTTTTAATGGGTATATGGAGGGGTGAGTATTAACGGAGGTCTATGGATGGCCAAGAGAACAAAGGGTGATAATATAATGACAAAATGAAATGAACTAGAGGAGTACAACATTCCACTTACTTGGATTCTGGTCTTGGGTGCTTGTGAGTGATAAGTGAAGGTGCTAGTAAGGGTTTAAATGCTTTGAGGATCTCCAAACATTGGAAAGCTCTGCATGGGCTGCATGTGCTCTCCTTCTTTCCTGATTAGATCAACTCCTTGTTGGGGTGATTGTTGGATGGCTGGGTAAGAGAAAATGCTTGATCTCCTTCCTTGCATGTGTGTTCTCACTAAATCTATTCTCAAAAGATGCAATATCTCTCAAGAATGTGCCAATGTTTTCCAAACCTTCGCCAACCTTGAAAATAAGGTTTTCTTAGGGGTTAAAAGGTGACCAGATGATGGCGGTTAAAACCAACCGGTGACGATTAAGGGTAATCGGGTGTCGGTCAAGGCAGATTTCCTAGGTTTACTAAACTAGGGATATCCTCTTGATTTTCTCGATCTCATGTCGTTAACCCATGGGGTAGACTGGAATCTTCTTGTAAGCATGAGAGAATGTGGTTAGAAGGAATGTAGGCATTGATTTTTAGGTTTTTGGTAAGTCTTAGTTAGTTATGGAAACTTACTAAGAATAGGTCTTAGGGTGAGTTGGCTTGATGAGGTGTCTAGGTGAGGTGTATGTGTGGATATTATCTAAATTAAGATATTTAATGGTGAGGATAATGAATTAATTTAATTAGATTAATTAAATTAATATTCTTGAGGTGAAGGGGGCAATGGCTAGGTGAATCAAATGAAGGTGTTTATTTGTCGAGGGACCAAAGGGGAGTGTGACCTAATTTTAGTGTCTACATTGGTTACTGATCCTCTTAAATTCCATTTGATCAAATCATAGGTCCCGTGTGCCCAATTATCACACACCATGCTTGTGGTATCACTCATAGACTGGGCATCCTCAAATTGGATAACTCCTTGTAGGGTGAATTATCTCAGGATCCTTGATTGAGCACATGTAGATTCTATCAAAGTATTTTTCTCCCAACGAATCTGTGTAGGGTGCCGATTTTCCATCTATCAAAGGGATGATCACCCATTCTTCCTTGTTTTTGAAACTGATATATCCTTTGTTAAACTTTATGTTAGCATTATTCTTGTAACACCATGGGTGCCCAAGCAATGCTGGAAAATTATCTTTCTCGGCGAGTGCAAGACTTGAAGTCTCCAATAAACTTTTCCCCCTAAATGGTTATCACCGCATCCTTTAAAACTCCAATGGGCATTGCCTTATTATTTTTTTCCATATACAACACATTTGAAGATGGCTGCAATATGGGCCTTCCCATCTGATGCCAAGCATCTAAGATAAGAAAATTCACTTTTACTCTTGTGTCGATGAGGATATTTCTCAGGAGCCATCCATCAACAAATGCATTCAGAGTAATTTCTTTTTCATATTCAAGGTTGTGTGGAGAAAGGTTTGCATGTAAAACCTATCTCTCACACTCCACTCTAGTGCATGGTACCTTCTCCCTTAGCCATTCTCCTAGTAAGGGAATAATATTCTCTTTCCTTAACATTTTACATACTTCTTTGACCTCATCCAGGTCACTTCTTGGAACCTCGTTATCCTTCCGCTGCCCCACCTGCCTCAATTTCTCCTTGAGATATTGTATCTCCCCTTGTAAACTATGAATTACATCCATAGTCTCTTAATATAAATCTTTTTGACTGTAAGGTCCGGGTACTTTCCATATGGTACCTCCTTTCTTGAAACTAATTTCCTTGGCTTGGGCATCTCCTTGGCATGTGTGGGCTTTACACGCATTGTCACTACTAGTACATGTTCTAGATCTAACTCACATGCCACTCTTGGCATCCATTGTGAATCAACCCTTTTATACTCACCATAACAATTCCCTTATCTTTACGATGTTGCTTTGGTTCATATGCTCATATAGTTATGGACACTCTTCATACTTGTGTTTCTTTCTATACCACAAGCATTATAATAGATCAGGACACTCATGTTTATAATGCTCTGTAGATCCAAAATTATAACATGTTCCCCATGGGAACTCACTTCTTCCCCCTCCACAATTTCCATGACCCCAAAATCCTCCACGAGAATTTCTTCCACGCGCACCTCCATCTGCATGCTCCTCATAATGGTGATCATCACCCTTAGAACTACTAGCAAGACTAGTTTGGCACACACCAAGATCAATGGCCTCATGGATCTGGTCAATAAGCCTACAATCCTTAGTATCATGGGTTGTAGAGGTGCAAATATTACAGTAGCAAGATACATTCTTCAAAATTGTGTGCTGCAATAAGGGACATCTACTCGCATCATGGTCCCCATAAAAATTTCACAATCTCTTTACGACATGTACTTGTCTTACGGGAAAATATCCTTGGCATGCCCCTCTACTTCATAATCCATACGTCACATTCCACTGCGAGTCTCATGAGCTAATATTGTAGATAAATTTTTGAGTTGCTTAGCCATAGTAGTGATTTGAGCTTCTAGGCAGGCTAACTCTACTATCAACACTTCCAACGGCTTCGGCGTGTAAAGTAGCTTCTAACACCTCACTCAGTCTATGAAAGTCTTATGAGATAATGCTCTTCTAAATGGTGTTATCAACCCTCCAACAAACCATTGAGCATGTTGTGAAGGGTGAATGTCATATGAAAATTTTGATAGGAGAGTCTTAAACCATGCGTCATACTCCCGCACACTCTCCATCATTCCTTGTTGAATCTCCTTCAGGGTGTTGATGCTCTTATGTTCAAATTCAGGGATGTGGAATTATACTAGGAAGGCATTTTTTAAAGTAGTATAATCCACCACCGTCTGATGAGGGTCATATTTTCGGTACCAGCTATGTGCACATCCTTGCAATGTCGTTATAAATTGGCTTTCCTTCCACTCCCTCTGGGCTAGTGATCCCTTTCACGCGCCATAGTAACTCACACTTGTGCACATGTTTTGTAACATCTTTAATACCCCTATAGTCTAGTAAGTGTAAAGACATCTCAAAAAACACTTGGGGTGGTTGGGGTCCTTGTCCTCCCAAACCAGAGCCTTGGTTTCCTCTGGTGTTTCCTTCATTGTTCCCTCCACCAGATCCACCGGGTCCACTAGGTCTGTTCCTCTTGACCCACCAGATCCACTGGATCTACCAGTCATGTTCCTCCTGACCCACCAGATCCACCAGGTCTTGTAGTGGTCAAGCCAAGGGTCCCCAAATTTCCATTGAACTACATGCCGATGGTCTATGATAATGTCCCACTACCAATAGTGTACCCTGTGTCACTCCCAAACATGAGACCAAAGGCTTGTGTATCCGTACTCCACCTAAGCATTCCTCCAAAAATAGAATGGTATGTGCAGCCATAGAAGTCCCAAATTGGAAATTATATCTCATGAGCACATATCATTCAATTCCATTGATACCTCTTTGGGTTAACAATTTTCTTCCCTAAATTTGGAAGACCAAACACCGTGGTTCGATCATGCTAGGTGGGTTTAGATGCATGTTGATGACTCTTCTTTCTCCACATGACAAACTCTTATCGGAAGTTAAAGGGGCTTCTCTTACGTAATTCCCAAGATGGGGTAGCATAGACATTGCTCGGGCTCCACGTACTCCACGTGAACTTTAACACCTTCTTAACATCCTCCTCCATAGATCCATCATAGTTCTTTACCTTGCATTATCTAGTCATCTCCCTTTCACGAGCTTCATTATACTCAAGTCATCTCTCCTCCTTTTCCTTTTCAGCTGCAACGTCCTCCATATTACTCCACCCTAGCTTGCTTTTCCTAGTGCTTGGAAAGCTTAGCCGACCATGGGAAATGCTTCTAAACCCAAATTAATTACTATGATCTTCATAGCTAGAGGATAACACGTAAAAATGATCCTCTAGGCTCCCTTAGAAACTCAAACTCAGCGATCTTGGGCGAGGAAATAATACATCAAAATGGCATATTCCAAAGTATAGCTAGTCAGCACCCTCTTCCACTAGTGATCAATAGCATGTTTCCATGTTAGATATACATCTTGTAGCCTCTAGTACTCTTCTTAGGTCCATGAGTGTGATATTTAATACCAACTTGATCAAGACGCATATGTGGAGATCCATTCATATAGCTCTATTGGGAAGCAACAAAATAAAGTTTCATACAACTCATGGTAGATGTTTCCTTCTACTCATCTACATGCATCAAAATCAGGCCCAGTGCAGATATCTAAGAAAATTCTTCCCCGTGCTTTTGAACCATGATTCAATACTTTCTAGAGTTAGACATTCTATCATCACTCATTGCATAGATCATGATGTATGCTATTTCCCACTACAACTTTGAAAAGAGGTCCCGAAATAGAACTAAGATGTAGTCATTTTTACACCCACCAAAGAACAAGGGAATCCCATGTGTGCTAACATATCACCCAAATAAGGGCTGCTCACCCGAGGCACGCGTGGGCACCGAGTCTCTCTTTTATGTGAGTTAAGTGGGAAAGCATCATCTATGATAGGAAATTTAAAAAAGTGAGTGGACATGAGACTTACATTCATCATAGAGCTTAGAACGACTTCTAGATCAATGTAGTCATCTTAGAAAAAAGGATACTTAACAATTTATAGAACTGAATGAAAAAGGAAATGTATAGGAGTTTATATTCATTCATATAACACATATGAAATAGAACTACGCAGATATATGTATAAACTAGAGTCTATTATATTTATATTCCATCATACCTGACCACCTCATCACATGCATTAGATCCATTACAGAATATCACATTATGGCAGACTAAAGTCATACATCATAACTAGATTAGAGTCCTCCTAAACGTGAAAGGAAAATTTCATACCCAAACCCCTTGATACATCCTTCCCTATAGGTCATCTACCCAACCCAATAGAGTTCCTTGTAGCATTTACGTAGAGCTCCGTTCTCTATTGATCTATATATATAATTTCCTCTATGGGCGCTTGCATTTATAGGCCTCTTGAACTTCCAACCCACCTTTCTAAGGCTTCAGATCCATCACCAAGTGTCCAAATATTGTCCTCCATGGGAGAATTCTCCTCCGAGAATGAGCTCTCCGATCCTTACCATGATGGTCTTCTAGAAGCTTCCATCATGAGGTATATTCCTTCATAAGGCCAACCTACCGCCAGGCTAGCACCTTATCCATTCCGCATGCGCACTTGGGTCATGCTTTTCATGTGTCCTGCTTGATATTCCAAATATGGCTAAGTCCCAAAATCCTACTTTTCCTTGCGTGTGTGTGCACTACTTGTTCTATTAAACCCTTCTAGAGCCCTATCCTGTGTGCTTTCACCTTGTGCGCCCTTCTTTAATAAGGTCCCAAATTAGCCAATAAATCAGGGTCCCAACAAGAAACTTCTACAACAGGAGGATCCAAGGAAGAAGATATACCTTAACTAAGATTCTTTGGCTATATGGATGGTTAAGTAAGATTGTCAAACTAAAAGTGAAAGAGTGAAAAGGAAACTCAAGAGGAAAGACAAGTAAGATAATGGCGTGGTGCGAGGGGACATAGAGGTGAGAAGGATGATGTGGAGACAAATGGGGATGAGTGGAAATGGGGAGAGAAGAGTAATGGATCAAAGACATTGTTGAACATGTTGAGAGATAAGGAGCTATAGGATAACAAACTTGCCTTGAGAAGGATCCTCAAGTAGGATTCACAAACTGCAATGGTGATCAAGTAGAATTCACAAACTGAAAAGTGTATTTGTGAGCGCATTCATGGATATAATGATAGATAGAGAAATTTGACGTGATTTTGATAAAATCTTATCTTAATGAGATGAATGGAGCATAGTTGTAGTAAGGGCATACAGGAAAACTATGTTTCAAACTAGATTGGAGAAAAACAAGAAAGGTTACCACACGAGGGCATTGCACTTGTAGCCAATATCGGTGTTAATACATTACCAATGATAGTTAGTTATACCAAGAGATTGTGAGGAAAAAATGGATGAGAGATGCTCATAATCCTAATATTGACATGAAAAAGGGATTGAGATGTAACTTGTACATGGGAATACGGATCTCCAAAGGTGGTGTTCCTTAAGTCTATGCCCCAACACTTTGGAAGGGAAAGAACAATAGCAGAAAGCTGATTAATGCGGGAAGCTTTTGGAAAATATTGATAAAAATGAAGGCTAATCAATGCGAGAAACATTCTAGATGCCATAATAACAAAGTAGCCATACTTCAAGGGGATGTTATACTTTATACATAATATAGATGACAAGATTAATATGACATCCGTCCTTCAAGAGATCAGTCTATCTCTTTTGATTTTGATTTGTATGTTTTTTTTTTTTTTTTTTGCATGGGCAACTGTCCTTCGAGGATATGTCTATTTTTGATAACTTTGATTTTCCTGTTGTATATATGAATTTTAGCTTTACATGGGGAGAGTTGGGGATAGAAAAGTAGACCACTTAGGAGGGGATAATGAATTTACAAGATACACTCCAGGACCCTTTGCAAGGTTGTAATAGGAGAATAAGAAGGTGATTGATGTAATGGTTATGGGGTCATATCAAAGTAGTGAAGGTAAACTGCATAATTTAGATCATTATGATGACAAATGGAAGGGGCTACTGAGATGGCGAGAATAATAATATAAGGATGTAACTAAGTTCTCATTAGTAGATATGCTAACAGTAGACTAGTCACAAGTGCAATGCATTAAGAGGTTATGTCTCTGGTTTACCACCAAGAGAGGGAAGACATTGAAGTTGCAATAAGATGAGATGATAGACAAGAAGGAAATAAAACTATGTCCTAAAGGAAATGAACATATGACCACAATGGTGGATTTAGATGAAAATAAATGATGCCCCAAGAGAGACATAAACATAGAAGGAAAATCATGGCCTCAAAGGAGGACTTGATGAAATAAACAGTGTCCCAAAAGAGACACAAATATAGCCACAATGGTGGACTTGATGAAATAGATGGTGCCCCAAAAGAGACACAAATATGGCCACAATGGTGGACTTGATAAAAAAGGGCCCTCAATGGAGAGACAAACATGGCCTCAAAAGAGGATTTTGATGAAAAATATGGTACCCCAAAAGGGGCATAAACATGGCCACAATGGTGGACTTAAAATGAGTGAGGATTTGGGTAGAAATAGTTTAAATTGGATGAATGTGAAGAAGGTAAACAAAACAATGTCAAAGAGTGAAGTCTCCTAGTGACAAGGGATTTGTACGGATGATGTGCTCAAGGGTGAGGGAAGGTTGTTCCCCTAATGAGTTAAATGTGAAGGAGTTAAAGGATGTCGAAAGAGTTTAGATGAGATTGTTTTAGATTTGGATGGGATAAATGATTGGAGACCATAAGTGGGCTTATTAAGATAAGCGATATTGATGAAAAATGGAGGACCTTCCTTAGGAGGAATGTCATGTGTAGGAGGGATGTTAAGGGATGATGTGGATGGAGGAATCATGGGAGACCCGACAGATGGGATATGAATTGGATTCAAGGTAGATGGAGAAGGAACTTTCCCCTAAATGAGGAAATCATCTTTCTCAATAAGATTGTGGATGATTGTTTGAAATGCCTTACAATGTTTGATGTCATGGCCCGAGGTACGATGATAAGCACAACTACAATTAGGATTGAACCATGATGGCTTGTGACCATAGGGATTAAAGGCTTTAATGGGAGGAAGTGTGATTGTAGATATTCTAGTTAAATTTCAAAGGATATCTGCGTAAGACCTCATTGAATTGTCATGGGGAAGGTAACTCTTGTGGGTTTTGATAGGATATCTCAGCTTGGAGTTAGGAGAAAAAGGGGATGTAGATTAGATGAGTAAATTTCATGTTTTGGAGGAAAAATCAAATTTGGTTGAAGGAGTGTATTTTTGGATGAGGATCGATTGTTGCAAGATGTTGTAGATGGAGAGATTGATCCTAAAATAGATGTTATGGCATTGGATTATTGAGAAGAGGAAAACACGAATGTTTTCGAGGATGCATAGGGGACTGCATCGAGGATTTTTCCCCCTAGCCTTAGAATTCAACCGAGAATATTTATTCCTAGTAGGGATGATAATAATTTCAATGGAGGATTTAATAGCGGTGGTGTGTTTATTAAAGGAGGAAGTGTCTTAAAACAAGACAAGGATGTTAATGGAGAGATAAGTGTTTGTATTATGTGATTAATGATATCTATTGTGAGATGTGGATTATTTCAGTTTTGGCGAGGAAAGAATTGATTTTGTACAAGGAGAGGGTAAATCATCTTTATTTGATTTAGGTGGATGTGTTGGTTAAGTAGATGATCCAAAGGGTATCTTTGATAGGGTTACTGAGATCGAGAGGATTTATTTAGTGGACAAACAAATTAGGAAAAGAGTATTGGGGTAGGCCCGGGTGATGCGGACATGGGTGAATATATAAGTAAAGATGTCAAGGTAGGCATAGATGGATTTTTGATATGTTAGATATAGGTTTTGTTGGCATAGATAAAGATGTAGGAATTTTTGGAAGATTTGGAGATGTGGGTGGTGTGATAACCTACGGAGTATACCTTATGGGTATGGGTAATGCAAAAATACAAGATCATTTTCAAATGTAGAAGTAGAAGAGACCGGTTGTTTCATAAATGTTTCTAGGGGTAAGAATGATATGTTTTCTAAGGGGGTTGATGTTGGAGGTAGGGTTGTAAGGGTGCATATAGTAGAACTAAGTTTTGTTGGGATGGTTGTGAGTAATGTAGGTGTAGTAACAGGTGTATTTGAGGCATATGTGGGTGAAGGAGTAGGTGTGAGATATTTAGGGATATGTGTGGATATGAGTGGGGCAAAAATAAGTGCTAATGTTAAATCTAATGTGGTAGATTGGGGCATGTTTGAAGTGGTGGAAGTGGATGGTATAGTTGAATTTTATGTGGATGTGACAAGGAGAGGAGAAAGTGTAGGTTCAGGACAGGTAGTGCAAGTTGATGTAGGTGTGACAGGTTTTGAATAAGAGGTGGGAATACTGTCCACTTTGTGGGAACATGCGGAGTTGGTGATAAGATAAGATCTTGACTGACAGTGTCAATCATATAAGCATTTGATAGTTGAGATGTAAAGAGGGTGACGTGATTTCTTGGTGGTCGATTAGTTTACATCGTGGAGCTATCAATTTGGATATCCTATTGATTTATGAGTTGTTGAAATGATCTTTGAAGGAATGAATTTCTCAATGTCATGACCTTTTACTCGATGATATTTACAATATTGGGCTTCATGATACCAAATAGGCTTGGCTTGTGAGTTTTCCACAGGTCGTATGGGAGGAAGTTGGATGGAGTTTACAATAATCAATTTATCAAATATAGAACTATATGATTCTCCTAAGGGAGTGTAGTTGGCTATTGATTGAGGGGATTGTTGTTGAGACCATGTGTTTGATGTAGATGTTGATGAGGGTTTAATGACCACAGTGTTGGCTGCAGCCTTAAACTTGTCATGTGTGAATGGTTTAGTAGATTCAACTTTAGGTTTGGCTGATCTGAGTTTGAGATGACCCTGCTCAATGGCATGGGTTTCAAGTTTGCGAGCCATTGTGAAAGCTTCATCAAAGGTTCAAAATGATTGGATCTGAAAAGTGGATGATATATGTTTTACACACAAACACGAGAATAATTTGATGAGTTCGGTTTGCGGGAGTGAAGGATATTTGGTTTATAACACCATGCCATCATGTGACAAAGTCAGCGATGGGATTTTTTTCAAACATTCAAATGGTATATAGATCATCAATAGTGGTTTTGCATGCGATATTAATAGAAAATTGTTCTAAGAATAACTGTGCAAGTTGAGTGAAAGAGAATAAGGAATGTTGTGGGATATTGTTGTACCAGTCTAACTCGAGACCGGACAAAGACATGGGGAAAGTGCGAAGAAGTAGATCATGATCATGCACAATAAGACAACATGCATGTTTAAATGTGAGGAGATTTTTTTGGGGATCTTCCTTGTTGTTGAACTTATTAAATGTAGGAAGTTTCCAATGAGGAGGGTAGGGTTTGATTGGAATCGACGGATGAATCGGTTCATTACAGATTTGTTCATAGGATAAGGTGTTCTTGGGTGCTACGGTAAGGGTTTCTAAACTGGCTAACTAATTCATCAAAGCATGAATAGGATCATTTGACGTGATGTTAGGTTGAGATTGGATTGGTTGTGTGGTTTGAAACGTAGTGTGATAAGGTAGATGATGCGTTTTTGGATGTATGGGCATTTGGTGAAGTATCTAAGAAGATGGCTAATAAGTTTGTGGATAGGATGTTTGTGGAATGGTTTGATAAGACAATTGATTAATTTTTTGATATGTAGGTGTGTGGGGAACTATTTGGTAAGGATTAACATGTGTCATGGGTTGAGATTGTTGCATAGGCTGAATTTGGACATTAGGGACATGATGTGTTTGTTGAAATAGGGTAGGTTGTTGTGGTAAATGGTAAGCGGGGATATGTGTGTTAAGATTTTGAGATGGTTGGAGCATACGATAGGTAGGAATGTAAGTGTGAAGAGGTTGAGATGGCTGAATGGACATATTAATGGGAGGTGGGTGAAATGTGATCCACCAATTTAGGAGATTGGGAGGATTGAGAGATTGTAGGATATTTTTTGAGTAAGAAGTCATATATGGGGTTAGGAGGAGGCCCAAGTGTCTCGAGAGGAACAAGATATGGTGGTGTGATCTATTTAGGAAGACTGGCTTGACAAGGGATATGAGGGTTGGTGTCAAGGTGGGGACAATTTTGGATGACATGGTTCTCATGAGGTGATACCATGGAGACCGGAGGTTGGGTGATTGATGGCGTGGTTTTGGGTTTAGTATCTTGTTTGGTGATATTATCGGAAGAAGTAATATCATTGGATAGAGCAAATTGTTGTTTTTCTCGATTTGAGAGAGAGCGACAATAGGTGTGGAATAGAGAAACATTTGTTTATGTATTTTGTTGACAAACAAATCAAGAAAAATATTTTTTATCATCATGATTAATTTCAAGTTTGTAAAAGTAAAATGGATAATGAAGGTACCTAAATAAGTCTAAGGATGGTTTCGAGATAGTTTTGGATTGGGAGATGTCGAGAGGCAGATTGCATGTTAGGTGTTTAAGTACCAATCAGTTAACCAGGTGAGAATTGTTTTGATGTGTTAATTATGTTTGTGCAGTCTCATGCAGTGTGTGATAAGTGAAATACAAAAGTTAAACCCCTTAACTAGGTTATGTAAGCAAGCTAGATGCAAAAGGTTCATTTTAGACCAAAATGTAATGTGACATTTGATGTAGATAGTCACTTAGAAAAGGGAAAGTTTAATGCAAAAAAGAGAAAATAGAGAAAAATGAGAAAAACCTAGAGAACACTTTTCCTTGTTATTTAATTGCATGTGATAATGACATATTTTTAAAGTGCTAGTTAGTGGCTGAAATGACCAGGTACCCTAAAATGGCATCATTTACGATTGCGGATGAGGCCAGTGAAAATGATGTGTTTTAAGTTTTGTAAAATGGTCTTTGATTGTGAAATTTTAGTGGCCACAAGGTCGTAGATATTACCCTACAAAAAGAAACAAAGGCTATTAGTTGATATTGTTAAGAAAAATGATATAAATGTCGTAAATAGTTTGCTTATAAAAAGTACCCTCGTAAAAAAGAATTATAAAAATAAAAATAACTAATATAATAGATTAATAAAACATGAAACGTTCTTATTCAAATTATTAAATAAAATTGATACAAATCATTAAATAAAATTGGCACAAATAATTAAATAAAATTAATACAAATTATAAAATTGATACAAATTATTAAAGAAAATGAATGATACAATGACGAAATGTGGACTTTAGGAGGATACGACAAAACGTGGGTAGGGAGAAGATACTTTTAGGGCAATGATGTGGACTTTGAGAGAAAAAAAGATGAAAGGTGATTAAGAAATGTAGACTTTGGAATTGAAAATGTAGAATACTTTAGGAAAGATAACAAACCAAACAAAATAAAAATAAAATTTGGATGTATTAGGAAGGAATATTGTATTTGGATATTCAATTTCTTCACATGAAGAGTCGTGATGATCATATGTGGTTAATAGAGGTGGTCCGCCAATGTAGGAGAGATAGGGTTGGTGGATAAAGTTGGAGATGGTTGGGGTGATCTCAATGGATTCGATAAACTAGACGAAGAAAGAGTAATTATGTTTACACAAGAAAGATAGTCCAAAAGAGTTATGTGAAGTAGTTGAATGTGGAGGAAAGTTGATGGTAGTGTTGCCTATATTTCAAAGAAACATAGATCACGATGGTGCAAAAGTTGAGGATGAGGAGAACTCCGGCTTTAACACACAAGATTCTTCGCAGAAATACTTCAAAGCATTTGTCAAGCTCTTTCTAAACTTTGAGAAATCATGACCTCTTCCCTTTCCCGAGTAAATGAGCTAAAATAGACCACTATGCAGAAGTTGTGAGGAGGATTGGATGAACGTGTGGATGTGGGTGTCGAATTTAGGTGGATCTAAATACCCATATTGGAGCATGATAATCCATTCCCATATCCATATGTTATATACAAGATAATCCCATTGATGTAGTCTTTTTGGTTGTTTTTTATTTGTTCGCATGGAGTGAGGTGAGAGAATAGGTTTGTATGGGAGATAAGAATATGGAGAAGGAAGTAGAGCTATGTGGGACAAGTTGAGTGGAAGAGAGATGGAGCAGTGGAGAGGTAAGATGGAAGTTGGGTATGTGGGAGTTGGGAAGGAAGGAAGAATGATGGGTGTAGGATTATGGCTCGGCCATGGTGGTGATATCGAAGCTACGTGGAGTCAAGAATGGTGCAATGGATTTGACAAGCCTAACCCACAACTTTCGTTAATTTAAAAACAAGATGAAAATAGTTGGATGTATCAAACACTAGAATCTTGTAAAATTGTATAGATATTCATTCTCTGCGTATATGAAGATTATGAGGTAATAATAAAAAACAAAATAGTGAGCGATATTCTAACCAATTTCAAATAAAAGAGTGGAAATATCCATGAGGAGAGGGAGGGTTTGTGTGGGGATATAATGTAGTGTGGTTAGAAAGAGATGTGGGAGGTGTAGAGAAAGTTGTATGAGGGGATTTGTTTAGAATAGATCGAGATAGGTTCTCGGGGATGTTGGGAGGTCGACGAGATGGCTCACCGAGGCCGGGACTGTGGGAAAGGAGCGGAGGAGGTGTGGTGAAGGATTCATGGAGGGAGGAAAGGAGAGAGATCGATGAAGGAGGAAGAGAATGGCTCGGTGGAGAGGAGGAAAATGGCTCGGTGGAGAGGGATGAATCAGTTCAAGAAAGAGATGTGGGAGATGAGATAGGTGGAGGGTTTGTGTGGGTTGAGAGTTGTAGGGGTGAGCTGAGTGGCTCGGTTGAAAGGGAAGAGAGATGGTGAGGGAGTATTGGGAGGATGGCGGTGAAGTGGCAAGTTGGACTTGGGGACGAAGAGTTTCTCAGGAGTTGGATAGAGAAAATGATGAACGTGTAAGTGAGTGGAGAGATAAGGGATTAACTCGGATGGTGAAAGATTCGAGGAGAGGTGGTTAGAAGGGAGATCGTGTGGTGAGGGGAATGGCGATGGAATAAGGGAAGTGGAGAGATCAGCGTGTGGGGTTGTGTAAGAAATTAGCTTGTTCGGTGAGGAAAGTAGTGGATAGGTGGGTAGGGATCTCGGCGGTGAGGTGGATAAGAGCTCGAATAGGAAAAAGTGAAATGGAAGCTTGTGGGGAGTGAAAAAGGTGTAGTGAAGGAGTCATGGGGACAGAGTGGTGAGAGGTGGATGGTAGAGCGGGATAATATTATATTGTGGTTTTTTTATTTCCTTTTTTTTAAAGTATAAATTACATTTATTTATTATTTATTATTATTAATTAATTGTTTTATAGCAACAACAATAAAACTATTGATCAATTATAAACCACCAAATAAAAATACTTTTCCAAATAAAAAAACCACGTACCTCATGATGGAGAAAGATGAAAAAGTGTAAGTAACATGCCAAACAGACAAAGATAATACTAAATCCCGTGAACAGGTGAGTCAAAAAATGAAAGATGCGAAATATATATCACGTGATGAAAACTAGGTGAGTAAGGTTAATTTCAGATTCATTTCCCATGCGGGTAGATTTCAACAAAAAAATAAGAGCATGTACCTCCTGGTGATTTCAATGTGTGACTGAACTGAACTGAAAAAAATAAATACTAAGATATTACAAGCAAGTTAGAAAATATGAGGAAAATAACAAATAAAATGACCAGATATAGGATTTGGTCCCACCGTGCGTGCCAAATGTTGTACAGGAAACTTCGTTCTCACGTGGGTGAAGGCGATCTTTGGAAGCCACCAACTTCGAATAATGGAGGGCTTAGAACCTCAGATGTATATGTGTATCGATGGGCACAAAGAAGATAGATGTATGATATAAAGAAGCTAGATCTATAAAACTGAAACAAATAAGATTAGATAAAAATATGCGGGGGTTTCCCGGACAGTGCCAGTTCTAAGAGGATTTTAACTCCCTTGGAGGATGTCAACCCCCATGTCCAGAAAGATAATGATAAAATACAAGATAAACAGATAACATGCAAGCTAATGAACAAAGGAACCTGATGCTGTAGGTATGTAGATGATGCTCTTGATCTGATCCAAACACAACGTGCAACAAGAACCATGCTACGTGAACTAACAAATCATGAGTAGAGTATTGTGGGGATTATAGTGTCATTACCAGGGCACCATGAGAATATAATGATAAATAAGAAGCTTAGAATTCAAAACAACATTTTCCTAGAGTTTCCAACTTATTTCCTTCTCTTCCTTTTTTTTAGGTCGGTCTAGGTCCTTTGAAATATGGGGAAAACCCATATTTATAGCTTGGAGGTGAGGTTAGATTGGGGTTAACAAGTAACCAAGGTTGGGTAGAGTAACTCGAGTTAAGAGGTATGATGTGATCATGTGGGGCCCACGGTTTGACTTATTAGATGGAGTGGGGAGCATGATTGACATGGTAGGTGAGATAAAATATTCCATATTTTGAATTTAAGAAAGGGGTGTCGGATGGGTATATTAATACCCATGAATTGAATAATTTGTGAGAGATGGGAGATAATGCCAAAATTCTAATTATCAAATGGGTCCACATGGAGCCCATTTGATAATTAATTAAATAAGGTGAGTAAATGGATGGGATTTATTTAAATTTAAGAAAAAGAAAAGTGAGAGTGAGAAGTGAATGGATGTGAGATGACGGAGGGGCACTATACCAAAATTGGTGTTTATAGTATTCTTTGACAAATGAGTCATCCCACCATGTGTAATATGTGATTGCCCACCATAAACACGAAAGTTCCTCCATGCACGACATTGAACGCACTCCAGTGGATACTTTCCCTTGGATTCAAGATCTGATTGGGAGTGAGTCAAGGACATCACAGAAGCATCAACACCTGATTTTGGAGCTATCTCAAATATCATAAAATCTAAGTGAGGTAAGAAGGAACATGTAGCCTCTCGTTTCTTCAATGGAGCTTCTGTGACCAATATGTAGATATTTTTGACCAAAGGTTATAAAACCTATGGAAGAAATGACTCGGGTGATTACAATATGAAAAGGATTTCATTGGGTCAAGCTATGCATGAGGGTGATGCACACATGTTCAAGGAATTTTATTTATGCATGATTTATTGAAATGAGGATTATAAGTAAACATTGGAAAAATTGGAAGAACATGTGAGAACTCTCACTAATTATGTGCAATCATTCTTGGATCCTAGTGTAGTTTTACCTACACCCATGGAAGCCATCACAAACTATCAGTAGCTTTGACCCCAAAACAATCAATAAATCTCAAGGTTACTCAATGCAAGGAAGGGCTAATGACATGTGGGTTTGAAATATCCTTGAGAAAGGAAAAAACATTGTTTCCAGAGATTCACTCATTGTTCAAGTTTTCCCTCATCACCACTTCTAAAGTGAAAATGACTAAGGAGGATATTGAGAAGGAGAAATCCCATTGGTGTCAAAAATGAGCAATCTTGATTCTCATTTATTGGTGAGTAAATATGTGTTCACTACCATAAATGATAACTTATCTCCTATCTAGTCTCACATGATGAGTGCTCGATATGACATGTTGAATGATGTTATCTCTGAGCTTGATTCTTGTGAAGATATTGCATCACAGATTTTGGAAAGTATCAACAATAGTGTGCAAAATTTTGGGTCACCTTCAATCAGTGAAAATTCATCGAGTGGAATATATTTTGAAATCATTCTAGGAATAATTAAAAAAATACGTGGGATATCCCTTCTTGTTAAAATAACATACTTTGGAGTCTCTCACAGAAATCATATTTTTAATTTCTAATATTGTGAAGGATAGTCAAGTTTTCTTCAACCAATATAAGAAAATCAACAAAGATGTTTCTAAAACTTGGATCAATGCTTTGATTTTTGTTCATATTCCATAAGTAGAAAAAGTGGCACCTGCGGCAGCCCACTTTAGTAAGGAATAAAATGGTGAATAAATCCTTCCCGGAGTACTCCAACAAGGTTCTACAATAGTTAGTTCTTCATTAGCGAGGCTTTGTCTTCATTAGAATGATCATCTCTTATCTTCTTCCTTCCTCCTTCCTTCTCTCTCCATGTTCTAATTCTTCATTAAGGAGGTACTTTTCACTATTTTGTCTTATTCACTTAAGTGACCTATAGTCTAACATTGTAATGAGTTATTTTCAATTAATGAGAAAAGGCTCACTTTTGTTTCCTAGGAATATGAAAGGTCACAAGTGATGAGGGGAAGTGAAAATTCATGTGGGGGTAGATGAAAATACTTGTGTAAGGCTATAAATTGGAATGGCTTCTCCATTCCAAATGGTTTTCAATTGTGAGTTTCTAGTAGATATATTTACACTACTAAATACAAGAAAGTGTAGACACCCCAAAATTACATACATGTTCCCAATGGGTCCTCATTTATTCATATCACGTATTTACGATTGATTAATTAAATTAATTAATTCATGAACATTCACCTTTTGGGATTAATTAAATTAGTTCATAACACACCTTATCTTATTTAATTGTTGTTTATTAATTAAATGGTTAAATAATTAACTCAAACATTGTAGCTAATTAAATTAGTTACTTAATTATAAAATACACCTATTTTCCTAGTCAAACTACCACTTAGATTGCATTTGGATCCCACTTGGACTCCACTTGGACTACACTTTTGGAATCCTAGAAAAGTGGGGGAATGAAATTGCACGTATAACCACCTTCTCGGATGTAACTACTACCAACAAAATAATCATTACCCCTTCAAACTTGTAATTACATAGACTAAGTCTACTTACTATTTTAGTTGATTATAATTATTATCCTTGAGCCCATTCAAAATAAGATCGCCTTCTCATGGCCTCACCCTTAGCTCTAAAAATTAGGCCATTCCTTTCCAATAATCCTTCCTAAAGAATCCTTGGAATCTTTGAGAAAATATTAGCCAAATTCTACCAATTTAACATCTGCATCCTTTTGTTTTGAATTTCATGGTATTTTCATTCATCCTTTATAGAATTAATCAAGAACACTATTGGAGCTCAAACATGCATATGTCTCGGATCAGTTGAACCGAGTCATTGAGGAACAATGTGATCATTTCCAAGTTGTGGGACCTTATGCGCTTGAGACAAACCTCTAGAGAAGGTTGCTTCCTCTACCTATTTATATTTCTACTGCTACTCGTAATGCTAAAATGGAAATCCTAAGTTAAACATGCAAAGGGACCATAATTAGATGGATATGCAGAAAGGGAAAACTAATCTAAGGGAGGTGATAACAACGAAAAGGAGGTTAAACATGATCATCTTTGAGAAAACACGAGGAGAATACGCAGAGAAAGGCTAAACATGTGTAGCACAAATCATAACGTATTCACACAATCATTTTCATGGGACACAATTAGAAAAGGAGATACAAGGGATACGTGAAGACACAACATAAGGGAAAGGCAAGAAAGAAGAATAAAAATAGGTTAAGGCAGAAGGTAGCCACAAAACAATGCTTCTATTACTTCCAGAAATGCACAGTCTATTACAATGGCATATGAGGTTGATATCCACATGAAAAGACCATATCTAAAGGTCTGTAACTAAAAATACAAGGAAATACCTATACAAACAGAAAGATTTCAACCCTTTACAATGTGAAATGCTCTTACATTTATAGAAGAATGAATGAGAGAAGATGAGG
The DNA here is from genome assembly GCA_018340775.1 of Taxus wallichiana var. yunnanensis. NCBI lineage: Eukaryota > Viridiplantae > Streptophyta > Pinopsida > Cupressales > Taxaceae > Taxus > Taxus wallichiana. The sequence continues at coordinate 616,620,148 of CM031235.1, forward strand.
AGAAAGGAGGAAAATCAGATTTGAATCTTCAACCACTAACAAACAATAATGAATGCCTACAAATCCACCTATAAATCCATCAAATGCACTTTACCATGATTGTTTGGTGTGTAGGAGAATGAAGGAGGAAATATTTGACTCAAATCAGGTGGTTGGAGTGATCATATCCTACATTAATGGTGTGAGGATGATTTCTTACATCCCACCTATCTTATCCCGCCAAAATTTGAAATTAAGTGATCTAGAGTGTAGCCCACGTCGCAGCTATCCAATAAGACAAAAAGTGCCCAAATCTAATTTCGTAGGATAAGTTATGGTGATCTAAAGTCTACAGTCAAACTCACATGTGGTGCATGTTGATTTGTTATAAGGATTCAATGCCTTGTTGGTGCGCTTTGATAAGTTGTGTGCGATACACTTATTCTAATAGGATGCCATGTGTCGGTTTGATCTGTAAACTTGAGATCACCATAACTTCTGCTACAAAAATCATATTTGGAAACTTTAATATTTTTTATAGCTACGACGTGGATATACACTCCGAGATCACTTAAGTTTTAATTTTGATGGGATTAGGTAGGTGAGAAGAAGGAAAGCATCCCTTATGCCAATAATGCAAGATCTAATCACTTTAACCACCTAATTTGATTTAAATCTCACCTCCTGCCTTATCATACATGCCAAACAGTCATGGGGAAGAACATTTGATGTATTTGAACATGGATTTGTAGGCATTTAGTGTTGGTTGTTGGTAGTTAAAGATTCAAGTCTTATTTTCCTCTTTTTTCCCTCCTCTTCTCTCATTAATTCTTCTATAAATGTAATATCATTGCTCATTGTAAAGGGTTGGAATCTTTCAGTTTGTATAGGTATTGCCTTGCATTTTGAGTTATAGACCTTTAGATCTAGTCTTTGCATGTGGATATCAGCCTCATATGCCATTGTAATAGACTGTACATTTTTGGAAGTAATAGAAGCATTGTTTTGTGGCTGCCTTTTTCCTAAACTTGTTTTTATTCTTCTTTCTTGCATTTCCCTTACGTTGTGTGCTTATTGTGTCTTCTAACATCCCTTACATCTCCTTTAATGAGTGTGTCCCATGAAAATTATTGTGTGAATGCATTCTGATCTATGCTACACATATCTAGCCGTTATCTGCACATTCTCCTTCATGTTCACTCAAATATGATCACGTTCAACCCCCTTATTTCTGGTGATATCTCCTCCCTTAGATTATTTTCCCTTCCTGCATATCCTTCTAACTCTTTTCCCTTGGCATGATTAACTTAGGATTTCCATTTTAACATTAGAAGTAGCAGATAGCAGAGAAATAGGTAAAGGAATTAGCCTTCTCTGAAGGTCTATCTCAAGCACGAAATTTCCCACAACTTGGAGACAATCCCATTATTACCTCAATGACTCAGTTCAAACTGATTTGAGATGGGTGCAAGTTTGAGCTCCAACAGCTTCTTGCACACTCGGTGGGATCAAGCATTAAAAGCTTAAATTTAAGCACTACTAAGTTCTATTATGTGACTTAAAATTTTCCATCCTTTAGAGGCTTGTTGTAACACATTTGGTGACTCCCAACACTCATATTTACTATTTCTAGAAATCTATGCATCTTTCATGAGAAGAGTGCATTGCAGACAAAGTGTGGTAGCTGAAGAGTCCTTTGAATACCTCTAATTATATCTAAGAAGAAAATGTATCGAATTACAACGTACACATCTCCATCTCCACCCCTCGTGTAATTTCCACTCCTACCCTTAGTAGATCTCCTACACAACTTGTTATGACAACCCCACCACCTCCAAGAAAATTTGCTAACTTTACTAGCATAATTTCTCTTCATCTCAATATGCAACATGCTATGCTAGTAGCCACGCTCAAAATTATTTATACTTCACCTATGAAAATTAGGTCACCCCTATTGAGCACATATAGGATGTAGCTAATGTGTTCTCTGTCTATATGGTCACACATGATGATGTACCAGTTAGGTTGCTTGTGGCTTTGCTTAAGGGAAAAGAACTTAAATGGTACAAAATCTTGAGACCTACATCTATTACTAGCTAGGATAATCTTGGAACAACTCTTTGTAATTACTTTGAAGATAAGTCAGATCACCTTTCCTTGGTGGAGAAAATGTTCACAACAAAGTGGACACCCAATGCGTAGGTGACTGATTTTAATATCAAGTTTTAGAAGACATGGGACACCTAAAGTGGTAAGGCCTATAACCTTGTATATTTTCATGTATTATCTAAGGGATCCGAATAGTGACATCTTAGTCATGTCTCAGTCCATGAGAGGTAAAACCTTACTTGTTGCTTAAAATATTGCAATAAGGGCAGAAAATAGTCTCATTCAAGCATAAAAGTTAGCTCCCGGGTAGCTCATGCCCTTATTCCCATAAATGCCTCATGTGCCCTTGCACTTTTATTTCTCCTGTTCCCCAAGAAGAGTGCTCAATCTACTACATCCACATCTTATTATCCTGTAGAAAAAGGAGGATGAATAAATAAAATCCATGATTAGAAACTTGTCCAATAAAGTTATATCATTAGAGAAGCATAGGTGCAAGTCTTCAGAAATAATTCTAATCAAGGATATAACCAAATCCATCAACCATTCAAAAATCAATATGAAAATTAGAGATATGGGCAGAACTAGAAAAATGATAGATGGCATTATAATACAAACCTCCCATTGCAAGTAGTTCCTATTACGCAGCTCTCTTCCAAAGGCCCAACACAAACCAAACACTAGTTTTAGTTTAGAAAAATATGGTGCAAGATTCAAAATGGTGTTTTCCTTACAATATGCCTCACACTTAGAATCACTATGCTAATGTTGTGCGTGCAACCTTACAAGATTCATGTTGTTCACAATCATGAACCTTCCATAAGTGAAAACAATCATAAGAATCAAGAAATACTAGAAGTTCCTCAGCCAACCTTATGTTCTTTGGTGCCAAATACTTTTGTGTGATTAATCAAGTTGTAGATGACACAAATATTCCATGTACCTAGGTTGCTGATAACACAAGGTACAAGAAAATAATGCTCAAGTATAGTGTGCAACCTTCAGCTTCTTGAAACATGAATCGATCCTCAAAATAAAAGAGACACAAATAAGTCACCCAACACTCATAGAGCAGAATTTCCTATACACAAAATTCAACACAAATTTCTTACAAAAGTAGGGTGCGCCCCTCCTTTAGTAGGTCAATCCTCTATGCAAACTAAGGCTCCTACCTCTGCACCTCAAATGCATAATTCAATGGGCCTCACATTAAACATTTTGGACTAAATGAAGAAGAAAAATGTGAATGTCACAATGTTGGATGCCTTAGCCATTCCATCGTAGTGTGACCTATTACATGAAGCTCTAGTGTAACTTCTACACATTGATCGAGTTATTAAAATTTCTCATGATGCTATCAATATATTTCAAGAAGAGGAGAAACAAGCAAGTAAGGTTATTAAAACGCCACCCTTTTATATGTCCTTGATCATAGGTAATACCATTTTCCACAATTTTATGATTGGCTTAGGTGCTAGTACTTCACAGTATGCCTAAGAAAATTGTTGATGTCCTAGGTATTAAGTACAACCCATGCCTAAAGGAGTCTTACAACTTGACGGATAATTTTTCACCACTCTAGGAGTTATCAAAGACCTTGAGTTAACCCTTCATGCATGTTCAAGCATCACCATAACTCAAGATGTGTTAATCATTGACCTACCACCCTTGTTTTCCTTGTTTCAATAAAGATATTTCATTGCTAAAGTGGGTGGTTACTTGTATTTTGATTCATCCCATATGTTAATAAGAACAAGGTATGGTACCTGGTTTACCATACAAGTTGAGACAATATTTTCCTATTATGTTGAGTCATAGGACCCATCCCCTCTCCAAGATAACTGCCTAATCCAGGAAGTCCAAGAAAAAGTTTTAGAAGGGAAGCCTCTTCCCCGTCTAGTACCTAATTTATTGCTAGAGGAGTGGTAGCGAGGAATCACAAATTTTATCCATATGCTGAGGAGCTTGAGGCCTTTGAAACTGGGATTGGTACTCATTGCATCCTATAGGAAGAAGTTGTAATTCCGCATGCGCTCAAGAAAAATGAAGAAAATTTTGGTCTATGGAAGTTGTACTTCGATGGTTTTAGAAGAAGAAATGGTGCAGGGCATAGGTGTCGTCTCATTTCTCCTAAGAATGAGAAATTATTCTTTATACACAGGTTGTAATTTGCATACTCCAACAATGTAGCATAATATTAAGCACTTGTGCATGGTCTTCTCATTGATGAGTAGAGACATATTAAGAAGCTACGAGATCTTTGGGGACACAAAAATCATCATCCACCGAGTCAAAAAAAAGTGCACGAAAAGAAATAAGATTCTCAAAGCTTATAAGGATAGAGTTTGGTACCTCCTTGAGAGATTTGATGCTTTGAATTTGTAGGTGGTGCCAAGAAAGATGAATAAATAATTAGATCAGATGGCTACATTTGGTTCACAATTTTCTTCTGCTAAGGAATTTTTCAAAGGAAACATATAGTATGTCAAAATGGTGACTAGGCCATATTTTCCAGGACATTAATACAAGTAGGAAAGTGTTTGATAGTGATGTGAAGATTATCTGGTTCATTCGAATGAAGTTGAGTTCTCTTCAAGCATACAAGCTTAATTGCATGGCATCTATGGTCACCAAGTGATTCAACTTAATAAAAATAAGTTTGCTAAAGGGTTGGTCACACTAGAGTAAATTTTTAGCCCTGATGATGAGTTCAATGGTTAAGAAAAGTATATGTGCATAACACAATAATACTTCTCCCCATTCACTATTGAGTGTGGTAAGGATTTACTGATGAGTAAAGCTTGTGTGCATGATGAGAAACAAGCATTCATCTCTCTATCCCAGAAATACAATGATATATTTACATGGGAATATGAAGACCTCAAAGGATTTGATCCAAGTGTTGTTCAATACTCCATTGACCTTGATCCTAACATCAAGCTCTCCCGAAAAAAAGCATAGGCCAATCAATCTAAGGATACATCCCTTCATGAGGAAATATTTATCTAAACTCATTGAGGAAAAGATAATATTTCCTATCAAGTACTCAACTTGGGTCACAAATATTGTTCTAGTGAGAAATAAGAATGGTGAAGTTAGACTCTGCGTCAATTTCAGAGATTTGAATATTGCATCTTTGAAGGATCACTATCATTTTCCTTCTATGGAGAATATTTTGAAGATTGTGGCTAACGCGTAAAGATTTTCCATTCTAGATGGGTATTATTGCTTTAATCAGATCATGGTCAAGGAAGAGGATCAATTCAAAATGCCATTTACAACCAAATAGGGGACACATGCATATCGAATATGCCCTATGGTTTGTCAAATGCAAGCACAACATTTCAGCATGCCATGGACATTACCTTCAAAGGTTATATCAATGAGTTCATCCTAGTATACTTGGATGAAATAACTATCTTCTAAAAGTAGAATGTAGATCATATGGTGCACTGGAAAAATGTATTTGGGAGATGAAGAGAATTTTGGGTGTCCCTTAACCCTAAGAAGTGTAAATTTTTTGTGGCACAAGGCAAGATTTTATGCCATGTGGTCTCAAAGGATGAAATCACTATTGATCTTGAGTGTGTTTCTACCATCCTTTCTCTCTCTTTTTCGGTGCACAAGAAATCCTTGTAGTCATTTCTATGTAAAATCAATTTTTATGAGGTTCATCCCTAGCTTTATAGGATTGGTAAGGCCCATCGCCCTCATGCTCAAGAAGGACACAACCTTCAGGTGGAAAATATAAGGAAAAGAGAGCTTCAACAAGATCAAGCAAGAAATTACTTGCGCACCAACACCGATTAATCCAGGTTATTCCAAGGATTTCATCCTCTATGCTTATAGAGTTGATGCAAGTGTTGTTTCTATCTTAACTAAAGAAAATGAATAAGGACTGGAGCAGCCACTGGCTTTCTTTAGTCATACATTGAAGGATTACGAATTGAAATATAGTCACATGGAGAAATAGGTCTACACCATCATGTGCATGCTTAATAAATTCAAAATTATTCTCGCCATAAATCATATCAAGGTGTTAGTTTCACACTCTAGTATTAGATACTTCATCATGGGAGCATTCACCTAACCATGACCCCTTTACCCCGCATTCATATTAATTTAATTACTTATAATTGAATTAATGTTCATCCTCACATTATTAATTAATTTAATTACTTTAATTAAGTTAATTTACACATCACCTAGACACCTCACCCTAGACCTATTCCAGGGCATTTAACTCATAGTGACCAAGTCATCACTCTCAGCACTGAGTCATCACTCCCAGTGCTAAGTCACCACTTCACCTAACTAATTAAGACTTATTCCTAAAACCTAATTGGACTTATTTTATGAACTTCATACCTTCTCTCATGTGAACTCCACTTCCCTAAGAAGAATCAATCATAATCACACCAAAAATAGTAAAGATCTACCTATTTTTGGTAAACCTAGACTTTTCCGTCCTAACCGATGTCGGTTATCCATCAACTGACGCCGGTCACCTTAATCATCAGTTACCTTATATAAACTTTGAAAATTATTTACCCAAGTTGTTCATTCAGTGATTGGAGCCTTATTGCATTCAAGTGTGAATCCTCAAGCCCTCCTACATCCAGATGACAAACACACACAACCATAGTGCAAGACAAACATCTGGTTCATCTTTCCAAAGCATTGGAAAACTCACAAGAGCACAAAGGCCATATTGCCATGGCACTGGACTCAAGAATTTCTTCTTCAATCAACCATCAACCATCCTAACTCCTAAGATCTACAAGACATCAAGTAAGTATTTTGATCCTAATAATTTTTCTTATTCCCTTTGTAGATATTTGTTTTCTTTCAATATTTTATTTTCTCTATTTCCTGTACATCACCTTCCTCCCACCAACCCACTATTCAACCATCCCAAGCCTTTTCACTATTCTAAATCTCCTTCTTAGTATCCCCGAGTCTTCTCAGTCATATTACAACCCAAACCATACTAACCTCACTCTTTGTGCAATGACAAAGATCATAAAATATTATTTTTAATAATTTTATGTCAAATTTCCCCCTCGATGCCTATCACCCTAATCGTCATTGGTCTCCCCTCTCTATCGACATCACTCACCAAGCCAATGTCATTCATTGTGTTTTCAGATAACCTTCACCAAACTACCTCTAACATCACCTAAATTCCACCCATACCTTACCAGATACCTCTGTGACCTTACCTAACACCCCTGTGACTTGTCCCAACTAGAAACATACCTTTCCTGATGCTAGATTAGTTTAGATTTCAATACCTTTCTTAATCTAGTTTGTTAGTAACATTTTGAGATACCTAAATCAAAGTGTTAGCAATAGGACATTTATTTCTTGCATTTACTTTCATTAAGTTGATAAAAACATAGGATTGATAGCCATTCAAGGAAGCATCATGCTTCTCAGATCTAGCCTTGCTAGGCAGTCCTCTGACTCTTTTTTATTTAATATTATTTGGTGGTCTTGTTTTGTATCTATAGGTAGTCCTTCCCAGACAAAAAGGAGTTCTCTATAAGAATCTTGGATAAAATTAGTAACACGCGTAATCAACCTACCAACTACATAATAACAGTGTATTCCTTCTTTACCTTTACCTCATCTATTTTATTCCACAATAATTTGGTGAAACAGCTTTGGAGTAACTTGGAGTAAAAGTGGAATTTTAGAATTTAAAGGGTGAGTTAGGACTCCATTCAATTTTTTTGTGATCTTGGTTCAGAGATATTTCCATTGGTATATCAAACTTGAGATTTATATGTGGTATGAAGAAGTTATGACCTCTTCTTTGAGGGTCAAATCTGGAAGATGCTTGATCTTGCAAGGTATTGAATTGTTTCATGAGGTAATGTGATGATTCTAAGTTGTTTTTTATTTTTTAAGGTTTATAAGTGCTTAGAAAACATTTATATGTGTGATCCATTATTTTTTTAAGTGTGCAAGTTTATTTTCATGTGATGTAACAAGTTGAGCTCAAGGTTAGTTATTGAGTCCTAGAAGGCTCAAAAATTAATTTGCAGAGATGGTATTAGTTGAAGGAATTCCAATGGGATTTGGAAGGAGTTATAATATGTTGTGGGAAGAGGATTCAAAGGTATTTCTAGTTATATATGGTTTGTGTCTTGGTGAGTTGATGTGATGGGTCTCTTAGGTCATTTGTGGAGAAAAAGATTGTTTGGATTTCATGAGAGGTTTTCCTAGGTGAAATATTGAAATGATTGAAGCATGATATGGATGGGTTGATGATTTATATAAATTAGAGAGTGAAGAGGGATGAATTATTTTATTTTTAAGGCCTTTATAGGTATTATAAGTGGCAGAAAGGGTGTAAACTAGTCGAGTTTGTAAATCTAGTTTTTGGGTAGCTTGATTAGGTGAAGAGGAAAGTTTTTATGGTTTGAACACTATGATTCAAGAGGTATAAATTTCATGGATGTTATATATAGGTAATTATAATTCCATATAGTGGCTACATTCCATAGTTGAGTTGATATTGGGTGGTCTTGATGCCTAAAGGTGAAGATAGGGTGCTAGAAAAGTTATTTGGTGAAGGATATGAGCCTTTTGGCTTGTGTTATGAATTATTTGATTGGTAAAAGATAATTAATGACCATGTATGATGTTTTTATTCTATATTACACATGTGTAATAAATTTTGGGGCTTGAATAATCATGATTTTTGTGTTAGTAGATTTTACTCATCCTAGTGATGGGGTTTTAATCATGTTTTGTGCAAGATGAGTGGTTTTGGTCATGGATGACCTATATGGGTCATATGTGAACATTATAATTAATTATTTGGGATGTTATTAAGTTTTTTTGGTTTAAATTATGATTAAGGAATGACCTCTCTTGTATTTGAAGGAAGAGAAGCCTATAAAGAAAGTGTTTTGAGTTCATTTTTGAACTAGTGCTCTTGGAGGGAAAAGTGTGACCCAAGTAGAAGTATATTATAGGTATGATGGCATGATTTTAAGGCTTATTAAGCATGTTACAGGTCGAATACTGATTGAGATCATGTGTGCAATGGTTTAGATCTAAGATAAGTCAAAAAAGAAGAATATATAACGAATTGAAGCAATGAGGGTTTGAAGAAAGGTTTGTGAGATGAATAAGAGATCTCCATTAGTTGTGGCAGAAAAAAAATTCAGAGATCATAATATTCAAGTTGTTGAGTTTGTGCTTAGTCATCTTAGGTGGTTTTAGCCTCCTTTTTAGTGGGTTCTTGACTAAATTAGGGGTTGGTGCTCTACTAAACTATGGGATGGTGCTCCTTGTGAAGTTAGTGATTTAATAAATTTATTTGATTTGTGTAATATAAGTAGAGTTTTAGTGGGGTTTCTTCCCTATGAGGGTTTTCCACTTACATATAGTGTTTATTTGTTGTGCATCTTGAATTATGTTTTTGTGAGTCAATGTTTTATATCTTAATAAGAACACGTTGTTATGAATGGTGTATGGAAAACTTAATTGATGAATGTATGGTTTGGTAAATGAAGTAAAAATAATTGGAGGATTTATTTACTCCCCCCTTAGTCCATTGCACTTCCAAAAATTGGTATCAGCGTAGGTCCTTGAGAAGCAAGTCTAGCAACTTGGAGGAGATCCTAAAAGCATAAACAATGGTAAGTCTTCATTTATTGAGGTGCATTAAGAATAAAGAATAAGATGATTGAATCGGTGATTCTTAGCTTGGAATATTAGATCAAGTGTATGGAAATAGAGCATGGTCAAGTTATCAAGGCTTTGGAATCTTAAGTGGAAATTGTGACTAAAACCCTAAGGGATAAAGAAGAATTTTTCTCTAGGTATGAAGAGAAATTAAAACCCTAGAATCTGATTTAGAGAATGCATCTAGTATATTAAGGATGTATAAGAAGTTAGATAAGAGTATTGAAGCTCTTGATGGGATCTTAGAAATACAAAGAGATGCAAATGATAATACAATCCTAGGTTTTAAGGGAAAGTAAAAGGAGAATAATGGTGAAGCTGGTCCAAGTTCTAAATCTGATGAGAAGGTTACTAATTAGGCTGATTTGAGAAGGTATAACCCTATTATAAAACCTAATTCTATGAGTTATGGTTTTTAATTCAATGGTTATTGTTATGTTTTTCATGTTTTTGGTAATAGAGCTAGAGATTGAAAAAGGAAATCTCCTATGAATGATGTAGGTATCTTCAAAGGTGATTTTTTTCATGTTAAGATTTTGGTCATAAGGCCAAGGATTGTGGATGGAATCTAAGTATATATGAATTAAGAAGGAAGAATGGCATTGTGTGTCATGTTCGTGCCCATTTGATCCTCTGTTATATTGCCATCTTTCCCCTTTGGTTTGCATGCTCTAAAACATTTTTCTTCAAAATTGGTGGTCTGCAAAGTTTCCCTTGAGATTGAATGCCTTGAAAAGCTCATAAACTCATTTTTTTTCCCCAATTCAAATGAAATATACATGTATGCCTTACTTTGTGCCCTAAATTTCCAAATCCATGGGCCTATGTTGTTTTTTCCATCTTTCCCAACCTTTGGAGCTCAAAGTTGTTCATTTCATGCATATTTTCCCTAAAAAATCCATCCCCATGGTCGAAAATTGCCTAAAATTTCTTTGCATTTGTTTTTGACCAAAAATCCTTCACCCACAAAGAAAAAAATTGAATTCGGGCATCTCTGGAAAATTCTATGTTTTTGATGGGCATAGGGGTGTCCTTTTCCCATCAAATTAAAGCTCAAACCTCCCCTCATACATGGCCACTTGTGGTTGGACAAGGTTTGGCGGGTTTCTTTGAAAACTTAACGTTTTTTGGTTTTTTGGCAAAATTTAATATTTCCCCATTCTGCAGGTCCCAAAGGAGGGACACGTGTCGCAAGCAGAAACAAGGGCGGATGGGTGGGTCATTTTGTGCCTTAGAGCACTTTGGAAAAGTGCATAGAAATGGAGAAAATCCCCCAAGGCCCACATCCAATCTGAGGAGGACACGTGGTAGGTGGGAATGGAAGGTTGGTAGGGGACTTAGAAGATTTTTGCCTTTTTGGCGAAAAGGGAAAAAGGTTGAGGAAAGGGCCGCAGGTCCACAATGGAGCAAAGGGAGACATGTGGCAGCTTTAGAGCATAGAGTGGGTTGACGGGCCATCGGAGGAAAAAGGAAAATTTTCCCTTTCCTCAAAATGAGTTAGAGTGAGAATTTGAAGTGTTGGCCTGCAAATGAACCACAAGGAGACACGTGGTGGGTCTAGAAAGAAGTGTGGGCACTGGAGGAAAAGGGGAATTTTTTCCCTTTTTGAAAAATGACTTAGAATGGGAATTTGAGGCGTGGCTACATGATGAAGTAGAGGGAGACACGTGGCAGGGATGAAATCAGAGGTGTGGGTCCGCGGAAGTAAAGTGAGAAAATTTCCCTTAGCGAAAAAGGGAGTTAAAATGTGAAATGAGCCCAAAATCCTCAATGATAGAGAAGGTGACATATGTCAAGGATAGAGGCAGAGGTGCGGGCCCATGGGGAAAAAAATGAAAATTTTCCAAATTTCCAAAAAGGTGGAAATGTGCAGAATTGAGCCGCGATCCCAATGGGACCCACCATATGCCACGTGTCAACACCAAATTTCAAGGGCGGAGGGGTGGAGAAAAAGGTCAAAATTTTACATTTTTTCAAAATGTTAAAAATTCAAAAAGTGATCCCAAATCCATTCCCAATCACATTTTTGACACATGGAGGGCTCGATTGAAGGGATAAGGGCAAATCAACAAGAATCTGCATTTTCATTCTCGCCTTGATTTTAGCTCCAGAAGCTTGGAGATGCGAATTTTGCATCAATTTTCATCAAATTTTTGGCAAATTCATGTTGTTTGTGCCTGCAAGGACCAATGCAAGTGGTTTTAGGGATCAATTTGCAGATTTGAGGTGTTTTTGAAATAATTTTTCTCCAGCTAGTCCAAAATGTGAAAGATCAAATCAAGAAGTTGTAGAATAAAATTTTGGAGGGATAAGGATGAAATAATGAAATAAAAGGGGCCTGCATGCTTTACGGATGAAAAACATGCCTCCATAATGGATAATGATGAAGGATTTGTAATGATTCACCTTTTTTGAAACACCTGGAAACTTTTGTTGCAAATATGTTAAATGTCCCTATCTACGAATCATGTTGGAATTTTGTAACAAACTTGATGCTTGGCATATTATTTTCTTGGGAAAGAAGGATCAAATGTAATAGAATGTTATATAATGCATGTTTTTGACATCCAAAATGTTAGAGAAAATTAGAATTTCATGGGAAAATCTAGGAAGAAGCCCATTCTCCGAGAAACTTCCCGAGAACCATTTCTAATTCCTTTTTGATCAGATTTGTATCATGTTGAGTTGGTTTTAGTTGTAAAACCATCAAAAATCTCTGAGATTGTTCTTATAACATTCCCTACTCATAGATTTGATCATTTCTAGATTATTTTGTGTTTTTCTTGGAAAAATTTACATATATTTATGTTTCATAATGTTTTCAATTTGTGTTTCTTACTCCTATTGCAGTCTTTTGTTTAAAATCTCTCTTGATCATACATGGTCTCATTTCTTGTTGATAGTTTAGTGGAATTTGCAATCTCACATTTAGAAGAGATTTCATCTGATAAAGAGATAAACAAAGTTAAAATCACTTTACCTTCCTTGAATTCTGAGATTGTTTGTAAACCTTTGAGTGCACCTTAGGTCATGATAAAATAAATATTTTTGGATCCTTTGTTGGTTCATTTGCTTCAAGATTTTGTGGCAGGTTTTCAAATATTGTGTGGAAGAGTGCAGATTTGGGCCTCCATTTGATGCGCATATCCTGGTTGAAGGATTACCTTAACCCCTTTGAAGCATTCTATTTTTTAGGTCTTACAAATTTCTTGCAAAGGTCCTCAAATAATTTGGTAAATTCTGCTAGTCTTGTCTAAAATATCCCACCAAAATTTAGTCAAAACAACTAATTCTACCCCATACTACCCCGCATTACATTGTGTGTCAACGAAGAATCTAATCCATTTACAAAAATTCACAAGGAAAATCATGATCATACAATGTCTTCAAACTAACCCTTGCCTTGCTTTGAAAATATCTCCATAATCTGGTAGTGACAACTTGTGAAAGTTAAATTTGGAGTGTTGATCATATTTTCCCAAGGCCTTTTCATACTATTTGCACAAATTGAGGGTTATCTTCATCTCCCTCACCATTTGAGGGTTAAAAAATAGGTCCTCTTACCTTGGTTGAAAGGCACAACCTAAAACAGTTAGGACAAGATCAAGTCCTATTTGAGTGCTATCCATATCTCCACAAATCTAAGTGCCAGTTAGATCACATCCCACTACAAAATGACACACATCATGATCTATCTGACTTCAAGCTTCATGCCATATCTCTGATGCTACTTAGACTGAAAAGGAGAACAAATTTGGGTAACAACACTTTTTGGTGCCACTACCAGGGATTGTTTTGAATTCTTGGGAAATAATTTACATTCTGAGATTGATTTACTGATTCATTTCTAGTCCATATCTATTTAGCCCACAACAACACTTTCTCGGCACCATTTTTGTGGACATTCTTAGTTCAATCTGATCCATGTGCATACATATTTGAGATATTTGAATGCATATCAAACCCCGGTAATGTCCTCTTGCAAATTCCGCATGCAAATACATTATTGAAGCATCATTTTATAATCGATTTGTAAGGATTGAGTGAAGATATAAGTTTTTCTGCAATTTTATTAGTTTCCAAAGAGTTGTTGCACTTCATTTGCATTTGTGATTAATAAATTCAAAGAAAGGAAGGTTTGATCTATAAAGTTTGGCAAGATTTTTAGTCTTTGTTAGGTATTTAACAGAGTATTTTAGTTCATTTACACAACTAGGGTGAAAACCCTTAGTGGCGACTCCATGTTATTCGATCTTGATAAATACCGATGTCTTAAGCTTTCTGTCATTTATTTTTGTGTTGCTAATCTCTACAAAACTTGAAGGAAGAAGATCTCTCTTCATTAGAGACTCTAATAAGAAGTTATTTAGAGATTCAAGAAACTCGAGTTGGAAGGGAGAAGATTTTGGAAGGTGGTTTAAGGTCGACATTAGACAAAGATATATGCATTGGTGAGAGAGATTAGCCTTTGGTAGAGGATTATCACTCTTCTTCAAGTGATTCTGATTCAAACAATCCTCTCATAAAATTGTTTACATCAGCTAGTGAAGGTCCTTCACATTGTACACAGTAAGTTCCTTCTTCAATCTACACCTTTGTGTTTTAATTCAAATAAAACTTTCCAAGAAAATTAGCACTTAGAGAATACCAATCTTGTGAACCACATTCTTGAGCCCCAAAGACCTTGCACTCCTCATCAGCTTGTGTCACCCCCAATATCACCTCCACCAAACAATATGGCTCAAAGATAGACCTCCATTTGTTGTTAACACCTTTGGTCCTATAGATTTTAGAGAAATGGATGGTTACCCAAATGCTGTCCCATAAGATGTCAAAAATAGGTTGCCAAAGTTCCAAGGTAACAATGCTATAACTGGTGATCAACATCTCAAAATTTTTGTTAACATGATGAAGGATTTTGAAATAGAGTTTGAAGATGTGTATATTAAATTTTTCATTCATACACTAGAAGAGGATGCTAGGGATTGGTACAAGGCTCTGCTTGATAATTATATTGATTCAAGGACTGAAATGAAGAATGTATTTAGGTTACAATATGGTGACAAGACTGATCCTAGATTTCTCTCGTCGAATTTGAAAATATCAAGAAGAATACCAATGAATCACCCATGACTTCAACACAAGGTTTAACAAAAATTTGAGAAGGCTTCCTATTAGTCCGAGGCCTTGTGATGAGTCTTTTTAATCAAGTATGCCGATGCATTTGATAAAAAGGTAGCCTATTACCTAAGAGACAAGAACCCTACTAATCTAAGACAAGCTTTCACCATGGCACTTCAAATTGAAAACAAAATCAAAGTAATTGGTAAACCTCTCAAGAGAGATCGTGTAAAGCTGATAAACCCTAAAAAACATCAAGCTAACAAGGGTGATGATTTGGAGGAAGTGGTGAAAACTTTGGCAGGGGCTGTCAAAGAGATTTCATACAAGTTGGCAAGAGCTGAGAAGGGAATTGGGTAGAATTCACAAGGTCAGCCAAGAGCACAAAACCATGACAGATTTTCCAATCATCCTAGAGGTGATCAAAGGGAAGATGATAGAGGGAAAGGACCCATGGGATCTAAAAATAGACATCCTCAAGCATGCAAAGGAAGAGTGATACCTGATACCCTAACTACTAGGGTTGCTGTTGTTGAGGAAGTTGTTGATATTGATTGGTGTGATAGGTGTTTTCTGCCCCATCCTCCATGTGAAGTGGACTGATAAGATGGTGAAGCTAATAATGATGATGGAACTAATGATGATATCTACATGGTGGGCTGTTCTTCATGTTCACAAGGAGGAACAACATCTACTGAAGTGATAAGTGCAAGGACAACTGCAACCTTTTGGGATTGCATCAAATGGGTAAAAGTATTTCTTCCCCCTCATACTCTTGAAGTTGATGTAGTGTAAGCTTTTTAAATTCCTAACAATGACTTTGAATACTTAAGAGCTTTGATGATTAAGAAGTATGATGGTGGTATCCCTTTGGAGGAAGATAGACAATTGTTGATGAATGTTGTTGTAGCTCAAGAGAAATACTATAACACTAGAAGCAAAGTTGTTAAGGGAGTTGGGCCTCAAGCCAAACCTAAAATACCCTTACTCACAAGCATTCCTAAAGAAGATTCTAGAAGAGAGGCACCTGCCAAAAGTTTTGCTGTCCCAAACAAAAATATCAGTCCTCCTCATGCCCAAGCTACCAAGAATCCCTTGCCATCTAATGAATATTCTTGTCTCCCTTCTAATGCTGCTTTGCCAAAGAGTGTTCCCTATGACATAGCCCAAGTATTGATCTAAATCAAAGTGAGTGTTCCAATCATTGAGTTTCTTAGGATTCCTGAGTATAAAAAGAGAGCATTTGAGTACTTGGGATTGAAGGAGGAGAAGACTACTCTGAGCAGAAATGTAAATGTTATTGAAACTCCTCCTCAGATCATTGAAGACCTTGAAACACCACCAACATTAGAGGATCTTGGAGAGATAAGGTATACTTGGGGACATCCTTGGTTGATTCCCAATTGAATGTTGATCCATTCTTCACAACTTTTATCATAAAGGATAGACTACTTCACAATTGTATGTTTGATTACGTACATCATGTAATGTCATGCCTCTAGAAATCATGAATGAGTTGGATATGAAAATGAAAACAACCTATGGAAAGTGTATGACCATGGACTCAAGGAAGTTCCGGTAGTTGGTTGTGTGAAGGGTTGGTGGTGCAGTTTGCATCTTATCCCGGGGAATTTAAAATTGGGTGTTGTGATTATTGATTTCCTTGCCAAATGGGGTATGCTATTATTAAGAAAGTGGGATAAAAGTGTTGGAGGGAGTGTCCAAATGGATATGTCTTTTGCCACCATTCCCATTGAGGGTAGCCTTGTCAAACTCTATGGAGAAAAGAAGATGTTTTTTGATTCAATGTTTTATATCTTAATAAGCACACGTTGTCATGAATGGTGTATGGAAAACTTAATTGATGAATGTATGGTTTGGTAAATGAAGTAAAAATCATTGTAGGATTTATTTACCCCCCCTTAGTCCATTGCACTTCCAAAAATTGGTATCGAGTAGGTCCTTAAGAAGCAAGTCTAGCAACTTGGAGGAGATCCTAAAAGTACAAACAATGGTAAGTCTTCATCTATTGAGGATGCAATAAGAATAAAGAATAGTATTACTTGAATCGGTGATTCTTAGCTTGGAACATTAGATCAACTATATGGAAATAAAGCATGGTCAAGCTATCAAGGGTTTGGAATCTTAAGTGGAAATTGTGACTAAAACCCTAAGGGATAAAGAAGAATTTTTCTCTAAGTATGAAGAGAAATTAAAAACCCTAGAATTTGATTTAGAGAATGAATCTAGTATATTGAGGATGTATGAGAAGTTAGATAAGAGTATTGAAGCTCTTGATGGGATCTTAGAAATACAAAGAGATGCAAATGATAAGACAAGCCTAGGTTTTAAGGGAAAGTAAAAGGAGAATAATGGTGAAGCTGGTCCAAGTTCTAAATCTGATGAGAAGGTTACTAAGAAGGATGATTTGAGAAGGTATAATCCTATTATAAAGCCTAATTCTAAGTTATGGTTCTTAATTCAATGGTTATTGTTATGTTTTTCATGTTTTTGGTAATAGAGCTAGAGATTGAAAAAGGAAGTCTCCTATGAATGATGTAGGTATCTTCAAAGGTGATTTTTTTTCATGTTAAGATTTTGGTCATAAGGCCAAGGATTGTGGATGGAATCTAAGTATATATGAATTAAGAAGGAAGAATGGCATTGTGTGTCACAAATGTCACAAACAAGGACACATTTCTAGGTTTTGTTACCAAGTTGAATCTTCAAGAGTTAATACAAGGTTTTGTTGGGCCCTTGAAATAACCAAGTACCTGAGGCACGGAGGGTTGAGGTATGAAGGCACGTGCAAAGGTAAATTTTGGGAATGTGTGAAGGCTCGTGCCTAGGTGAGAGACGGGTTCAGGACTTAGTCAATTTTTGGACTATGGATAAAGTCATATTAAAGGAACACATGAAGAGGTGACCAGATTCAATTATGGATAAAGTTAAGCTATGAATACTTACAGCTCAAGGAAAGCATATTCCTGGGTATCATTACGGTTATCATGAGAGGATTAGGAGTTGTAAAATTGGAGTTAGTTATGGCTAGCTAGCATTTACATGCTGAGGATACTTGAGTAGGGAAAGACATGATGACATTTGGCATGTTCTTGGGTAATGATGAAGTGGTTAGAGGAGATTCCTTCTAGTTCCTTCTTATGTATTATTTTTCATGGCAAGAAGGGTGTGTGTCATAGGAAGAAAATATAATGTATGTACATATGGAGAGTGAGAGATAAGGGAAGCATGGATGTAATCTTTGTAATGAAGCTATTGTAGAGAATATATGGGGACCATGTTGTTGTATTAGCTCCATTCATGGTTTCTTTAATGTATTTGGCTACTGTAATATTGAGAAATTAATACAATGGGAATGTTCTAAATATATGAGTCATGGATCTTGATATTTATATTTTCTTTTATGTTTATGGATCCAAACCCTTATGTTCTTGATGATGCTCATGGTCCAGATATGATTCCCCCATGTATTGTGATGTTCTCATCTATATTATGGTGCATTTATGCTTAGATCTAGTTTCCTTGTTTCTGTCTTAGAATGCATGCAATTATATTTGTGCATTATCCCCCTAATGTTGTTAAACATTCTTACAAGGCTCACATAAAAGAGGGGCTCAATGCCCTTACGTGTCTCAGTGAGCACCCAACTTATATTGGAATTCTAGAGAGGATATTGTTGACCATCCCTTATTTTTTTGCTAGTAGGAAGTTAACTCCAGGTAGAACATAATTATATGACCATGAAGTGCGAGGCATTGTCAATGATCTATGTACTGCATAAATTTAGGTAGTATTTTCTAGAAAAACCTTTCATTTTCTACATGGACCACATGTCATTAAATTACTTGGTGAACAATCCCATTTTACAAGGGCACATATGTCAATGGGTCTTATTATTTCAGGAGTTTGAGTTTACGGTTGTGGTGAAACTATTGGTACCCAAATTGGTCCTCCCTTTGTGGATGAGCAACATTAATAGGATGATAAGGATGCCTAGAGGATGATGGATCTATATTTGTGTCATTTTGTAGCTGGAGAAGGATCTCATCATCTCTTTATCACTCGGGGCTCGGAGGAGTCGGGTAGCACCATTCGAGGGTATGACCTACCCTCCTACTTTAGGCTCTACCTTTAGCCAGGGTGAGAGGACCTATTCTGTAGTCTATAATTGTGAGTGGGGTGGATGTATCAACAATATTTGACACTCCTTTGTAGATTAATTGAAAAACAACTTTGGGAAGACATGGTCAATTTAACAAAGGCTAACTCTCACAAGTTGTCACTTCTAGACAATGTAGATGTCTTCTAAAAAAGATCAGACTACTAAAGACAATATGGAACCAACTTGCTTTAGCATATTTTTAGCTTTAATGAGGAAATCATGGGTAGTTCTAGTAGGATTAGTTAGTTTTGGTTCTATCTCGATTTGGTGAATTAAGCGGGATAAAATTTATTATACATGATTTCAAGGAGCTTTTAACAAATGTTGGGAGATCTATCAAGTGCAAGATGAATACACCTCAAATATCTCACAATGAACCTTCAAACAGAAGATGTAAACTCATGGAAGCCCAAGAATGCATGGTTTCACATAATATTTAAAGATTCAAACACAAAATCTCATGTTGAAGACTTAATAAAACATCAAAGATTCACAATTTATCATGCCTAAGATACACTCAAATAATTACAAGAAAAATTTAACAAAGTGGAGACATAATGAATTTAAAATTGTTTATTACACAAATGAAATGAAATCTCTTCTCAACAAAGGAACCTGCAATTTCTATAATGCTACCAAAATGATAAAGTTCTATCTCGACCTAAAGGATCTATAAAATAAGATTTCAAAGTGGGAGCATGAATAGCTATTTTAAAGTATATCATCTTGACAAAGATATATACAACAATGCTCATGATTAACACAATTAGTTCAAAGGGTCATCAATTTTATCAACAAGGGAAATTAAATCTATAGTCTCAGTGTTTGTCAATGGTTATACACTTACAACCATCTTGATATGATTTAATTTGAAGGCTCAAAGAAAGTACCAGGTTTCTCAGATGAGTTCTTGGGAAATTGTTCTTTCTCTTAGTTTTTCTTTCTTTTCTAAAATTTCATAATATTTAACCCCCCCTTATGCTAAAGTCTTCTCATAGCCTTTATACAATTCTATTTGCTCACTTACTCCACAATTTCCCCCAAAAATGTGGATCTTCAAGAGAATATCCTTCTTTACAATATACAATTCAATTTATGTTATCCTCATGGAGATGACTCATAAAATGTTGTCAGTGTGGGAAATATGATATTTTAATGTTTTTGTTATGTTTATGTATGACTGGGATGCAATGTCATCACTTTTGGCCATTTATTTAATCATTCTTTTCCCTTAGTGACTGGACATCCACTTTTGGGGACTTTCGAGTGCCTCCAGGTGATTCAATTCTAGAGATACTCTTATTTTATTTTCCAGAATCCATTTTTAATGTTGTACATTTATTTGCATGCATTTTGGGTTAGTTATCACACATGATTCTTGTCAAATCAAATCAATTCACCATTTTTGATCAATTACAATTCATTTCAACTTTTAATTGTCTTTGATATCTTATTGGGATCTTAGGGAGTGATTTTCACCATGATTGCACCAAAATCAACTCATATGCTTTGAAAATCATTAAAAACATGTGATTCAAATTCAGTTAATCAATTCATACTTTCTTCTTTTGTGTATAGACAATTTGAAGAAATTAATTTATATCATGGCGGGAGAACCAAAGAGTGTTTAGTCTCAAGGAAATATCCTGTGAAGACTTGCATTCCATTAGGTATGGATGAAGCTTTTTTGAGGATGATTTTGAAATTGATGACCTTGAGGATTAAACCAGGCCCTTAACACCTCTAGTTGTTCGAGATTAATTAGTTAGTAGACTTGTCACAATAATTTCTTTGTTCTCTGTCTTTCGATGATGTACTATCACTTGTTCGGGCTTGAAATTTAAATAACTCTTGAGTCACTAAGGAAATGTTGGCTTGTGAGTAGGCCTCATATGCACTTGTGTTTTTAATCATGTATGTCGATGCATTTCTATTGAGACATTTTTTTGAAAGAAATCCCTCTAGATTCATATGTGCTTGATGGAGAGCTTTCGTTGAAACAATAAGTTCCCTCTATTGTTAATTGAATGCATTTGAGAAGCGTGTTTTAGTCTTGGAGGAAAAACAACCAGTGAGAACACCCCCAACTCCTAAACCATAACTTCTATTTGTGAAAAAACATAAGGGTGAGTCTAGCTCCGGCCTTCTCGCTCCAATTACGCCTCCAAGCCTTCTATTCAAATTACTACCTCCATACCTTTTTCTCTACTTTTCAAGGGTCAATTGTGGTTACAATTATGGTTCAAGATTCTAAACCAAATTCTTCTACCAAAACCAGAGGGAAAATAGAAATTTCTAAAGGTGGTTTGGATATGAGTGAATGGGTCTCTTCTTATGAGATGCGGTCAGAATTACTTAGTCTGTTAGATGGTCCCTTGTCTAGTATGGATGACCTTTTCTCAATGGGTATGTCTTGCACACTAGAAAGAGACATTATTTTTGTTCAAATGGCACTAGGGACAGATGAACATGGGCTTAGGAAAAATAAATTAGTGAAGAAACTTCCTCTTTGTAGAGAGGATTTTGTAAATAATTTTGTAGTATTGGATGCCTAAAGTTTCTTGTTATTATCCGTGTTACAACTCTTAATGATATATGTAATATTTATTTTCATGGGTTAGCGCCCCTATAGATCCCCATTTTTCCTTTTTCAAAATACAAAAAGTACAAACATCTCATTAGTTTATATGCTTTCACAATGGACATAAAATTTCATCCAAGCACTATAAAAATATAATGCATTGTATCAAATTACAACTTACATCAGAGAATAACAAGTTTTAAAAGTAATATCAATTATTTATGAAGAAATAGTATCAAATTAAGCCTCAGTTACAAATGAAATATGAAAATAAGATAAATTTTTAAGAATGAAAACCCTAAGCTTGTTCATCATCTTTCATGTTTGCGTCATTTTCTTCTTCAACTTCTTCTCTTGCTTCTTCTGGTAACCTTTCCAAATATGCATCATACCTTCAAAAATATCATTGATTTCTTATTCATCCGGCCCTGTATGGTGCTGGAAAAGTAGTATCTACCTATTTATTGCATCCATAGAATGACCCATTTTCTGCTTAAACTCCAATGGTTTAGCTCTTGGCTCTACAATTCTAGTCTCAATTTTCCTCATTTCTTTAATATCTTCATAAGAAAAGTCATCTTTCTTAATGATTTTATCAAAATAACTAAACAAAAAGTTAGTCTTTAGATCATCATATATATATTTTTTTAATTTTTCAAAAACCATATCTTCAAGTTTTAAATCAATAGCATCTAAGGTATCATCAACCCATTTATTTTTATCTTCTATTTTTTCTTTGATCCCATTCAAAACTTCCACCCTAATCCTTGTTGATTCCTCCAAAGAATCATGAGTTCCTTTGAATTCATTTAGCACAATCCCTTCTTTTTCAACCAATTCATCACTGAGTTGAGTTATATAGTTCAAATTGGGAAAAATTCCTTCAAAGTAGAAGATTTCGTTATCGAATTTGCTCAATCATTTCATCAATTTCATTAAACCTATTCTTGAGCTCTTCATACTTTTTGATGGATTCTTCAATTTATTCTTTTCCATTTTTTGTCAACGTCTCAACCCATGTGTCCATAGCTTTAAATTTCTTGAACCTTATCAATATTTTCCCTCCCTTCAGGAGTGTTGGTAGAAGTACTTGCTTGAGTCTGACTAGACTGCCTAGTGAATTGTTGTAGACTAGAACTCAAAGCTTTGAATTTTTATTTCAATTATTTCTTAGTTACTCTATCCTAATCAACCTTCCGTAATAAGTCACTTATTTCCTATGATACTCTCTATTTTAGTTGGTCTCTTGATGGCTATCCTAAGGGAATAAGATGGACACTATAATCATTAGTTGTTATATTTTCTCTTTTCTATCCCTCGTTAGGGATTTCCACTTCTAAAGTTTTATATCCCAAAGGATCATAATGATGTTTTGTGAGAACTCTATCCCTTTTGGAGGTTCTCATTACTTTTGGAAAATAAAGAGTTATGATATCTATAGCCTTCACATGGACAATTTTCTCTTCTTCTTTTGAGATCATCTCTCCTATCCATCCTTTTGTAAGAGTGGTCCCAATTTTTGTTTCCTATAGTTCTTGTTGGGGTTTCTTGGGGACAATCACCAACTGATTGGACACCTCTTGTACCTCTTGGACCGATGATTCTACCTATTTTTCCTATTCAACTCCCATAATTATCTCTTTTTCTTACTCTATAATGGCACTTCCCCTGATTTTTTTCCTTCTTGATCTTGAGTTTGGGGTTGGCCAGTCTCCTTTAGAATTACATTAGTGATTACAATATGTTCTCTCTTTATTTCTTCAGCTGATGCAATCTTAACTTCAGCCTTTTCCTTGGGAGTTTCTTGAGTTGGTACCTCTTTTGCAGGCATTCCTTTTTCTTCCATGATTTCCACCTCTTTTGGAGGTTGTTGAGTTGACACATTATCCTATTTTATTTCATTAAAACTTCATGTTGAAACATGGTGGGTTGGCTTTCAATTATTGTTTCCTTAACTTTACTTAAATCTTACATTCACACTATCAACAATATTAATGTCAATAGTTGCATCGTGTGAAACCAATGCTATCTTTTAATCTACAAATTTTTAATGTTTGAGATGGTTCACTATCCATAGTGACCTTGACTTTATGGGAGGGATCCTTCTCATCCAATACCTCTGTACTTATACTTTTCTACTAGGTACTTTTGGCTTGCTCAACTCTAGATCTTCCTAATCTACAGAGATTACCTCTGATGTTTGAACTCTAGTTTCAATAGTTGGCACATGAGTAGTTTTTTCTACTCCTTCACTCAATTGAGGATCACTTACACCCTTTACTAGTTGTTCATCAATAGATATGTCAAATGCATCCAATGTGGAAAAATCCTCATCAATATCAACATCCATTATCTCTACCTAACTCTTTGTTGACTCTTGCAATTGTTCGAATAAAGGTACAATGATATTTTCAACTGACATGGTTTCAGATGTTTTCAAACCTTGATTCAATACATCACTATCTAATGGATTAGATAAGACATTACCTTGAGTTCTTTGTTCTTGAGATCTCTCAATTGTCACTCCCTCTGAAGATAAAAATGAAAGTAAAGGCATTGATGCTATATGTTGTACTTGGGAAACATCATTTATTTCATGTTCTAGGGGATCAATCACTACATCCTTGTGATTATGTTTCTTGTGTGTATAAGAACCTTCTCTTACCAAGAATGGATCATACAGATTTTTTTATCTCTTGTGCGCCCTTTCAAAATTTTTAAGGTCTGGTGCTACTCTCTTTTCTTCATCATGTATCTTAGATTTTACATGGACACTTGTTATGACCCCGCTCATTAACTTATAAAAACTTTGGGGTTTTGGAAAAACATATGGAGGATTTATATGAGTAGTCATACCCTTTCCTTTTGATTGTAGTGGAACGAAAAAAGTGATAGCAACATTTTACATTGATTTTAGGAGCATTTCTTCAGTTTTCTACTTTAGAGAAGACATAAAATTACCAGTCCCACCGTAGCGTGGAGTCCATTCATATACAAGTCCTGAAGTCGGTATTTTTAAGGAAATTGAGGAGATTTTCCTTCAAAGGATCCATTCTATCAAATCCTTCTTTTAAGAGAGGAAGGTCATTTTTATATTTTCCTAAATTCATAAAATTATTAAGAACTCTTGTGTTTTGAATTGATAAATCAATGTTTTTCTTTGTTAGCCAATTTAATGTTCTTCTATTTACATAAGTTATTTAGGAATATGAGGCATATGACTCCTCTTCATTCTAATTCAAGGGGAAAATTGTTTGTTCCTCCACCTTTTGATCAAGGTAATATCGACTCACGGTATGTGAATGATCCACAACTCCCTCAGGCATAATAAAAATATTGAATTCTATGATTTGGGTGAGGGTCATTCTTGAGAAATATCTTAGCCTAACCTCCTCCTAATCTCTGCAATTCATCCAATAATCCTCAAATTGAGGCTCATGTTCAATTATTTTGCAAGATTGTTGAATACCCACCTAGTGTCATTATTTTTCTTGCCTCAAACCTTTCCATCTCAAACCTTTTCATCTCATCTTCCATTAATCTAGCCTTTATAATTGAAGGGAAGGAGTACCTTCCAATCTTGATGGGGAACTTGATGTTTTTCTTGTGTTTTCCAGCAATTAGTTTGTGAACTGGTGTCAACTGTCTTGCCAATTCACATAAGGCCATTTTGTCATCTAGATATCTGGGAAGCTTACATGGTTGGCCTTCAAATCCACTAACCCTAATGTATGTAAACTTCATGTACTGAATGAAATAACATCCATACTCCATGATTACTTTTCTATCCTCCTCATAAATCCTGTATTGTTCCCTTTCAAGGCTTGAATAAGCATATGATTGGTGTAAATAAAGCATCATCAACCAATCTCACATTCTTTTTCCAATAACCCAACTATAATTAAGGGAAGATGTTATGCATTTGGAATTTTTAAAATTCAGCATGTGACACAAGGCCAAGGAATCACCTATGGCCTGTAATATTATAAACCAAGTAGGTAATCATGTACAATTCCAATTCTCAAAGTCATCCATTTGCATTTTTGTTGTCAGTGTTATCATATGGTCATGAAGTGCTTCTGAAATGAAGTTTACCTAGCAAATGTTCCCCTTCTTCTCCGAAACTATCCACATATAGGTGCACATCCACTCCTTGAATTCATTTGTTGTCTCTAATCCAACCATTCGACTTAGCAATACAATCACATATTCTTCTTCCTCAATGAATTGTGCCGTAATAAGTTTTGTAGGGATTTGAGTGGTTTCTTTCTTCTCTATTAAAATCCATTTAGTATTTATAAGTCAAACATAGTCCCTTTTCTTAGCTTCATAATCTTGTAGGGCTAAGTCGATACCAAGGGTTATTGGACTTCTAATCATATAAAATTTTAGCATTATCTTGTTAGTGGGGGTTTTAAAGTTAATACTACTTCACCCCTTCCATCCAAGACATCCCTCTTCTCTGGGTTGTAATTCATCTTGAAAAGTCTTACCACTTCTAAGTAGTGTACTGAGGGTGGAATAACACAAGATAAATCACTATTAATGGCTTTAATCAGTTTTATTAATTCACTGTATTTTGGGCTATTGAATATTTGTAAGAATGCATCTAAGTCAATATTAATTAAATTTGTATTCTTAATTTTGTCTAGATTACTAGTGATCCCAAAAGTGACAGGAAACCCAATTGCATTGTCCTCATATTTAATTTCCTAGTTATAATTTGAATTTCCTTACAAAGGAATAAGAGTACAGGATTATCTTAGTTCTTACCAATTTTCTGGTGAATATCTATGCAATTCGGCTCTAGTTCAAAGGATCTTCAATCTCTGGTTATTTATTTGTGCTCCGAGATCGATTTCACATTTTTCCTCAAGGAATTCTTCTAAGAATGGCATCTGGATCTAAATAAACGATATCAAAAAGCTTAATGTGTTCAAAGACTTCAAAATTCCTCCTTGATTTTTGTGAAAACACATTGATGAAAAATGTCATTAATGCATTGCATCATGGTTGTCCATTTCACCTTTCCTAATTTTAAATATGAGTCATCCACGTGGAAAATCCTTATGTACTGTGGGCTAAGGGAAACCTTTTGCACTTTTTCATCATGTTTTAAATGTAGATACGTTTAGTTGTTTGACCCAATCACCTGCCCTTGACTTCCATTTTGATTTTGACATGTGGTTGCATCCTAACGGTGGCGAGCTATAGACTATTTCTACATATTTGTTCTCATTCCATTTGAACTCAAAGTTACCAATTTCCTCCGATGACCCGCTTCCCGCTCTTTGCATGAGAAAGTGCCACATGTCCTTAGTGGGTCTCTAGAGATTATTTAAAATTTTATATTTTATCACCTTATTTTCAAGAGATACAATCAAGCCCCAACCCGTCCACATTCAACCAACTTGTGACATGTGTACTTCTTGCAGGGAGTCAATTTTTATTTTTGCATTTTTCAACTACGAATATTCGTGGGCCTCAAGGATAAGTTATCAAATTCTTATTGTTATGTGATTTTTGTAACTTTCCAACTTAAATCTACCATACCACAACCAATTGGAGAACACCATGTATCATCGGGTGACGGAGCCAAACATGAAATTTACAACATGACCAGGGAATGGTATACAAAGGAATTTTTCATGATTTAAAACCAATTCATGAATTTTTTTGGCAGGATCTTTGAGAACAACACTTTTAACACAATCCTCAACCAAAAAAGAGGAAAAACAACATAAACATGGGATTTTCATATGAATTTTACTTGACTATAAAATTTTAACTCAAACTTTCACATGGGTAAACTAGAAAATGTAAAACTCTTGAAGGCATGTTCAAGATAAAAGGGGTGAGATCATTTCAAGCACCAACACCGGCTTCGACTGGGATAGGCACCCTCTTGTGGATGCCATAAGAACCAAAAAAAATACACACATTCCAAACCAAGTGCAAAAGTACATTGGGTTATGAATTTAAGTAAAATACACACTGGGTCAACTAAAAATAACACATTTCTAATGTACTAAGAAACCAGGGCAACATGTTACTTTAGACCAAGAAAATGAAAAGGGGAACAAAAAAACACACAAAAATGAAAAATAAAGTAAAAATAATATACATTGTACATTGATTCATACCTTTCTTTGAAATCAATTGAGAAAATGTTTTAGGTTCTTGCCATTAACAGAAACTTGAGTAACTCTCCATCCAAATTCCTTCAAGAAGAAAGTGTGCTCACCAATTTTGATATCAATGGAATAAGGGCCCATCCATAATGCATCAAAATTTCCATGTTTCCCCTTATCCTCATGTATACTATCCCACAACAATACAAGATCCCCAACACTGAAATTTCTAGGAGTTACCTTCTTGTCAAATAACCTTTTGAACTTCTCCCTAAATTTCAGATGCCTTTGGTGGGATTCTCTTCTTTCCTCATCTAACTCAACAATTTGATTGATCCTTGCATCATAAGGGTTGAATTCTTCATCCTCAAGTTGTTGAATGAATTGGTAAGAAGATAATTGCATGTGTAGGGGAAAAGGTCCTAAAATCCATAAACTATTTTGAATGGGATATTTCTAGTGGCTCTTTTAGTAGTGATTCTATCTACCCAAATAGAAAAATTCAACTGCTCACCCCATCTTCTTTTGTTAACCTCTAGTGTCCTAATTATCTTCAGCAAATTTTTGTTGCTTGATTCATCCTGTCCATTTCCCAGGGTTGTAGTTAGATGCATATGTTAGGTTTATCCCATACTCTTGACACATGGCCACTAATGGTTTGGCTCAAAGCTCATGGCATTGTCAGCAACTATTTTGGTAGGTACTCCAAACCTATAAATTATATGATTTAGGATAAAATACATAACAATATGATGAGTTTCTTTCTTAGTAGGGATAGCCTCAACCCACTTGGTGAAGTAATCAATGGCCATCAATATCCATTTTTGTATGCACTTGAAGGATCTGAAATATCTCCAACAAAATCCATACCCCATTGTTTAAAAGGGGATTCAATTGACACTGGTTGTAAAGGGAGAGCACTTGAAGACTTCATTCTTCTTGAAAATATTTAACAAATTTCACATTTTATTACTAACAAGGTTGTATATTTAAAGAGTGTGGGCCACCAATAACTAGCCCTTAAGATCTTGTGGGTAGTTACTCTTCCAACAAAATGACCCCACATACTCCACCATGAAAATCTATAATTAATTTGGGGGCTTCATCCTCAGTAATACATCTTAGGAGAACCCCTTCAATATTATTCCATGTCAACCCATAATCAGTGATGATGTACTTCTAGGAGGATAATTTAAGTGTCCTTATTTGATTCTTATCTAAATTCCCAGGATACTCTAAATTCCTGAGGTAAAATATGATGTCCTTATACCATGTGGAGCTGACTAGTTTCTCATGAACATTCATATCTCCCTCCTCAACTTCATTTACTTCCATCACTTGCAGATTTCTTTCTGCCATTAGCTTTTCCAAGCCTAGACCTCTAACAAAATTAGTAGTCTAAATATCCATGTCATATTCTTGCAATTTGTTCACCCATCAACATATTTTACTTGATATTTCCATTTCGATTAGATGTCATTAACCATGGTATGGGTAACATAAGCTATGATCTTGGAACTTAATATATATGGCCTAAATTTTTTTGTTTCTCTAACCAAATCAAAGGTCTACTTCTCTATAATGGTGTATTTTAACTCATCCCTTGTAATGATTTACTGAAAAATGCAATTGGCCTTTCATTTCCTTCCTCATCCTTCTATAATAGTACATATGCAATGGTATTTTCAGAGGAAAAATAAAAAAATTGAAAATATTTTTGTAATCAGGGGCTACTAAGACAGGAGAATTATTTAGTGCTTCCTTGATTCTAGTAAAATCTTGGATAACTTCCTCTTCCCATTTGATAATCTGATCCTTCTTTAGCATACTTGTGATGGGGATAGTCATCTTGGAAAAATTGGAAATGAATCTCCTGATGAAGTTTATTTGACCAAAGAAGGATTGAATTCCTTTCTTGGTTTTGGGAATAAGAACTTTTCCAATAGCTTCCACTCTTTCAGGGTCAATCATGACCCCTTCCTTAGATATAATGTGCCCCAATAGATTTTCCTTTTGAACCCCAAAATGGCACTTCTTAGGGTTCAATGAGATGTCATACTCTCTACATCTCAGCAACATCTTTTCCACATGTTGCAAGTGATCATTCCTCTTTCTTGAGAACACTATCACATCATCCTAGTATACAACAATAAAATCATTGATGTAACCTAAGAATGCTACATCCATATATCTTTGAAAGGTAGCTCCAACATTCATCAGGCCAAATGAAATTCTCACATACACATAGGTACCCCATGAGTCGTGTAAGTAGTTTTTTATTCTTTATGATTGCTTTACTACCACTTGGTTATACCCTAAGAATCCATCTAGAGTAGACAACAACTCAGATCCAGTAACCAGTTACAACATGTTATCCATATTAGGTAATGGATATTTGTTTTTTATTGAGTCCTTATTCAAATTTATAAAGTCAAAACACAACCTTATATCTCCATTTTTCTTTTTAAT
The DNA here is from genome assembly GCA_018340775.1 of Taxus wallichiana var. yunnanensis. NCBI lineage: Eukaryota > Viridiplantae > Streptophyta > Pinopsida > Cupressales > Taxaceae > Taxus > Taxus wallichiana. Next base: position 616,650,422 of record CM031235.1, read on the forward strand.
CTGGAACTAGGTTTGCCACCCATGAAGAATATCTTGTTCATTGTATGATGCCTCCATCCCTTAATTTTTTTAACTCTTCTTGCATTTTGAGGGAAAGGAGTGGATTGATTGGCCTTATTTTTTCCTAAATGGTCTAGCATTAGGTTCTTATGGTATCTCATGTTGGAAAAGGTCTTCCCTATATGCCTTCAATTCTTAATATGATCATGTCAAGTAGTCCTGGTGTTTCACCTGATTCTTAAAAGTTTTTTTGAGATATTGATGAAACAAATAGGGTAATGGGCGTAGGAGGAATACCTATTGAAATGTTGGTTGATGGGTTGTTGTGTGTGTATGACTTCTAAATCCACAGCTGATTGTGAGAGCTTCCTTTTGGCTAGGAGGAACTACCTGTAATGAAAAGCAAGACCACTAGAAAGAGTTAAACAATATGTGTAGTGAACTGCCTAGCGTGTGCTAGATCCGGGAAGTGTGATACTTCCTGAATGGTAGTTCATCCACTGTTTAAGACAATTTAATGTGGGAAATAAAGTAAATCCTATCGTAGTTTAAATTATTTAGGTATCTCATTCAAAATATAATAAGAAAGGTCTAATATAACAGGCTAAGTTAAAATAAGATCTCAAGGTCGGGTAACTAGTTCTAGGTCTCTGCAGTGTCCAGAGGTCTCGTGGTAGATCACATGTGAATGAGGGTGATGTAGAATTAGGTGGATAGGTCATTGTTCGGGTTGTATGGGCAAATATAGAAACTAATGCTGGTTAAGGGTGATCGATGCGTGGTTGGGTATAACCGGCATCGATTCTTGTGGAAAACTAGGAATGCCACAAAATGAGTTTTAGGTCTCCTTTGTGATTGCACAAAGGAATTTTGGTTGGTCGGAATGAGGTATTGGGGGTTTGGGTGGGATTTGATGGGGTTTTAATGGGTATATGGAGGGGTGAGTATTAATGGAGGTTTGTGGGTGGCTAAGAGAACAAAAGGGTGACAATATAATGATGAAATGAAATGAACTAGAGGAGTATAACATTTTACTTACTCGGATTCTGGTCCTGGATGCCTGTGAGTGAGGGATGGAGGTGTTGGTAAGAGGTTGAAGACTACATATGATCACCAATCATAGGAGAGCTTCTGCATGGGCTGCATGCACATTCCTTTTGCTTGGTTGGATCAAATCCTTGCTTGGGGGTGAGTGTTGGATGGTTATGCATGAGAAAATGCTTGATCTCCTTCCTTGCATGTGTGTTCTTACTGGAATTCATTCTCAGAAGATGTGATATCTCTCAGGGATGTGCTAATGTTCACCAACCTTTTTCCAACCTTTGAAATAAGGTTGTTTTAGGGGTTTAAAGGTGACCGACGGTGGTTCCGACTTAACCAACGAATGGTTAGGGGTAACCGGCATCGATCAAGGTGGGATTTCCTAGGTTTACTAAACTAGGGAGATCCTCTTGATTTTCTCGATCTCATGTCGTTAACCCATAGATTAGACTAGGAGCTTCTTGTAAGCATGTGGGAATGTGGTTAGAGAGAATGTAGGCATTGATCTTTAGGGTTTGGGTAAGTCTTAGTTAGTTATGGTAACTTACTAAGAATAGGAATTAGGGTGAGGTGGCTAGATGAGGTGTCTAGGTGAGGTGTATGTGTGGATATTATCTAAATTAAGATATTTAAATAATAAATATGGTGAGGATAATGAATTAATTTAATTAAATTAATATTAGTGGGGTGAAGGGGGCCATGGCTAGTTTAATGTAATGAAGGGTGTTTATTTGTTGAGGGACCAAAGGGGAGTGTGACCTAATTTTAGTGTCTACATTTTGCCCCTTTTTTTTGTGTAGCTTGTATTAGTAAGTGATGTTAACAAAAATAAGATGTGGTTGCCCCATGTGTGGGTGTAGTTGATCCCCCTCAAACCAGGAACTAACGAGGCAGAAGGTAGAATCAGTGAGTGGTTTAATAAAAGGAAAAAGTGATGAAAAGGAAGGTGGGTCATAGGGGAAAAAGGAGCAACGTCTACTCGGGTAAATCTAGGTAATGGGTCAGGGTCAAAGGTAGCAATAGTCAAATGCACACACATGTATAAACTGCAGCATGCTATCAGTTAAAGAGCAAACTCTACATCGTGTAAGGTCAATAGGTTTATCCAAACAAGGTTGAAGTTATTCCAGTATCCAAGGTATAGGATATGGTCAGGAAACAAAACGTAGGTTAGGTGCATGAATGTTTAGGTATGTTCGGTACACCAAGGTAAGTTGAGGATAAATGGTCATGGTAATAGGCTAGGTAAGGTCATTAGATAAATCAACATAGGTAGTAGTGCCGCAATGGGTATAACGAACACATGAGGTCAAAGGTCACTAGCGATGGTCCAGGTCTAAATATCTAGGTCACGACATGGGTAGGGCTGAGGTATGGGTAAAATAACAAGTCCCCAAAGGAGGACAAGGGTAGGTAGGTAATGAGGAGGTCCAGAGGGTTAGGTAAATGGTCAGGGTAAAGGTTAGGTGGGGTAAATGGGCAGGGTGAAGGTTGGGTGAGGTAAATAAAGGAAGGAGGGGTAGGTAAGAGGGTAAAATGTAGGGAAATATGCAAGTGAGTGTGAACGATGCTAGTCAAGGGTAACCGATAGTGGTTAGGTATAACCACCATGGTAAGGTAGGGCACGCGATTGATGCTAGTGAAGGGTAAATCGACGTCAGTTAGGTAGAGTTTGTTATAAAAACAAAAAATCCTCATTTTTTGTTATTCATTTGTCATTTAGACAAGTGAGAAAATGAAAAAAAGAGAGAAAAGAGAGAAAAGTGTCTAGACAGAACAGAGCATTGAGTTGGCGGTGTGAATGACGGTGATTAGTTGGTGAGAAGTGGGTCCACAGGATTAGTGTGAGGGATTTGATTGGGTAGAGGTTGCGGGTAGCGATTTGGTGATGGCAGGCTAGAGAGGGGATCGGGTGAGCCACTAGTGTAGTAGTCGGATGTGCCACCGAGACGATGACAACGTGACGAGGTAAGCATCCAACTCTAGGTGTAGTTGATTAGATAGATTAGGTGATTGTAAATTGGTGTTTGTAGGTTTTGTTTGTTTTATTTTTGTGGGTGGGGAAAAGATTAAATTTGGGAATGGGGGTAAAAGTGGGTAAAAATAGGAATGGGGAGGGTAATAAATGGGAGAGGGGGATGGGTTGAGGTGCAAGGGTAGTTTAGGTCATTTTAGGTGGGTAAAAGGGGCAAGGGGAGGTTTTGAGAAAAGGGGTTTTGGGGATCGCGGGTTTTTACCACGACAATGACGGTGACCAAGTTGTCGCATGAAGATTAAATCGGTATCGGTCACCAAGCAAGTGACCGATGCTAGTTAAGGGGTGATTGGGGTCAGCTAAAGGAACCAACACCGATTGAGTTTTAAGAGACAAGGGTCTAAAAGTGGTGTGGGCTAGGTGGTTGAGATGGGTAGGGTGAAAATAGGGTGCAGGAAAATGATAGTAGGTGAGTATGGGTATGGTAAATGTAGTTAATGTTTTGTTTGTATTGGATGTAGGGGAGAGCTCAGCTACATATGTGGGACAAGGTTCCACCCCTACTCATGACAGTGTGTGCGTAAATGACCATGGAGGAGATGTATTATGTGGAGGTGGTGGGCTTGAGTGGGGTCCAACCATATCGGCATGTAGTCCGGAAGCCGAGTTTGATGGTTGTGCTCATCGATAGATGGGATTTTGTGACCAACACATTCCACCTATCGACGGGTGAGATCACTGTCACCTTGGAGGACGTGTTCAGGATTCTACAAATACCCATATTGGGTACATAGGTCTACTCTATCTCCTCCGAGGCCTTAAAGGAGCTGATGCTAATGGTGTTTGGTGAGGGGATGGCCGAGCTGACATTCCATAGTGCCAACATTTGATATGGAGAGATGTACCTAGCCCATCCGGAGGAGACGAGGCTAGTGGTTCTTTTGATGGAGGTAGTGTACTTTGCTTTGCACTACCAGATGCAGAGGGTGGACATTTTCCCGATCATTGATGGGGGTACTCCACAATATGATGATATAGGAGACCCGCTTTGCCTAGGTACCAATGTTCCCAAACATCTCTACAGAGAGTTATGTGCATATGAGTGGGTCATGCGAGTTCAACCTATGTTGTACCTTCTTACTACACTACTAGGCATATGAGCACATAGTTTGTGTGCGGCTAGTAGGGATGCCCCGAGAGATGCATTCCCACCAAGATTTGTGTGGGTGGGGTACAGGAGATGGGTGCTAGCTATTGGAGAGTGGAGATTTGAGAGGCCCACACATGATGTGGCCTATTTCTAGTGGTTACTAGAGGGGTTGTCTAGAGTGGACATTATATGGAGGCCGTATGTGGGATTCCCCTCATATAGGCATATGCACAAGGAGCTAGCTGAGCTCCAAATATTGAGATGGATACAGGGTCACCATGCCAAGGAGAATGAGATGATCCTAGTGGATAGAGTTCGATGGCGATTCAGCTATTACAGACATACCTCCACCCTTCCCATAGTACCGGAGAGATGACATGGAGAGGCCCTTACCTCTACCATAGCCTACATTCCCATAGGGTAGGAGGAGTAGGCAGTGGATCGGCGATAAATGATGTCGGGGTCATAAATAGGTGCAAATAGTGGTGGGCGGCACACTTACGAGCCATACCACTCAGACTAGGGTAGCCGGATCTAGCCACCATTACGGTGCAAAGAGACACCATATAGGGGTAGGTGGCTACTCTAATTACCTAGTTGGGTATAGTGTAGACACATTTGGAGAGATCAGAGATAGAGGTAGCAGAGCTACATGTATAGGTGGCTAGTCTACAGGCCCAGATGGCCAGTGGTGGGGATGGAGATGGAGAGGAGGGTGATGGTAAGGTGGCGGCCTTATAGGCATAGGTGGCAGGTTTATAGGGCCACTTGGCCACAACCTGAGACATAGATGGGGCCTTACGAGGCCAGATACGAGCATAGGGGAAAGGGACACCACCACAGCGGTGGGACTAGGTCCTAATTCACATGCAGGAGTGGGACATGGTACCACAAGACAGGTACAAGGGCCAAGACCTATGGGACCACCATAGACCATGCCTATATCTAGGTTACGGGATGCCCTAGGTGAGGCTAGATACTACTAGGACCAGATGATGGTGGCTGGGATAGAATTCATATCCTATGCCAAGTACAAGGCACAACAGAGGCATCGAGTGAGAGGATGAGATCCCACACTCATAGTGTGGAGAGCATAGGGGTCAATGAGCTCTGAGGCTAGAGCAGGAAAAGGATACCAGGTGCACGAGACCAACTCTAGTTGAGGCACCAGTAGGGACCCAGGAGGTAGAGGGTACAGGTGATACAGAGATGGAGGACATCCACTGAGATGCCTGATATGTGGCGCCTATTTTTTTTATGTATGATAGTCAGTTTTGTGATATATACCGGCCTGCGTGCCGAGAGATAGTTGTATTTTTTATCACATAAGCCTGTGTGCTATTGAAGATAGTGAGGATGTATGAGAGGTTTTGTATATTTTGAGCATATATTGGCCTACGCACTGAAGAGATTTTGTATTGGTTCATTATTTTATTGTATATATGAGACCAACCTACGTGCTGATGACATTTTGTATTGCATATTGTCCAGGTGCCAACGATTGTGAGATGATGGACATGATGAGATAGCCATGTATATTGTATTGAGATACACATTTATTTATATGATGAGATACATGATATTTCTTGATTTTTGATGTGTTGATGAGATTTTTGATTTATTGTTTTGATATGGATAGAAATTAGGTGAGTTAGGCATGATGGAGTCAGGTTGGTTTAGGCATGGATCGAGTCAGGTCTTAGGCATGGATCGAGTCAGGTCATAGGTATGGTTGAGTCAGGTTTGTTAGGCATGGATCGAGTCAGGTCATAGGCATGGTTGAGTTAGGTTAGAGGAATGGTGGAGTCAAGTCATAGGCATGGTTGAGTTAGGTCGAGGGCATGGTGGAGTCGGGTTGGTTTAGGTATGGTTGAGTTAGGTCAGAGGCATGGTGGAGTCAGGTTGGTTTAGGCATGGTTGAGTCAAGCTGGTGTAAGTTTTGATTCATTACTTTGTGCAATGAATGATGATATGGGTCATGTGTAAGATGCTTTATATTACATGTATGATGATGTTAGAGAAATGGTAGACATAGTAAATGCATGTTGTGCTTGATGATAAAGATGTTAAGCAACTTGTTGTTTGTTTGGTTTTAATTTCCAATTTGGGATATAAAAGGAAACTAAGTGGGGTAGGATGTAATGTTAGGAAGAGGAATGATGAATTGTTTAGGGTAAAGCGTGGCCGAGCTATCCTCTAGGGGCCCATGCTCATGAGTGTTACCTACATAGTCCCGATGAAAAGGGACCTCAGGCCGATGTAGTTCTCCCATAAGCTAGGGAAGAATATGAGAGGGTGTGAAAATGAGGTGGTAGGTTTTAGGTATGGTGTGGGTTTAGGTTTGTTAGGTGTGGGTGGGTTATAGGTAAAGTGAGATAGGTGATATTGATTGTGGCAAAAGAAGAAAATAGATTACCTCAAAAGTAAGCATCGAGGACCAAGTCCTGTATAAGGTAATCAAAACATAAACAAGGATGGCTAAAAGAGAAGAGGGGGAAATAAAGCCACCTGATTGGCGAGGATCATACTAAGTAGATCACACCTTGAAAGAGGTGATGAATGTAAGACCCTAAAGACATTGCATGATTGATTGTTCTATGGTGAAAAGTAGTCACATGATCACCAAATGTCATAGTTTCCAAGAAGTCCCTTGAGGCAGTGGGAAATGGGAGTGGGTATGGTTTGAAGGGTGAAAAGTGGGTAATTTTGTATGGTATGAGGTAGCATGCTATTTGGGCAAGAGATCTGAGGTCACAATGGGCAAGTCCATGACTAAAATTTTCTGTGTTGACTTGTATTTGAGATAGACTGATCGATGTGGGAAGTCTATATGGGATGAGGAATTTAACTCCTTGAGGTCTTCATAAAGCTAATCGATGTGGGAAGATTTGATATCTCTCATGTTTTTTTGAAAGAGATTTACATAGTTTTCCTTTAAGGGAGCAGTCTATTTATAGCGGTGATTGTCGAGAGATAGATGTCCTTTTAAGGGAGTCATCATTTTATTAGAAGTTTGACTCAAGGAGTTGTGTCCCATGTGAGGGCTTTGAAGTCATGGACAAGACCAAGGCAGAGAATATGAATCTTGTGCAAAAGGTAGGGTGAAATGACCATGGGATCTCATCTAAAGGTAGACAAAAAGTATCCATGAGAATCATGCTATGTGCAACACTATGGTGGTACACATATTCAAGAGAAGATAACAAGTGACGAGTACTCACATGATTCTTGTTTGATCATTGGTGAGGTGTATGAATTGGATAGTGCTCAAGGGATGAGCATGGAAAGAGACAAAAAGTGAGGTAGGATTACAAGTCAATAATAGAATGGTTGAAGATGCAAGGTGTTAAGGGGCTCAGGTTTGGGTTTACCATTGAGTGAAGATAAACGATAAGCACCTGATCCATAGGTATGAGTCACAATGTATGGTCTAAGCTAATTAGGAGAAAATTTTCCCCATTTAATTTTTTCTGCTTTGGTTACGTGTTGATTTTATTTCAGGACAAGGTCACCAACTTAGAAGGTTCGTGCACGAACACATTTTTCATAGCTACGTTTGATACGTTTTTGGTAAAACTTGAAGGTGATCCAAAGTGTTAAGACGACATTCATCTAATAACTCTAGCTGTGCTAAATGGTCTTGATGAAAGTCATCATCATTGAGCATGTCATGGAGAGAAATGTGGAGTGAGGGGATCTGAACTTTGAGAGGCAGAACAACCTCTGTACCGTAGACCAGAGAAAATGGTGTGGCAGTAGTGGAAGTGCGAATACTAGTGTGATATGCCCACAAGGAAAAAGGAATGTGTGTATGCCAATCCTTCCCAGTATCATTAACCACTTTCATAAGAATTTTGTTTAGGGTTTTGTTAGTGGATTTGGCTTGGCCATTGGTTTGTGGGTAATAGGGTGATGAGAAACTGAGATGAATGCTAAAGGCATCGCAAATTTTTTGCAATGTTTTGTTTTTGAATTGTTTTCCATTGTCAGTGATGAGGCGATGAGGAAAACCAGAGTGATAGATGATGTGGTGGTTAATGAAATCACATATTTTCTTAGATTTTGTGGAGATGAGTGGTATGGCTTCCACCCATTTTTTATAGTATTCGGTAGTAGTGATGATCCATTGATGGCATTGGGAAGAATGGAGATTGATTTCTCTAACAAGATCCAAACCCCATTGAGAGAAGGGCCAAAGGTCACGGGTGACCTATAAGGCATAACTAGGTGTATGATGAAGATTGGTGTGTTATTGGCATTTTAGACAACATTTGATGTAGTCACAACAATCATGGTAAAGGGTCAGCAAGAATAGCCTAGGAAAAGAACATGCTTAGCAACAACAAGGCCACTGAAGTGACCTCCACATATGTCATCATGAACTTCCTTAATGGTATAAGGAATTTCAAAACTTGTGAGGCATCGTAAGAGAATACCATCAAATCTACACTTATAGAGGAGTCCCCCCAGGATGACGTAACGAGAGACCTTTTTAAGGAAGGCATGTTGTTTGTTACGGGTGAGATCAGGAGGTAAGATGGAGAGAGAAAGATAGTTGGAGTAGTGTTTGTACCAAAGGTCACCCAGGTCGGAGGTGATGGTTCTAATGGAGTAAACATCATGAGGTAGATAAGAAGGTGATTGGAGTCATTGTACGGTGACAAATATTTTAGAATCGGCGGGTGAAGCGGGTATTTGGGAAGCTAAGCAAGCCATGGTATTTGTAAATTTGTTGGTTGAACATGGGATGGTTTGAAGGGTGTAACGGTCAAAGGTGGTCAAAAGTACATCTACATGATGTTTATATTTTTGAAGTATCTCATTATGACATTTGTATATACCATTGACTTGGTTTACGACCAATTTAGAATCACCAAAGATGTTGATTGATTTGACATCTAGGGTGTAGGCGGCTTAGAGACCTAGTACGAGTGCTACATATTCAGAAATATTATTTGTACATTCAAAATCAAGTTTGAAAGAAAAATGCATGGGATCACCATCAAGTGGAATGAGGATAATACTAGCCCCACCCCCACACTGACACTTGGAACCGTCGAAGAAGAGTGTCATTTGGTAAGGGGTTCATCCAGGAAAGGGTAGCAATTGAATCATCTGGAAAGTCAAAATTAGAGGTTTGATCACCGGAAATAGGTGCGTCGGCCAATTGGTCGGAGATATCGTGGCCCTTGATGGAATTTTGATGAATGAATTTGAGGTCAAGATTAGCTAAAAGCATAAGCCATCGTGCGGCACGCTGATTTTGATAAGGTTTGGTGTACATGAAGTGTAAGGGGTCGGTGTTGGTCACAACATATGTTTTGTGGTTAAGTAGGTAATGACAGAGTTTGGTGGCAATGAAAACTAAGGCTAAGAAAAGTTTCTCAATATGGGTGTATCGGGTTTCGTAGTCCAAAAGAGTATGGTTTATATAATAAATTTCCACCTCCCCTGTTTTTTCATCGCGATGAGCGAGCATGGCTCCTAAAGAGTGATTGGTAGCTGATATGTAAAGGTAGAAAGGTTGATTGTCTTTAGGTGGAATGAGTATGGGTGGTTGGAGAAGGTATTGTTTTAAGGCCTCAAAAGCTTTGGGGTAGTTATAATCCCATTTAAAGGAGACATCCTTCTTGAGCAGATGATGAAATGGTTGGCACTGATTAGATAATTATGAAATGAAATGTTGAATAGACTGCAACTTACCTTATAGGCTACGGAGTTGTTTAAGGTTAGTGGGCAGAGGAATTTCCAGAATGGTCTTGAATTTAGTAGGGTCAACTTCTATACCACGTAAGGAAACAATAAATCCCAGGAGCTTTCTTGAGAGAACCGCGAAGACACACTTCTTTGGTGAAGGCAAACACAATATTTAATGAGGCAGTCAAAAATAGTTTTTAGGATGGTGAGGTGCTCAAAGTGGTGTTTAGATTTGGCCAAGAGATCATCCTTGTAATATTCTACTATACGATGCATGATATCATGGAAGATGTAAGTCATAGCTCGCTAATATGTGGCACTAGTGTTTTTAAGGCCAAAAGACATGAATCGATAGTAGAAGGTCCCCCAAGGGGTGATGAATGTAGTTTTGTGTTGATCTTCTAGGGAAAGAAAGATTTTTTTATAACCCGAGAAACCATCCATGAGCGATAACATCTCGTGACCAGTGGTAAGGTCAACTAGCTGGTCAATACCGGTAAGGGAAAGTCATCTTTTGGACATGCTAGGTTGAGGTCATGGAAGTCCATGCAAATGTGGAGTCCCCCTATCACCTTAGTGACAGGGAAAATGTTAGAAATCCAATGAGAATAATTAATGGGTAAGATGAAGGAAACGGAAATAAGGCACTTAAGTTCTTCTTTGATGAGAAGGGCATTGCGAGGGTGCATTTTCCTCAGCTTCTATATGATGGGTTTGGCATCGAGAATAGTGACGATATTGTGGACCACTATGGTAGGGTCAATACTAGGCATGTCTACGTAAGACCAAGCGAAAGCGTGGTTATGATCCTTGAGAAAAGAAGTTATGGCTTCTTGTTCAGTAGCATCTAAAGATTGACCGATCTTTAGGATGTGTGGGTCATCCTGAGTGTGAATGTTGATCTCGATAGTCAATTTATTCAACATGGTTTGCATCTCAGAGGGTAATGACCTATGAATATATGAGTCTTTGCACCAAGGTAGTTGAGTATAGATTCATCATCCTAACATTGAACGATGTTAATTGAAGGTGTATCATCATCAATCATTTCGGATACGGAAGGAAAGATTGGAAGGGGCCTCACCCTCACATTGATAAGTCAAAGGACCCAAGGAAATGGTGTTTATGAATTTTTTTTTAGGAGGGATAGATTCAGGATCCATCGACTCCATTGGTGAGGGTGGTGATGAAGGTGGAGCGGGTGAAGAAGGTGGAGAAGGGATAGTGTCCTTAATGATTTCAATGTGGGATTGTTTGGTAGGTGGTTTAGGAAAGCCAATATCACTATGGTCATTATATTTGTGGGTGGTACATGGAATAATGGTATGGTGGACTTGCTTGATAAAAGCCAAAACCAAAACCATTCCATGCACATTGGTGCGCAGGAAGGTGTGGGTGAAATGGCGATTGGTGAGTGATTAGAAGTCAGCGGAAAATGGGCAGGTTTGTGATGGTGGTTCGGGTTTGTAAGTGTTAGTATCAAGTCCCCATAGGTGAGACTAGTACGAAGGTGAGGAGGACCATACAAGAGATGTTCTCCTATATAGTGATCATAACGTGGGTGTTTGTGAAGGCCTCCATACTCTTGTGGAGTAAGCAATGTGTTGACACTATATAGGTGGTATTCCCCAAGAGTGAGGCATTGAAAAATACCTTCCAAGGGATTGGTGGTTGGTATGTAGGTAGCTGGAATAGATGATGTGTCAGAGGTCAACATAGAGACAGGGTTAATGGATTGGGAAGCTAATGGGTTGGCCATGGAGGTTTTGGTAGTGGTAGGAATGGAGGAGGCATGTGCGGTTGAGGTGGTGGTTGTATTGGTAAGCGGAGGTGTAGGTGCCTTAATGGGTAATGGGTATGAGCACATCATTGGATCGGTAAAGCATGCTACATGTTTTGAAAGGTGATGGATCAGCTAGGATAATATAGGTGTTCCCTTTGTGCTCAAACTTTACATAATGATGAAAAGTGGAAGGAACACAACCCATGACATGAATCTAGGGTCTCACTAAGCAACAAGTTATATTGGAATTCCCCCCAAGACATAGAATAGTTCTGGAACAGTCATGCGGGGCCAATGTGAATGTGGAGGACGATAGTTCCTAATGTGGAGGTGATAACGTCATTAAATTAATGTAACATGATAGGATGCTTATGCATGTAATTATTAGGTATGCGCATTTGAGTGAAAGCATGGGATGAAATGATGTTAATGCTAGCGCCCCATCAATCATTACACGTCGTACACATATATCATCGATGTGGATAGAGATGAAGAGGGCTGGGTCTGGGTCATCCATTTGGTGTGGTGCGATCTCTTCCTCTGAGAAGCTAAGGGAGGCTACTTGGTGAGTAGGATGGGGTGAAGATGAAGGTGGTAATTTGGTAAGAGAGGCTACATGATGGGGTGTGATAATGGAGGCTATGGGTGTAGGGTCATTTGGTAAAACCTCAATAGATTGAATAACCTCCATAAGAGCTTGATGATGGGATTCCAAGGTTTGGATGAGGTCATATAAGGACATTTTACCGGGGATTAGTGTAGTTGTTTGAGCATGGTGCGATGTGTAACCCCATTGTAAATAAGATGTGTGGGGCCATGAGATAGTGATTTTAGGCATGGGTGTAGATGGTATGTTGGGTATGGGATTAGTTGGTGGGTCAGTTGCCTTTTCCTTACCTTTTTCCTTCTGAGAACGGGTAGTGACGTGTATCATGTTGATATAAGGGAAGTTGGAAGATAGAGAAGGTGTTGGGTGAGTGGTATAACAACACGATGAGAAAAAAACTACCGGGGAGAAAACCCCGTGAGGTGAGCTAGGAGCAATGAAATTTTGGTGAAGTGGAAAGTTCTTTGATGTGAATCGTGTTAATTTAAAATCTTGGAGGTGGTTCGAGGAGTTGTGGGGGTGGAGGTTGTGGTTGGTGAGTGAATAGTGTGGGAATGGGTGTTGGTGAGGAAGGCTCCTCATCGAGAAGGTTGTCATCATCAAAGTTGGCTTACAGAGGACACAACCGGATAAGGACAGTTTTCAAATCCTTGTAGTTCTCCACATAATGTCCTTTCACATGATGGTAGGCACAAATTTTAGTGTCATCAAACCCTTTTGGCTTGGGTTTGAGGGGGTAAGGTCTGAGCGGTGGTAATGTAATGACAGAAGTCTCAAGGAGGTTGGTTAAAATTTTGGCATAGGACCCTGCTAGTGGGTCGTAATGAGAAGTGAACATGGGTTTGGGTGTAGGTGTGGTGGATTATTGAGGAATAGTCTGCGTAGGAGGAGGAGTGGGTTGAGCCATGGTTTTGGGTGTTGGAGTGGTCTTGGGTGTTGGTCATGTTTGTCTAGGTAGGGGTATGGTAGATGAATGAGCAGGAGGGTGTGTGGTTGTTTTGACTATCTTATTGGAGGGTAACAGAGTTTTGTTTTTGGGTTGCACCTTCTTGGGTAAAGGTGATATGGGTTTATAAGGTCTAGAAGAAAAATCAGATGGGGAAGAGGGCAAGTTACCCATGGGATAACGAGGGTCTTTGTGAAGGTAGATGATATAGGTTGCACATGGGGTGTGAGGGACAATGACTAAAGTGTAGTGGGTAGTGAAGAAATAGCTGAGGGTATTAGAGGTATGGGTGGTAGAGATGTTGCAGGTGCAAGTGTAAGTCATGTCGGGCACCTGGGTAGGTTGGAGGTTTGTGAGGAAGGAATGGGCTGTTGTGTTTTTGGTTTATTGATGGGTGGAGGTTGCTTGACCATGTTGGGAAGCTGAGGTCCTAAGATAGATGAGACAGTGTGGGTGTGATTGGCACAGCCGGGGTATGAGGTTGATGGGTTTGGTTCTTTGGTTTAGGTGCCGGAGTAGGTGTGGTGTTGACTTTGGAGGATGTAGCTAAATCCAGTTTGATAGGTGGATGAGTAAGGCTGGTGGTTGGGGTGACCCCTAAGGTGGTAATAGGTTTAGTTGAGGCAAATGTTGTAGGTGTGGGTTTGGGTTTAGATGTAGTTTGGGTTATGGGTAAGGGTGTATGTTGAGTTATGATGGGTGTCATGGAGGGAATGGTGATAGAGGTGGTTGTATTCGAGTTCGATTGGTCAAAATATTTTTGGGTAGATAGTGGAAGTGTCAGCAAGTGACATCTGCATCTATGTTGAGACAGAAGCAAAAGGTGCCTCCATAGTAAGGCCCTATCCACATAATCTAATCGGTAGGAAAACGTGAGAATGGTACATCTATAGGTGGAATTGATGAGGACCTAATGGTGATTCCCATAAAATGTGTCCTAGAGACTGGAAATTGGATAACTTCAAATTCCATGGGTAAGAGAGCCAAAGTAGGTCTCCGAGTGGTCAGGGTAGGCGATGGAGAATGCTCACCAAGAGTTAAGGGTATCTCTATTGGGTCTGTGATAAGGTTTGGAGATGATGAGAGCTCCTCTTTGGGTGGAGGAGGTAATGGGTGCTACTCTGTGGGTGGAGGAGATGATAGGTGTTCCTCTGTGGGCTAAAGAAGTACTATGGGTATCGGTTCTCTAAGTGGAGAAGCCAAAGGTGAAATGGTCTCGATGTTAGTGGAAGACTCCTCTATAGGTGATGAAGGAGATGAAAAGTGTTCCTCTATGGGTGGAGGAATAGGTGCGGTGGGTTCCAACGTGGAAGGAGGATTTCGGGCTAGGATTTCCTCTATGGAAGGAATGTGAGGTAATTGGGAGGTGATAGGTACATCATTAAAAATAGCATGAACCTCGTGGGTATGGGTATCATGAGTTGAGGTCTCATTGGTTTGATCAGATGAAGGGGCATGATTAGGAAATGGTTTCTTGAAGATGTGTAGGTTTTGGTTAGCAGGTGTGTTAGGATTATCCATGGTTAACTCACCTTTCTCGAGCATTTCTTGGACAATGTTTTTGAAAGTGATGCAATTTCCGTCACTATGACCCTTTACTCGATGATAGTTCTACGTGTCACATTCTTTATACCATGTGGGCATGGGGAAGGTAGAGTCAAAACCAATGTGTGGTTTTATAGGTGGAAGGGTGATGGCTTGGATTTGATAAGATTTTCTAAGATAGAGGAGTAAGGTTCCCTAATTGGGGTGTATTTCCATTGTTCTCATCTGAATTGAAAAGTCTAAACAGGTGAGAGATTAGATGAGGGGGTAGCTTGATTTGATGGATGAGCTAGGCCGGCCTTGAGTACCACTATGTTAGTGGTGCCCTTAGCTTTTGAATAATTGTTTTGTGGTTTGGAAGAAGAAGAGGTATCATTCGACTTGAATGCTGAATTCTTATTATGTAATTGGATTTTCTTCTCTCCGATGGCCCGAATCTCTAAATTTCATGCCATAGTGAATGCTTCATCAAATTTTTAGAAGGTTAGGACTTGCAAGAGTCGGTGAGATATGTATAACACAAGCCCATGTGAAAATCTCGATGAGATCTATTTGTGGCGATTGGAAGGTGAGTTGGTTAATCGAAAGCTATGCCAACGGTGACAATATCTGCAATAGATTCATCTTCATATTGACGCGTGGAATATAGGTCAATCATGGTAACCTTCTTGATGATATTGATGGAGAAGTGATCCAAGAAGGCTTGGGCTACCTGATTAAATGAAAATATAGAGTGTTTAGGTAACCCACTATACCAATTTAATGCTGGTTTAGTCAAAGACATGGAAAGGTCCTCAAATTACAAAGCATCATCGTGAGTGATCGAGATAACACTGGTGTTTGAATGACTGCAAATGTTGCTGCGGGTCTTCCTTTCTATTGAAATGGTTGAATTTAGGCATCTCACAATGCATGGGATATGGGTGGATAGGAATGGATAGGTGGATACGCTCATTAAAAATCTCATCATAGGTGAGAGTGTTACGGGAGCCGAAACCAATGCCTCCAATGTCTACATCTTGTCTAACATCAGTTTGATTAGGTCGTCGGTGGGTTGCGATGATTAGGTGCCTCTTGTAGAGTGAGGGGTTGGTGTTGGGCATATAATGGGGTGACACTCCAGTATATGGTGCTGCTATGTAGATTGATTAAGAAGAAGGTATTGAAACGAGGGGTATATACTCGAGTGAATAATAGATGAAATGGGAGGTTGCTTTGATAGTATGTATATGGAGGTGGAAGGGTCATGGTAACCCTAGTGGCAATGGGGGCTAATGATTGTGGAATGGAAAGTACCATGTTTTGAAAAGGGGTAGGGGTCACTGACACCGGAGGTGGTAGTGTAGCTATGGGTATGTGTGAGACATTAGGGGTGGATGAGGTTGCGTTTTAGGTAGTTGTCAAGGGTATGGTGGATGTGACGGGTGCCATGGAGGTGGCAGACATGGCAGTCATAGTGGGTATAGGACTTAGCTACAAAATGACTAGGGGTAAGGTAGATGCACGGGCAACACGAAGTCGGATGGGGCTGATGCAGAGTGGGAGCAAGAGTTGGGGGATAGATACGGGTATGCTATATATCAATTGACCTGAGGCATCTCGAGTGGACGAGTGGGAAAGGTAAAATTGTAAAGTAGTAGGGTTTTGGTCAAGGAGTCATGTGAACTCCTCATCTCTAGTAGTGATAGTGATAGGTTGGATAAGATCCATGGCTGGTGATAAAATGGAAGGTGGTGAAGGACTAGGTGGGAGTGGTTGATAATTGGTGTGAAATACGAGTGCGCTTGCTTGTCTTTGGGTTAGCACCATGTGAACAGATCTTGATCGGGTAGGGCCACTTCTTTGTAAATGACACGAGAAAAATAACAGAATAGGTGAATCTAGTAGTAAAAGTGGATTAGGTACCAAATGTTGGTTGGAAAGTGAAACAGCTAACTGGATGCCGATTAGGGAAAAGCGATGCCGATTAGGGGTAATGTTGCGGTCATTGTAGAAAATGGATAGTGAGTGAAAAACAAGGTATAAGGTCAAATCTGATAGGTATGCCAAATCTGATGAGTTTTACAACATCAATGGGAATGATAGCAATGACAGGGACTGTGAAAAGTGGAAGAAGATGAATAAATAGCAAGGATGAAGATGAATAAATGTCCCTTTGAGTAGGTTAACAAAAGGACCTAGAACCAACGCCAGTTGGGTATAACCGATGACGGTAAGAGGGTAACCGACAACAATGACGGTCATTGGACCAACACCTGTTCTTGTAAAATTGAAATAATGATGAAATAATGGTGGTTGTGAATTAAAATCTGATGTGGAATTAGACCCAAATTATGAGAATGATGAGAATATGGTCTAGGCACACTCAGGTGAAGCCGGAATACACCAGCTGTGATGAGGAGTGTGCAAGGATGAACAATAAAAATGAAGAACATGATCTCTCACCTCAAAACGCAAGCCAAGTAGAAACACTAAGAAAAATGTGATCCTAGGAGTGCCTTTTCTATTATGTTTTTTAGCTTATGCTATTTAAGGACTGACTCATGTATTGTAGAATAGACTTTTTTTTGGTGAGGATGGCTTCCTTTGAAGAAGGAGATCTAAAATGTGAGGTTTTAGGTATGTTATGGTGGGGGTGGGCTTCGCTCAAGTATGACTCAACAGTAGCGAGCAGGGGAGTACCTACCAATCCTCGAATCGGTGCGATCATTGACAGCGTTCTTAGGAAAGATGTTGTTTAAGAATATGTATTTGTTTTGAATTTGTGTAATTTGGTATGACTCGAGAGAGAGAGAGAGAGAGATATGTGCTTTCTATGATTCGTTTGTCAACCATCAACTGGGCATGACTTCTAGCATATAGGTTGCCCTCAATTAATGGAGATAATGTGATAAATCAGAATGTAATACACTTATTTTTAAGCCCAAATCAAAGTGCGAAGTTGGATGACACAAATAGATGAAGAGGAAGGGGATGCTCTTTCACTAAATGTGGAAAACATGAAGAAATGGTTCTTTTTAATTACACCAAAAGAAAGGTTTCCTTTAGAGAAAATAGAAAGAAAAGGTGGGTTACCAAGGAAGAAAATTAATGTGTATGTTTTTCGAAGGGAAACAAACACACAAATTTTCCTAGGAATGAATAAAATGCAAGGAACCCTGGATGGGTCCCACCGGCGTGCCAAAATGTTTCACCTGATTCTTAGACATTTATTTGAGATATTGATGAAACAAATAGGGTAACGGGTGTAGGAGGAATACCTGTTGAAATATTGGTTGATGGGTTGTTGCATGCGTATGACTTTTGAATCCACAACTGATTATGAGAGCTTCCTTTTGGCTAGGAGGAACTACCTGTAATGAAAAGAAAGATCACCAAAAAGAGTTAAATAATATGTGCAATGAATTTCCTAGTGTGTGCTAGATCCAGGAAGTGTGATACTTCCTAGACGGCTGTCAGTCCACTGTTTAAGACAATTTAATGTGGGAAATAAAGTAAATCCTATCGTAGTTGAAATGATTTGGGTATCTCATCCAAAATACAATAAGAAAGGTCTAATCTAACAGGCTAAGTTAAAATAAGATCCAAAGGTTAGGTAACTAGTTCTAGGTCTCTGTGGTCCGATAGAGCTTTCGGGTAGATCACGGGTGAATGCGGGTAATGTAGAATTAGTTGGATAGGTCATTGTTCTAGGTTGTATGGGAAAAATATAAACCGATTCTCGATTAAGGGTGACTGACGGCGTTGGGTATAACTAGAGCCGATTCTTGTGGAAAATTGGGAATGCCACAGAATGAGTTTTAGGTCTCCTTTGTGATTGCACAAAGGAATTTTGGTTGGTCGAATGAGGTATTGGGTGGTTTGGGTGGGATTTCATGGGTTTTAATGGGTATATGGAGGGGTGAGTATTAATGGAGGTCTGTGGGTGGATGAGAGAACAAAAGGGTGACAATATAATGATGAAATGAAATGAACCGAGAGAAGTATAACGTTTTACTTAATCGATTCTGGTCCCTGGACACATGTGAGTGAGGGATGGAGGTTCTAGTAAGAGGATGAAAACTGCACAGATGATCACTAATCGTAGGAGAGCTCTTGCATGTGTTGCATGCACATTCCTTTTACTTGGTTGGATCAAATCCTTGTTGGGGTGAGTGCTAGATGGATGTGCAAGAGAAAATTCTTGATCTCCTTCATTGCATGCGTGTTCTCACTGGAATTCATTCTCAGAAGATGTGATATCTCTCAGGGATGTGCTAATGTTCACCAAACTTTTTCCAACCTTTGAAATTAGGTTGTTTTAGGGGTATAAAGGTAATTGACGATGTTTCAGCTTAACCGCGATGGTTAGGGGTAACCGGTGTCGGTCAAGGTAGGATTTCCTAGGTTTACTAAACTAGGGAGATCCTCTTGATTTTCTTAGATCTCATGTCATTAACCCGCGGATTAGACTAGGAGATTCTTGTAAGCATGTGGGAATGTGGTTAGAGAGAATGTAGGCATTGATCTTTAGGGTTTGGGTAAGTCTTAGTTAGTTATGGTAACTTACTAAGAATAGGTCTTAGGGTGAGGTGGCTAGATGAGGTGTCTAGGTGAGGTGTATGTGTGGATATTATCTAAATTAAGATATTTAAATAATAAATATGGTGAGGATAATGAATTAATTTAATTAAATTAATATTAGTGGGGTGAAGGGGGCCATGGCCAGTTTAATGTAATGAAGGGTGTTTATTTGTCGAGGGACCAAAGGGGAGTGTGACCTAATTTTAGTGTCTACACCTGGTACTTTTTAATAGTTGGGCATAAGATTGCTTTTCTTCTTTACTCAGGTTACTACCTAGCCATATTTTTCTAGGTTTCTCCTTAGTCCCCAAGTTGTGCTCTTCCACATCTCTTGAGGCTGACATATGTCTATTAACAATCATGTCAACATTGTCAAAATTTGACTCTAAAGTAACCAAACCTCTTGGAATGGTGTTGGTTTTTAGCAAGATAATATCTTTACCGAACAGGGTATCCTTATCATTACAAGCACAAACCATTGGTTCCCAATCCACATTTTGGTTTGTAAACTCTCCTTTCTTTTGTAAGAACCTTGAAACCTAGGAATCATCTTCAAAAACCTATTACTGTCTTACATTGTTAGGGAAAAATGGTCTTAACAACACTTCTATATCATATTCATAATAAGGAGACAATGTACAGTTTTCAAATCTGGATCCCAATATTTCCAACCTGTCCACAGAAGCATTTTGATTTCTTTCATGGTATAATATGTTTTTTTTTTATTATTAGCAAATATTTTTTTGAAATGGACTATACCCTTGAGTACAAAAGATGGCCAAGGAGCCAAAATAGGAATGAGAACCAGAGAGAAAAGGATCAGAATCCAAATGTGACAATGAAGCTCAAAGTAGCCAAAAAACAGCTACCCAAACAAGACAAAACAACAAAAACACTACAAAAAAGCAGTAGAGAGACCGCAAAAAAACAACATAAAAACATACAAGAACAGCTAAAGCATCTACAACTACTTTTTGGCAGCTTTGTCTATGCTGGTCTTGATATTCTTCTAGGAATGGAATATACCCAAAGTTGTCATGTGGGCAGCGTCAGTCTTATCCAACTCGCTCAATGGTATAATATGTTGAAAGAGTCAAACATTTCAATAAAGTCCCAAACTGCATGCTTATATTGTTTCATTATTTGATTCTTGGTTGCATACAATTTCCTAACTTGTTTGACTACCAATTCTGAATCTCCTTTAAAAATTTCCTTGATACCATACCTCCAAGAAATCCTTAAACCCAAAAGCAATGCTTCATATTCTGCAATATTGTTAGTGCACTCAAATTTGAGTTTAAAGGAAAAACTTAAAGCCTCTTGGTTTGGAGACACAAGGACAATACCAACACTGTTCCCAAATTTATAGCAAGCTCCATCAAACATCAAAATCTAGGGAAAGACAATTTTCTTAGCACATTTACACTTATTAATGCTATGCTCTTTAAAATATGCATAGCCCACAAAATTATCAACATCTACATTTATATATAATACTTCATAAGAAGCATTGTTAGGGTCTTTAATCAGATGTAGCATCTTTTTCTCACCATAAAATTTAACAAGGATTCCCTCTACTGGTATGATTGTATATGACATGTCCATCTATACACTCCCACCTACACTAGTAGCCCACTTTCTTGATAATAGCATTCCCCACTTGGTAGGACAATCCACAATAACTATATTCATGGTTAAACATTTACCTGGGTAAGCTTCCAATTACACTACCAATCCTTTAACATACCCAATCACTGACACCTCTCTTGAATCCATAGTGGTGCACTTTCTAAAAGTTTTTGTCACTTTGATATTCAATTCCTTCATTACCTCAAGAGGCATCACATTACATGAGGCCTTTGAATCAAACATGCAATTGTGAACTAATTTTTCCTTGATGATTAAATTAGTATAGAAAGGATCAACATCAAGCTGAGATTCAACAAGAGAAGTACCCAAATATACCTTAGGTGATTCTCCCAAGTCTTCCAATGCTTGTGGCACTTCTAGTTTTGTAATGATAAGGGGAGTATCCACATTATTCACATTCTTGTTTGGTGGTATTACCTCCTCTTTGAATCCCAAATATTCAAATGCCCTTTTTCTATGCTCAGGGATCCTAAGAAATTCAACAATAGGCACAATGACTTTGATTTAACTCAACATCTAGGCTATATCACAAGGGATGTATTTGGGTAAGACTATATTGGGAGGGAGAGTTACTACCCCTTCTTGTGGTATGAGACTCTTTACAACTTGGGCATGAGTTGGGGTACAAGTTTTATTTGGAGTGACTAGGCCTTTTCTAGGTGTATCCTTTTTAGGGGATCCTTTGGGATATTAGTGAGAAGTGGAGTTTTGGCTTAGCTTGTGGCCCTCCCCTTTGACAACTCTACTTTTGAGATTGTACTCATTTTCTTGAGCAACCACTACATTCATCAAAAGTTGTCTATCTTCCTCAGAAGGAATTCCCCCATCATACTTCTTAATCATTAGAGCTCTCAAATATTCAAATTCATGATTAGGTAAATCAAAATCTTGCACCATATCAACTTCAATATCATCATTAGGAGGAAGAGGAGATACCTAGTGAATGTAATCCCAAAACTTTCTACAGTCCTAGCACTTATCAGCTCAATTGAAGTGGCACCTTATTGTGGATTATCAGGGCACTCCATCATGCATACATCACCGTAAGTTTCATCATCATCTACCTCTTCAACTTCCTTATTTAGATCACATGGGGGATGTGGCAAGAGACACTTGTCACACCAATCAATAACATGGTCTTATTCTACCATGACAACCCTAATAGTCAAAGGATCAGGGACCAACTTATTTTCTCTAGGTTATGGCTATTTATTTCCTAATCCCATGGTCCCTTTTCCTCTCTCATCTTATCTGTGATCACCTCTAGGATGATTTTTAAATATATTTTTTCCATGTGATTGGTGCTGGCCTTGAGAACTCTATCCTATTCATTTTTCTACTCTGGAAAGCTTATAAGATATTTCTTTAATTGCTCCTTCCAGAGTCTTTACAACTTCTTCTAGATCCATTGCCTTTCTTGACTGAGGTTTCTCAGGATTAATCAATTTGACACCCTCCCTCTTAGGAGGTTTCCATCTTCCTTAATATTGTTTTCAATTTTCAAGGCCATGGTGAAGGCCTACCTTAAAGTTCCAGGGTTCTTATCCCTCAAATATTAAGCAACTTTCTTGTCAAAAGAATTGAAATATTTAACTAGGCCAGACTCATAACTAGGCCTCAAAATTATGGGTAATATAGTCAAAATATTATTGAATATGGTATTGAAGTCTTGAACAGGATCATTGGGATTCTTTTTTATATTCTCAAACTCAGATAAGAGGAACCTTGGGTCAGTCTTATCCCCATATTGTAATCTGAAAGAATTCTTCATCTCAGTCCATGAATCTATTGAGTTGTCTGGTAAAGCTTTATACCAGTCATGTGCATCTTCTTCAAGAGTGTGAATGAATAGATTTACATATACATCTTCATGTTCTATTTCAAAATCCTCCATCATATTAACAAAGAGTTTTAAGTGCTAATCACTAGTGATGGCATTATTTCCCTAAAATTTGGGCAACCTATTTCTTACATCTTGTGGTACAGCATTAGGATACCTAACCATGCCTCTAAAATCTATTGGTCCAAACACATTGACAACAAAGGGAGGTCTAGGTGGAGGATGAGCCATGTTATTCTAGGAGGTGATCCTATAGGAGGATTAAAATGGTGTGGGACAAGAGGTATTTGAGACACATGTGTATGATATTCAAAGTAAGTATCCTTCAATGACTCGGTCTCACAAAAACCCTATTAGTTCTAAGTGATAAAGGAGGGAGGTGAAGAATACCTATTCTAGTTATAAATTATGGCCCTTCACTAGTTGGAGTGTTTAGATTTGCATGAGGACTTCCTGATTCTAAACTATTTGAAGATGTAGAATAATCCTCTATTACAGTTGATCACCTTCCACGACTGGCACTACCTTCTCTCCTAACCTTTGATCCCCCAATGCTTTCCATACTTGTTTCTTATTTGGGTTTGTTCTTCCAAGATCTGGAAACAATCTTCTAGTAGGATCTTTGTTAAAGAAGGACCTTCTTCCTTCCATCTTTGTAAATATCAACAAAAAATCTCAATTGTCAAAGCTTAAGACACTGGAATTTACCAGAAATTCTGAACAAAATATGGATTCGCCACTAAGGATTTGCACCTTAGATGTGTAAAACACTGTAAATGACTTATCAATTGTAAATCAATACTCAATTTCTATAAATCTTGACAAATCTGAGCATCCTTTGTCAATATTTACCATTAGCCAAGCAGATTTAGTGCAAAGTTTGCTTAAACTAGGAAATATCACATAAATAACTTTTGATCTTGCTTAATTTTCACAAAGCTTAACAAAGGATGACATTTAGACCATGTATTTGCATCTAAACATGTATGAAATGTTACCAAAGGTTGATATTTGTATATATTTATAAAAATTCCTTGGCAATGGTGCAGAGTGGTTTTGGTACCCAAATAAGTCCTCCCTTTGTGGCCAAACAACATCAACAAGATGATGGATCTAGATTTGTGTCATTTTGTAGTCCGGGAAGGATATCATCATCTATTTATCACTCGGGCTCGAAGAAGTCAGGTAGCACCATGCTTGAGGGTATGACCTACCCTCCTACTTTAGGCTCTTCCTTTAGCTAGGGTGAGAGGACCCTTTTGTATTCTATAATTGTGAGGGGTGGATGTACACCAATATTTGGCACTCCTTTGTAGATTAATTGAAAAAAAATGCAGGGAAGACATGGTAAATTCAACAAAGGCTAACTCTCATGAGCTGTCACTTTTAGGCAGTGTAGACAATATGGAACCAACTTGCTTTAGCATATTTTTGGCTTTAATGAGGAAAGCATGGGTAGTTCTGGTAGGATTAGTTAGTTTTGGTTGTATTTGATTTGGGGAATTAAGCAGGATAAAGTTTATTATACCAGATTTCAAGGAACTTTTAACAAATGTTGGGAGATCTACCACGTGAAAGATAAATACTCCTCAAAAGTCTCATAATGAACCTTCAACCAGAAGATGTACACTCATGGAAGCCCAAGAATGCATGGTTTCACACAATCTTTAAGGATTCAAACACAAAATATCATGTTGAAGACTTAATAAAACATCAAATATTCATAATTTATCACGCCTAAGATACACTCAAAGGCTTACAAGAAACATTTAACAAAGTGGAGACATAATGACTTTAAAATTGTTTATTACACAAATGAAATGAAATCTCTTCTCAATAGTGCAATTGTAATTTCCAAAATGCTACTAGAATGATAAAGTTCTGTGTGACTTAAAGGATCTCTAAAATAATATTGCAATGGGAGAATGAATAAATATTTTAAATTATATCATCTTGACAACATATACAACAATGCTCATTATTAACACAATTAATTCAATTCTCATCAAATTTATCAGCAAGGGAAAGTAGATCTACACTCTCAGTACTTGTCAATGGTTGTACACTTGTCATCATATTGACATGATTTAATTTGAAGGCTCAAATAAACTAACAAGTTTCTCATATGAGTTCTTGGGAAATTGGTTTTTCTCTCATTTTTTCTTTCTTTTCTAAAATTTCATAAAATTTAACCCCTCTTATGCAAGAGTCTTCTCATTGCCTTTATACAATTCTATTTTCTCACTTACTCCCAGTTTTCTCCCCAAAAATGTGGATCTTCAAGAGAATATCCTTCTTTACAATATACAATTCAATTTATGTTATCCTCATAGAGATGACTCATCAAATTCTTCCAAGTGTGAGAAATATGAGCTTTTCACATTTTTGTTATGTTTATGTATGACTGGGATGCAATGTCATCACTTTTGGCCATTTATTTAATCATTATTTTCCCTTGGTGACTGGACATCCACTTTTGGGGACTTTTGAGTGCCTCCAAGTGATTCGATTTGACAGATACTCTTATTTTCTTTTCCAAAATCCGTTTTGAATGTTGTACATTTTTTTCATGCCTTTTAGGTTAGTTATTACTTATGATTCTTTTTAAATCATATCAATTCACCATTTTTCTCAATTCCAATTCATTTCAACTTTCAATTTCTTTGTGTAGATATCTTATCGGGATCTCAGGATCGATATGTTTTGAAAATATTATAAACAAAAATCCATTCACTTAACCAATTCATACTTTCTTCTTTTGCATATAGGCACTTTGAAGAAATTCATTTGTATCATAGTGGGGGAACCAGTAACATCTAGTCTAAAGGAAATATCCCGTGAAGAATTGCATTCCATTTTTTATTTATCAAGTCTAGATGAAGCTTTTGTGAGGATGATTTTTGAAATTGATGACCCCGAGGATTACACCAGGCCCTTGACACCTCCAATTTTTGAGCTACATTAGTTAGGATACTTGTTAAGATAAGTCTCATGTTCTCTGCCTTTCAGATGATGTACTTTCACTTGTTTAGGATTGAACTTCAGAGAACTCCCGAGTCACTGAGGAAATTTTGTCTTGTGAGCAGGCCTCATATGCATTGTGTTTCCAATCATGTATGCCCATACATTTCTAATGAGGCATTTGTTGTGAAATAAATCCCTCTGGAGTCATATGTGCTTGATGGATATCTTTGTTGGACATAATACCTTCCCTCTATTATCAATTGAATGCATTGGAGAAGCATGTTTCAGTGTTGGAGGAAAAACAACTAGTGAGGACACCCCAGCTCCTGAACCATCACTTCATTTTGTGAAAAAACATAAGGGAGAGTATAGCTTTGGGCCTTTTGATCTAATTACTACCTCCATGCCTTCTACTCAAATTACTACCTCCATGCCTTCTACTCTAGTTGTTCTAGGGTTAGTTTTGGTTACACTTCTAGTTCAAGATTCTCAACCAACTTCTTCTACCAAAACCAGAGGAAAAGGACATTTTCTAAAGGTGGTTTGGATATGAGTGAATGGGTATCTTAATACAAGAGGTGGTCAAAATTACTTAGTTTTTAGATGATCCCTTGTCTAGTATGGATGACATTTTCTCAATGGGTATGTCTCGCACACTGGTAAGAGACATTATTTTTGTTCAAATGGCACTAGGGATGAATGAACACGGGCTTAGGAAAAAAATTAGTGAAGAAACTTCCTCTTTGTAGAGAGGATTTTGTAAAGGATTTTGTGGTATTGGATGCCTAAATTTTCTTGTTATTGTCCCTTTTTTTGTGATACAACTCTTAAGGATATATGTAATATTTATTTTCATGGGCTAGGGCCCCTACAGATCTCCATTTTTTATTTTTCAAAATATATAAAATACAAACATCTCACTAGTTTATATGCTTTCACAATGGACATAAAATTTCATCCAAGCACTATAAAAATATAATACATTGTATAAAATTACAATTTATATTAGAGAATAACAAGTTTAAAAGTAATATCAATTATTTATGAAGTAATAGTATTGAATTAAGCCTCATTTACAAATGAAATATGAAAAGAAGATAATTTTTAAGAATGACAAGAATAATCTTGTTCATCATATTTCATGTTTGCATCATTTTCTTCTTTGGCTTCTCCTCCTGCTTCTTTTGGTAACCTTTCCAAATATGCATCATACCTTCGAAAAATATCATTGATTTCTTCTTCATCTGGCCCTGTATGGTGTTGGAAAATCAATATCTACCTATTTATTGCATCCACATAGTGACCCATTTTCCGCTTAAACTCCAATGGTTTAGCTCTCAACTCTGCAATTCTAGTCTCAATTTTCCTCATTGCTTTAATAACTTCATAAGAAAAGTCATCTTTCTGAATTATTTTCTCAAAATAAATAAACAAAAGTTCATTCTTTAGATCACCATAGCTTTTCTTGAATTTTTCAAAACCCATAACTTCAAGTTGTAAATCAATAGCATCTAAGGTATCACTTGTCAGAAACCAGATTTAAGTCCGTAAAACAAGACGATGCTTACATATTTTTATTAATATGAAATCAAGCATTACAAAACAAATGAGAGATTTGTAATATTTATAAATATTGGAAAACTTCTATCTCATCTAGAATATATGGAAATAAATCACCTAATATGATAAAATATGCAAAAATAGCATATTGCCCCTAATCGCCCTATTGCCTCATGGAAATCATCCAGAACAAAATATGAAAGATAGAACATGATCCCATAAACCTTGGGATGAGAACACTATCACTTAGTTAAATAACAACTAAGGATAACTAATACCTATTGATATAAGTATAAAGTATTTAAATTAAATACTTTAACTTATTACATTTATTCAAATATCAACTAGTGATGAATTAATCTAAGTTTTATTCCTAACAGTATCATCAACCCATTTCCTTTTAGATTCTATTTTTTATTTGATCCCATTCAAAAATTCCACCCTGATCCTTGCTAATTCCTCCATAACATGCTGAGTTCCTTTGAATTCCTTTGGCATAATCCCTTCTTTTTCAACCAATTCATCACTGAGTTGAGTTATACGGTTCAACTTGGGAAAAATTCCTTCAAATAAGAATATTTCGTTATCACACTTCTCAATCATTTCATAAATTTCATGAAGCCTATTCTTGAGCTCTTCATACTTTGTCATGGCTTCTTCAATTTCTTATTTTCCATTTTTGTCAACCTCTCAACCTACGTGTCCACAAATTGAAATTTCTTGATAGCCTTATCAATCTTTTCCCTCCCTTTAGGAGTGGTAGCAGAAGTACTTTCTTGAGTCTGTTTAAAATGCACAATTAATTGTTGTAGACTAGAACTCAAAGCTTTGACTTGTTATTTCAATTGCTTCTTCATTACTCTATCCTCATCAACCTTCTATGACAATTCACTTAGTGCCCTTGATACTCCCTGTTTAGTAGGTATCTTAAAGGCTTTCCTAAGGGAAGAAGTTGGACATTATAATCACTGGTTGTTATATTTTCTCTTTTCTTTTCCTCGTGAGGAATTGCCACTTATAAATTTTTAGATCCAAGTGGATCAGTATGACTATTGGTGAGAACTCTAGCCCTTTTGGAGGTTTTCACTGGTTTTAGAAAAGATAGAGCTATGAGATCTATATCCTTCATAGGGAAAATTTCCTCTTCTTATTTTGAGATCAACTCTCCTATCCATCCTTTTATAAGAGTGTTCCCAAATTTTGTTTCCTATAGTTCTTGTTGGGATTTATTGGGGACAATCATTAATTGATTATATACCTCTTGTACCTCTTAAATCGACGATTCTTCCTTCTTTTCCTATTTATCTCCCACATTTATCTCTTTTACTATGTACTTATACTTCCCTTGATTATTTTCCTTCTTGATGTTGAGTTTGGGGTTATCTAGTCTCCTTCATAATCACATCAGTGATTACAATCTTTTCTCTCTTTATTTCTTCATTGATGCAATATTAAATTCAGCTATTTCCTTTAGAGTTTCTTGAGTTAGTACCTCTTTTCCAGGAATTCTTTTTCTTCCATGATTTCCACCTCTTTTGGAGGCTATTGAGTTGACACATTATCCTCTTTTTTTTTGTTGACACCTCGTGTTGAAACATGGTGGGATGGCTTTCAATTATTGGTTCCTTAACTTTACCCAAATCTTGCACATCCACACTATCAACAATATTATCCTCAATAGTTACATCTTGTGTAACCTCTATTATATTTTCATCTACATATTTTCCTTTTTGAGATGGTTCACTATCCTTAGTGACCTTGACTTCATGGGAGGGATCCTTCTCATCCAATACCTCTGTACTTACAATTTTTCCACTAGGTACTTCGGCTTGCTCATCTTTGGATATGCCTGATCTGCAGAGAGTACCTCTGATGTTTGACCTCTATTTTCAGTAGTTGGAACATGAGTATTTTTTTACTCCTTCACTCAATTGAGGATCACTTACACCCTTTACTAGTTTTTCATTAATATATGTGTCAAATGTATCGAATGTGGAAAACTCCTCACCAATATCAACATCCATTATCTCTACCTGACTCATTGTTGACTCTTGAAATTGTTCAAATAAAGGTATACTGATATTTTAAAATGAAATGGTTTAAGATGTTTTTACACCTTGATTCAAGACATCACTATCTACTGGATGCGATAAGACATTACCTTGAGTTTTTATTCCCGAGTGCTCTCAATCATCACTCCTCCGAAGACAAAGATTAATATAAAGGCACTGATACTACATGTTATACTTAGAAAACATCAGTTCTCTCATGTTCTAGGGGATCAATCACTACATCCATGTGCTTATGTTTCTTATGTGTATGAGCACCTTATCTTACTAGGATTGGCTCATACACAATTTTGTGTCTCTTGTGTTCCCTTTCAAACTTCTTAAGGTTTGGTGTTGCTCTCTTTTCTTCACCATGTGGCTTAGGTTGTGCATGGCCACTTGTTATGGCCCCACTCATTAACTTATCAACACTTTGGGGTTTTGGAAAAACATCTGGAGGAGTCCTATGAGTAGCCATACCCTTTCTTTTTTATTGTAGTGGAACTACAAAAGTGATAGTAGCATTTTTCATTGATTTTACAAGCATTTCTTCATTTTTCTGCTTTAGAGAAAACATAGAAGTACCATTCCCACTAGTAGCAGAAGTCCATTCATCTACAAGTCTTGAAGTAGGCATTTTTAAAGGAAATTGAGGATATTTTCCTCCCAAGGGATCCATTCTATTAGCTCCTTATTTCAAGGGAGGAAGGTCATCTTTCAATTTTCTCAAATCCCTAAAATTATTAAGAAATCTTGTGATTTGAATTGATAAATACATTTTTTTGGGCCATCCAATTCAATATTATTATCATCACATTAGTTATTTGGGAATATAAGTCATCTAAATTCTCTTCATTCCAACTCAACGGGACCATTGGTTGTCCCTCCACCTTTTGATCAAGGTAATATTGACTCACAATATTTGGATGATTTACAACTCCCTCGGGGATAACAAAAATATTTAATTCTATGATTTGGGTGAGGGTAATTCTTGAGAATTATCTTAACCTCGGCCTCCTCCTCATATCTGCAATTCATCCAATAATCCTCAAATTAAGGCTCATGTTCAAAATATTTTGCAAGATTGTTGAACACTCACATGATGTCATAATTGGTCCTTGCCTCAAACCTTTCCATATCAAATATCACCTTCCATTAATATGACCTTTATAATTGAAGGGTAGGAGTACCTTACAATCTTGATGGGGAACTTGATGTTTGTCCTGTGTTTTCTAGCAATTAGTTTGTGAACTGGTGTCAATTGTCTTTCCAATTAACATAAGGCCATTTTGTCATGTAGATATCTAGGTAGCTTACATGGTTGGCCTTCAAATCCACTAACCCTGATATATGTAAACTTCCTATATTGAATGAAATAGCATCCATACTCCATGATTACTTGTCTAGCCTTCTTAGAAATCATGTATTGTTCTCATTCTCTTGAATAAGAATATGAATCATTCAAAAAAATTATCATTAACCAATCTCACATTCTCTTTCCAATTACTCAATCAGAATCGAGGGAAGATATTATGAATTTTTCATTTTTAAAGTCAACATGTGGCACAAGGCCAAGGAATAGCCTGTGTCCTGCAATATTATAAACCAAGTAGGTCATCATGTAAAATTTCAGTTCTCCAGTGTCACCCACCTACATTTTTGTTGTCACTGCTATCATGTGATGATGAAGTGCTTCTGCAATGAAGGTTTCCCAACAAATGTTCCCCTTCTTCTCCAAAAATATCCACATATAGGTGCACATCCACTCCTTGAATTCATTCATTGTCTTTAATCCATCCATTTGACTCAATAATACAATCACATCTTTTTCTTCCTCAATGAATCATGCCCTAAAAAGTATTTTAGGGATTCGATTGGTTGTTTTCTTCTCTCTTAAAATCCATTCGTTATTTATAAGTTGGGCATAGTCCTTTTTATTTGCTTCATAATCTTGGAGGGCTAAGTCAATACCCAGGGTTATTGGACTTCTAATCATAAGAAATTTTAGCATTATCCTGATAGTTGTAGGTGTCAAAGTTAATACTGCTTCACCACTTCCATCCAGTACTTCCCTATTCTCTGGGTTGTAATTCATCACGCAAAGTCTTACTAGTTCTGGGTAGTTTACTGAGGGTGGAATAACACCACCTAAAGAAATATTACTGAATTGAATCGCTTCCATTAATTTACACTTGTTTAGGCAATTTAATCTTTATAGGAATTCATCTAAGTCAAAGATTCATTAAATTTGTATCCGTGACTTTTTCTAGATTACTAGTGATCATGGAAGTAACAGAAAAACCTAACAGCATGGTCCTCATATTTAATGCCCTAGTTTTACTTTAAATTTCCTTATAAAGGAATAAGAGTACAAGATTAGATTAGTTCTTACCAATTTTCTGATGAATATCCATGTAATTCAGCTTTGGTTCAAAGGCTCTTCAATCTCTCGGTTCTCTATTCATGCTCCACGATTGATTTCACGTTATTTCTCAAGGAATTATTCTCACAATGGTGTTTAGATATCAAAAATGATAGAAAAATCTCAATGCATTCGAAGACTTCAAAATTCCTCCTTGATTTGTGTGAAAACACATTAATGGTGGCATTCATTAATGTGTTGCATCATGGCCCTCCATTTTCCTTTCCCAATTTTAATATGAGCCATCCACGTGGAAAAGCCTTATGCAATGTGGTCTTGGGAAACCTTTTGCACCTTTGCATTGTGTTTTGAATGCAGACACATTTATCTATTTGACTGATCACCCACCCTTGACTCCCATCCCGAGTTTGACATGTGGTTGCATCCTAACTTTGGTGGAGCTTCGGGTGATTTCTTCATATTTTTCTCATTTCATTTGATCTCAAATTTATCAATTTCCTCGATGACCCACTTCCCCATTATTTACATGAGAAAGTGGCACTTGTCCTTGGAGGGTCTTAGGAGCTTCTTTGTACTTTTATATTTTATCACCTTGTTTTCAAGAGATGTAATCAAGCCCCAACCCCCAAAGATTCAACCAACTTGTGACATGTGTACTTCTTAGAGGTGGAGTTAATTTCTCTTTTTGCATTATTTGATTATGAGTATTTGTCGGGCCTCGAGGCTAAGCTAGAAAATTGTTAATGTTATATATTTTTTTATTAAAGGTAAATAGTTTTTTGAAAGGGACTATACCCTTATATACAAAATGGGAGGCCTAACCACCAGAATAAGAGTGAGAGAAACAACAAAAGGAACAAGAACCAAGAAAGTCATAATAACCAGTGTACCCAAGTGCCAGCAAACCAAAAAAACAAACCATAACCAAAACTACAAAAGAGCAGCAGAAAAGCAGCAACAGAACAGCAAGTACTACGCCAAAAACCAGCTTGAGCAGCGAAGATCCACAGCTATTTCTTGGCAGCTTTGGCAATTCTGGATTTGATATTCTGCCATGAGGTGAACATGGCCAAAGTCATCATGTGAGTAGGATCAGTGATATCCAGCTGTTGGATTGCTTGCTTGCTTTCTTGTTCCGATCCCCAAAGAGTAGCTGGAATGCCACTAAGATTGGAGACACAACGAACGTGTTGTTCAATAAATTCCTCAATTGCATTAAAGATAGCCATATTATAATCATGGCGAGTCTTAGTTTTGCCAAGTCTGTTGTCCAAGGAATAAAGTTTTTTGTATATGCTTTCCAACTGATTGTTGTCAATAACGGCCTCCTCCTCCTTCAAGCGCTTACCTTTTTGTTTAGACAACTGCTTCACTTCCTCTTTCAACAACAGAATGTCAGCTTCCATTACATCCAATCTTTTTCTAGTGCTCTCAGTATTAGTCTCCTGAGCCCCGAACTACTAATGTGGAGGAGATTGTGAGAAACCTCAACATCCTGAGGCTCTTTCCCCGAGACAGGGGTTTCCAGTTTAAGCCTTTTAGAGGATCTGGTTCTAGGCCTATTCGAGGTGGAAAGGGTGGGGGCAGAGGTGGGGGGGATGAAAGGGGGAACCGAGAAGGATGGTGAAGGGTAAGCAGCCTCGGTGAAGGGATCAGGAGGGATAGAGCTAGGGGAGATAGGAAGACCAGGAAACTTGGAAAGGCACAACTTATGAATCAAGAAAATTAACCCCTGATGCAACGGGACAACTCGTGCATGTTTTTGAAACTCTAAAATAGAACGCTCAAGAGAGTTGAGTAAGTAGTGCGGGAAACATACCGTAAAGTTCCTGCGAAAATGGTTGAGAAACACAAGGTGCTTGGAGGGCACAGTGACAAATCTCCCTTCAAGAGAAATGTATTTTACCATAATACGAGTGATCTCATCAAAAGGCGAGGGAATGGAGTTGATCAGTAACCCTACCATAACAAAAACCAAATTCTCATTGTCCTCTACAAATTTCTTCTCCTCTCTGTCTCTGTCAATTCTTTTATTGAAGAACTCAGAACCATCAATTCTTCACTGATCAAAACTTTCTGGCCCCATACTCGACTTTACGGTCTTTCCAGTCCTTAGCAAAACTGGACAGAGATGTTTTGATCATGTCCCCGAATTTTTCTATGAAATTCGTGACACCTCCCTTGTTTAAAAGATTCCAAAGCTCTTCGTTGTTCTTCCATTCTGGGTCTGAACTAGGTTCTATCTGGCATGGGGCTCCACCCATATTCCCTGAATTTGTATGACTAACAGTGACAAGCACCAAGCTCCCTTTGAGAAATGTGACAGTAGAATGCCTTGTTTTGATTTTTGAACCCATGGTGATGTCTAGCTCTGTTATTACTCACACAGAGGGAAGGGTGTGTGGTATAGCCGTTGCTGATATGGCACTTCCCACGAGTGACAGTGCTACTGGTCTGACCTTGCGAGTTCCCGCATGCTTGAGCATTAGTTTTCTTAATAATCCACTCCTTCTCATCATTAGCCTTACCACGGGCTTGAGAATCTGTAAGATGCTGATTAATAGCAGCTAAAGGCCTAATATTACCCTCATGTGTGGCTTTATACTTAATATAGAACCACTCTAAATCATCATTATACTTAGTGTGATCTTGAATGCCCATAAAACTCTGATCAAGTGTTGATTTAAACCAATCCACTCGTGTGCTAAAGATCCCATCCTTATAATCATTAGTTCTATCCCATATTTGTATGTCCATAATTGTCCACTTGTATGTTGTTTTTAATCTGCTCAGGGATGTGAACACTATTATCCCATATAGTAAGATTAACATTTATACCATAGTTAGCCAAAGCGTCTGCCACCTTGTTACCCTCCCGGTAGGTATGCTTGATCTGAATATTTTTGAAGGATTGGCAAATACTTATGGACTCTAAAATAAAATCTTTGATGTTCCAACTTGGGGGAACTCTGATTAAGATGATTAATTATATTGAGAGAGTCTCCTTCCAGCATGAGATTTTGAATGTTATGAGTCAGAGCAATCCTAAGGCCCCATAAAGCAGACAATGCTTCAGCAAAATGATTAGTTTGTATTCCCATTTTACCAGCATAGATAGGCAGTCACCAAATTTCCTTTATGATCCCTGATCACTCCTCCTCCCGTTGCAATTCCAGGGTTACCCTTAGAGGCCCCATCAAAATTCAACTTAAACCAGTTAAGATCTGGAGGATGCTAGTGTATCAATGATCTATCCATAATGTTACCTGTAGTATTCCGGATACTATTAGCTCCAATCTGCCATTGGGACAAGATGTGCTCTTCATTTGCTGGGTAACTCTTGTTCTTGGGTGGTTTAAATTTGGTAATATTCTCCTTAACAACATTGATAATTTTTCCAATACTGAGCTTATAGTTCTGTTTGCTATTTCTGAAGATAATTTCATTTCTATCTTTCCATATCCTCCAAATGATATGAGGCATTATTAAATTCCAGAGTCTTCTCACAACACAATGTTTGTAAGGTGGACTCCAATGTGTCCAGAGCTGTACAAGATCCTTAGGAAACACCCAGGAAGAATTAAAATTAGAAAGGGCAAAACTCCACATTTTAGTAGCATACTCACAATGAATGAGCAGATGACTGATATCCTCTGATTCTTTTTTACATAGATGGCACCTATTAGGCATTATAAAGCCTTTTCTTATCAGATTATCAGTGGTAAGAATTCTACCCCTGAGAGCAAGCCAGAAGAAAAAGTTAATTTTTGGAGTTAGCTCCTTCATCCATATTCTATTCCATTTAAACTCAGATTGTTCATTGTCAAAGAAGGTATTATAACCAGCTTTAACAGAGTAGTTCCCATCAATAGAACTGCTCCAGATTAACTCATCCTTAGAATCAAGTTGACTAAGGGGGATAAGATCCAAATGATCTTGCAGGGAGGAAATAATCTGGGTCAGGTCTTCTCTATCCACAGTGAGCTTTTTCCACTTCTTTTTATTGCCCATTCTTTCAATATAATCTTTGATCCGAGCACCATACTTGCTTATCATGATGTCTTTAACTGCTCCAAATCTATCCATGAGGCTGCCATTAAACCAGTTATCTTCCTAGAATTTTATATCACTCCCATCTCCCACTTTCCATTTACTTTTATGTTTTATGAAATTTCTACTTTCCATTAAGTTATTCTAGAACAAGGAACCAAAAGGAAGATGCTCGTCTTGAAGAAAGGAGTAAGTAGCTTGTTGTTTAAGGTATTTAGCCTTAATTAAATCTATAAAGGGTTGTTTTTCAGTGAGCATTCTCCATCCCATTTTCCCAATAAGAGCCTCATTCATTTTCTTGATGTCTTTTATGCCCAGTCCTCCTAATGATTTTGGAGTACAGACCTTATCCCAAGCAACTAAGTGAAATTTAAATTTTTCCTCCGTGCCCTGCCATAAGAATTTTTTTTGAATCCTCTCAATTTTTCTCTCTGAAAGCAGCAGGTATCTTATAAAGAGACATAATATATATAGGCAGGTTTTGAAGAGTGCTCTTGATGAGCAGGCATTTACCAGCACTCGAAAGAATGGCTCCTTTCCATCCAGCCATTTTCCTTTGGAATCTTTCCAGCAGTTCATTCCACACCTTGGTGGAAACTTTTTTGGTGCCCAGAGGAAGACCAAGGTAAGTGGCTGGAAGCTCACCTATTTTACATCCCATAATTTTTGCAATTTTCAACTGTCTGTCCTCAGGTGTATTGAAGAAGAAAATGGAGCTTTTGTTATAATTAATCTCTTGTCCAGAGGCAGCTTCATAAAGTTTCAGAATGGCTTTGGTAGCCTGAGCTTCAATGACAGAAGCCATTAAGAGAAGAATAGTATCATCAGCAAATTGCTGATGTGAAGCAGCATGACTAATGGAAGTGGGCTTTGATCCAGTCAGAAGGCCGTCAGAAACTGCTTGGTCAATAGTTTGACTAAGACTATCTGCCATGATGATGAAGAGCAGAGGGGAGATTGGGTCCCCTTGTCTAATTCCTCTACTACTTGTGAAGAATCCCACTAGCTCACCATTAACCACAACTGAGAATCTGACCGTGGTGATGCAGGCCTTAATTATTTTTCTAAATTTAGCAGGGAAGCCAAATTTACTTAGAACTCTATCTAAGAAAGTCCAAGAAACTTTATCAAAAGCTTTATTCATATCAAGCTTAAGAGCCATGTTCACTTTTTGATTATTATCCATAGAATGTATGATTTCATGGACCATAATCACTCCATCCTAAATAATCCTACCTTTAATGAATCCACTCTGCTGCCTTGATATTATATCATTCAAAATAGATTGAAGCCTGGTAGCGATGATTTTAGTGAAAATTCTATAGATAGCATTCACAAGACTGATAGGTCTAAAATCTTTGAAATCCTTAGCTCCCATTTTTTTTGGGGCAAGTACAATGTGGGTGTTATTCATTTCTTTGAAAAGGCTGCCAATTCTATAAAATTCATTCACCGCTTTGAGAAGATCAACCGAGCATATATCCCAGAATTTCTAAATTTTTTATAGAGAATCCATCCGGGCCTGGAGCTTTGTCACCTTCAAGAGAAAACACCACTTTTTGCAGTTCTTCAAGCATGGCAGCTTTAGTGATATTCTTAAAACTCGTTCCTCAATTTTGTTATGGGGAATAACCTCGACATGAAAGAGATTGCCTCTTCGGAAATAATACTCCTCTCATTAAGAAGAGTTTTATAAAAGTTGAGAGCTTCCTCTTTAATGCTGTTGGGATATTTTACAATAATACCATTACTTTTAGTGACCTCCATAATCCTATTACAAGCTCTGTGCTTCAAAGTAGTCATATGAAAAAACTTTGTATTTCTATCTCCTTCCTTAAGCCATATAGCCCTAGATTTTAGCCTCCAGAAGGATTCTTCTCTACTATAGATTGTATGTAGCTCTACAAGAATGTTTTTTTCCTCAGTTTTATCTTCAATAGATCTCCCTCTTGTATTCATTTTGAGTTCTAAATCTTGGAGCTTCTGCTTTAGCTCCTTTTTTTGTTCAAAAACATTTCCAAAAACTCTTTTATTCCAAGTTTTAAAATGTTTTTTGACATTTTTTAGCTTCTGGGTTAATCTATATTGGGCAGTGCCTTCCCATTCCAAACCCACCACTCCTTAATTTTGTCATGAATGTCATTATGTTCCATCCACATATTTTCAAACTTGAAAGAGCTTCTTCTGGGCTTAATCCAATTGAGATGATTCAAGGCAATCGGATTGTGATCCGATCCAATTCTGGGAAGAGAAGACAGATGAAATTCCTGATTGAGAATCCAACTAGTAGAAATTAGGGCTCTATCTAATATAACTTGAATAAAATCATTTCCCAACCTTCTATTATTCCAAGTGTACTTATTCCCATGAAGATCCACATCCAAGAGATTGAGTTCAACCACAAAATCAGCAAACTCCTCCATACCTATAGAAAATCTGGATATTCCTCCATATTTTTCACCTGGGTTTAGGGAGTATTAAAATCTCCCATTATAAGCTAGTTAGCTGTAGAATGTAGGTTTCTAAATATCTTAAGATCAGTCCATAACTTTCACCTCCCACTAACCGTATTAGGGGCATAGATATTAGAAAGGATCCATTCACTATTATTCTCAATAGCATAAAATTTAATAGCCAGATGATTAGTGTTAACATTGAGAATCATACCAGGTGTAGTGTTTCTTATCCCAAAGAGTAGCAGGACTCTGAGGCTCCCCCGAGAATCTACCGCAACCATATCAGAATTTTCCCATTTTTTTAACTTTGCAACTTAAATCCACCATACCGTGGCCAACCGGAGAACGCCACATATCATCGGTGATGGAGTGAAATATGAAATTTACAACATGACCAAGGAGTGGTATACAAAGGCATTTTTCATGATTCAAAACTGATTCATGATCAATTTTTGTAGAGATCTTCGGGAACAACACGTCTAACACAATCCTCAACCCAAAAAAGGAAAAATAGGCTAAACACAAGATTTTCAAATGGATTTAACATAAATATAAAATTTTAACTCATACTTTCACATGGGTAAACCGGACAACATAAAATTTTCTAAGGCATGTTTAAGAAAAAAAAAAGGTGAGATCATTTTGAGCACCAACAAAATCAAGGAAGAAAAATTTGGGACCCGATCATCTATCACAAATTGAATTAGGAGAGAACATATAGAGTATTGAGCACATAATTCCGGATGCGGGTAATTGTTTATATTATAGCGCGGACCTTTGACTTGTAGGATATTGTTGTTTTCTTATGAACAGTGTGGATCGAGAAGGAATGAATGCCTCGGATAAGAATTAGTTTTCTATATGTGTCGCACCCTATATGTTGATTGGTAGAGACCTGTACAAACTAGATCGAGATGAGGTTTTGCACCGGTATGTGTTGGAATATGATCATATTGAAATCATGGAAGAATCTCATGGTGGTATTTCAGGAGATCACTATGTAGGAAATGCTACCACACCAAGATCTTATTAGCCACCTTTGGTGGGAAAGAATTTACAAGGATTGTATTGAATATTACAAGGCCTATGATCATTTCCAGTGCCTTAGTAAACCAAGATGAAGGGATGAAATGTCACTAAGACCTATTGCTAGTGTAGAGTTGTTTGAAAAATGGTCAATTGACTTTGTTGGCCCTATTTCTCAAGTCGCATGTAGGATAGGTTCGCGCTATATTATCACTTGCACTGACTATCTCACGAGGTGGGTGGAGGTAGTGCCTACAAAGGATTACATGGTGGATACAATAGCTATGTTTTTGTGGGAGAACATAATCAACATATATGGATGTCCGCTGAGCTTTACGAGTGATAGGGGTACACATTTCTTAAATGAGACTGTTCAGATCTTGTTAGCAGAATTTATGGTGGCACATTACAAAACTATGCCCTACCACCCTCAGGAAAATCTAACTACTAAGTCATTTTACAAGATATTAAGCCACATGCTAAAAAAATATTTGTGATGTCGGAAGAAGAGACTAGGATGATAAAGTATCTATAGTGTTATGGGCATATAGAATAACTTATAAGTGATTGAACAAGGCCATGCCCTTTCAATTGGTGTTTGGCATGGAAGAAGTTTTTCCTATGGAATTCATGTTTTCATCTCTACGTATTACATGTGCAGGAGGATTGGCTGATGAACAAGCATTAGAGGAGCACATTGATAAACTTATGGAGTTAGATGAGAGGTGTGCCATTTCCATATGGAGTCATAATATGGAGAAAGCACAATAGAAGGCATGGCATGATCATCACATTAAAAACAATAAGTTTGAGGTTGGGAATATGGTTCTACTTTATGATTCTAAGTTTATACGCCACCTAGGGAAGCTTAAGGTACATTAGTTGGGACCATATACTATCACTTATATACTTGATTCAGTCACTTTATAGTTACAAGCACTAGATGGCACAAGGTTTCCCGGTTTATTTAACATGAGTAGGTTGAAACCATATTATAAATAAGTCTTCAGTGTGTTTGTAAATAAGGTAGTATTGAAAGTTAGCATAGAATTTCCCTTAATGCATTTTCCTTTTTATGTGTTTCCTTTCTTCATCAATTTTCTTGTCCTTTTTTCTATGTTTTGTACATGTTGGTGCGCTAGTATCTAAATACATTTAAATTGATTTCATGCACAAAGGACCACACATAATTTTAGTGTGGGGTGGATTAGCATCTAAATTTGAAAAACATTGGTGCATTTCTAAGGAAGATGGACTATTGGAAGACTCATTTTGGATGACTAGTGAAAGGAAGAAGACCGATTTGTGTGGAGGAGGTGTTCAAATGTGTGCCTGTGTAGTGAAAAAGGTGTTTGAATTTTTGTTGTAATAAAGGTGTTTTGGAAAAAGATGAGTTAAGTATAGACCATGTAGAAGAGAAGCAATGATCAAGTAGTATAACATGAGGTAGGTGGCGGTATAGGGAACTACTTGGTGGACAACATAAAGGTTATGTACTTCAACATGGTGAGGCATGTGAGGAAGTCTGTGGTAGTAAAGTAGTTTTGGCGTGCTGAAGGTTACGACTGCAACGCGTGAAGGAGAGTCACAAAAGTTGACTTAAGTGATAAAAGTACTTTATTAAAAATGACTTTAAAACATGTGGGTCAAGGACATCGAGGTTATGAAAAATTATAAATAAAGGGTAAAGGTAGTCATTTTAACTACTTTTCCTTAGAAAATTTTTGTGCTCCCGAGCTTGAAGTGCAACGAGGGTTTTGAGAAGAAAGCAAGGTACTTGTCATGAACCAATGAAGTTGTGTGAGTTGTGGCATGATCTTGTGGTGTAGCAAGAGGAGGAGAAGATAATAGAGCAGAAAGGGGTTGTGTGAAGGAGAAGCGATTGAAGTCATCAAGTTCGGGAAGATAGGGAAAAGTCAAAAGCACCTAGGGCACAGGAAGAAAAATAAATATGGTACCAAAGAAGAGTAAGAATAAGATACCAGTAGTGGAAAAGGAAGAACCCATGGAAGCTTATTCATAAATGTAGTACCCTCTAGGGGTTATTAAGGTAGAGAAGTGGAGCTCAAAGTTATATAGGTGAAAATCAAGTGAGTTCAACCACATAACCACCGACCATGACAAATTGATGTGGAAGGATCTATATAAGGAGATCCCAAGGTTAGATGAACAAGGAAACCCTAGAGTAAATGATATGGTGATGAAGAAGCTGCAGGAGATTGGGGTTTTGCAGCTTTGGGAGATGTCATTTTTTTCTAAACCCGTACCTCCTTTTAGATGGTTGATGTTGCGAGTGCATGAAGAATTCTTCTACTTTGTAGGGAGGAGGATGAGACTCATGGGAAATTTAATCCATATGGTAACGAGCCTGTGAAACTTTGTGAGAATATGACCCTCGATTTTGGTGTCAATGTGAAAGTGAAAGAGTTAGCAAAATAATTAAAATATGAGAAGGGGGGAAGGGCTCAAGTTATTACAGATCTTAGATACTCGCGTTGATAATCACCTCCCGACTCATTAGTTGCAAATTGGGAGCATCAGAGAGATGGATGGACATCAAAAAGGTTCTTATATGTTGCCTATAGAGTTTCTAAGTGGACACACTACAACTTTACACAATTTATTATGAATAATATCATTGAGGAGGTATGAGTGAAGAATGACTTAGGAGTGAAAATAACTTGGGGGTCCATACTATTATTAATTTTATTCTAGGAAATTGGTGTCCTAGATGGACCTAAAGGGAACATGTGGGTTTACCCACCGGTGCACCCATCTCCTATTGTATAATTTAAGCAATTCACTTGTGACGGGTCCATCTTGAATGCTTACAATGCATGGATGAAAATTGGTATGAGAGGTTGCATAGAGATTTTGAAGATTAATTGTGCATCCATATGAGAAACCATAGGTTGTTGGGGACCAGGTACAGTTCATTGTTACGCAACACTTCTATTTGGAATGGTTCATGATGGCCAAAGGAGAATTAGGGCATGGTGTAAACTTTCATTTACATTCACCACTAAGTACATAAAGTGCGCCATCAACCGGTTGAAAGACATATAATAGTTAACCTTCGACACAGATAAGGTTGATACTAATGTTCACACCTTATGTGCAACGTATAGATATAACTCGAGGCCAACATATGTGGAGGCCTTGAGCCTGAATTTCTGGATCTACACTTGCAGGTCAATGTTACCATCAAGGGCTACATCCACCAGGTATTTGTATAGCTATGCCCCAAGATGCATGGAGGAGTTAAGGTGGAGGTTATATATTCCACCTTCCCAAGGCCACATGAAGCACTCGATCCCACTAATAAAAGTGGTCTAGGTAGAAGAATTAGTAGTAAAAGAAGAAGAGGGTGAAGGGAAGTTGGACACTTCCCGGAAGAGAAGATACTATACGCACCAAGGTAGTAGTTGGGGTGCAAGTACATCATAGA
This sequence comes from Taxus wallichiana var. yunnanensis, assembly GCA_018340775.1. NCBI lineage: Eukaryota > Viridiplantae > Streptophyta > Pinopsida > Cupressales > Taxaceae > Taxus > Taxus wallichiana. The sequence goes on from CM031235.1 coordinate 616,693,154, forward strand.
TGAGAAGTAATGAGGAGTCATAAAAGAGTGTGAGGAAGGTTAGTTACCTAGAGGAAAGAAGCTAGAACAAAATAGACAAAGGTACATAAGCTTGTCACCTTAGCAATGGAAACAGGCTCGAAGAAGATACCAAAATATTCAGGGAGGAACTTGAGGCTGAGCTTAAGGTAGAAGAGAAGAGAAGGGCTAAGGAAGACACCAAGGTGGTGGTTGATGCATGTGCTAAGGAGAAGGATCATTCTATGGAGGAAACTAAGAGTCCAGTGCAAGGGTCTCCTCCTACACAACCCACCAAATAGAAGGAAGAAGATAAGGAGAATCCTTTTTCATAAAGGAGGATAAAGGATTCACTCTAGGATTAAAGAAGTAATGAACAAAGCACAAGGTTATAAGGAATAAGTTGGATGCCTATGTCCCCACATATGGACTTCATGGATGATCCCATGAAGGTGTTGCGTGCAAGATTTCAAGGTACCCTCCCTCGTGGAGAAGCTACATGTGTGGGATCTTTTGGATCAAAGTGGGGGTGTGACAAGAAAAAGGAAGATGATAAGCTAGAATCTACATTGCCATGTAGAGGAGCCCGAGTTTGAGGTCAATGATCACGCGATCAAGACCATTCATTTGAAGAAGGAAGGATAGACATAAAAGCTGGTGGATTCAAGCCACCTCACCAATGATCCGGCATGCAATGCACTGCAAAATATTTCTTCGAGTTGGTAAGATGCAACTTGGACGTAGAAGAAACCATTCGAACCTTGGTTGTGGATAAGAAAGGGAAGGAGAAGGAAATAGAGAGATTGTGCTAAGGGTTAAAAGGGGAGTATGTGTGAACTAAGGAGTTGTATGATCGAGCGGATGTCCCGGTTAAGAATATTTTAGGACAATGTCCAACACCGTAAGCCGTGCCATGAAAAACTATGGTGATGAAATGGAGTTTCTAGAGGACCTTTTGGGGATGTTGCTAGCCAACATAAAGGATGGTGTGGGGCCTACCGCTGAAGAACTTGCCAAGGAAAAATAAAACAACAGGATCTTTGTAGAAGCCTAGATCACTGAGGCTGAGAACTTGTTCACCCAACTCAAGGAAGCAAATATACTAGTAGATAGGGGTTTCAAAACAACTAGAAGTGTGAGCCCATCATTGACGTGTGAGTAATAGATGAGGAGGCTTCCCTCAAGGCCTTGCAAGATAAGGTCCCAACTAACAAGTCTGAGTGCACACAGTTGATTGTTGAAACCATAATGTAGAAGGATAAAATAAATACCAAGTGCGAGAAGTTAGAGTTCTGGATTGGAGAACTCCGGACTCCATCACCAAATGTATGGATGAGTTTGAGGGTCTTTGTATGGAGCTAGTGGTGGTGATTAAGGAGTTGAAGGAGAAGGTGGAAGAGATCACACCATAACAAATACCCAGTTTAGTAGGAGAGGTGTCAGGGAAGGCATTGACAAATATGGAGGCATGGAAAAATTTGAAGGGGGAAATAGATGTAAAATTCCCTAAGTTAATCTAGTTGGTCTTATAGGAAGTGATGATGTGTGATGTTCCTTTTTGATTTAACATATTTTTGGTCATTAAATTTTTGTTTAGGGAGTGCAAAGTATTTCCATAGGTGGAAGTCACACTAGTGTGGGGTCATGTTGGGCCCTTGAAATAACCAAGTACATGAGGTGCGGAGGGTTGTGGCATGCGGAAGTAGGGTGAGAAGGCACGCATAGAGGTAACTTTTTGGAATGCATGAAGGATCGTGCCAAGGTGGGACGGGTTTAGGACTTAGTAAATTTTTAGACTATGGATAAAGTCATGTTAAAGGAACACATGAAGAGGCAACCAGATTCAGTTATGGATAAAGTTAAGCTATGAAGACTTGCAGCTCAAGGAAAGCATATTCCTGGGTATCATTATAGTTATCATGAGAGGATTAGGAGCTGTAAAATTGGAGTTAGTTACAACTAGCTGGCATCTGCATGCTGAGGATACTTGAGTAGGGAAAGACATGATGAAATTTGGCATGTTCTTGGGAAAGGATGAATCAATTAGAGGAGATTCCTTGTAGTTCCTTCTTATGTATTTTTGCATGGCAATAAGGGTGTATGTCACAAGAAGAAAAGAGAATGTATGTGCGTATGGAGAGTGGGAGCTAAGGGAAGCATGGGTGTAATCTCTGTAATGAAGATATTATAGAGAATATATGGGGACCATGTTGTTGTATTAGCTCCATTCATGGTTTCTTTAATGTATTTGATACTATTGTAATATTGAGGAATTAATACAATGGGAATGTTCTAAATATCTTATTCATGGATCTTGATCTGTATGTTTTATTTTATGTTTATGGATCCAAACCCTTATGTTTTTGATGATGTTCATGGTCCAGATATGATTCCCCCTATATTGTGATGTTCTCATCTATATTATGGTGCATTTATGCTTATATCTAGTTTCCTTGTTTCTATCTTAGAATGCATGTAGTTATATCTATGAATTGTCCCTCTAATGTTGATAAACATTCTTGCAAGGATCACATAAAAGAAGGGCTCATCTTGGGGTGATAGGACGATGTGATTTGGGTTAAAATAGAGTTTAGAGGGTAATAGGTAAATGAGACTACAAGTTCCAATAATTTAGAGGGTGAGAAAATAAATTTTTCAAAAATAAAATCAGTCTTAAGAATAAAGATGTGATATTCAGATATGCTCCTATGATCACGAAGGATGTTTTTCAAGTCAAAGAGGTCAAGAAAGTTGATTCTCATTCTGAATTGCATACAATAAAGTCTTTTCCATTGAATTTTGTTAAAGAGGGTTCAAGTGCCATTATGATGGAAGAAACTTTTCTCAAGCCCAAGTCAAGTCGAGGAAGGATGTTTTCTTTGGTTGAGGAAGATCACATGTGTCTCACTTTGCTTATTTGCATGAAAAATTGAAGAATCTAGGAGTTTTGGATACTTCAAGAGGTATAAGGTATCTGAAGTGATATCTCCATGATTCTTTGAGTCTCTACTCTAATAGGTCTTTGATATGTTAGGTCTTAAAGAGTTGTTAGTCAATGTGTTCCAAGGTAGTCTCATGAATAATTCTATATTGTTATAAAGTTTAAAATTATGAGTCTAAGTTTACATTTGTGATATAGTATTAGGTACTCTATGGTCGGAAAACTAGTATGTTAGATTTTTCATGATCTATATTTTTGTATTTATATTGCTCAAAGTGTGTGGGTTTGTTTTTTAAATTCATATATTTTAATAAGTCTATCTGGTTGGTCCTCATCATGTTGAGAGGTCTATCTGTTGAGTTGTGTCTAAGGCTCATTATAAAGTTAAGGTTTGATAGTCAATCACATTATATCGTTGTTATATGGTATGTCAATGCAAAATATGTGTCTTGAAGTCTGTGCTAGGTCTATGATGGGTAAATTCAAGATAGTTTTGATTTAATATGTGTCTTGATGTGTAATGTTCAAAATGTGTCATTGAGAAGTTTGTTGTTTGTGTATGAGTGTAAGATAAGGGTTTTTACTAAGAAGGAAAATCAGGTTTTGAGAAAATTGTATGAATAAGTTGAAGTTGTGTGTGTGCATATGGGGTTCCCATCATTTTGAGAATGACATGTCCATGGAAATTTATAAGGTTATCTATCATAATTTGAGTTCATTATCCATTTAAAGTACATCCGAGTGGTATTTTCTTTTGGTTTTGTAGTCTTTTTCCCACTAAATTTCCTATACATGCCGACACTTCATTTAGAGAGATCTGGTCACTCACCCAAAGTGTCCAAAGCCTACCAAGTCCCTCCTTTGTGAAATCTTGTCAAGATGTTAGCATGAATGTCCAAATTAACCTTTATCAAAGCATATATCCCATCACAAGTAATAATCTATGAGCTCAAATCAGAAACACATGTAATAAGGAAACATAGAGATCACATAAGAATTAATATCATATTTACCATACAAGTACCATGATCGAAGACATCAAAACCAATATCCATCCATAATTCTCCATTATATTAACTCATCACAAAATAGTAGTTGAAGACATTACAATACTCCAAAAGTGTCATGCACACAAATTCACACCAGAAGAGCATAACTCACAAGGAAGAATACTACATACTTATATGGGTGGGGAATTTCCCTTCACTGCCAATACATTCTCAAAATAGGTCGCATACTCATAATATCCATGTGCCAACAACTACATACTTCTACATAGTGGTTACAAATATATTAATCTATAATTAAAATTTATCTTAATCCTATTATTAGCACAAACTATGCATGTCTCTTGGTTTTCCACTTTTTCCCAAAATAGATCTTCCTTCACTGAGAAGTCTTCTTATTCTCATCTTTTCTTGATTTGCACTCCATCCTATTTTTATCATGTGCCCTAAAAAAATGGCTAAGTCCCAAACTTGTCTTTCTCGATATACCCCTATTAACTACCACTTGCGCACGCATACGTGCCCTATTTGCGTGCCCTCTAAGACTTAGGAAATTTCTCTAGCCCAACATTACCCCACACTAAAGATATTATTTCCCTTGGAAATAGGGTTTCTTAACTTATCCCTCCAAAGAGTCAAAGAATAAATAATGAATTATGAAACAATGAAATAATTAAAGGTATGAAATAATAATCTGCACACTCACTTAGCTATAAGAAGAAGCTCAATGTATTCCTTCTTGATATCATCTTCTAATTCATTCCATTCACCTAGACCTTTAGTCACCTTATCGTGTACATCACTAAGTACCTTATTCATTTCCTCTAGGTTCATATCTTCACCGTTATGTTTAAACTTCCTCATCACTCCACCTAGCCCTAAAATCATGCCATCTATGTAATCCATTTATTTCACCATTTTATTTACCTTTTCAAAATGATGAAATAGATAAGGGTAAGGGCCAAGGAGGAATACCTATTAAATGTTGGTCGGTTGATGGTTGTTGCATGCATTTTGACTTCTTGATCCACAACTGAATGTGAGATCTTCCTTTTGGCTAGGAGGAACTACCGTGTTAAGGATCCGGTGGCTGAGTGGTGGAGGTGGTTGATTAGATAATACATGTATGGTACTGTAGCGGTGATTTCTCGGAGTGCTCCCATGAATGCAATGGCTCTATGATTGATACCGGTGATGGTTCGGATGTCCTGGATGTGTAAAAGAATGCTTTTTTTTCTTACATGCAGCTTGATCTCCTTTCTTGCTCTCAGAATGTTCCAACCCAAAAACAAGGCTATTTGGGTGAATAAATGGTAACCGACGATGGTTTCAGGTTGACCGGTGTTGGTTTAGGGGTGACCGACATCAGTTAAGGTGGGATTCCCTAGGTTTACTAAAATGGGAAGATCTTTCTAATTTCTTGGGCCCAGTTAATTTATTCCTATGGCTTAGAATGGAAACTTCCCTTCTAATGAGCGGGAATATGGTTAGAGAGATTTTAGGGTTAGACCAAATCTTAGCTCATTAAGGCAAGTGAGACTTAGTTATTGTTGGTTATGGAAACATGCCAAGAATAGGTCTAGGGTGAGGTGGTTGGATAATGTGTCTAGGTGAGGTGGAAATTAGCTTGATTAAAATAATCTAAAATGAATATTATGAGGAGGGGTATTAATTTAATTAAGGTAATTAAATTAATATTAATGTGGTGTGGAAGGGGCTATGGTTAAATAAGTATACTTGAGTGGTTATTTGACAAGGACCAAGGGAGTGTGACCCAATTTTGTTGTCTACATTTTCCCGTTTTTTGTTGTATAGCGTGCATTGTTAAGCGATGCAAAACAAAAATAAGATGTGGTTGCCCCATGTGTGGGTGAAGGTGATCCCCTCAAACTAGGAATGGATGAGGTAGAAGGTAGAATTGCTGAGTGGTTTGATAAAAGTGAATGTGATGAAGAGGAGGGTGGAAAACGGGTTAATGGTGTAAAGGTCCAACTGGGTAATACAGTAATGGGCTAGGGTCAAAGGTAGTAACAAAAAATACACACACACATATAAACTACAGCATGGTACCAGGTTGAAGAGCATGCAAACTCTACATTGTCTAAGGTCGATAGGTTTCTCCAAACAAGGTTGAGGTGATTCTGATATCCAAGGTATAAGATATGGTGTGGAAGCATTTCATAGGTCGTGTGTAGGACATTTTAGGTATGCTTTGGTACACCAAAGGTTAGGTTAGGATAAACGATCATGGAAAGAGGCATGACAAGGTCATTAGGTCAAACAACATGGGTAAAAGTGTTGTAAGGTATAACGAGCACATGAGTTCACAAGTCACTAACAATGTTCTGGGTCTAAGTAGCTAGGTCACGTTATGGGTAGGGCTGAGGTATGGGTAAAATAACAAGTCCCTAAATGTAATGAAGGATAGGTAAAGGTAATATAGGCTTGGAGGTAGGTTGTGAGAAAAATGGTTAAACTCAAATAGTGGAGGGGTTAGGTAATTTTTGGGAAATATAGGTAAAAAAGAGTTATAAGTGAAATGATGGGTAACCGGCATCGGTTTTGGTTTAACCATCATCGGTTTACTAGGGCATGATCTGACCGATGTTGATTGGGTCGGGTCGGATATTTAAAAAGAGAAATCTGTTAAAAGGGGATTCATTTGTGCATTTTGTCTTTTGGGAAAATGACAGAGCATGGAACATTTTGTGCCTTTGCATGAGAGGAAAGTATGAGGTACAATACCCAACTGAGGTAGAGAGATCAGGTTTATTAGACAGGCTAAGTACTCGGGTTCATGAGATTGGTGTGGAGGATTTGATTGGAGGTTAGGAGTATTTGTGTTGGTGGTTTGGACATGGCCGAGGTAGGAGAAGGTTCGGTGGGCCACCGGTTCAGTAGCCAGCCATACCACCACACCGGTGACACTAAGATGAGGTAGGAGTTTATCACAATCCTTCCTATTTAATGTAGAAAAATGTGATGTGGGTATGGGTTTCATGGGTAGGAAAAGATAATGAAGTTGGTGGTGAAAATTGATGCAATGAGGGAGGGGGAGGTTCTAGGTAGGGTAGATAGGGATGGGCAAGGGTTAGGCTAGCTTTGGGTAGGGTAGAGTAGGTGTATAGGTGGATTTGAAGAATTTTTGGAAAAGAGGGGAGGGGTTTTGCATGTTTGGATTTGTGGCAAACGACCGACGTCGACAAGTGTTGGCCAATGTCGGTGGTATTTTGGTCGGCCGTCGATCTGCACTTAGGTGACCGATTCGATTACACGTGACCAATGATGGTCGAGGCTGACCAGTGGCGATTGGATTTTAGGGAACATAGAGCAATAGAGAGAAAAGGTAAGAAGTAAGGATATGTCAGGTGATGTAAAGATAGGTTTCATGAGAGGAAAGTAGGTTAATAAGTATAAATGACATGAATATATTGGTTTAGAAATGGGTAATTTGTAGGGTGGGTGGAATAAATAATGAGGGTTGGAAATGAGGTTTATTAGGTAGGAAGTGTGTTTGGTATGTGGGGGTTATAACAATAGTATTTTTTTGTTAGATGTAGGTAAGGGATCAGCTATGAATGCGGGATAGGGTACCACCTTTATTGCTAGATGTTCGAGGAGATGTGACTAATGAGGAGTGGAGGCATGTGACTGAGGTGGGTCTGATTGGGATTCGGTGTTATAGGCGCATAGTTCATGATCTGAGTTTGATGGTCACTCTCATTGATAGATGGGATTCCGTGACCAACACATTCCATTTTCTAACAAGGGAGATGACCATCACCTTAGAGGATGTTTATAGGATTCTACGGCTACCGATAGTAGGGGTGCAGGTGTATTCGATTTCATTAGAGGTAGTAGAGGAGTTGATGCTGATAGTATTCGGGAGGGGATGGTGGAGATGAGGTTTCATAGCACCAGCTTGAGCTATGGAGAGATGTATGTGGCCCATCCTAAGGAGATGAGGCTAGTAGTTTTGATTATGGAGGTAGTGTGTTGTTTCACACTGCCGGATGTAGAGGGTGGGAGATTCCCACGAGCACTAATGGGAGTCCTGCATGATATGATGGAGGAGAGGAATTGCTTTTCCTGGCACCTGCGTATTTGGTATAACTATATTGGGAGCTATGGGCCTACAGAAATTACAGAGGTTCAGCTTATGTTGTACGTTTCTACTTCATTGTTGGGCATAAAAACACATTGTGTGTGTTCATTGTATTGGGCTACCCCGATTAGATGCCTTTGAGCCAGAATGGTCCGGGTTGGTTACAGAAATGGATTCCAGTTGGTGGGATGCGACAGTGATTAGGGCTACACATGATGTAGCTCACTATAGGAAAATACTAAAGGGGTTGTTTGAGGTAGACTTCATTTGGAGGCCATATTTAGACTTCCCATTATACAGAAGATGGCCACAGAGTTACATGAGATACAGTTGATCTGATGGATAGAGGGGTGCCATGTAGGAGAGCTCGAGATGATACTTGTAGACATGGTTAGATGGCAGTTTGGGTTGTCACAGGATGTACCTCCACCATTCCCACTGTACAGGATAGATAACATGGAGAATCCTATACCTATACCACACTCAATGGTGCCTACAGGGTAGGAGGATCGGTGGTCTACTAACAAATTGATGATGCCAGAGTTACAGATGGGTATAGACAGGTGGTGGGCAGCACCGCTGCAATCCGTACCACCGAGGCCGGGTAGCCAGACTTGGCCACCATTACAGTGCAGTGAGACACCCTCTAGGGGAAGGTGGCATGCGCGCTAGTTACACAATTGGGGTAGTGCATGGACTGGACATGTGGTCCGAGGCACACGCCGCCGCTTTACAAGCATAGATAGTAGGTTTGCAAGGCCAGTTGGCCACTGCATAGGCATAAGTTGTGGCCCTTCAGACCCTGATATAGGAAGGGGTGGGAAAGGGTCCCTCATGATATGCATAGGGACAAGGACATGGTCCCTCATTATAGGTACCAATAGGATAGGGTCCTGAGAGGAAGGTACAGGGCTAGACCAATGGATCCACCATAGATTGTACCTATGGCTTGGTTCAATAATGCCTTAGGAGAGGCACGATATTATTAGGATCATTTGATGGCCTCAGGGAAAGACATTCCATCCTACATAGAGTATAGAGAACATCAGTCAGTAAGTGAGAAGACCAGGTATCGTATGCACAATGTAGATAGTATAAGGGTTTTTTTGAGCCCCGAGACAGGGGGTTAGGGAGAGGCTACTAGTGTACGGAGGCCGAGATCTAGTTATGGTGCACCGACCAAGGTCAAGCTAAGGCCCATGGTGGGTGGTAAGATGTTAGCAGGATGCCACATGGGCCTGGAGGAGGAGGAGACAAGTGAGATAGATATTAGGTGGGGTGATGATTAGTCATCGGAGATGGGTTGTATATATATTTTGTTGATATATATACCGGTTTGTGTCAAGATAGGGAGCATGTACATGAGGGTTGTTGAGATTTTTGTATTCATTTGTATCTGTGTACATATGTATGTATATACAAATGTCATGATTTATATATGATGATATTTATACCATGGATGGTGTACTTGTTTTAATTTCCATTATTATTTGTGTATATGATGGAAATTAGGTGAATTAGGTATGATAGAGTGAGGGTCGTGTAGGTATGATGGAGTCAGGTTAGTTCAGGCATGATGGAGTCAAGTCATAGGCATGGATTGAGTCAGGTCATAGGCATAGATTGAGTCATGTTGACTTAGGCATGGATGGAGTCAGGTCATAGGCATGGATTGAGTCAGGTCATAGGCATGGATTGAGTCAGGTTGACTTAGGTATGGTTGAGTTTAGGTTGGTTTAGGTATGGTTGAGTTTTTAATTCATTAATTTGTGCAATTAATGATGATGTGGATCATGTTAAGATGTTTTGTAGAAAAATGTATGATAATGATAAAGAAATGGTAGACAAGATGAAATGGATGTATGAGTGATGACGGTAAAGATGTGAAGCAATTGTTGTTTGTTTGGTTTAATTTCCAATTATTGATATAGAAAGGAAACTAACTAGGGTAGAATGTGACTAGGAAAGGGATAGAGGGAATTGGTTAGGGGAGAGAGTGTCCGAGCTATCCTCCAAGGGCCCCCATGCCCTCGAGTGCTGCATAAATAGTCTTGGTGAAAAGGGACCTCATGCCGATGTAGTTCTCCCATAAGCTAGGGAAGATTAGGGTGAAATAGAATAATGCATTGATAGGTGTTACGCATGTGTGATGTAGGTCATATGCATGATTGAGTGATTTTTAAATACAGGTGTCGAGGATCTAGTCCTGTATAAGATAATCAATAAGTAATGAGGAAGGTGAATGGTAAGAGGTGGTAAAAGAGCTTCTTAATTGATAAGAACCCTAATGAGTCTACCATACCCTAGATGGGCTTATGAACGTAAGACCCTACATGCCTTGCATAATGGACTATTTTAAGGGTGAAGAAAAGTCACATGATCACAAAATGTCATGTTTGTGGAAAGTCCCTTGAGTAACGAGGAATTTAGGTGAAAGAGGTGAGGAGGTGAGAATGGGGGGTTTAGCGTAACTTAGTGTATGATGACGTGTATTTCAGGACAAGAAACCCAGAATCCCAAAATAGGCAAGTCCATGACAAAAATTTCATCTCTTTGTTTTTTTATAATAGACTGATCAATGTGGGAAGTCTATATGGGATGGGTATATTATCTCCTTGAGGTCTTCGTGAAGCTGATTAATGCAGGAAGCTTCTGAATAGTTATTATATTTTTGTAATGACCATATATAGTTGTCCTTCTAGGGAGTAGTCTATTGATAGTGGTAGAATATAAAGAAGAGATGTCCCTTTTGAGGAAGTCATCTTTTGCTGGAAGTTTGACTCAAGGAGTTATATCCCTTTTTGTTTTTAGACATTTAAGTCATGGACAAGACTATAGAGGACGATTAGGTTCTTGTTTTAAAATACAAGATCGTAGTGCACAAAGATTAACTATGAAAGAGGTGGTTTCGAGTGATGAATGACCATGGGATTCCATCTTGAAGAAGACAAAAGTATCCATGAGAATTGTGCTATGAGTAGAGCTGTGGTATTCATATTGAAGACAAGGCTAAAAGGTGATGGGTAATCACATGATTCTTGTTTAGTTATGGATTCTAAAAATGGGTAATATGGAAGGTGAACAATGCTCAAGGGATGAGTGATAAATTGATAGAAAGTGATATAGGAATTGATATCAACAATAGAATGGTTAAAGATGCAAGGCATTAAGGGGCTCAGGTTTGGGTTTACCTTCAAGTGAAGACAAATAATAAGAACCTAATCCATAGGCATGGGTGACGATATAGGGTCTAAGCTAATTAGGAGATTTTTTCCCCATTTACTTTTCTCCTCTTTGGTTACATGTTGATTTTCCTTCAGGATGAGGTCACCAACTTGAAAGGTTCATTCATGAACACATTTGTCATAGGCACGTTTGATACATTTTTAGTAGATTTGGAGATGGTCAAGAGCGTTGAGATGACATTCATATAATAATTCAAGTTGTGCTAAACGATCCTAGAAAAATTCATCATCGTTGAGTATTTCTTGTAGTGAGATGCGAAGGGAAAAAATTTGGACTTCGAGAGGTAATACTGGTCTCGAGATCATAGTCTAGAGAAAAGGGGGTGGCATCAGTCTAAATGCGAATACTAGTGCGATAAGCCCATAAGGGGAAAGGGATGTGTGTATGCCAATCCTTCCCAGTATCATTGACTACCTTCATAAGAATTTTGTGTAAGGTTTTATTGGTTGATTCAACTTGACCGTTGGTTTGTGGGTAATAAGGTGATGAAAAAAATAAGTTGGATGCCAAAAGCATCACATAGTTTGCATAGGGTTTTGTTTTTGAATTTTTTCCATTATCCATGATAATGCGGTGAGGGACACCAAAGTGAAAAATGATGTGATGGTTGATGAATTCACATATTTTCTCAGCTTTGGTGGAAATGAGGGGAATGGATTCTACCCATTTAGTGTAATATTTAGTAGCGGTTATGATCCATTGGTGGCGTTGTGAAGAATGGGGGTTGATCTCACCGACAAGATCCAAACCCCATTGAGAAAAAGGCCAAAGGTCTTGCGCGACCTGTAAGGCATGACTAGGGGTGTGATGGAGATTAGCATGTTGCTGGAATTTTATGTAGCATTTGACATAATCACAATAGTCACAGTTTAGGGTTGGCCAATAATAGCCTAGGTGAAGAATGCATTTTGCGATAGTGAGACCACTAAAGTGGCCTCCAAAAATTCCATCGTGGACTTCCTTAATGGTGTAAGGAATTTCAAAACTTGTAAGGCATCATAAGAGAATGTTGTCGAAACTACGTTTGTAAAGAAGACCACCCATGATGACATAACAGGAGACACTTTTAAGAAAGGCACGTTGTCCATTACGAGTGAGATCGGTGGGTAAAATGGAAAGGGAAAGATAGTCTGTATATTACTTATACCAAAGGTCACTTGGGTCAAGAGTAGCAATTCTAATAGAGTATACTTCATGAGGCAAATAAGAGGGTGATTGTAGTCTTTGTATGGTGACAAATATTTTAGAGTCAGCGGGTGAAGCAAGTATCTGAGAAGCCAAGTAGGCCATGGTATCTGCAAATTTATTGGTAGAACGTGGGGTGGTTTGAAGTGCGTAATGGTCAAAGGTGGTCAAAAGTATGTCCACATGATGTTTATACTTTTGAAGTATCTCATAATGACACTGGTATATACTATTGACTTAGTTTATGACCAACTGAGAGTCACCAAAGATGTTGATTGACTTAACGCCTAAGGAATAAATAGCACTCAAGACCCAATACGAGTGCTTCATATTCAACAATATTATTTGTAAAATCAAAATCAAGTTTCAAAGACAAAGGTATCGGTTCACCATCAAGTGGAATGAGGATAGCACCAGCCCCACCCCCATGCTGACACTTGGAGCCATCGAAGAAGAGTGTCATTTGGTAAGTGGGTTCGCCCAAGGAAAGGGTAGCAATAGACTCATCTGGAAAGTTGAAGTTAGAGGGTTGATCCCCATAAATAGGTGCATCGGCCAATTGGTCGGTGATAGTTTGGCCCTTGATGGGATTTTGATGGATGAATTTGAGGTAGAGGTCGGCTAGAAGCATAAGACAAGTGTGCAACACATTGATTTTGATAAGGTTTGGCATACATGTAGTGTAATGGGTCAATATTAGTAATGGTGAAGGTTTTGTGGTTGAGTAGGTAATGGCAGAGTTTGGTGGCGATGAAAACTAAGGTTAGGAAAAGTTAATTGACGTGGGTATATCTAGTTTTAAAGTCAAGAAGGGTACAACTTATGTAATAAACCATTTGCTCTCGGTGTTGGTCATCGTGATGAGCAAGCATGCCACCTAGAGAATGGCCAGTGGAAGAAATATATAGGTATAAGGGTTGGTCCTCCTTAGGTGGGATGAGCATTGGTGGTTGAAGGAGGTATTGTTTCAAGGCTTCAAAGGCTTTATGGCATTCATTATCCCATTTGAATGAAACATCTTTATTGAGAAGATAATGGAATAGTTGGCGGTGGTTGGAAAGCTAGGAGATAAAACAACGAATTGATTGCAATTTTCCTTATAGGCTATGAAGTTGATGGAGATTAGTGGTGGTGGAATTTCAAGGATAGCCTTGACTTTAGCAGGATTGAATTCTATGCCACGTAAAGAAATGATGAAACCTAGGAGTTTCTCGAAAGTGCCGCAAAGACGCATATTTTCAGTGAAGACAAACACAATATTTAATGAGGCAGTCAAAGATGAATTTAAGAATGGGAAAGTATTTGGTTCAATGTTTGGATTTGGCAAGAAGATCATCTACATAATCCTCCAATATGTGATGCATGATGTCATGGAAGATGTAAGTCATGGCCCACTGATATGTAGCACCAGTGTTTTTGAGACCAAAGGGCATGACTCGATAGTAGAAAGTCCCCCAAGGGGTGATGAAGGTAGTTTTGTGTTAATCCTTAGGAGCCAGTAATATTTGATTATAGCTTGAGAAACCATCCATGAAAGATAGCATTTCATGGCTAGTGATGAGATCAACTAGTTGGTTAATGCCTTGGAGTGGGAAATCATCTTAAGGACATGCAAGGTTGAGTTCACCGAAATCCATGCAAATGCGTAGTCCCCCTGTCACTTTCATGATAGGAATGATGTTTGAAATCCATTGGGGATAATCAATGGGAATAATGAAGTAAACCGAGAGAAGGTGTTGAAGCTCTTCTTTGACCAGAAGAGAAATGCGAGGATGCATTTTCTGCAACTTTTGTTTGATGGGTTTGGCATCAAGAACATTTACGATATTGTGAACCATGATTTTAAGGTCGTGCATAGGACCAAGAAAATGAATTTCTATGGTCTCGAAGGAAAGAGGTGAAGGCTTCCTATTTAGTTACGTCTAAGGATTGGCTGATCTTTAGAATGTGAAGGTTGTCCTGAGTATTAATGTTGATTTCAATGGTTGATTCATTCAACATGGTTTACGTCTCAAAGGGTAACGACCGGTAAATATAAGAGTCTTCTGCACCAAGGTAGGTGAGGATGGAATCATCATCCTGACATTGATTGATGTTAATTAAGGGTGTATCGTCATCGATCATGTCAGGATATAGGAATGGGAGAGAAGAGGGAGCCTCACCATCACGTTGATAGGTCATCGTCCCAGGGAAATGGTGTTTATGAATTTTTTTAGGAGGTATAGATTCAGGATCTATGGACTCTGTGGGTGAGGATGGTAATGTGGGTGAATGAGAGGGGGAATATTTCTCATCCTAGATAAGGTCGATGTGAACCTTCTTAGAAGATGGAGCATCAAAACCAATGCCACTATGGTCATTGTGTTTACAAGAGGTATAGGAGATGACAATGTGGTGACCTTGTTCATAAAAACCGAAGCCAAATCCTTTCCACGTGCACTAGTGGAGGAAAGTGTGAGTGAAATGATGGTTAGTGAGGGAGTGTAGGTCGAGATGAAAATGGATGGGTTTGGGATGGAGGTTCAGGTTTATAGGTGGCCATATCAAGTCCCCCATATGTTAGGTTGGTGTGAAGGTGGGGAGGGCCATAAGGGAAAATGTCACCAATGTAAATGTCATAACTAGGGTGTTGACACAGATTCCCATACTCTTGTGGGGTGAGGAAGGTTTCAATATTTTATAGGTGATATTCCCCGCAGTGAGGAATTGGAAAAAACCTTCTAAGGGATTAGTAGTTGGTATGTGGGTAGTGGGTATAGATGGATCACTAGATGAAGGGGAGAAAAGGGTGCCAGCGAGTAGAGGCTACAACTGTAGTAGGGATAGCAAGGGTAGATGTAGAAAAAGTAGTGGAAATTTTGGTGGGTGGGCTAGTGGGTGGAGGCAAAGTGGTTGTGGTGGCAGATGCCTTGACTGGTACAAGCACATCATTGGGTCGATATAGTATGTTATAGGTATTGAAAGGTGAGGGGTTGGCAGGGATGGTGTAATTATGTCCAACGTGTTCAAATTTGAGGCATTGATGTAACATCAAAGGGACATAACCCATAGTATAGATCCATGGTCAGCCAACCAGCAAGTTGTACTAGAACTCCCCTTCTATGACATAGAAAAGTTTCGGGAGGTGTGGGGGCATACAAGGACATGGAGAACAATGGTACCTAGTGTAGAGGTCATGGTGTCATTGAAGGAATGCAACATAACGGGGTTACCATGCATGCAATGGGTAGGTATTTGCATTTGGTCGTATGCATGGGAGGATATGATGTTAATGCTAGCACCACCATCGATCATAACATGTCATATGTGTATATTATTGATAAAGATGGAGATGAAAAGAGCGGGGTTAGGGTCATCGACTGGAAGGGAGTGATCTCTTCATCTGCAAAGTTGAGGGTGGCCACTTGGTGAGTGGGTGGAGGTGTATAGGAAGGTGAAAACCTAGTGAGAGAGGCTACGTGGTGAGGGGTAATGATGGAGGCTATGGGTGTGGGGTCATTTGGTCTAGATGAGGTCATATAACGACATTTTGAGGGGCGATTAGTGTAGTTGTTTTAGCATTGTGTGATGTGTGACCCCATTGGAAATGGGATATGCAAGACCTCGAATGATGAATTTGGGTGTAGGTGTAAATGGTATATTGGGTACAAGGTTGGTTGATGGGCCATTACTTTCTCCTTGCCTTTGTCTTTTTGAGCATGGGTGGTAATGTTGACCATGTTAATATGAGGGGAATTGGATGTAGAGGGCATGTCATGGAAGGTATAGTGGTAAGAGGAAAAAACCATAGTGGTGGATATAAGCTTTGTGAGATGAATAGGGCGCATTGGCATTTGGGTGGTGTTTTGGCCAACTCTCTTATGTGAATCATGTTAATTTCAAATCTCGGATGGATCTAAGAGTTGTGGGGGTAGAGATTTTGGTCATTGAGTAGGAAATGAGGGAAGATCTATGGAAATTGGTGAAGGTGAAATGGGGTCTTCACCAAGAGGATCATCATCATCAAAGTTTTCTTTAGGACACAATTGGATGAGAGCGGTTTTCAAAGCCTTACAGTTCTCTACATTGTGTCCTGGGACACGATAGTAGGTACAATTTTTGGTTTCGTCAAACCATTTTGGTTTGGGTTTGAGTGGGTCGTAAGGTATAAGAGGTGGTAATGTGACGACAAAAGTTTCAAGGAGGTTGGTTAGGATTTTGGCATAGGATCCTACTAATGGATCACAATGGGAGGTGAATGTGGGTTTGGGTACAAGTGTGGTGATTGTGTAGGAAGAGTCTTTACAAGAGGGGGAGTAGGTTGGGCTACTAGTTTTGTGTGTGGCATGGTCTTAGGTGTTGGTCCTATCTTCTTGGGTAGCGGCATGGTAGATGAACTAGTAATGGAAGGTTTGGATGGTTAAACTACCTTATTAGAGGGTAACAAATTTTTAGCTTTAGGTTGCATCATTTTGGGTAAAAATCATACAAGCACACGACATGTGGAGGGAAAAGCGAGATGGTGGAAGAAGGTGGGTTACCCATGGGGGTAATCAAGGTGTGGTGGAGGTAGGTTGTGTGGGTTGGTTAGGAGGTGTGAGTGATGTTGGGCCCCTAGAATATTGACCAAGTATGAAGATGCGTAGGCACGCGAGATCCCAATTATAGAATGGTGTGCAAGGAAAAAGCGCATAGGAGAAAGGTTTAAGGAAGAACATAGCACACACGACGTGAAAAGGAGGTACGAGACTTAGCCAATTTGAGCACCCAGGGAAGAACATGTGAAAATCATGATCGGTTGCGCATGGATAAGATGCCAGCCTGGCGACAGGTTGGCCCAGGAAGGAGCATGCCTGCGATGGAATCTTCTAGAAGATCATCATGAGATAAAGTGGAAAGCTCAGGCCTAGAGGAGAATTCTTACATGAAGGACCACAATTGACACTTGGAATCTGATCTAAGGGTGTTGGAAGGCGAGTTGGCAACCCAAGAAAGCTATAAATACAAGTGCCTCAGTGGAGTAGAGGATATACTGATATACACATATACATCTTCGAGATGGAGATGCATCTTCATAGAGATACATGGAGATATATAGACATATGGGGAGATATACATAGGGAATAATGGGTTGGAAAGTGAGTGTAACTCTACTGAATTGCTACGAGTGGATATTTTGGGTTCGAGAAAGTGTAACATTCCCATTTTAGTACATTAGAACAAGAAATATATATATATATATATATTTTATAAGTGCTTCCTAGTTCTAAATACATAATTTAGAACTCACAGATCAAAACAATCATTCTTATGATAGATAACCATATGCAGCTGTAATGACTCAGTGTACCACCGATCTATTCATTCCATGACTCGGTGATCTACCGATCTATTCATGAGTATCATAGAGTTGGCATTTTTTTTTAAACTCTACACTCTTGCGGTTCTCTTCCCTAATCTAGGATTTCAGAATGCTATGTCCAAGGAACCTATCTGAATAATTGTTACCATTATTCATCGGCATCTTGTCCCTCAGACTAGGTGACATAGGACAACGCAATCAACAACTTGCGATACTTTGGCCAAAGATTTGAAACATATTGTTCATGTCTCGTATTCCTTGACGGCATACTCGTCAATCTGGAATACTTCCTTCACCCCACTCTGATGTTAGATAGAATGTCTTATACTGACTTCTGTCAGTCTCCCCTGTCCCAAGTCATTCACTCAGGAATGGATTAATAACATGACACACGTTATAAGGATGCTCTTGAGGACTAGGATAAGCTGACATACTGGGTCAACCACAGTTAACCCTGTGTGTCAAGGTACCCCAAATCTCCAAGGGCAGCCTCATAACATGACCATGGTCCTAACCGGTTCCAGAGTAAAAACTTGTTCGAGTTTAAGGTGTAAATCTTAACGATCAATGCAAAGGGTGTCGCCATAAGTCACCTGCATTGTTGTATCCTCGAGAAGATCCTAATCTTCTCGAAGGTACAACCCTGCAGTTGACATGTGCCGACATCCTACAAAACCACCTCGGAAAGATTTACTTAACTTCAAGGTGTTACTTAATTTGAGTTGAAATTATATTTAAGACTCTCCTAACTGGGTAGTCTTTTCCCAACCCCTAGGTTCCACACCTTTGAGTTGCTTTACGCAATTAAGTTCAATTTCACAGAGAGAAGTTTAATAAGATTTGATATCTCGCCAAGGAGACCATTGGTTCCCAATAACCTTATTCTACATAATTGGGCAATAGCCCTAAGTCCTCTCATAAGGATGCTAACTAAACCCATATGGGTTTATATCAGCTCCCTAGACTGAAATATATCTTACTTATTGGTACAAGATATATTGATTTAAAACCATCAATTACGTTGCCTTGACTTAGATCATGGGTAGGGAGTAATAGATTACTCTTCCCGTTTTCAGCTACCTATTAGGGTGGTAGTTTAATCTTAACTTCTCGAAAGGCAGTGGACTGATTTCCAGTTTAGCCTTATTCATAACATAAAAGAATTACTATTCATTCACGAAGTATTTGGTCACATAATTTTTACAAGACCTACTTAGAAAATCCAAATAACTCCCATGGTACACAATATTAAAAAGCACTTACATTCAATCAGACCTAAGAAGTTCAATCCATCAAATGAAAAAGCAGCCACATAAGTAACAATCTCTCCATTTCATTCATTTCCAGACCATACATTTACAACTTATGCACTTCGGCACATTTGATACAATGATCAACATCGAAAGAATATCTTTCTTCCTATAATACATTTTGAGACAATCAAATTGAAATTCATCATTAAACCAGTTTAAACAATCTGAGCATCATATCAGATCTGCGTGCTTTTACCACTTACGATGTCCATCTGCAAAAATTGCTAGCACAGGTCAGTTCAGTGAACTGAGCATGATAAGCACTAATTCTTAAAACAATTGCATTCTACCAACTGTTTCCATTAGACAACCTGTTTAAATGAAATCATTTCTTCAAATCCTTAAACTTGAATCAGGCTAATCATTTTTCTACAATTCTAATATGACTTTAACGCATGACTCATATTATAGCTGCCAGTTAAACCTAAATATATTTCAGATAATTCATGGTATATATTAGAGACTAAGAAGAACAAAATGAATCCAAACATCCATCCATCTAAAAATCAAGGACAACAATAATTCAACAAATTACTCCATTCAAGAATGAATTCCTATCAGTACGTGTATCCAACAGGTGAGTATTTAACAATTCAAGCAAAGGCAGATTATAACATCCAGCAAGCTCAACTGACGGGATTCCTTTATATTCATAGCCTTATTTCAATGATATTGACAAGTATACCAACTTCTTCTGCAATACTATTTTTATAAAAGTGGATAACCGTACAACTCAAACAGGATAGTAATATAACCGTTAATAAAGAAGAAGACTCCAGTCAAGAGTCAGTACTTACCAGTTTCTCCTTACAATTTTAACAATCTATTCTTCTTATGCCCGTACCGTAGAATTCACATAAAGGTACAAAAGAAGAGAGCACTCATAGTTTCTAGACAAGGAGAGAATATTTTCTTAATCCAACAGTTATATATCAACATATACTTCACAGCTTAGGAGAAAGAAACATAGGCATTCAGATCTCCATTCCAATCATGTTCAAGACTGTACCAACTTCCCAAGAGTAATGCATATACATCCAATCTTGAATTCAATAAGGAAGAAGAGAGAGCAAGAAAATCAACACCCATCCCTTCCAAATACAAACCTGATTCCCATCCATGCAGACCCAGGATTACCCATAAGTTAATAAACATCAGAGTTCCTCAAAGCAAGATTTCTCTCGGTCAGGCTGTGTTCCCATTAACCAAGCAAGGTCGTAAAGAAAACAATAATTACATTTATATTTCATCACATACAGAATCTATAATCATAGACCATCCAAATCCTTTTCACAGAGATGCAGATTTAAATATAACATACATCATACGCATGCGACTAAATCAGTCGAGCTCAAAAGAAGGAACTACAGTTTCATCCCAATTCAATTATATAATCACCTGAAGCTATCAAGCAATAAAAGAGCTCTCGCGACCAAGCAATAATCAATAAACCAACCAAATTAGACCCAACAATTCTTTCCATGTCATTCTTCAAACATGAAATTACCCAACGCCATCACCTGACATGGCACAGTTAGGAACTCATTACCTCAGTCGAACAAGAGACTAGGTAACATCATAAACAGAAGTCGAACCCATATACAAACACAACAAACATTTCAACTGAGTTGAATCCATATGTATACACAAAAACATTTCAACTGAATCGAATCCATACGAATATACAAAGCAAACATTTCAACTGAATCGAATCCATATGAATATACAGCAAGGACTTCAACAGAAGTCGAGCCAACACGCAAACACATCAAGGACTTCAACAGAAGTCGATTCACATGAGAACACTGCAAGGACTTCTACAGAAGTCGTATCCAACAAGTATTCACAACAAAGGCTTCAACAAAAGTTGAAATCATACGAAAACATTGCAAGGACTTCAACAGAAGTCGTATCCAACAAGTATTCACAACAAAGACTTCAACAGAAGTCGAAATCATATGAAAACATTGCAAGGACTTCAACAGAAGTCGTATCCAACAAGTATTCACAAAGGACTTCAACAGAAGTCGAATCAAAATGTAAACACAGTAAGGACTTCAACAGAAGTCATGTTCATAAATAATCCAACAAACATTTCAACAGAGTCTACGCATAACCAGGGAGTCCCAATTCAACAAGAGAGGAAGAAAACCATTACAATGCTTCCAGACAAACCAACTGTACAAAGAAATCATCTGAACAGAGTTGTTCTAATGAAAGCATTTGAAGGAAAGCAAGATTTTTAAAAGTTAGGGCCTATCATGCCTGATAGTGTCGCTTAAAAATTCGAAGAAGACCTCCGAATGTGCTCGCTCCTTCTCTTCTTCTTCCACGATAGATTAAACAACAATAAATTGTTACCTTCATGCCTTATAAACTTTCCCTGATAGAGAAAGGAGCTAGAAATTCTCAAAGTTGCCATGCAACACAGAGTAGACGACTGGTTCGAAGAACCAGTGCTCAAGCAGAGCGAAAAACGGAGTGCATGAAAAACCAAACAACCAAACAATATTCCATATGCATGCCTTCCCAAGAAATCCACGCTTGGGAACCAAAGTTCATTAATTGTATTAACTACCATCCTCCTACCTATTCTCCACTACCACCGACCGCCAAAATTGGTGATCACCAAAAGAAAACAAACAACCATTCCCATACTTGATGATACTGCCACATCAGGTCACAATAGCCGTTTAACCTCCGTAAAAATTTGACAGCATCCCAAGTCCTTCAACCTTATCCACCTCATAAATGCCATGAAAACCACCACCCATGACTCGCGCCCCTTCATAGGTCCCCCTCCATTCTTATCATTAGTTAAGATAGGTTAGATCATAGGGTAGATCATAGGGTTAAGACATTAGTCTTACATCCATAGCGCTAGAAGAAGTTAACTCTAGGAGCATTAAGCTTATAGTTTAGGGCTAGGTTAGATTTGCAATTATTTTAACCAATAGGTTATAGTTTAGGTTAGGATTAGGGTAAGTGCACGAAGTTGGTGGACAATTCCGTGGACATAAAAACCCGAAATAAAGGTACCGCGATCGCGGTTATTGAATTCTAGGTTCGGTAATTACCGAACCTAGTTCCGCGATCGCGGTTTATAACATGGCGCGATTATAAACTCGTGATCGCGGAACTCGAGACAAAATTTAACGATCTCGTGACTCGTTATTTTCCTAATTTTCATTTCAAACCGCGACTTTTCCTAAACGCGTTTTCACTCTCACTTTCAATACTATCTCAAAATTGCTCATTAGACTTTTGGATAGCGATAGATTCAACCATGCCGCCAAGACGCGAGGAGGTAAGTCCCCGATTGTAATCATTTTTTTGCATTTTAGGTTATTTTTTTACATTTTAGGTTTTTTTGGCATTTTCATGGGTTTTGTGAATTGTTTGTTTATGTATACAATTTTATTGTTTTATCAGTTGGTCGGCAAGCTCGGGCTCGTGCAAACCATCAAAACATTCCTCAAAACCCACCGAACATTCCTCAAAACCCTCCGAACATTCCTCAAAACCCTCCTCCAAACATAGATCCGCCCCCTGTGGCTCCTTCTGTCCCCACAGCCAACAGAATGCAAGATAATATCATTGGAAGAATCCAAGAAAATAAAATTGTCATTGAGAACCTAATTCAAACTATAAGACAAAATCATGCTACAAATCCATCCCGCATGACTTTAGCCAATACATTGCAAACATTGATTGGCGAAGTCGAGTCTGCAACCAACCAAATACATAGATGGAACACCTTTAGAAGTGACTGTAGGTGGTGGTATGCGGATAAACTATCCCATGCGGCCGTCAAAGACAAAAAAATTGGAAAATACCTCATTTGTGCATTATTTACCGACCCTAGAACCAATGCCCCCTGCTAGTTACTTGCAAACGGTTCCCAATCCATTGGTGCCATGATGATAGAATCAAAAACAATTTTTGGGACCGATGGTGGATGGTTTTTGATTATCCACCATGCAACAACAATGAGGTTCCTCTTTATTTTTTGAAGAAATTATATTGTGAGTTCGTGCTCAATGAGGTCCCGAATTATTTTGACTTTTCTGACTTTTTTGGTCGAGGAGGTGGCTCTACACAGAGCAGACCTGGTGCACGTGTAGGTCAGCCTAGGATCCCCCATGCCCCAAAACCCCCACTGCCTTCAGTTATCCCTCCTACAGTGAAGGAGGTTGTGGAGATTGATACATTGCATGCATTGAGGGAGCTCACTGACACTCTCACCCAGCATAGCACCCAGATTGCATCCGGTGATGTTGGTGGAGGCGCCAGTTCTAGTGCACCACACCACTGTGGATCATGTGGTGCCGTATGCCTTGCGCAGCGAGACATCATTTGCTTTGTTCACGGATTTTTTTCTATAGATGAGATGCTGGGGAATGTTTTGGAACTGGAGCCACTGATATTGGTCTTTCACAGGTAAATTTTAAATAAATTTAAATAATATATATATGTACAATAGTTTAATTCACATGTTTGAGATATTAATATATATATGATTGTATGTCATGTACATACATGTAAAAAACTAATTTTTTATTTTATTTTAAATAGCAAGAGCCGGTGAAGGAAACATCCGGTGTCGACATGCTAGCTACTGCGGTTGGGCGTGTTTCAAACGTAAGTTTCAAGTTGTACAAACTTACATTTTTAATAAATCATTTAATTGCACTAGATTATTATTATAATTTGTTTCACGTGTATGTTGTACATGTATTAATATTTTTCTCTTTTATACACAGAGGGCCCTCATGGGTCATCATTTGCTCGAGGCTGAAGCTTGCACGCATGCCTCACATGAGTTTTACGCAGTTAGTTACAAATCTTTTTACACTTTGTTTCTAATTCTTGGACCTCTGTACATGAATTTGACTTTCTTATACTCAACGTATATAAAATACATACAACAACTACCATATATAAAGTTGTAATTTTCTTAGAATACCATAGTATCTCACACTTGTACACATGCTCTACTGCATTTTCAATACCTCTAAATTTTTGTAATTGGAGATACATGTCATAATAGACTTGAGGTGCTTACTTTAGGTGAAGAGGATTATTAAGTGATTATTATGGATGTGGACCCTATCCTCTAGATCCAGAAATAGAAATCTCATAAGTATTTTTTCTAGGTGGTTACTGACCCAATCCTCTTGATCTTCTTGATCCTCTCGGGCCAGTTGATAAATTCCCTTATGTCTCGTTTGTAGTACTAAACTGGATACACATGGTCTACATGTTCCCAACATCCAAAATAATGACACGTACTGCACTGTCATAGGTATATTATTTGTATGATGAACTTCTCAATCCAATGTAAAATGATATCTTCCCATATCTACTTATTTACCTAGACTATATCTTGATTCTCAATAACTACCTCTAGATATGTAACACCATGTGTAAGGGCTAGGTGGCTAGCCCGGGATCAGATGTGTGCCTTTGGTCCTCACTCTTTCACCTAATGCACTCTTATCCAAACCTGAAGGCGATATCTACTATGATTTCTAAAAGTTGGGAGATCCTGATGTTGTGGCTCCTCATCTTCCATAAGAGCTTCAAAACATTTGTAAACCATCATCCTCCTCATTTTCATTGTCTCCTTCAATTTCAACATTTGCTACATCATGAGTATTTAATTATTCTTCAACATTGATAAAAACTTCTTCATCACGAGTATTCAATTCAACTTCAACATTGACGGAGAAACATTACCTAGTTCTTCATTGCTTACATGGTTGGGATTGAAGATGAACCTCTTCTAGATTCATGAAGTTTCCGCATTCACTCAAAGCATTTTCAATTTTGTTGGCCTCTAATTTGTCAGTTTTTTTACTTAATGACTTCCTTTTTGACTTCGTTTTTATCTCCCATGATGTTTTGCTTTCGGTGATAAAAAAACGTGCCTGGAAAAAGACAGAATTTCATAGTAATTTGTACGGTAAGGTCAGAGAGTAAAAATCACATGGTAATTCAGACATTGGGATGTGTGTAAATATGATTTATAAAGCGTGAGCGTGCTTTATAAACCGCGAGCACGCTTTATAAAGCACGTTCACGGTATTTTTACAAAAACCGTGATCGCGGAGCTATTTGCCGAACCTAAGCCTCGGAAAATCTTTGTTTTTCCCCAACCAAAGCTATGGAAGGTCATTATGAAGTGCAAAAGGTCAAAAAACCTCAAATCTGCTCTTCCAAAGACTTGAACCATGCTAAAAAACTGAAAACATTTCACAAAAATGGTGCCATCACGTAGGGTAGACTCTTAGCTTTGTAAAAATATTGTTTTTAAAGTGAATAGAATAAGATAAATATCATTTTATAATTTATTACTAACAATAGGTCCTTAAGACATTTTTTCCGTGAATGTTCATGTCTACGTTTAAGATGTAAATTTTGTTTCACTTATCAAAATATGATAAAAATTATACCATCCCAAGCGTGGACAAATTCTATACACCTTTAAAAAATAAAATTGATTTCGATATTTTTTGATATAGTTATGGCGGGCAAACGGAAAGCGCTCCATTTTCTAAATATTTTCAGACCACTTTCACGGAAAAAATCATAAAAAAAAATATTGCTAAAAAAATACAAAATAAAATCCATCCCAAGATAAACAACTACATCTAACGTTTCACCAAAGGAAAAAAATAATAACAAGATTTGGTCATCCAAAATGCGGGCAAACGGACTACAATCTTATAAGTTTTTTCAAAAAAAAAATAAGTCATATAATTTTAAGTGTTTAATATAGCTAAACTTGTCCATTTTTTACAAAAATTAGTATTTTAGAAACTAGATTCCGAATGCTACGATTCATATTTATATAAATTTTTCTAATTTAGAGTGCATGTATAGCTAATAATCCCTACAAGTTGAGATTTCACTGTTTTTTGCAATATGACGTCCATGGATGACCCTATATTTGTCCATCAACTTCCTGCACTTACCCATTATTAACCTTAACAAATCCAGTCTAGGTCTCCAAAGTAGGACCAATCAGCGTTAGAGCCAAACAGGGTAAAACATTCCTGTAAAGGATTCTATCGGGAATAGCTAAATTAAGCTTACGGTAAAAACATGAACATCTTACCTGGCTTAAGGTCTAGGCCTTCCCGATGTTACGGTATTTGGAACCAAATTTCATTTAACATGATCAGCCTGAGTTAAACTCTGGAATTTCTCATTCAACTCATTCAGACCTTGCAACTTTCGTAAGGTCAATAAATTTTGTTCATCCTGAATAAGCTTAAAACATCTCTTGGATCAATGCAACTGATCCAAGGATGAGTCATAAAGATGGATAAATCCACAATTCATCCCGAAATCAAATTGAACTCAGGTGCTAAAAATGAAAGAAATAAAAGAGTCCAAGCATATTCTGACTCAGTCAAAGATCTTCAAGAGCAAAGAAGATACAATCCATATCAAGCATGACTTCACAAATCAAAGGAACACATCCTTATACAGAAGAAATCATATATCAACACTTGAGTGCTCGGGAGGAAGTATGCAACAGTACCCACGCGTGCCTCGATTGAGCACTCGGCTCTCTTGGGTGATAGGGTGACGTACATGGGGTTTCTTCCTTTTGTGATAGGAGTAAAAATGCCTACATCTTGGTTCCATTTCCGGGACCTCTTTTTAAAATTATAGTGGGATATAACATACATCATGATCTATTTAATGAGTAATGATAGAGGGTTGACATTGGGAATTGTTGAATCATGGTTCAAGAGCACGAGAGGATGAATTTTCTTAGAGATATAGCACGAGACCTGAATTTAATACATGTAGATACGTAGAAGAGAACCTCTACCATGATCTATACGAGAGCTTCTTCTGCTGCTTCCCATTAGAGTTATATGAATGGCTTTTAGCCTATACGTCTAGATCAAGTTGGTGTTATGGATTGCATGTATGAGATGAAGAAGAATACCAAAGGTTGTAGGATGCAGATCTGACTTGGACCCATGTTGTCAATCATTGGTGGAGATGAGTACTAGCTAGCTACACTATGGAGTACGCCATCTCTACGTATTCTTGTCTAGAGGTTGCTGAGTTTGAATTTCTGCGAGAACCTAGAGGAATGTTTCTACGTGTTATTCCTCTAGCTATGAAGATATTCATGGTTACCATGAGTTTAGAGGTGCTCCCAATGGCTAGCTAAACCATTCTGAGCACTGGGTAAGGGAATTTGGGTGGAGGAAGATGGCAGATATCATGACAAAAAAATAAGAGGGAAGAAAGATGGCTCAAGTATAGCGAAGTGCATAAAAGGGAGATTGCTAGATGACGTGAGGCTACTAGTGTGATGGATCTATGGAGACAGATGTTGCGGGAAGTATTTGAGGTTCACGCAGAGGACATGAAACCTAAGCAGTATGTGCTACCCCATCTTGGCAAGCATGTAAGGGAGACCCCTTCGGCTTCTGGTGAGAGTTCATCACACGGAGAGAGGAGAGTCATTGGTGCATATCTGAACCCACCCAGTGACCGAGCCCTGGTGCTTGGTTTTCTTGATCCAAGAAGGAGTGTTATTGACCCACTTGATATAAGTGGAAGATACAGATCCACACCTAGGAGGTATAATTTTTCAGTTCCTTCTTCTATGGCTGCACATATTCTAGTATTTGGAGGAATCTTTGGACAAGGGGTAGGTATACAATATTTTAGTCTCACATCAGGGAGTGGTGCGGGACAAAGTAGTGGTAGTGGGGCACTATCACAAACCATCGGCACATAGTTTAGTGGGACCATGGGGGCACTTGGCATAGTTCTTACAGGACCTATTAGACCTAGTGGTTCTAGTGGATCTGGTGGCTCTGGAGGCATAGGACCTGGTGGATCAGGTGGTGGAGGAAACATTGGAGGGAACCAAGGATCGAGGCTTAGGAGGACAGGGAACCCACCATCACCCCAAGTATTCTTTGAAATATCTCTGTATTTACAGTTACGGGGAATTAACGATGTAGCGAACATGTTCACAAATGTGATATTCTATGGCACGCGAAGGGTATCAAAACCCCATAACGAAAGGCTAGTCGGTTTGTGACCACATTGCAGGGCGTGTGCATAGTTGGTATAGAAAGTATGAACCTCATCAAATGGTGGTGGACTACACTGCTTTAAAGAATGTATTCTTGGAAGAGTTCCACATTCCTGAGTTTGAGCAGAAGAGCATCAGCGCTTTGAAGGAGATTTAGCAAGGAATGGGAGAGAGTGTGCAGGAGTATGATGCACACTTTAAAACTCTCTTGTCTAAATTATCATATGATATCCATCCTTCTTAGCATGCATAGTGGTTTGTTGGAGGATTGATCACCCCTTTTAGAAGGGCCTTGTCTCATAAGAATTTTACAGACCTGTGTGAAGAGTTAGATGTTGCCTTGCATGCCGAGGCTGTTGGTTGTATTGATCTTGGTGTGAGCCCATTCCTGGAGGCTCAAATTGTTGCAATGACCAAATAGTTGGAAAAATTGTCTGCGAACTCTGCCCATGAGACTCACAGTGGTTTGTGTTGCATAGATTGTGAAATAGAGGGGAACGTTAAGGATAATTTCCCTAGAGGAAGGTACGCCTTGTGACCGTGATGAGATTATGAAATCTGTCATGGGGAACATGATGCAAGTAGGTGTCCCTTATACCAACATGTGATCAGGAAGAATGTATCCTATTATTGCAAAATTTTCACCTCCACAACCCATGATACTAAGGACTATAGGCTCATTGATCAGATCCATGAGGCCATTGATCATGGGGTGTGCCAAACCAGCATTGCTAGTGGTTCTAAAAATGATGATCACCGTTATGAGGAGCACACAGATGGAGGCACACATGGGAGAGGTTTTCGAGGAGGATTCCATGGTTGAGGTAATTGCGAGAAGAGGAAGGAGTGAGTTCCCACATGGAACATGTTTCAACTATGGATCTACAAAACATTACAAACGTGAGTGCCCAAACTGTTACAGTGCTCATGGTGTGGAAAGAAGCATAAGTATGAGGAGTGCCCAGAATTATTTGAGCATATGAATCAACATCACCGGAAGGAAAAGGGTGCTGCAATGGTTAGTGTTAAGAAAGAAAACATACAGTGGATGCCTCGACTAACATGAGATCAAGTTTTGGAGCTTGTCTTGGTAATAACAAGGGTAGAAGTTGCACACAAAAGAAAGGTACCAAGATAGAAGAACACGTGTCAAGAGAAGAGGTCGTTCATGGAAAGTATCTAGACCCCACACATCAGAAGGAGATATATCAAGACACCATGGATGTTATTCGAAGCTTACAAGGGGAGATCCAGTGTCTAAAGGAGAAATCCAAAAGGGAGGAACAAGGGAGGAGAGTCAAGGCACAAATGGATGACCTGGATGAGGTTAAGGAGGTGGGTAAAATGCTAAGGTAGGAGAACATCATTCCTTTTCTAGGAGCCTAGTTGAGAGAGAAGGTACCACATGCCGAAGAAGAGCACGAGAGATAGGTCTTACATGCAAGCCTTCCCCCTCACAGCCTCGACTATGATAAGGAGATTACATTGAATGCGATTATAGATGGATGTATCCTCAACAATATACTCATTGACAACTTTGTGTGGAGGTTAATGTTCTAAATTTGGATGCATGGAATCGATGGGGAGACTGCATTATAGCCATCTTTGAATGTGTTGTATATGGAAAACAAACTAAGGAAATTCTCATTGGTGTCTTGAAGGATGCAATCTGTTACTATCCAGGAGCCAAGTTTACTAGGGACTTCAAATTCTTGGCACTTGCTTGGCGTAGATAATTTCCCAAAGACTACTTGGGTTATTAAAAGAATAATGTGGACCTTCGGTTCAACAAAGGGTACATTAGCTTCAAGAACAAGGAGTAACGAGTCATTATACCCCTGGTTGATGGGAATTGAATGCCCTATATTGAACTATTGGGGGAAGAAGTTCTGGACAAGATTTATGTGTGCTCAATCAGAGACCCTGAGATGATACACCCTACCAACGGGGTTATCCAGTTTGAAGATGCTCAGTCAGTGAGTGATACCACCAGTCTGGCATATAACAATTGGGCACATAGAACTTACGAATTAATGGAATGACACTTGAGAGGGCCGGTGACCAAGGCAATAAAGGAGCACATAGTTAGGCACCTTGGAGGAAAAGAACTACCCAAGTATTCAGGAGGAGCCTTCCCTGAGATCTTTCTATAGGAGGTAGAAGCTCAGTGGAAGGATGGGAAAGAATGGAGAGGGATTTTGAGTTATGTCTTACTCGACATAGTAGCTCGTTGGTGGGCCACACATTAGGAGAGCCTTTTAGAGTGGCACGAGGTAAGGATTGCTCTCTCATCATATTTTCTAGGAGTAATGTACCCACCATCATCAAGGAATACCATGGGAAGGAGCCTACCTCTTTCCATATCCAGGAGTGTGAATGGGTCTAGAGAGAAGGCACAGAAGCTTTGCCACCATCCCCCTGGGTGCACAAGTTGTATTCTACACTACAGGGTTGTGCGCATGCATGGTACATTCATTTGGAGACACGCCACCATACGGGGGTGAAAATAGTTCACGGCTGACCTTATTCAAGTCTTTGAGTATTGGAGTACCAAGCCATCGATTAATAAGGCCTTGCAGGGTATCAAGTGCCTTACCATGGGGGATAGTGCCAGAATGGAAGATAGGCTATTAGAATTATTAGGTGAACCAGGTATAGGGGCGTGCTTTGAAGAAGTTGAGGAAACATAAGAGTTATAGCTTGAGCGCGCGTGTTTGGAAAAAGAGAAGGGAAAGTTGGTATATGTGATTGATGGAGAGGAATCAAAAAGCTTAGATGTTAGCCATTCTGTAGGAGGCGCTCGAGGTAGTGGACAGTGTAGATGCTCATGTGCATGCCTACCACGAGCCTTTAAAGATGAAGAAAGTTAACATCGGTTCAGAAGAAGAACCTAAGGAAGCTATTATTGGGGATTACTGGATAGAGAAGGAAGTATCAAAGATCATTGATCTACTACACAAATTTGAGGATTTATTCCCGCATGGGTACCATGAGCTCAAAGGTGTTCACCACTCCTTGGGGAAATGAAGAAAAAGTCAAGGACGATGTATGCCCGGTCGGAAAAGGCCCTCTTGGATGAATCCCAATTTACGTGTGAAGGTTAATGAGGAGATAGATAAAATGATAGCTTCAGGATCATTGAGGAAGTGGAAAAATTGGAGGTGGATAAGCATGATGGTAATCAACATAAAAAAAGATGGGAAAATTAGGATTTGTGTGGATTATAGGGAATTGAATGTAGTTTGCATCATTGATCCATTTCTGACCCCCTTCACTGAAGAAATTTTGGAAGGAATCATTAGGTGTGAAATCTACTCCTTTACGGATGGATTTTCAGGGTACCACCAAGTCCGGATCGCAAAGGAAGACCAGGAGAAGAAAAATTTCACCACCAGGTGGGGAAGTTTTACATATAAGGTCATTCCCTTTGGGTTAAAGAATGCACCTACTGTCTTTTCACACATAGTGGTGCAAGCATTCCAGGACTTCATCCATAAGTTTCTTCAGGTCTATTTGGATGACTGGATAGTATATGGTCTAGTTAAAGACCATTGTGACAATTTGAGGTTAATGCTTGAGAGGTGTAGGTAGTTGAGGATATCCCTCAACATTAAGAAATGTGTGTTTTCTACCCCCTTTGGGACTTTATTGAGGCATATCATATGTAAGGAGGGCTTGTTGGTAGATCCCACTAAAGTTACAGTTATTGTGGGGTTAAGGGAGCCTACTAGTTAGAGGGCGGTGCGTAGATTCCTTGGGCATGTGGGTTATTATAGAAAATTCATTAAGGGATATGTCAAGATCACCATGCCGTTAGAGGAACTGCTTAGACATAAAAGTGCCTTCCATTGGGGAGAGGTGTAGTAGAGGGTGTTTGATACATTAAAAGATAGGCTTATTACCACGCCTATTTTACAGTTTCCCTCTTGGGACAAGCCCTTTCATGTTCATGTAGATGCCTCAGGGAATTCCATTGGAGTAGTACTTACACATCTAGGTGAAGGGATTATTGATCATCCTCTCTGTTTTGCAAGTAGGAAGCTGACACCAGTAGAGCAAAATTATACCACAACAGTGCGAGGCATTGTCAATGATCTACGTGCTCTTCAAGTTTTGACAATATTTGTTGGCAACACCCTTTGTGTTTTACACCGACCACATGGCATTGAAGTATTTAGTAAACAAGCCTGTTCTGCAAGGGTGCATCTATCGATGGGTGTTGTTATTTCAAGAATTTGAATTCACCGTTGTAGTAAAACCTAGGAAAAGCAACTATGGGCCTAATCATCTATCAAGAATTGATTCAGGGGAGGACATGCAGATTATTGAGGAAGCAATGCCGACGCACTTTTTAGGTTGTGGTGTGTGCCCTCAAATTTGGAGGAGATTGCAGTATTCTTAAGAGAAGGTGTGGCACTGGATGGAATGAAGGCATTGGAGAAGAAGTAGTTGGCCACATGCACCATGCCCTACATGTTAATTAGTGGAGACTTATACAAGTTGGGATGAGATGAAGTTTTACGTAGGTGTGTATTAGAGCATGAGCACCTATCCATCATGGAAGAAGCACATGGAGGAAGTGCGGGTGGGAATTACGTAGGTGATGCCACCGTACGTAAGATTTTAATGGTA
Organism: Taxus wallichiana var. yunnanensis; assembly: GCA_018340775.1. Classification (NCBI taxonomy): domain Eukaryota; kingdom Viridiplantae; phylum Streptophyta; class Pinopsida; order Cupressales; family Taxaceae; genus Taxus; species Taxus wallichiana. The sequence goes on from CM031235.1 coordinate 616,725,997, forward strand.
GGATTATGGTGGGAAACCTTGTACAGGGATTGTAGAGATTATTGTAAAGTGTGTGACCATTGTTAGCGCATTGGCAAACTAGGAAGGAGATAAGAAATGCTTTTGCACCCTATCCCTAGTGCGAGCCTTTTGAAAAATGGGCGATAGATTTTGGGACCTATTACACCAATAACACATAGGAATGAGTCTTGTTATGTCATCACTTACATGGATTATCTCACAAGGTGGGTAGAGGCAGCCCCAACTAAATATTACACAAAAGAGTACCATGTAGAGGTTCTTATGGGAGAACATTATCATGAGGTATGGATGCCCGTTGAGTTTGAATAGTGATAGGGGTACACATTATCTAAATGATACCGTGAGGATCCTGTTATCGAGTTCATGGTGGCTCATCACAAGAATACGCCCTATGACCCACAAGCAAATGGCACCGCTGAAGTATTCAACAAGATCTTGAGTCATACCTTGACCAAAATATGTGATGTTGGAAGACAAGATTGGGATGACAAGGTATCAACAGTATTATGGGCTTACAGGACAACATATAAAAGACTAAACAAAGCCACACCTTTTCAATTGGTGTTTGGCGTGGAAGCTATTTTTCTGGTTGAATTTATGTTTCCTTCTCTGTGAATAGCACATGTAGGAGGGTTAGCCGATGAACAAGCACTGGAAGAAAGAATTGAGGAGCTAATGAAACTGGATGAGAGACAATCACTTGCCCGATGGAGCCAAACAGTAGAAAAGGCAAAGCAAAAGGCTTGGCATGATTACCATATTAGAAACAAGAAGTTTGAGGTTGGGTAGATGGTGTTACTATATGATTCCAAGTTTCTGTGCCATCCTAGAAAGTTGAAAGTCCATTGGTTGGGTCCTTACATAATCTCGTACATCCTCGATTCAGCATGTGCCGATTCTGAAGCACTAGATGGGATGAAGCTACTTGGACACTTAAATGGGAGTAGGATGAAGCCCTACTATAAATAAGTCTTCTTGTTTTTAAATAAGGCATTTTTGCCGATTAGTTTAGAAGTTTCCTTTATGCATTTTTCCCTTTTTGTGTTTCCCTTCGCGTTGTTTTTGTCTTGCACCTTAGGCACCGATAACCTTATTACTATTTTTGGAGAATTTGTGAGTGCACAGATTACCATGCATCACTTTAAGTGTGGGGTGGAGAAAAGTGAAGAAGTGTGTGATTAAAGTACAATGAAAGTTGTGTTGAAAATCCTTGTTGAATGGCCGGGTTGAAAGAGGTATATAAAGAGAAGATAAAAGAATAGTTGGTGCTAGGGTAAACCTACTTGTAGATCCCACGTCCTGAGAAGGAGAAAGTGTATTTTAAAACAACACAAGGTAGGTGAGAGCAAGGATCGGGACAGAAGAAGTTCCTTTGGCACGGATACGCGTGCGCAGAGTCTTTGTCAGGTTAGATTGGTTGTGCACCAGAAGGTTGGAAGAGTTTTTGCGCAAGGTTGGGCACACAAGTGAAGGAGATGAAGATGGGATTTCTTTGAAAAATCTGCATTAAATGAACAAGTTACGGTGGTAGGTGAATTACCATTTAATGATCAAAAAGGAAAAACTATAAATAAAGGGTCGAGGCACTTTCATTTTCACTTTTCGAATAGAGAGAAGTGATTGTGCATTTGTGGAAAACTAGGGCTTCCAAAATTTGATCGTGTGAAGAAGAATTTGCAAGGGTGAGGTGTGAGTAGCTAAGTTTGAATTTGCAAACTAGAAGGGATTTCACGGGCGTTAGAAGGATTGTGAGGAGGCTCTTTTCATGGAAGTATTATCCCAATTTAGGGTTTTACAAAGCTAGGGCACGGGAAAAGTGATTTTCTTCATAGAATTGAGATCCGATCTTTGGAGGAAGTTGGAAAGTAGAGTAATAAGGAGTAAGTGAATGGGTAAGAGGATGTAGACAATGGCACCAAAGAAAGGAAAGGGCAAGGGCAAGGCCAAGCAACAAGATCCCGAGACAAGTACGAATGAAGAGTGGTATGCAGAGATGTAGTATCCCAATGGGGTAATGATGTGTAAGGAATGGGAGTCTCACCGAGGAACATACCTGTGAAAAATTACAACCATTGAGCGAGCACGATTGAGAAGGAGATGGCACTTTGGAGTTAGTGCGCCCACAAATAAACAGACACAGAAGGGTTTCCCATTTACAATGATGATGTAAAGGTCAAGATGGAGAAGGTGGGATTGTTGTAGCTCTATGAGTTGTAATATTTTCGAAAGCCGAGAGAACCTATATCAAATGGCTAATGTCACAAGTACATGAGGAATACTTCCATTTTACATGGCACAAGATGTTCATTACTCCTCAACTCATCTCATAGTTCACAAGCCTCAAATGCTAAGGAGTCAGCCTAGATGATGACCTAAGTGACAAGGAGGAAATTCAAGAAACCATTACTAAATACACCTGTAAGAAAGGGTCAAGATACTACAACATCTCAAACATCAAGGACCCAGTGATGAAGATGGCTGCACATCTAGTAACAAAGCTAAATGGCCAGGAGAGATGGACTCAGGTCAATAAGCCTTGGTTACATGTCTGCAGGAAAATTGCAAAGGGAACCATCTATAAAATACCTGGATACATCATAGAGGAAATTGTCGAGTGGCGCGGAGGGGGACAAAATCCTCTTTGGTAACATCTTGTTAACTATAGTGTTTTTGGAGATTGGAGTACTAGATGCGTCAGACAAGTTTGTATGGGAATACCCTATCGAGGACCCTTCGCTTGTGAAGAAGTTTGAGAAGTATGCGTGTGACACAATGTCAACACCCCACAAGGTGCACCTGGAGAAGTGGTACACATGCCTGAGGAACACATTTTGGGTGGAATGGAGGATTCTGAGAAACTTATGATAGTCACCGAAGGAGAAGCCTAATTTATGGTGTACCAACACTTATTCCCGGGCGGAGTTCGGACTAGTGGATGAGTCTTGGAGCCCATGGTGCAAGATTCCCTTTACATTCACAGCTCAATACTTCCAAGTGGGAGTAAATAGATTCGTGGAGTCCAAAAAGCTGAGGCTGGAGCTAGGTAGTCTAGATCGGGAGCATAGAGAAATGTGCAAGAAGTTGAACTACCCTAGAGGCAAGTGCACATACATAGAGAGATATGTATCACATGAAATACAAATGACAAGGCCAATGACGCTACCCATTGTAGGAGGATCCGCGACGTGTGTGTACCTCGGCATAAGGCCCAAGTTTGAGAAGGGTGCGTACCTAGAGAATGAGGTCTCCATACCTAAAGATCCCATGGGTAGGAAGAGGTTCACGCCTAAGAAGATGGGAAGAGAAGGAGAAGCACCAAGTGTGCAGACAACTCAGACAGTGAGCATGCCACCGACAAGTGCCAAGCCTAGTACTTACATGCACAAAAAGAATTCTCCAAAAAGAGAAGACACTAGAGGAAGAGGCACTAGAGCAACCCCTCACCAAGAAAAAGTAGAGGATAGAAGAAGAAGTTGACTCGAAGGAGACCAAAATCTTGGAGAAACACCTGGGTGAAAGAGAGGACAAGATTGGAGACAGTTATAGTGGGGATGATGAACTTGAAAGGGACCAGGAGCCACATGTCCTGGAAGTATACGAATCTGGTGAAGAGAGTGGAGAGGAGAAACAGGAATTTATTTTCACGTGGTGAAAGAGTACACAGGGTGAGGAAGGCACCCAAGACATGGGAAAGACTAAGGATAGCGTGGAAAAGTAGGAACCCATAAGCTTCAAAAAGGAGCAGATCATTGAGGTGGCATAGAGAGAGGCAAATAAAATGCTCGAGGCCTTGGTTGATCAAGAATTGAAGTGCAACACTGATATAGTGCTAGAGGAAGGAAAAGAGGAAGATAGTGAGAGGAAGCAGGCCAGTATGGGAGGAGGTCCCAACCTAACTGTAATTTTTCCAAAAGGAGCATGCTCGGGGAGAAGGGCTCTTGATGTAGAGAAAAGGCTAGTAATGAGCTACATTGATTACTCAAGGAAGGTGTTGCATGCATGGTTCTAGAGCACTATACCCACTGAAAGGCTTCTAGCCATGGGTTCATTTGAAAATGAGGGTACGTACCCTAGGACCAAGAAGATGCTTTCTTGGGTGTTCGAGTCCCACATTGATGAGCTAGACTTTGAAGTTTTCCAGAAATCACGCTCATCAAGTTTCTAGAATCTAAGGGAGACAACCCCTTAGTGAATGCTCAGGAGCTCTCAGACGAGAAAGTATGCAATACTCTTAATAAGGTCGTAGTTGAGACAGAGGCAAGGATATTTACATGAAATGACAACATAAGGGCTGTAGAGGGGAAGTTAGCCAAGAAAGAAGAGGAGATGGCTGAGATTGCTAGGAACTTGAAGCAAGAGGAGTTGATCGGCGCACACATTGAGGTGCGAGCTCAAAGATGAGAAGACAAAGGTGTAAGAAGTCTACAAGAAGGTGGATTCAATCAAGAGCACCACCATATTGAAGCACCTAGACCTAGCACCAATCCCTCGAGATACAAATCAACTTTGGAATACTTAGAATGTAACACCCTAAACTGTTGTTACTTCCTCCTGAGCACTCAAGTGTTGATATATGATTTCTTCTGTATAAGGATGTGTTCCTTTGATTGTGAAGTCATGCTTGATATGGATTGTATCTTCTTTGCTCTTGAAGATCTTTGACTGAGTCAGAATATATTTGGACTCTTTTATTTCTTTCATTTTTAGCACCTGAGTTCAATTTGATTTTGGGATGAAATGTGGATTTATCCATCTTTATGACTCAGCCTTGGATCAGTTGCATTGATCCAAGAGATGTTTTAAGTTTATTTAGGATGAACAAAATTTATTGACCTTACGAAGGTTGCAAGGTCTGAATGAGTTGAATGAGCAATTCCGAGTTTAACTCAGGTTGATCATGTTAAATGAAATTCGGTTCCAAATACCGTAACATCGGGAAGGCCTAGACCTTAAGCCAGGTAAGATGTTCCTGGGTATACAGTAAGCTTAATTAGCAATACCAGATAGGATCCTTTACAGGGATGTTTTACCCTGTTTGGTTCTAATACTGATCGGTCCTACTTGGGAGACCTGGACTGGATTCGTTAAGGTTAATAACCTTAACCTAAACTATAACCTATTGGTTAAATTATTACTAATCTAACCTAGCCCTAAACTATAAGCTAAATGCTCCTAAGGTTAGCTACACCTAGCACTATGGAAGTAAGACTAATGTCTTACCTTATGATCTACCTATGTTTCTAACCTATCTTAACTAATGATAATGGATGGAGGGGGACCTATGAAGGGGCGCGAGTCATGGGTGGTGGTTTCCATGGCATTTATGAGGTGGATAAGGATGAAGGACTTGGGATTTGGTGTAGGTTGCAAACGGCTATTGTGACTTGACGTGGCAGTCTCCCCAAACTTGGGAATGGTTGTTTGTTTTCAATTGGCAATCACCAACTTTGGCGGTCAGTGGCAATGGAGAATAGGTGGGAATATGGGAGTTAATTCTATTAATGAACTTCAGTTCCCGAGCACGGATTACTTGGGAAGGCATGCAAAAGGAAAATTTTTTGGTTGTTTGGTTTTCCATGCATTTCGTTTTTCTCTCTTCTTGATCACTGGTTCTTCGAACCATTCTACTCTGTGTTGCATGGCAACTTTGAGAATATCTAGCTCCTTTCTCTGTTGGGGAAAGTTTATAAGGCATGAAGGTAACAAATTATTGTTTTTTAATCTATCATGGAAGAAGAAGAGAAGGTGCGAGCACATTCAGAGGTCTTCTTCAGATTTTTTAAGCAAAACTATCTTTTAAAAATATTGCTTTCCTTCAAATGGTTTTCGAAATGGTAGTTTAATGTAATGTATGAAATATCTTGCTTGTGTTTTCATGCTGGTTCGATTATTCTGTTGAATCCTTGCTGAGTGTACATTTGGATTCATTACTGTTGAAATATCTTGCTTTGTGTTTTCATGCTGGTTCGATTATTCTGTTGAATCCTTGCTGAGTGTACATTTGGATTCGTTACTGTTGAAATATCTTGCTGTGTTTTTCATTTTGGTTAGACTCCGTTGAAATGTTTGCAAGGATTATATATGGAAATGACTCTGTTGGAGTCCTTGAAATGTTTTTGTATGATATCGACTTCTGTCGAAGCCTTGCTATGAACACTTGTTGGAAATGACTCTGTTGGAGTCCTTGAAATGTTTTTGTATGATTTCAACTTCTATCAAAGCCTGGGTTGTGAGTACTTTTGTTGGAAATGACTCTGTTGGAGTCCTTGCTGTATTCTCATGTGAATGTGACTCCTGTTGAAGTCCTTGATGTGTTTGCGTGTTGGTTCGGCTTCTGATGTAAGTCCTCGCTGTGAATACTTATAGATCGACTCAGTGCAAATGTTTGTTGTGTTTATTTAGGAATTCGACTCAGTTGTAAATGTTGTTGTGTTGTTAGGGATTCGACTCAGTAGAAATGGTTGCTTTGTGTTGGTTTTTGGATTCGACTCCGTTGAAATGTTTGTTGGGTTTGTATATGGTTTCGACTTCTGTTTATGATATTACCTTGTCTCTTGTTTGACTGAGATAATGAGTTCCTAACTGTGCCATGTCAGGCATTGGCATTGGGTAATTTCATATTCGAAGAATGACATGGAAGGAATTGTTGGGTCTAATTTGGTTGGATTATTGCTTGTTTGCGAGAGCTCTTGTATTGCTTAATAGCTACAGGTGATTTTATAATTGAATTTTGATGGAACTGTAGTTTCTTCTTGTGATCTCGACTGATTTAGTCGCATGCGTATAAGGTATTAGCGTTATTCTTGAGAAGTCAGTACAGTCCTGAACATGATTGGAAGGGAAATCTGATTGCCTCTGTTTCCTTCTCCTAAGCTGTAAAGTATATGTTGATATATAACCGTAGGAATAAGAAGATAATCTCTCCTTGTCTAGAAACTATGAGTGCTTTCTTCTTTTGTATCCTTATGTGAACTCTACGGTACAGGCATAAGAAGAATAGACTGTTAAATTGTATGTAGGGACTGGTAAAAATAGTATTGCAGTATAAGTTTGTATACTTGTAAATACCATTGAAATAATGTTATGATTATAAAGGAATCCCGTCAGTTGAGCTTGCTGGATGTTATAATCTGCCTTTGTGGAATTGTTAAAAACATACTTGTTGGATACACGAACTGATAGGATATTCATTTTTGAATGGAATAATTTGTTGGATTATTGTTGTCCTTGGGATTCAGATGGATGGATGTTTTGGATTCATTTTGTTCTTCTTAGTCTCTAATATTTATGATGAATCATCTGAAAAATATTTAGGTTTAATTGGCAGCTATAATATGAGTTATGCATTATAGTCATGTTAGAATTGTAGAAAGATGATTAGCCTGATTCATGTTTAAGGATTTGAAGAAATGATTTCATTTAAACAGGTTGTTTAATGAGAGCAATTGGTAGAATGCAATTGTTTTAAGAATTAGTGCTTATCATGCTCAGTTCACAGAACTGACCTGTGCTAACAATTTTGCAGATGGACATTGTAAGTAATAAAGGCACGCGGATCTGATATGATGTTCAGATTGTTTAATCTGGTTTTATGATGAATTCCTATTTGATATCTCTAATTGTACTATAGTAAGAAAGTTGTACTTTTGCTGTTGAGTATTGTATCCAGTATGCCGAAGTGCATAAGTTGTAATTGTATGGAATGGAAATAAATGAAAAGGGAAAAGATGTTACTTATGCGGCTGTAATTTTAATTGATGGAATTGATCTTCTTAGGTTCGATTGATTTTAAGTGCATTTTTATTATTTTATACCTTAGAGTTATTTGGATTCTCTAAGTAGACCTTGTAAACATTATGTGACTGAATACTTCGTGAATGATTAGTAATTCTTTTATGTTGTGAATAAGGCTAAATTGGAAAATTGGTCCACTGTTTACGGGAAGTTAAGATTAAACTACATCTCAATAGGTAGCTGAAGCAGGAAGAGTAATCTATTACTTCCTATCCATAACCTAAGTCAAGACAAAGTAACTGATGATTTTTAATCACTATATCTTAATAACAATAAGTAAGATATATTTCAGTTTGAGAACTGATATGAACTTATAGGGGTTTAGTTAGCATCCTTATGAGAGGACTTAGGGCTACTGCCCAATTTCGTTGATTAAGATTATTATGAATCAATGAACTTCTTGACGAGATCGCCAATCTATTAAACTTCTCTCTATGAAATGGATCTTAAATAAGTAAGGCAACTCAAAGGGAGGAACCCAGGGGTTGGGAAAAGACTACCCAGAAGGGAGAGTCTTAAAGTATAATTTCATCTCAACGTAAGTAACACCTTAAAGTTAAGTAGATATTTTCGAGGCAGTTTGTAGGATGTCGGCACATGTCAACTACAGGGTTGTACCTTTGAGAAGATTAGGATCTTCTCGAGGATACAACAATGCAGGTGACTTATGGCGACACCCTTTGCATTGATCGTTAAGATTTACTCCTTAAACTCAAACAAGTTTTTACTCTGGGACTGGTTAGGAACATGGTCATGTTATGAGGCTGCCCTTGGAGACTCGGGGTACCTTGACACACAGGGTTAACTAGGGTTGACCCAGTATGTCAGCTTATCCCTAGTTCTCGAGAGCATCCTTATAACGTTGTCATGTTATTAATCCGTTCCTGAGTGAATGACTTGGGACAGGGGGCTGACAGAAGTCAGTGTAAGACATTCTATATAACATCGGAGTGGGGTGAAGGACGTATTCCTGATTGATGAGTATGCCGTCAAGGAATACGAGACATGAACAGTATGTTTCAAATCTTTGGCCAAAGTATCGCAAGCTGTTGATTGCGTTGTCCTATGTCACCTAGTCTGAGGGACGTGATGCCGATGAATAATGGTAACAATTATTTAGATAGGTTCCTTGGACAGAGCATTCTGAAATCCCAGATTAATGAAGAAAACCGCAAGAGTGAAGTTTTAAGATAAAAATGCCAACTCTATGATACTCATGAATAGATCGGTAGATCACCAAGTCATGGAATGAACAGATCAGTGGTACACCGAGTCATTACAGCTACATATGGTTATCTGTTATGAGAATGATTATTTGATCTGTGAGTTCTAAATTATGTATTTAGAACTAGGAAGCACTTATTAAAAATAAATTAAAAAAATCTCTTGTTCTAATGTATTAAAATTGGGAATGTTACATAGAAGACCTAACGTGCATCCTCACCATGGAGAGATGACCATTGGCCTTGGAGTCAGGGAGGAAGTAGCGGCATGCTTGAAGGAAGAATACAAGATGAATGTGGTAGCGCTCATTCTTGAGTATAGAAAGCTGCTCGCAGATGTAGAGATTGCTTCCTAATCTGCTAAGGCTGCATATGAAAAATGTGTAGACATGGATAAGGTAGCAAGTGCCTTGGTTGCTACCCATGAAGAAGAGCTAAAAGAATTCTAGGAGAATAATAAAGGAAATAGGGTGGAGAGGGATAAAGTTTTGGCAAATGTAGAAAGAAAATCTGAGGAGATTGAGGCACTAAGGGGCTCAATCAAAACACGACTGAAGGAGCTATACCCTCAGATCACCAGAAGGATGGACACACTTGAAGACCTTGGCAAGGAGATGGAAAATATTATTGACACTTTGGGCACCCGTGATTGGCCTAACTTTTGATGAGGTAAACATCATGGTCAGTGATCTCTGCTAGAAGGCAAAGGGTGAGGTCGATGCATGGAACAAATTGAGGCTGACTTGCAAAGGGATTTCCCTAGCCTGCTAAGCTAATGCCCCCCATTCTTTCTTCTCTCCCCATTCTTTCATTCCCTTATTCTTTTGCAAAATGTAAGGCTATCGCTAAAATTCTTTAAGGTAGCGTACATCTTAGCTAAGTAGAGTGTTTTCGAGGATGGAAAACTGGTGTAGTGTGGGGTGATGTTGGGCCCCGGAATATTGACCAAGTATGAAGGCTCGTAAGTGCATGGGATCCCAATTATATAATGGTGAGAAAGGTAAAGCACATAGGAGAAAGGTTTAAGGAAGCACATAGCACACGTGACGCACAAAAGGAGGTTCAGGACTTAGCCAATTTGAGTGCCCATGGTAGAACACGTGAAAAGCATAATCAATTACGCGTGGATAATATGCTAGCCTAGTGATAGGTTGGCCTATGAAGGAGCATGCCTATGATGGAATCTTATAGAAGATCATCATGAGATAAAGTGGAAATATCAAGCCTAGAGGAACATGCTTGCATGAAGGACCGCAATCGACACTTGGCATCCGATCTGAGGGTGTCTTTGTAAGGCGAGTTGGCAGCCCGGGAAAGCTATAAATACAAGTGCCTATGGAGTAGAGGATATACACATATACATCTTCAGATGGAGATGCATCTTCATAGAGATACATGGAGACATATAGACATATGGGGAGATATACATAGGGAATAGTGGGTTAGAAAGTGAGTGGAGCTCTATAGAATTGCTGCGAGTGGATATTTTGGGTTTGGGAAAGAATGTACTAAGCATGGAAGTTGTTATTTTCTTTGTTTTTAGCTTAGTTACATACGTCCAGTGATACAAATGACCACGGTCTGATCTCTTTGACACTCTGTAATGAACCAATGAATATAATGAGGTTACATGTTATAAAAATACATGGATATCAATGGTTTTAATGCATATTTCTCTCATATGAGTTCTCTGTCCTTTCATGCTAAGAATGGATGTTTGTATATTTATTTCGTTATAATATATGTTTTGGATTATGTTAAAATCCTTGATCTAAGTGACTGCAAGGATCTCGGAGGCATTTGAGAGCCCTATGGTTCTTGTTTGTCTTAAATTCCTAAATACTTTTACAAGTAATCATAGATGATGCTTCCCACTAAACTCACATAAAAGAGAGACTCTGTACATGTGCGTGCCTCGGTGAGCGCTCAGCGGCTTGTTGGGTGATAGGTCGACGCACATGGGGTTTCTTCCTTTTTGATAGGAGTAAAAATGACTACAAGTGAAAGAGAAGGAAGCGTTATGGGTAGTGGAGAAGTTATTGACGGTATTGGAGGTATGGGTGGTAAGAATGTTATGGGTGAGGTAAGAGGTTGTATGGGTCGCTTGGGTATATTATAGGTCCGTGATGGGTAAATGGGTTGCTGCATTTTTGTTTACTAGTGGATGGGGTTTCTTGGATAGGGTCAAGGTGTGAGGTCTCGGGATGGATGGAAGGGGTGAAGGTGATAAGGGCATGGTAGGTGAGGTTGGGTATGAGATTTAGGAGATTGGAATTTCATTTTAGGGGTTGGGTTAAGTTTGGTGTTAGTTTTGGAAGATGTAGCTAAATCTAATTTGATGGGTGGGTGAGTAAGGCTAGCTGTTGGTATGACCCCTAAGGTAGTGATAGGTTTAGGTAAGGGAGATGATATAGGCATGGGTTTGGGTGTAGATGCATGCTAGGCTATGGGAAGAGGTGTGAGTTGGGCCATGAGTGGTGTTGTGGAAGGTATTGCAATAGTTGTGGTTGTGTTTGGTTTGGTTGCTCAAAACACTTTTAGATAGATAGTGGAGGTGTCAGTGAGTGATAGTTGCATTTGTGTTGAAACAAGAAGTAGAAGACATCCCCAAAGTAAGGCTCTATTGACATAGTCCAGGTGATCACCAAGTGTGAGAATGGTACTATTGTAAGCGAGCCGACGTGGATCGATTGGAAATCCCCATAAAATGTGTTTGAGATACTAGGAAATGGCTAGCCTCAGACTCTGTGGGTAAGAGAGCTAAAAGTAGATCAACGGGATCTTGAAGGTTTGATGGTGAATGGTTGTCTATAGGTGGTTATACCTCTATAGTATCCTCCATGGGTAGAGGAGAGGACATGCCAGCTAAAGTGGACTCTCCTTACATTGGCATATGAAGTGTATTATGTTCTTCTATGAGTAGGAGAGGTGCCATTGAGTACTACTCAAAATTTTGAGGGGTCAAAGGTGACGTGTTGATGATAGGATCTTCCATGGGTGAAGGGGAACATGAAGGGGGTTCCTCTGTGGGTATATGAGCAAACAAAACTGGTTCTAGTACCGGTAGGGGAACTCATGCTAATATTTCATCTATGGAAGGAACATGAGGCAATTGGGAAGTAACTAGCATGTTATTGAAAATAGCATGGACCTCGCAGAACATTGTTATCATTGTTTGAGGTATCACCCACTTGGTTGGAAGATGGGGCATGATTAGGAAATGGCTTCTTGAAGATATGTAGGTTTTGGTTAGCAGGTGCATTTGGGCTATCCAAGACTAAATCTCCATTATCTATCATTTCTTGGATGATATTCTTGAAGGTGATGTAGTTATTGTCGCTGTGACCTTTGACACGATGATAGTTGCAAAAGTTGTGTTCTTTATACCATGCAGGCATGGGTCACTTAGGGTTGAAACCAGTATGTGGTTTTATAGGTGGAAGGGTAATGGCACCAACTTTAACAAGCTTTTCCAAAATGGAAGAATAAGATTCTCCTAGGGAAGTGTACTTTCGTTGTTCTCGTCTGAACTAGAAAGCTTGGATAGGAGAGAGATTAGAAGGGGGTTTGGCTGGGTTTGATTGATGAGGGGAAAATATTTTAGAACTATGGCATTAGTAAACCCTTTGGGCTTTGAATAGTTGTTTTGGGGTTTCGAATATGAAGAAGTATCATTAAATTTTAATGTGATGTTATTGTTACGAAGTTGAATCTTCTTTTCTTCAATAACACAAATTTCCAATTTCCGTGCCATGGTGAATGCCTCGTTGAAAGTGTGAAAATTTTTCACCTATAGGGTTGGTGAGATGTTTCGAACATGCTCGAGTAAATATTTCTATAATATCAGTTTGAGGTAATTGGAATGTGAGCTAGTTAACGAGGCTGCAATAGTGAGTGATGAAGTTCTTGATAGACTCATCGTCACACTATCGTGTGCAAGAAAGATCTATCATGGTGACCTTCTTGACAATGTTGATGGAGAAGTGATCTAGGAAGGCTTGGGCTACTTGATTAAACAAGTAAATGGAGTGCCTTGGTAGTCCACCGTACTATTCCAATGCAGGTCTTATTAGATAAATTGGGAAAGTCCTCAAAAGTAAAGCGTCATCGTGGGAAATTAGGTAACACCCATGTTTAAAGGAAAACAAATGTTTTTGCGGATCATCTTTACTATTGAAGTGGTTGAATTTTGGCATTTCCCAATGCATGGGGTATGGTCGAATAGGAATAGATGGGTGAATAGGCTCATTACAAATTTCATCATAGGTGAGGGAATTGTGTGAGCCAGAAACCGATGCTTCTAGTGTCTGCATCTTTTCCATCATCAACTTGATGAGGTCATTGGTAGGTTGTGATGGAGGGACACCTCCTATGGCATAAGGAGGTGGATATTGAACCTGATAGGGAGGTTGAGAATAAGGAACCAACATAGAAGGCACATATCCAAAATGGGTGACAGACGAGATAAGGGGTTGTTGATAGTAGGTGTATGTAGGTGGGATGGTCTTTATGACTGCGGTAGTGTTTGGGGCGGTGTTTGTAGGATGGAGAGGATGAGATTTTGGAATGGATTAGGGTCACCGACACCATGGGCGGTTGTGTTATAGTGGGTATGTATGAGACAATGGGTGCAGATCTGTGCTATGGTCTAGGTGGTCAATGAGGGAAAACATATACGATAGGCGCAAGTGAAACTACGATGCAACGGTCATGACAGTATGGGTCCTAGTTATGAAACTATTGGGGGTGAAGCAAGTGAGGGTAATGCCACATTATTAGGGGTTGATGTAGTAACAAGAACAAGGGTAGGAGAGACGGACACAGGCATGTCGTATATCAACTGACCTGAGGAGTCTTAGGTGGAAGAGTGAGAAAGGTAGAACTATAAGGCCGCATGATTCTAATCAAGGAGTCGTACAAAATCTTCGTCGCTTGTAGAAATGGTGGTAGGTAAGGTTGGATCCATGTGTGACATGAAATAAGGTGGTGAGTTACTAGGTAGGAGTGGTTGATGACTAGCGTGGAATATAAGGGTGTTATTTTGGCTGCGAGTTAGCACCATGTGAATAAGTCTTGACACAGCAAGACTGTATTCTGTAGATGACACAAAAAATAGTAGAAACAAATAATAATAGTGTTCAAGAGGTGAATCTGGTCATTGTTTAGATTTTAAAAGTAAACACAGGCAAGCGAAGATGGTCAGGTTGACTGGTGACGGTTGAGGAAAGACCGATGATCAGGTGACGAGTGACGATTGGGGGGGGAACATTGATGATGGTTTCTGAAACTAATATCGGTCATAGTGGAAGAAACCAATCTCAAAGAATGAAACAGGAATGTTGGATGTGTACCTATGAAAAATATGTATGACAATAAGTATCAACAGGGGAGAAATATGATGATGGCTTGAGGGCTAAAAACAAAACAGAAATAGTGATGAAAGCTATTCTAGGTAAAGTAACTAGAACACCCAAGAGTGACATCGATTATGGTTTAACCGATGACGGTCGATGTGAACCAATGATGGTCCCTATAACAATGTTGGTGATGTGAAATTAGAAAGGAATGAAGAAAATTGGTTTGTGAAATAAATTAAGTGAAAAATCAAACTCGAAACCCGAGAATGAGGATATGAAGCCACTGACACACTCGAGACAAAGTCATAATACTCCAACTATGATGGTGGAGTGTGCGAGGAAGAATAAAAATGCATATTCGTAGTCTCACACCTCAAAACACAAGCCAAGAAGAATTCTAAGAAAAATAACAATCCTAATAGTGATTTTCTTATGTTTGTTTAGCTTATGCTATTTAGGACTGACTGTGTGTATTTAGAACAAAAAAATTTGGTTGGGAAGGTGTCCTACAAAGAAGGATATCTAAAAGGAGAGGTTTCAGGTATGTTATGGTGGGGGTAGGCCATCCTCTGAGATGATGACTTGACAAAGGCAATGAGCTAGGGAGGACCTACTAACCGGATCGTGTGATCACTGACATATGTTCTCGGGTAAGATGTTGTTTAAGAAAGATGTGTATATTTTGATTTTTGCAAGTTTGGTAGGACACAGAGAGAGAGAGAAAATTGTGCGTTCTACAATTCTTTGTGTCGACCATCAAATGGGCATGACTTCCAAAGCATATAGGTTTCTTCAATTTTAATGTGCACTAATAATGCAACAAATTAGAATGCAATGCAAGTGTTTTAAAGTTAGATCGAAGTGTAATATTCGATGTAGCATGAGATGAACAAGAAGAGGGATGATCTTTTATTAATTTAATGCTTAAAGAAAGGAAGATGTGTTCTTCTTAAAGCACAAAAAAATACGTGTTTTTAGACAATAGAAAGAAGGAGAATGATTCCAAAGAAGAAAATTAATGTGTAATCTTTTTGAAGGGAACCAAACACACAACTTTCACCTAGGAATGAATAAATGCAACAGAACCCTTGATGGGTCCCACTGGGCGTGCCAAAATGTTTCACCATTTTCTTTACCTTTTCAAAATGAAAAAATAGATAAGGGTAAGGGCCAAGGAGGAATACCTATTAAATGTTGGTGGATTGATGGTTGTTGCATTTTGACTTCTTGATCCACAGTTGAATGTGAGAGCTTCCTTTCGGCTAGGAGGAACTATTGTGTTAAGGATTTGATGGCTGAGTGGTGGAGGTGGTTAATTAGAGAATACATGTATGGTACTGTAGTGGTGATTTCCTAGAGTTCTCCCATGAATGCAATGGCTCTATGATTGATCCTAGTGATGGTTCTAGATGTCTGGATGCGTAAAAGGATGTTTGTTTTTGCTTGCATGCAGCTTTGATCTCCTTTCTTGCTCTTAGAATGTGCCAACCCAAAAACAAGGTTGTTTGGGTGAATAAATGGTAACCAATGATGGTTCTAGGTTGACCGATGTCAGTTTAGGGGTGATCGACGTTAGTTAAGGTGGGATTCCCTAGGTTTACTAAAATGGGCAGATCTTTCTAATTTCTTGGGCCCAATTAGTTTATTCTCATGATTAGAATGGAAACTTCCCTTCTAATGAGTGGGAATGTGGTTAGAGAGATTTTAGGGATTTATTTTATGGTTAGACCAAATCTTAGCTCATTAAGGCAAGTAAGACTTAGTTATTATTGGTTATGGAAACATGCCAAGAATAGGTTTAGGGTGAGGTGGTTCGATAAGGTGTCTAGGTGAGGTGGAAATTAACTTAATTAAAATAATTAAAAATGAATATTGTGAGGATGGGTATTAATTTAATTAAGTTAATTAAATTAATATTAATGTGGGGTGGAAGGGTCCATGGTTAGATGAGTATGCTTAAGCTGGTTATTTGACAAGGGACATGAGGAATGTGACCCAATTTTGGTCTCTACACCATTATTCTAGCGACTAACATCCCCAAATATTTTATTTTCTCTTCACGGGATTCCTTGGCTCCTTTAAGCACATCATGATTCTTTTCTACCATAGATAGGCTTTCCTCCCTACCAAAATTTTCATCCTTCTTAGCCATAAGGACGTGTTGATAAGTAAATGTGCAACAAGGAAATTAATAATTTCAAGCATGGCAATTATACCCCCGTGTTATTTTTTCAAGTCTTACCATTCCAAGGCACTCGGGTCTATCCAAATCAATTCAAGTGACCTCCAAATTAATGTTATCTCATAACCTTAGGTGATTTAGGAAATTCCATTCATTCCCCTAGGTGATTTTAGGAGTTCATTAAAAGTTGCAAGCTTTAGGAAGTTGTGGAAAGGGCTATCACTGGCCTTCCTAGGACTGGAGCAACCCCATGGAGAAGAGTAGAAAATCCAAAATGGATATGGAGGTGATTAAAAGGCCTTGGGACATCATGGAAGTGATTCAAGAATATTATGGAAGGACTAAAATATGTTGGGGTAGTTTCACAAAAATTAGGGTTCTGAAGCCTAAGCGGTGCACATGTCAAAACAATTGTTGAAATTAAGGCGATTACGGTAGCTTCAAATGGAGTTAGGAGAAAAAAACATCATCAGAAATGGAATTCCATGCCCTAAAATATGGTGAAATTAGTTTCTTCACAACACTTTGGCGCATTGGGTTTGTAAACAGTTTTTTTCTCATGTATAGGTGGAGTACCAAATCAAAAATCCACTTCTTCAGGGATCAAATGGAAGAATCAAGACCTAAGACCCACACAATTGGATTCAAAAGGTCATTTATAATTAGGATCATATAAATTTACATTAAAAATATCCATCAGGAGCTCAAGTTATTGTCATTTCAAGTTGTCCTTTTGGAGCAAGTTCGAGAGTTAGTCAAATTTTGGGAGGACAAGTGTCAACTCCAGGATCCTGGTAAGATTTTTTGTCCCTCGTGTCCCTCAAGGTTAGGGACATAAACCATGGAAAAATGTGCCATCCCCCAAATGATCTTTGGATCCTCATGTGACCACCAGGATCACTAGTTCAGCCCCCAAGTGCTTATGGGAGCTCAAAGCCTCAACTGTCCAATCGTTACCACGTGTCATCACTAAGAATTCCTTGGAATTTGATATCCCTCAAATCCATCATAGGTTAGGGACAAAAACTTGAAAAAATGCACCCATCCCCCAGGAGACTCCTGGTCACCCATGTGACCTCTTCAAGACCAGTTTTTCAACCCTAAGAGCTAGTGGAGCCTTCATTCCCTATCTTCGGATCGCTGCCACGTGTCTCCGTCTTGATCACCATGGAAATTGACGTCCCTCACATAAATTTGAGATGATGGAGGTTAGGGATAAAAACATGTGCCCAACCCTATCTATGCATAATTTTAAATATTTTTTTAATCCTCACCTATCATTTTCTTCTCGCTTCTAACATCTAACTCTCCCGTGCACAGTTCTTTCTCCAAAATCCTCTGCAACTTCCTACCACCACTCCACCATTGCTGAACCTTGAACCAGATCTATCACAATATTTTTTTCCTCCACTCCATGAAAACATACAATTCTCAGAAGGAGGTTTGAGCAAACAAGGAAGAAGAAGCAAAGAATGAAGAGAAGAAACAGTGAAAATTTCCATTGTCGTGAAATGAAGATTCATAGAAATCTTGCAAACCAGTGCATGAAACAACACACCATTTTTTTGGTACTTCCTCTCTCAAAAACCATTAAAAAAACACCTTCAATCCCTCCTTGTGCTACATAAAACATTCACAATGAAGAGATCTTCTTTTCGGCCCGACGAAAAAGTTGGATTTCTATCAAATTAGCTGTCCGATTGAAACAAGATTTCACTTGAAGCATAATAAGAAAAAAACCTTATCAAAAATGTAATTTTTTTCGTAAACAGAGGAGAAAACAAAACCTGTAATTTTTGAGGTCCATTAATGGATGTTATGTCTAGAAGCACTATCAGGTCAAAATTTTAAAACTTAAAAATCTCCCAAACTATTGAGCGGATAGGTCCAAGATTTCATAAGTGCATTATTAGGAAAAAAATCATATAGGAAAACTTAATTTCATAGTGATCCAACCACATGAGGTTCACTTCCCAAAAATAGTAGGTCTTCTACATGGAGAACCACTATTTTGGGAAAGTCATCAATTAAAGAAACTACGAAAGAGGCATTTAACACAGAATATGTATTACAAGGAGAGATCACTGAAATGGCTGTCTTGTTCCAAAATAGACACTTACTAAAAATTGTAAATGGTCCCACAAGCACCTGCCAAAAATAGAAAATTGATCCGGAAGGTGAGAGAGGCGCAGGAGATAGGGAAATCTAAGCTGCAACATCGAGTTGAGGTTTGAGGAAGATGATTTTTCATACTTACTAAAAATATCAAGTTGTTTTTCAGAAGAAATCATGAAGCATAAATGGACAGGGTATAATCACAGCCGCATCCTTTTGCTTCCAAGTAATAGATAGAAAAAGTGTAGTTTCTATCATCATATTATGCGAGTAGGTGACAATGAGGGTATCAACAATTTATTTTGACACTCATTTCATGTTTTAGGTGGTATGCAGGAGGTGGAATTTACAATCGACATTCTCAGATCATTCATAAGATGCTTCATCAGAATCATGTCTGAATCATTCAAGTAGTGTGGAAGCATTAAAGGGAGTCAAGGTAAGATTTTTTTACATTGGATTTCCATGAGTGATGCCCACAGTCACCGAATGAGTCATGCGATAGTGTATTTAAACACGATGTTCACACATCATCCAAAGGAAGTTATTTAGCATGCATAAGAGTTCAGAGATTCAGATTTCATCACATTAGAGTGTTTCATCGAGTCATCTAGAAGTATCAATGGGATTTATGAGAGGTAGAATCTATCATCATCGACATCATCCTTCCTCCTTCCTTTTCTCTCTCTCTCTCTCCTCTCATCCCCCAACTTCCTCTCTCCTCAATGTTCTAATTTGACATTGGGGGTTGTACTTTTTCAATGTAATAATTCACGCTTAAGTTATAAAAGGGGACTTAATGTTCTCATAAGAATATGAAAATTCTCATGACATATGAAGGGTCAATTGGGGTAGGCAAAGATAATTATAAAGAAGTATAAATTGTAATGACATCCTCATTCCAAGGGGTTCTAATTATAAAATTATTCTAGCTTGTTGTATTCTTGTAAGTTCATGAAAGATATTTTGTTCACTTGTGAGTTAAAAGAGTTGGCCAATTTTCCCTTATTCTTAATGTCTTCCATTCTCATAATATGTACAATTTTTTCTTGAGCATCAATACAAGAAGGAGTATCGAGCCTTTTTTGAGTAAGGCGTTCACTGATACTTCATGTTCATTAAATTATGATTGGTCTTGTTGATGTTTCCAATATTGTTTCTTCCTAATTTTAGTGCACGTGATGAAGTTTCTAACTAGTGTGTGCAAGAATATGATTTTTTACATGCAACATTAGTTCCCTACCTCATATTCTCACACCCCTTTCCCGCTCTCCTAGCAAATTCTTCTCTTGCATGTATCTACAAGCTTCTCTCTGAGTCGGTGGAGTGCCCCTATTAGATCCTCGGTCATAATTCCACCTAGAGAAAACTCACTTTCACTTGTGCATGCATATATGGCAGATACCTTTGGTTAAGTAGATGAAATTAGACTCCCAGTGTTGGCAAGATAACCACCAATTTGTCCTTGAAAATTTTTCTCGCCAACAGACGTTATTCTCCTCCTATAGGGTCCTTATTCTAAGGATATATTTTGGATCCTCACGCTGATCTTGAGTGCCCATTCTACTTTCTACAAATTTTCTTTCTGCAAGATTTTTTTCTCCAAGAAATCATGAAGCATAAATGGACAGGGTAGAATCAGCGTAACCTTTCACTTCCAAGTAAGAGATAGAAAAAAGTGCAGTCTCTATCATCATACTATGCAGAGTAGGTGACAGTGAGGATGTCAATAGTGTCTTTCGACACTCATTTCATGCTTTGGTTGGTATGCGGGAGGTGGAATTCAAAATTGACACCATCATATCATTCATAAGATGCTTCATCAGGATCATGTCTAAATCAGTCGAGCAGAAGGCAACATTGAAGGGAGTCAGGACAAGATTTGTTTAGAGTGGATTTCCATGAGTGATTCCCATGGTCACCAAATGATTCATGCAATAGTGTATTTAAACATGGTGTTCACACATCATTTAAAGGAAGTTCTTTAGCGTGTGTAAGATTTTAGAGATTCAGAGTTCATCACATTGGAGTGTTTCATCGAGTCATCTGGAAGGATCAATGGGCTTTATCAGAGGAATAATCTATCATCATTGACATCATCCTTCCTCCTTCCTTTTCTCTCTATCTCTCTCTCCTCTCTTCCCCCAACTTCCTCTCTCCTCAATGTTCTAATTTGATGTTGGGGGTTACACTTTTTCAATGTAATAATTCACCCTTAAGTTATAAAAGGGGACTTAATGTTCTCCTAAGAATATGAAAAGTCTCATGACATATGAAGGGTCAATGGGGGTAGGCAAAGAGAATTCCAAAGCACTATAAATTGTAATGATCTCCTCATTCCAAGGGGTTCTAATTCTGAAATTCTTCTAGCTGGTTGTATTCTTATAAGTTCATGAGAGATATTTTTCTCACTTATGAGTTAAAAGAGTTGGCCACTTTTCCCTTATTCTTAATGTCTTCCATTCTCATACTATGTATAATTTATTCTTGAGCATCAATACAAGAAGAATGATTTTTGATCCTTTTTTGACTAAGGGATTTATTGATACTTTGTGTTCATTAAATTCTAATTGGTCTTGTTATTTTTGCATTATTGTTTCTTCCTAATTTAAGTACATGTGATGAATTTTCTAATCGGTGTGTGCAGGGAATCTAATTTTTATACCTACAACATTAGTTTCCCTACCTCATATTATCACCCCTCTTTCCCCTCTCCTATCAAATTATTCTCTTACATGTATCTACAAGATTTGTCATAGGGTCAATGGAGTGCCCTGTTAGATCTTCACCATAAGGCCACTTAGAGAAAAATCACTTTCACTTGTACATGCATATACAATAGTTGCCTTTGATTAAGTAGAGGGTGTAACATTCCCACTTTAACACTTTAGAAATAAGGGAATTTTTTTAAGTAATGTTCTCTATTCCAAATACATAATTTAGAACACACATTCCATAACATCCATTCTTATAACAAATAACCATATGTTGTTGTAATGACTCGGTGTGCCACTGATCTATTCATTTCATGACTCGGTGAACTACCGATCTATTCATGTTTAACATTAAGTAATGAATACTTTTCTGTATACTAAGTATACTTGGTTCTCTTACCCTATTTGGGGTATTGAGTGATCTATCTAGGAACCTATCTGAATATTTTCTACTAATATTCATCTGCATCTCAATCCTTAGACTAGGTGACATAGGACAACGTAATCAAGCAGCTTGCGATACTTTGGCCAAAGTTTTCTAACATATTGTTTGTATTACTCATTCCTTGACGGCATACTCGTCAATCTCGTAAATCTGGAATACGTCCTTCACCTCACTCAATTGTTATCTAGAATGTCCTTTATTGACTTCCGTCAGTCCACTTGCCCATGGTTTACCCCTAGTTCAGGTTAACAACATAGATTATGATAGGGAGAGACTCACAAAGACTTAGGATATATTGGCATATTGGGTCAACCTAGGTTAACCCCATGTGCCAAGGTACCCAGAGTCCTAGAGGGTTACTTCGTATCATAACTATGTTACTACCCAGTCCTAGAGAAAACTAAGTTCAAGTCCATAAGTTTGGTAGATCTAGATGGTCAATGCGGAGAGGGTGTTGTCACATGTCAACTACAATATTGTATCCTCGAGAAGATCCTAATCTTCTCAGAGGTACAACTCTGAAATTGGCATGTGCCATCATCCTATAGAATAGCCTCGTCGATATGTGCATACCCCTAGGAGGTTATTAATATTTAATTAATTTGGATATTTAAAATTGGATTTCAGAACCTTGTCCAAACCCTAATCCAACTCTCCCTAAGTTTCCTTCCAAATCAGGTTCCATTAATTCTTGGGAAACTTCCTTAACTCAAGATTGCTTTTGATGTTAATTATTTTGACTTAACAAGAAGTTACCAAAAAGAAAGGACAACAACCTCATAAGTTTTGTTAAATATGATTTAACCAATCAAGGAAGTGTAACAACCGCCTTGGTTATATCTTAATAGACTTTATTAAATGTAGTCTATGATTATAAATCATATCTTCCTTTTTTATATACTTTTTAATGAGAGAGGAAGATGTTTCCTCTTCATAGTTAAGTTCTAGGGTTTTAACACACCCTTTTTGCTCTTTTCATTATCTATAGTTTTTATTGTGTGTTCATTACACATCACCTTACTATATTAAATTGTTTATATAAGAACATTGAATTCTGCAACTTATCTAGCTACATCTTAATTAGGGAGATTACTCTAATTCCCTTTTTTTCCTACTTATTCAAGAATCCTCATTTAATCATATAAATAATATGAAGAATATCAACAAGATAAGATTCCATTTCTTTTACAAAGGAACAAGATAATTCACACAACTTATGCAAGTAAGTTCTCATCCTTCAATTTCATTTCCAAACTTATACCTTTACAAACTTATGCATTTACAACTTATACATTTTAGGCTTACTTGTATGACAACAGTCTTCATTCAAAAAGGAATAATACTTTTCTTTTTCAATACATCTCAAAAACGAATCATAATTCTTCACTATAATCAAACTTAGATCAGCCAATGCATCATATAAGATTTTGCCATCTTATATCACTTACGAAGTCCATCTACAAAAATTTCTAGCATGGGTCAGATTCAATGAACTGAGCATGATAAGCACTAAGCCTTAAAACGAAGTGCATTCCACTAATTGTTCCAATAAAAACAACCCTGCTTTAATGAACAATTAGTATTTCATACTTTAATCATAAGTAATAACAACCAAAAAAAGAAGATCATTAATGAACTAAAGTTCACTTCTAAAGAAGAACAAATTATAATCTATAATATCTGTTTTACAATTAAGGTATGGTTGGTCCTTCATTCATCTTAATCAATGATTATTGTTCTCATTCTACTAACTCAAAATACAACACTTTATCTTAACTATAAGATACAAGAAGTGTTTTCAGAAGGTTCATACTAGGATGTTTCGTCTAACTTTCTAGCAAGAAGAAGAGAAACCATTTTCATTATGCCAAAGTACATAATATCCACAAGGTAGAAACAGGTTCATATGATAACCTAAGTTGTTTCATCTTAAGATTAACTATTTCAAATCAAACATTTAAGATATTCATCAGAATAGGAATAAATAAAGATCCCAGATGGAAGGATGAAACATCAACCAACTAGCATGATACATTTTTAACAAACCAAACATCACTCTCCTTCTATTTCATTTCCATTAATGATAAGTAAGAGAAGGTTAGCCAAATTAATGATTAACTCTTCCTATAGAATAATCAACAAAAGATTCCAAACAAATGAACTTATTCCCAACTGTATTAGAAAAGAAGATTAATAGAAATGATCCTAACCCGTAGTCATTTCCTTTAACTTAATTAACAAAGTCCCTTCTTCAAATATATACAGTTCGAGTTCATATAAGGATTCCAAAGGAAGAACAAGAACACCTTAAAGTGAAAAGGTATCTAATGAAACTTTTCCTTTAAAAACTTCCCATTGTAAGCAAGAGATTTATTCAAATAGGAATATTAGAACAGTAATGGTCTTACACAGTCCATATACACAAACAAATCATACTAATTCTTTTATGGGTTCTTCATTTCTTTAAGGAGACCTAACAGAAGAGAAATCCGAGTAGATGTTAATGCCCAGAATTACCCATGAGTTAAATCAAGTAATATTATTTACCATACTTTTCAGCGTATTGCTTCAAGAGTAAAAATAAAGAACGAATTCCCAATAAGAATCGTAAACTACAAAGTTGGTTCCAGTCAAAATCTAACAGAGTTTACCAACAGACTCATAAAACCATATTTCTAGTTTTCTCCATGCACATGCATCTATTTCCTCCTAGGAATTTAGAGTTTTAAAATAGTTTCCTATAGTAATAAACTCAATAAATATGACAGGATCTTACAACATAATTACAAGATACCTTCTCAAAGATTCGAAATACCAATCTGAGTGCCATGTGGAACATAAGTTCTTACCAAGATCAAAATCATTCAACTGATTTTAAACAAGTTTAGGCAACTTAAGTTCCCTTTTGATTTGTATCTTTTAACAAAGAAAACTAGAAAGAATCTCAACTAGACCGACACCTTGCTCAGGTTTCAAATTCCAACAATAAGAAACAATTTCCTTGACTCATTTTGCATCACAATACTCCTTTTTGAGTTACTATAACTTTCACATTCTAATGCTAGATAAAATGCAATGAACAACATTTAAACAGTTCAAATTAAAAATCAAGTGTCATGTTCAAATAACTATCGTATCAAACCTTACTCAACAACTAAAGTGGTTTGGGAGATCACTTAAAAGAGTTCAGACCAACACCATATAAGTGCTAAGGCCGTATTCATAATGAACTCACAATACAATACACAAGGTCACAGTAAAACACAAACATCAACCAAATGCAGACCAGTAATAATTCATAATATCCTGATAACACCACATAATTCTCATGTTGTGTTAGGGTTTCAGCAACAACAAATGTTCGCAGGTTTGAAAACAAGAACCAACCAACTACTACTCTATTCATAGCTCCATATACTTACAAAGCGAAACACAAGCATAACAACACCAAGAACCCGACCATAGTTCTCGAATACCCACAAGTTTCCAACAGAACTTGAGCTTACATACAAGTTTTCATAACAAACTAGAGCTTTTTACCAGCACAAGATCACAAAACAATAGCTTCAATAGATACAAGACTAGATGCAAGATTCTCTAAAGAACTATAGTGAGAATACATTCATTTGAAAGTAACAAAACCTAACCAAAATTACCAAATTCAGTTAAGCCAAACAGAGTTACAGAATCATTTTTGCATGTGTTTTGCATGAGTTCAAACAATCACTTACTATATCTTAAACCAGACCACTTTTGCAAAGGATTCGAACCAAGAATACAAGACTTAATAAAATCAGTAACCAAACAACCAAATACATCATGCAATGCTTAAAAATCATAGAGAAAAGTTTTTTTAATGAAAACACTTAGAGGAAAGCAAGAGATTTTAATAGTTAGAGCCTATCATGCCTGATAGTGTCTTTGTCAAATCGAAGAAGACCTCTTGTCAAGCTCACTCCTTCCCTTCTTCTCATTGAAAGATTGAACAACCAAATACCTCTTCCAAAATGCCTCTTAAAAATTCCATGAAATGAAAATAGATTCGAAACCTCAAAAATAGCCATGAAGTGTAGTTCAATCTGCTAGTTCGAAAAACTAGAGTGCATGCAGAGTGAAAATTGGAAAACATGAAAAGTGAAACAACCCAAGAAAAATCCATTGGCATGCCTACCAAGATGGTTTGGGCTCATAAACCAAAAGTAATTAATTCCATTAATTCCATATCTCCTGCCTAATATTCCTTTCCATTGCCTGCGCCAAGTTTGGTGAAAGCCAAGTCTAAATTAACATGTGTTTCCATTTTAGTGATACTTCCACCTAAGCCTCCACCAAGCCAACTAAATCCCGACAAAGCCGGTAGTACCGAATGAAATAAAAACCTTATCAAAATCATAAATTCCTTAGGAACCATCGCCAATATGCATGCAACTACATAAGTCCCCATTCATGCCCAATAGTTTAGGATAGGTTACTTGCTTAGGTTAGATCTTAGGTAGATTAAAGTTTATACCTTAGGATATAACACTAACAACTAACCCCCACCATAGGCCTTAGCAATTAGGTTTAGATAATTCCACATAGGTAAATAATTCAAAATGCCATAGTTTTAAAGCACTAGGTTAGATCACCATATAGCCTTATAGTAATAGGTTCAATGTTTAGTTTTAATACCTAGTAACCTTTCCAATTCCCTTAGCACCAAGTTTAGGTTAGAATCAGAATTATATCAAGTTACATAGCTTAGGTAGGAAATACTTTTACCTAGCTTAGGATTCCGGTTCTCTCCTACGCCATGAATAGGCTGAAATCCCAATTATGTCAGTAATGACTCGCCATCGTCAATCTCCGAGAGACCCAAACGAAACATACCACTTTGAATGGAAATTTTTTCACGAAAAGATAATTAAAGAACTTGTATCTACCAAGTTCAGTCCATATGTTTCTTAATTCATGGAATTCCAATTCATCATTGTCACTCTAAAAATATTTAAAACATTCCTTCGATCACTGAAATTGATCCAAGGATGAGTCGGGTAATTAGATAAGTTTACAAATATTAAAACCAATTTGCAATCTCACCTTTAAGAAGTGAAAAATGAATTCAAGAAAACTATTCCAGTTCAATTAGAAGATCTTAAGAGCAGAAAATACTTATCCACATCAAGCATGATTTCCCCAAAGTCAAAAGAACATATCCTACAAAGGAAAATCACATGCCAACAATTGATATGCAAAGGAAGAAAAGGACAACTGTCAAGGGTGTTATAGAGGGACCTAGACTCCTAGAACTTTGGCAAGATCACCACCAACTTGTCCCTAGAAAATTTTCTCGCTTCAATGGTTTTGGCACCCACCGTGAGGTATATTTAGCAACATCTCGCACCCAATATATGACCACAAGGTCCCAAAATTAAAAAAATCAAATATTGAAAAATAAAATAAAATTTTTCATGGAAATCCATTTTTGAAAGATACACCTTCAAATTATTGCACATGACCTTTCATATTCCACAATGTCATTTTGTTTTCCCACTACATTAGTTTCCAAAAGCTGGATGAAGGAAGATACACTAGGTTGAGCAAGTTGAAAGGTGTTGTTGATTCCAATTTTGAGGCTTTGAAAATTAGAAAGAATGAATTAGTGATAATCCATACTTCTTCTCTCAAGCCTCTTCTTAATCTAGCTCTTCAATTAGTTCACATGGAAATCCTATCCAAAATCCTATTGATCCTCCCCCTTGAAATTTTCCCATTTTTCAACCACCATTAAGCATTGAGTTCCCGAAAGAAGAAGAATTTGAAGAATAATTTATAGAATCAAGAGCTGAAGTAGAAGAAAAAAATGGTAGATGAATTAGAAAGACCCCAGCCCATTGGTCCATGGGGCGAAATGAAGGTCATCTTTCTCTTGAACCCCCTCTTCATGATCTACCAACAGGATCCCACAAGAACTTTCTAAAGTTCAAAGGAGATGGCACACAGATACACGAGAAGAACACATTGCCACTTTTACCACATCATTCAAGATTATTGGAGTTGAACATGAAGAAATTTTTGTAAGATTATTCGTGGAATATCTCTAAGAAAAATTATTAGAATGGTTCTTCCTCTTTCCTTCCTGATCCATGAATGGTTGGAATGACAACAAGACTGCCTTCGAGGAAAGATTTAAATCAGCAGAAGACTGTCAGGACCTCTTGGTGTAGTTGGCTCAAATGAAGAAAGGAGAAAATGAAACTATGAGAGAATTCATGTCTTGTTTCAAATGGTTTCTTCGTAGGATACGAGAAGAGGATTTTCCATCTAAAAACAATTTCAAGAGATTCTTCATTAATGATCAATCACCGGAGGTAGGATTTCTCCTATGAAGAGTTCAACCAAGGAACACTGTAGAAGCACAAAGGATGGCCATTGAACTTGATGATCATCTCATCCTCTCTGGAAAGATCAATAATCCATCAAAGGGAAAGGCCCAACTTCCTGGAGATGAGAGAACATATTCATTTCTTTAAAAATGGTGAATGAGATGGCATTATTGAAGAGGGAATTTTTGAATGAGTATCTTCTCAACAAAACCACAGAAATAAAATTTTAGGAGCACCCGAAGGCTTGCCTTGGAGGCCCCACCTATCAATGCAAGTTGTAGGAGTAAGGAAAATGAAGAGGAGTTTGAACAAGAAAGTGATGAGTTTAAGAACGATACACAAATCAGATTCTATTAATATTCGGAGGCAATGAAGATGATGAACAAGATGAACATAACTTCTCATGTGCAATATTCACTCGTTCGCAATCTAAAAAATGGGGCTCTTCCTATGTTGGTGCAAAGAAAAATAAGATTGAATATCCTCCTATGGTGACTCCACAAAACAAAAAAATAGTTGAGGATCTCTACTCCCACCCTCCATGGATTCCACATTATTGAAGCTTGATCTTGTAGCAAATAAGAAGTCTCCAAAGCAATTCCAAGTAAGTCTTCTAATGCCTCTTCTAATTCTAATTCTAAACATGCTCTTGTAAAATCTAGTACTTTGAAATATCTAAGTGTACCTTTCAATATCCCCTCTATTCCCCAAAAATATACTCTTTCTTCCAAACCTATCCTAAATCCAAAAGCAGTCCCTTCATCACCCTCACCCACATCTTCTCCTTTTGACTTCATAGAATATGCGAACAAAGACAAAGTGTAGATTACTGAAACTAAATATTTATGGACTCATCCCAAACAATTCGAGAGATTTTTTCAATACATTAGGAGTGGTAGTTTGACACCTAATGTTGTAACACCCTATTCTAAAGGATTACTACCAAACCCACCTACACCTCCCTCATAGAACATGCTTTCCTTGAGTTCATCTAATACTGACAAGGTTGATCCTTTCTATGTCTCCCTTCTTGTTAAAGAATATGTACTGAACAATTACTTAATAGATTATGGTGCCTCAGACAAAATGATGCCTTTTAAGGTCACCAAGGCTCTCAATTTCACCATGAATTCACCTGGTGGATCTTGTTACTCTTTGGAGTCAAAAGAGTTCCCACTTGTAGGGAAGGTCAAAGATGCACAAGTGGCTCTTGCTATATTTCCAGACAAGAAAGTTTCAGTGATGATTTTGGTAGCAAACATTCTAGCTTCATTTGGAATGTTACTAAGTTGAAGATTCTATCGAAACTTGGAAGGGAAAATTTAGATGAATTGGTCATCCAAAACCATACCAGTGAAGGGCAACATGGAGAAATCACTTCTAGAAAAGAAGACGAGGTACATAGTGTGAAAGTATGGAAGACCAGAAGCCAACATCTTGTATCAAGATAGCAGGTGGGTGAATTAATTTGTGACAACCAAGGAGGAAGAGGATATTCCCATCTTGATAGGGCCAGACATGCCTTCTTAGAGAGGCATGGACCTTGAAGAAGAATTGAGGAGATTTGAGTTACAAAAGGGCAGCCCTGGATCACCGGATGGCGTAAATCATGAAGAAGAGGAAATGGTTCTTGGTGAATCTCAAACAGAAAAACCAGCTTATACGCTTACCCACAAGGAGGAGATGTTTTCATTCCCATTTGGAGATGAAGATGATCTCAGCCATGCCATTCATGGAGGGACAAGACCAGCTTGTGATGAGCCCTCGAATAGTGGGAAAGAACCATTTGTACAAGAACTACTAAGAGCTACAGAAGAAATAGAAGACCTTGAGCTCAACCTTGAACTCCTGATGCAAGCCATGAATCTGCAAGACAAGCATGAAGCTGACTTG
Organism: Taxus wallichiana var. yunnanensis; assembly: GCA_018340775.1. Classification (NCBI taxonomy): domain Eukaryota; kingdom Viridiplantae; phylum Streptophyta; class Pinopsida; order Cupressales; family Taxaceae; genus Taxus; species Taxus wallichiana. Next base: position 616,756,106 of record CM031235.1, read on the forward strand.
GAAGCCTCAACCAATGTGAAGATGGGATATGTTGAAATAAATAAAGAGGAGAAATATGATGCCCCTTTGAACCAATGATTGATGGATGCAACGATGAAATGGAGATATTTTCTTTCCCATTTGAAGAGGAAGCATCTTTCCATGGTAAAAAATTGAAGACAAGAGTTTTGTGGATTTTGAAGCTGAATCACCTTTTGACAAAGGAATGATAAATTGTAGTGATTCCCAAGATGATGAAGTAATCCCTTCGGATAGCTTCCTTGAGCTGAAAAATAAATATCCTTCGAAGGCATACAAAGATGAGCTGTAGGAAGTAACAAAGGATATCTCTGTGCAAGAACTATTATATGTAGTGGAAGATGTAGAAGACCTCGAGCTGATTCTTGATCTCTTAACTCGTGCCATGGCCATATGAGATAAGTATGAGGTTGCTTCGATCCACTCACCAAGACACAAGTACCTCACAATGGATTAGAGAAAAGGATAAAGCTGAGTTTTCTCATGGAAAAGAGGTCAACAAAAATAGACCTAGGAAAGAAAAGAATATGGAATGTTCAAGTAATTTGAATGAAAAGCAGCCCTAGGGAAGCGATAGTATTCTCAATGAGGAATCAACTACGTGGATAAATATGGCATGCAACTGGCACTATGAAACCAATTTCAAAGAGGATGAAGGAAGTGGAATTTATAAGAGAAGACCTAAACATCAAGAAGATCACATGGAATCACTCCTATAAACAACATAGGAAGTCATGAAACCACCCATATTTCAAAAATAGTTAAGGAGAGGAGGTGCTTTCAGAACTAGTCAATGACTTCATAGAACAACATCACTCAGTGTTGCTACTCATGGGTAACTTTTAAGGAATGAAAATTACTTTAGTGAAAGTGGGTTTTCCTTCACATTATACCATAGGTGATTTCTAGGTTTTTTCCCTTTACATTGCATGTGTTTCCTTCTCGTTGTGTTTTTGTGTGTTTCCTTTCTGTCATTTTGTGTGTGTGTGTGTGTTTCCTTCTTTGTTATCTTTCTCTCTTATTATGTACATGACTCCACAGGCCCAATGGATAAGGCACTGGTCAATGGATCATATGGTATAAAATTGAGATTCTAGATTCCCCATGTCATGTATTCACTACACTCAGTATATGTCATGTCCCCAAGCTAGAGCCAGTTGTTGTCATGCAAATGTGTAGCAAGGAAATTAACAATTTCCGAGCATGAAAACTATACCCTTGTGTTAATTTTTTCAATTCTTACCATTCAAAGGCACCCCATATCTTACCACTCATTCCAAGTGACCTATCAATTAATGTTGTCTCATCCCCCTAAGTGATTTATTAAATTTCGTTCATTCACCCCTAGGTGATTTTAGGAGTTCATTAAAAGTTGCAAGCTTCAAATAGTTGTGGGAAGGGTTATCACTAGCCTTCCTATGACTGGAACAACCCCATGGAGTAGAGAAAAAAAGTAAAAATGGATGTGGAGGTTATTTAAATGCCTTGGGACATCATGGAAGTGATTTAGGAATATTCTGGAAGGACTCGAAGAGGTTGGGGTAGTTTCACCAAAATTAGGGTTCATAGGCTTAGGCGGGTGCATGAAGCCAAAACAATTGTTGAACTTCTAAAGGTGGTTATGGAAGATCTAGGTGGAGTTAGGAGAAAAATAAAACATATTCAAAAAGGTAATTCCAATCCCTACAATATGGTGAAACTATTTTCTTTACAACACTTTGGTGCATTAGGTCTACAATCATTTTTTTCTTAAGCACAAGTGGAGTACCAAATCACAAATCTGATTTTTAGGGATCGAGAAGAAGAATAAATACCCGAGACCCCCACCATTGGATTCAAAAGGTATTTTCAATTCATTATCACATAAATTTTCATAAAACAAGTGCATCAAAATCTCAAGTTATCATCGTTTCAAGTTATCCTCCTAGAGCGAGTTCGGGAGTTAGTCAAATTTTGGGAGGACACATGTCATCTCCAGGAGCCTAGTAGGATTTTTTTTCCCTCACATCCATCAATGTTAGGGAAATCAACCATGGAAATATTCTCCTAGCTCTCATATGACCTTTGGATCCTCATGCGACCTCCAGGATCGTCATTACAGCCCCCAGGTGCTTGCAGGAGCTCAAAGCCTCAACCGTCTGATCGTTACCACGTGTCATCACCAGGAGCACCATGGAATTTTATGTCCCTCACAGTTAGAGATATAAAAATTGGAAAAATTCACCCATCCCCTAAGGAGACTCCTGGTCACCCATGTGACCTCTTCAAGACCATTTTTTCAGCCCTAGGAGCTAGTGGAGCCTTCATTCCCTGTCGTTGAATCACCGCCACTTGTTGCCACATTGCTCATCGTGGAAATTGATGTCCCTCACATCACTTTGAGGTGAGGGATGTCGGAAAAAAATGTGCCCATCCCTCTCTATGTATAATTTTTGATTTTTTAAAAATCCCCACCTACCGCTTTCTTCTTGCTTATAACGTCTAACTCTCTTGCACAATTCTTTCTCCAAACTCCTCTGCAACTTCCTACCACCACTCCACCATTTTTGAACCTCAAAAATATCTATCACAATATTATTTTCCTCCACTCCATGAAAACATACAAGTCTCAGAAGGAGGTTTGAGAAAACAAGGAAGAAGAAGTGAAGAACGAAGAGAAGAAACAATGAAAATCTCCATTGTTGTGAAATGGAGATTTGTAGAAATATTGCAAACCAGTGCACAAAACAACACACCATTTTTTTGTTACTTACTCTCTCAATAACCATTAGAAACAAACCTTCAATCCCTCTTTGTGCTCAATAGAATATTCACATCAAAGAAATCTTCTTTCTTGCCCGACAAAGAAAAAGTTGGATTTCATGTCAAACCGATCGATTGAAACAAAATTTCACCTGAAACATGAGAAGAAAAAACCAATATAAAAAATATATAATTTTTTTCACAAATGGAGGAGAAAACCAGACCTACAATTTTTGAGGTCCATTAATGGTTGTTGTGTCCAGAAGCACTACCAGTGTCAAAATTTTAAAACTTTAAAATATCCCAAACTATTGAGTGGATAGGTCCAAGATTTCAGAGGGGAGATATTGGGAAAAACCCCATATCGAAAAAACTTTGTTTCATATTGATCCAACTACCGAGGTTCACTTTCCAAAAATAGCAAGTCTTCTACATGGAAGACAGCCATTTTGGGAAATTCGTCAATTAAAGAACTTAAAAACTATGAAAGAGGCATTAAACACAGAAGATGTATTGCAAGGAGAGATCGTCGAAATGGTTGTCTTGGTCCAAAATTGACACTTACTAAAAATAGTAAGTGCTCCCACGAGCACCTGCCAAAAATAGAAAATTAATCCAGAAGGTGAGAGGAATGTAAGGAGATAGGGAAATCTGAGTTGCAACATCCAGTTGAGGTTTGAGGAAGCTGATTTTTCATACTTATTAAAAATAGCAAGTTATTTTTTTAGAAGAAATCATGAAGCATAAATGGACAGGCATAATCCAACACATCCTTTCACTTCTAAGTAACAAATAGAAAAAATTGGAGTTTCTATCATCATATTATATAGAGCATGTGATAATGAGGATATCAACAATGTATTTCGACACTCATTTCATGTTTTGGGTGGTATGCGGGAGGTGTAATTTGTAATTGACATTGTCAAATAATTAATAAGATGCTTCATCAGGATCATGTTTGATTTATCCGAGTAGTGCGGTAAGCATTAAAAGGAGTCAAGACAATATATTTTTAGAGTGGATTTCCATGAGTGATGCCCATAGTCACCGAATGAGTCATGCGACAAAGCAGTATTTAAACACGGTGTTCACACATCATCCAAAGGAAGTTATTTAGTGTACACAAGATTTCATAGATTCAAAGTTCATCACATTGGATTGTTTCATCAAGTCATCTAGAAGGATCAATGGGATTTATGAGAGGTGGAATCTATCATAATCAACATCACCATTCCTCCTTCCTTTTAGCTCTCTCTACTCTCATCCCCCAACTTATTTCTATCATATCTTAATATACACACATTTGAGAAGTGGTTGAAAAAGGCTTGGGAGTACCACATGGTGAAGGCATAGGGTAATTTACACCATGTACCCCATTGTCCAATATTTATTCTAAACCTACCGTAGAAAATAGTGTCGGAATACTAAAAACTCTTGTTCCACTTCAACCATGGAGGGTAAGTCCTTGGGGACGCACCATTCATGTTCGAATGCCTCACACATTCTTTGGAACCACATCTCCAATCTGTTCTTATATACACCCTCACAGGTAGAACCATCACAATTATACTTGGAAAATCTCTCTGTAAGTGAATTCTTCTCCTCTAGATATTGCCATACTTTATCCTGTGGGCCATCTAGGACCCTAACTTCAACAAACACAATCGAAAGGAGAATGGTACCCCATATAATCTTGTCTCCTTTGTGCACCTCCTTGATGATTCCTTCAGCTATGTATGATGTAAGGTTATAGAAAATACCTCCTGCTATCTTCTTTGTAATGTGTAACGAATTCTTATTTACTACTCTCCATCACTCCCGACCATTGAACTTGGTCAATACATGTGCAAAAATCTTGAAAATGGGATGTGTTACCTTGGCAATGGGCATCACACGCTCTTCTTTATGATAACCCATCTCTTCGAGTAGTATCCTCCAAGTTTGCATCATCTTCAAGATAATAAATGACTTTGGTGTCTTGAGCTCCTTAGTCCAGTTAGTTTCCCAATGAAGGGTGTGGTGAGTCGCACCTTCCACTAGTAAAATAGAGGAAATAATCATGTACTCTCAACATGATCCACTAGTAAATCCCCTTTGGTTTCCAAAATTAGGGCAGCTCATAGACTTTCAAAACCCCAATTTTCTTTAAGATCTTCTTCCCATCATCATCATATATAGTCTCATCATCTTCCGTACACCGATCCATTTTTTGTTTTAGATCCTTCTCAATCTCATTTGAATTTGTGTTGGTGTGGTGGTTGTAGTCACTCACTTTACTCTTTTAGACATGAAACTCCCGTCGTGCCCCATGATCACCCCTTTTGGGTACTGCATCTCTAAAAATCAATGCTCTAGTGCTTCTTCTACCTCTACCTTGGCTTCAACCTTCTTCTTTCCTAGTATATTTGCCTAGGTACTCTCCTAGGTGATATTATGAATTTAAAAACTTTCCTATTCTTTCCCAACCTTTGCAACTTTGAACTCTCGTGTACCCTAACATGCCCTGTGTGACTTTGTCTCCTTTGAACCCTATCTCCATGAACCTTCCTTCTTCACACCTTCACGTCACCAAATACCCTCCTAATGGAGCTTTAATACTGTCATTTTCAAATTTCACATACTTCATTTCTTCTATTTGATCATTCCCGCACTTATTCACACTTTCAATTTCACCTAACTCAAATTATGCAAGGTAAAAATAACATTACAAGTACATTTTTTTATAGATTCACCCATTTTATCTGCATTAATTTCTCCTCACCTACCACCGTACTCAACATAAATAATGCAAGAAAGGATTTTTCTACACTTTCCACCTATTTTTCACACCCCGGTTGTAAACTCCTAACCTTGGCATGCCCACTACTTCTCACCATAGACCTCCTTACACATGCCTCCGTGTCCTGAGCTACATCAACCATTGTGCCTCATCCCAAGTAGTTTCCCATGTTGCTTCCTACCTAATGTTACGCTTGTGCGATCATTCTTCTACACGTGGTCTTCAATCTAAGAAAACTTTCTTAAAATAATCTTCACCTTATCACATGTAACATATTTCTTCTATGTGCACCAATATTTCAAAGGAGGTTCAATTTTCAACCCATATATGTACTGCATACCACTTATATCTTCTCCACCCCACACTAAAATTATGTGTGGTCCTCTGCACATGAACTCAAAATATAGTATTAATATTCAGCACGTATAGCATGCTTATTACAACAAAACAATGAACTAAATTGAAAAAGAATAACGACGATGAAAGGAAAAACATTAAAGGAAATGCATTAAAGAGAAAGCTAATCTAAATGGAAATAGTGTCTTATTATAAAATCCAAGAAGCCTTATTTATAATAGGACTTCAACATATTCCCATTGAAGTAATCGGGAAAGAAATTTCCATCCAACACCTGCAAATCGATAAGTTCCTAAATCCAATATCTTTGTTACTATAAAATGTCCCAACCAATGTATTTTCAATTTCCCTAGGTGGCACACAAACTTTGAATCATATAGAAGAACCATATTTCCCACCTCAAATGTTTATTCTGGATATACCCATCATGGAAAGCCTTCTATCTCACTTTTTCTCTCTTCTCGTCTCCACTAGAAAATAATGTGCCACTCATCTAACTACATCGGTTTTTCTATGTGCTCCTCCACATCTTGCTCATCATTCAGTCCTCTTGCATGTGTAATATGCAGTGGATGGTAACATGAACTAAATATGAAATACAACCTCTGTGCCAAACACCAACTAAAATGGTGTGGCCTTATTCAATATTTTATAAGTTGTCCTATATGCCTAAAGTACAATAAATACTTTATCATCCCAGTATTTCCTTCCAACATCACATATTTTTGTCAGTGTTTGTCCTAGAATCTTGTTGAATGCTACAACAAAGCATTACCATTTTCTTGTGGGTGATAAGGTGTTTTCTTATGGTGTGCCACCATAAATTTAGCCAAAATAATTTTGATGGTCTCATTCAAGAAATGATTTCCCTATCACTTGTTAAACTCAATGGACATCCATACCTATTGATAATTTTCTCCCACAAAATATTCTTGATGTAGCTGATGTGCAATCCTTTTAGGATCTTCTTCTATCCACCTTGTTAGATAATTTTTAAAGGTTATAATATAATGCGAGTGGGGAAATAGAACATACAAATTCAATATCTCATTTATCAAAAGGTTGATCACTCACAATAGGCCTAAAAGGTATCTCATCTCTAGCTCCAGTTTCTCAAGCGTTAACAATGGTCACACACCTTGACATTTTCTTTAATATCCTTATACAAAGTTTCCCACCATAATCCATCCATCAAAATCTTGCACATGCCGGCATATCTAGCATAATGACCTCTTGGAATTCCAACATGGGCTTCCTCCATAATTGCCTCACGCTCATGCTCTAATACACACCACTCAAAACTTCATCACAGCCTAGTTTATACAAATCACCACCTATCAATTGATAAGGCACCATGTGAATTACAAGTTTTTATTTTCTAAAGTTTTCATCCCCTCAAGTTCCTGGTCAAGTACACAATAATATTGTAATTTCCTCTAAATTTGTGGGCGCTTGGTTTAATCTAAACAGCTACACATCAAGCATTATGTCTTCAATGCTCTGTGCATCCTCAGCAGAATTAATTCTGACAAATGGTCAAGTCTTGAATTACTTTTCCCTGACTTAATAACCATTGTAAATTTGAATTCTTAAAATAGTAGTATCCACCTACAAATACATCCTTGGAAAATAGGCTTGTTGACTAAATATTTAAGTGTCATATGGTTTGTAAATAAGTTAATTGGTGTTACAAATAAGTATTGTATAAACTTGTGTAGCACGTAGATCATGGAGAAAGCCTCGCACTCAAAAGTTGTATAATTTTGTTCTAGAAAATTCCACTTCTTACTTACAAAACAAATAGGGCGATCTACAATTCCTTCTCTTGGTCAGTGTCAACACTACTCCAATTTCCATTCTAGAAGCATCAACATGAACATGAAATGGATTATCCTAAGAAGGGAAGCACAAAATAGGTGCAAAGAGTCAGCTTCTCCTTCATAGTTTCAAACTCCTCTTGTTGTGCATCACCCCAAAGAGAATTTGCTTTTAAATTTCAATAATTCCTCCAAGGGTGCAACAATATTTGCATAGCCTTTAATGAACTTACTGTAATATATTTTATGTCCAATAAACCAATGCACTTCACTCTGATTATTAGGTTCTTCTAAACCCAAGATCACATCTATCTTGGCTAGATCTACCAACAAGCCTTCTTTACAAATAATATGCCCAAGTAAAGTGCCAAAAGGTGTTGCAAATATGCACTTCTTAATATTCAGAGAGATGCTCAATTATCTACACCTCTCAAACATCAGCCTTAAATTATCACAATGATCCTTGAACAAGCCATAAACTTTCCAATCATCTAGATAAACTTTTAAAAACTTATGAATGAAATGCTGAAATCCTTGCACAACAATGCATGAGAACATAGTTAGCGCATTCTTTAATCCAAAGGGAATCCCTATGCATGCAAAAACTTCCCTACTTGGTGGTGAAATTTTCTTTTATTGATATTCCTTCTTTATTCACACTTGATGATATCCGTAAAACCCATATGTAAAAGAGTAGATCTTGTGCTGTACAACTCCCTCAAGGATGTCTTTTGTGAATGAGGTGGGAAAAGGATCAATGACACATGAAACATTTAACTCTCTATAGTCCACATAGATCTTTATCCTCCCATCCTTTTTATGCTAATGACCATGGGACTAACCCATTTTTACTCTTCAATGGGCTCAATTATACCATAATTGAGCATGTTATCAATTTCCTCCTTTACCTTGACACACAGATTAGGATTCATCCTATAAGGCCTCTTCCTAATCGGGTGTACAAATTCTTTAAGCTTGATTCACATATCACTTAAAGAAGGGTGTACTCATTTTAAATCATGATAACCCCTTAGAAATAATTCCTAAAAGTCACAGAAAAGTTCAATAATCTTTTTCACTTCCTACTCTAACAAATAATCACCAATAATTGCCTCTTTAGGCTTTGTGTCTCGATCCAATGTTAACCCTATTTGTTTTCATAGGATCATGATAAGCACATGCCTTTTCATCTATTGTGTTTGTCTCCTCACGTGTACCTTTAGTGTGGTTAACATCTAGATTATTGTCCTCATCATTGTCATCATTTATCATGCACACCAATTTACCCTTTTCCTTTTCTTCCCAGACGTGAACCATTTCTTCTTCTTCTATTTCTTCAAGATCAAGGCACACCTCTAGATCTAGATATCTAAACATATCTATTATAATTTCCTCATCCTTCGCGTTATTTTCCAAATTAAGGAGCTTCATAATATATAGTTCTTCATTGACATGAGGCTTAGTAGAAAAATAATCAAAAGTATGAATCATACCTGATGTCATCTCCTTTCAATTAATTGTTTTTCTTGTTATCTCTGTATGAACATACCATGAACATGTGCAACCACTTAGTTTAGCATATAACTTATCTACCTAGAGTGATGGTGGCAAGGCCTTCTGCCCTCCATCCAAATTCTCTCACATTCTTGGTAACAAAACCAAAATGTAGTCTTGTTTTCCCACTAAATTTCCTAGGTGCAATGACACTTCATCCAAAGAGATTTGGATGCTCACCCAAAGCACGTGAATCCTACTAGGTCCCTCCTTTGTGAAATGTTTTCAATATGTTAGTATGAATTTCCAAATTAACCATAAGCATATATCCCATCACAAGTAATGATCTATGAGCTCAAATTGGAAACACATGTAATAATGAAGCAAAGAGATCACATAAGAATTAATATCAGATTTACCATACAAGTACCATGATCAAACACATCAAAAATCAATATCCATCTAAAATGATCCATTAAATTAACTCATCATAAAATAGTAGTTGAATACATCCTAATACTGCCATAAAGCGTCATGCACGCAAATTCACACCAACATCATAACTCTATTACAACTCTTAACTATATCAAACAAGGAATAATACAACAACCTTATAAGGGTGGGGAATTTCCCTTCACTACCCATGCATTCTCAAAATAGGTTGCATGCTTAGAATATCCATGCACCAACAACTACATGCTTCTACATGGTGGCTAATAATAGATTAATCTATAATTGAACTCTATATTAATCCTATTATTAGCACAAACTATGCATGTCTCTTTGTCTTCCACTTGTTCCCAAAATAGATATTCCTTTGTTGAGAAGTATTCTTGTTCTCATCTTTGATTGATTTGCACTTCATCCTATTTTTTAGCCCATGCCCCTGCAAAATGGCTAAGTTCCAAAATTTTCTTTCTCAAAGACGTACCTATTAACTACCACTTGATACACACCCCTGCTTTGCACGCCCTCTAAGACTTAGGAATTTTTTTCAACCCAATAGGTTTTGATGGTCTTTCAATCCTACCTGAAGATTCCTAAATCTTGTGTGAATTCTAAAATTTTTGTCCCTGTTTCATCCATCAAGTAAGTGGTCTGAAATTTCATCAATGGTTATCAAATTCTATCCTCATATATCATAAGTCTATAGGAATTTAAGACACTTTTATAGTGCAAGGAATTTTATTCAACATGGTTTATAGAGGAAGAAAATGTATATTATAGATCTAGATATGAAGAAACATATAATAAGGGTATGGTGTTAAGAGATGCGTTCTATAGTGAGCTATCATCAAATAAAGGACTTCAAGCATGTTATAGGCTTTTGTTAACTCATCAAGTGTTAAATCATCAAGTCAATACAAGTCATAAGAGTTGGATAATGTCTATCAAAGTACAAAGTTTTTTAGGTTTGACTATTTGGTTTCTCGAGATTCATGAATGTACTTCGAGAGACTTTAAGTATATACTCTCATGGGGAGATAAGTTCCTTTTATCTTAGAGTTGTAAATTAAGGTCATGAATCCTTGTTTTTAAGGTCTATGAAAAACTTGAATGAAACATCAGTGAATGTAATAAAGGGAAAATTTGTGTCATAATTCCATATGTAATGTTTTAAATGTCCTACTAAAGTGATTCAAAAGCTAAATTGTGGTATGTATTAGTACCCACAGGTATGTGGAGAATTAATGATGCAAAGGGATTGGTCTCAAAGGTATCAAAATTGTAAATTCATTATGACTTAAGATTTGATTCAAGGTATGTTACAAATGAACATATTTTGAACAGGTGCACTATTTTTTTCACATCATGAGGGTTATTTGGTTCAAAACCCGGGTGAGTACATTTTTCATTGGGTATAGTGATTGACCTCTATGTTTTCTCTATCAATGATTGACAGTTCATTTGCTCCAATACACTAAGTTTCATCTATGCATCTTGAAAACTATATCAAGAGTATGAATATATAAGAATATGTCTAAATAGAGGGTTTGTTTTATCGTCACTAAATTGTGTGTGTTTGTGTGTGTGTGTGTCGAGAGAGCTAAAATGGTTTGTTCTAGGTTTGAGGAGTTGCAATAGTTGAATGGGATCACTATGAGTGTGACAGAGCTCGAATATTATGTTAAGATGTTGGTTGAATCTGAAAAAGGTGAAAATGCAACACTATATTTTGATAAAGTTCTATGGAATACTTTTATGATGGGTTACATGTGTGATAATGGCTTCTATTTGCAGGTGAGAGATGTATTCTTAGGTAACTAGTTGAAGGCAAGTCTTCTTGGTAAAGATTGTGTGTTTTCTTCTTACCATGGATTTGATTATCTCTTGAAGGCCTCTAGCTCAGTTGAGAATGTATTATCTATACTTGTATGCATCATAAGATCTGGGTAAATTCATTTCAAGTTTTGAATAGCTCCAAGGTTAGAAATCAAGTGTACTATGGACTTCAAGATTGAATAGTGTTAAGGAATTTTTTCAATAAGTTGCATCATCGGTGATGTTATCAAAATACCTCTGCAAGAAGAGTGAAGTCATGTTCTTCTATACTATGAATCCTTCCTATGCCTTGATCGTCTTTGTTTCACACTTGAAGGTTTAGTATGGATTGAAAAAGGTTAAAATTCATGATGATACATGAATGTGCATACAAGACTATCCAAAGTTAAGTGTTGGGTAAATCATGCTAAAAATTTATAATTTTGTCCTCATGATGCTTCAAAGCATATGCTCTATGCTCTGTGATAGTGCAAGGTTTGATATAGATTCTGAGAAATCTTGCTTAAGTACAATATGTCAAGAAGGTTTATAGTGACTAGAGGTTTGATATGAGAAGCTACCAATATGAAGAGTGTCGAGGGTCTAATATTACTCTTAAAAGATGAAAAATTGTTATCTTCATATGACAAGGCTCTAATTCCTATGAAAATTTTGGAAATATTCATATTGGCATGAGCTGATCCTCTAGAGATAGGGGAGAAAATTGTGATCCCGTCTGAGTGAGTAAGTTGACAAAAGAAATACTTATTACAAGGATTGTGATTTTTGCACTTGTCCTGGTTGAATTCCTCTACTAGTGATAAGGAAGACTGAGATAAGTACCTATAGTAGTGTATGATTACTTTGATGCAAGGGGAGCATGTTTGATTGATAAATTGGGTGTGGAAGTTGCTAGATAGGTTAGTAGTGTTGAATTGGAATTTTTTGTGGAAATATTCAAAGGTAAAGGATCCTTTGAGTAAAAACAATGAAATAATATGCTTCACAAATTGAAAATACTTGAGAAATAGATTCAAGATTGTAAAGAAGTGTTTGATCCTGTCCAAGGCATGTAATCAAGATAATAATCTCAAGTTTCATGTTTTCACTTAGATTTGGATGCTAAAATATTGGGGGAGCTATAAGATGTCAATTTGTGAAGTGAGTGAGCTTCTAAACCATAGAAAAAATAGTTAAATTTGCACCGAAGATGTTGGTTAGGGACAAGTGTTCCTAAAGCTTGTCATGTTGAATTTGGAGGTAAAATGGTGATTTCATAATGAAAAAGACATAGTAAGAGATACATTACATGAATGAAGGTCAAAATGGAGAATAAATGTTTAATTGGAGATATTTTAGGACTCATATATGGTCCAATGGATCTATTTTTTCTGCCAAGGAGTCAAAGAAGAGTGAGTTCATCCGGGGGGTAGCGATTTGGTCAAGTATGTGACTTTTTGCATTATTTCCATTATTTTTTTGTCATTTTCCATGTTTTTTCATCATAGTAGCCTTTTTCATAGATGTCAAAGGGGGAGAGAAGCATCAAAAACATGGAAATGAGTCAAGTAGGTGTTTGGTCTTGTTGGTTGTCATCAATGTTTCTGAAGGTGGTTTCCATCAATGACAAAGGGGGAGATTGTTGGCCATTATGTGTTAGTGTTTTCATTGATTTCAATTAAATTAATGAAAAAGGGTTTCATGAGGTTATGTGAGTATCTATGAGGTGTTAATCGGTTGTCAAACATGAAGGTTGTTTGGTAGTTACAAGATTTGGTGAGTTCTAGGAGGTCCTGACATGGTTCTAGCTTATAGATTCATGGTTTGAGTCCTCCTCATTGAGTTGAAGGTTGTAATAAGGTAAAACATGGTTGGTATGATGTGTCATGGGTTTACATGGGTTTGTATGATGTCATAAAGGTCATTTCATGGGTTTTCATGGTTAAATCAAGTCATTCCGGCCTATTCCTAGTCCTGGAGCATGAATAATGGTAAGGAGCTATGATATTTGGAGCTGATAAGTCTTGTTGAAGCATGATACTAGTGTTTTAATTAAATATTATAGGTTTATGATGAGTTTTAGGTTAGTGCTCATATTTAATCGGGCATATTTGAGGTCCTTGGGAAGTAAGTAAGTGAGAACAAACAATTTAACACATGTAAGTCTTAATGGCTGAAGAATTTTAGAGTAATTTGGGCTATGAGGTGAGTTTGGAATGTTAGAGGGTGTTTTATTGATGCTTCATGTAAAGTTTTAGGTCAAATTGAAGAAGAATTTGTAAGATATATCAATTTTGGCAAAAACCAAGTTACAATGTATTTTTGAAGCAAAATTGGACCTTTTGATGCTCGTTGTGAATTTTATTATTTTCATGGGGACATGAGTTTTTTGTCATAGATTCTAATGTTAGTTATTAAGGTTTCAAAAAAATAATGAGGTGGTTTTATTATCTCATTTTTAGGAACGATTGTTAAGAAGGTAAGTTGCTCTGAAATCCTAGCTAAACCCTAGCTCAAAGTGACTTGGAGAAAAATAGGTATGGTGAGTATTTTTCAATTCCTTTTGTAAAATTTATGATTGTATATTTTAGAGGACTCTTATATCTTTCCAGAAAATTTGTATAAGAGCATCTCGACTATATATGTGGGCCCCACTTGAAAATGCTTATTTCTAAAGAAGTTTAGTTTAAGGATAAGTTTCCCAAAGAAGGTAAGAAATAAATTGATATTATTTTTAGACCTTGATTTTTTATACATTTATATGATAGTTTCATATCATGGTTGAAGTGAAAAATGAAAAAGTGTGCCCTATTTATGAAGACTGATTTTTGGGGTAGTTTGGAGCATCTTGTAGTAAAAGTGGAATTGCAAGCACTACATGGGGAGATAGGACTCCATTCAAGTGTTTTTTTATCCCGGTTCGAGATATTTCAATTGGTATATCAAAATTTATAATTGAATGTGATATGTATAATTTATGACCTGTTCTTTGAGGGTAAAATTTGGAATATGCTTGATCCAATAGGGTGTTAAATAGATTCATGAGGTAAAGTGATGATTTTTAGGTGTTCTTTATTTTTGAAGGTTACTAAGTGCTTAGAAAAAATGTCTAAGTTTGTTCTGTGTTTTGGTTGATTGTGGAAGTGTGATTTGGTGTGATGGAGAAAGTTGAGCTTAAGGTTAGTTCTTGAGTCCTAGAAGGATCAAAAAGTAGTTTGCAGAGATGGTCTTGGTTGAAGGACTTTCACTTGGAGTTGGAAGGATTTATAAAATGTTCTGGAAAGATGATTCATATTAATTTTCATTTTTATATGGTTTATCTCTTGGTGAGTTGATTTGATGGGAATTTTAAGCATTTTTTGGAGAATAAGATTGTTTGGATTTCAGGGAAAGGTTTACTCGGGATGAAAGATTGAGGTGATTGAGGCATGATATGGATGAGTATATGATTTCTATCATTTGGAGAGTGAATAGTGATGAATTTATTTCCTTTTTAATTCCTTTTGAGGTCTTGGAAGTGGAATCAAGGATGCAAACATGTTGAGTTTAAAAAAATATTTTCTTGGTAGCTTGATTGGTGAAGAGGAAAGTTGTTATGGTTTTAACACATGGATGTTTTAATAGGTATAACTTGCATGAATGTTATATACAGGTCGTTAGGATTACATATAGTGGTTTTATGACATATTTGAATTGATCTTGGGTTGTCTTGATGCCCAAAGGTGAAGACAAGGTGCTAGAAACAATTGTTTGGTGAAGGTTTTGAGCATTTTGTCTTATGTCATGAATTAAATGATTTGTACAAGATAATTAATGACCATGCATGATTTTATTATGTTATATTACACATGTGTGATGAATTTTGGGGCTTTAATAATCATGGTTTTTGTTTTAGTGGATTTTACTCATCCTAGTAATGGGGTTTTGAGTCTGTATTATACAAGATGATTGGTTTTGGGCATGGCTGACCCATATGGGTCATATGTGAACATTATAATGAATTTTGTGGGATTTTATTAAGATTTTTTGGTAAAAATTATTATGAAGGACTGACCTCTCTTATGTTTGAAGGAAGATAATCTTAAAAAGCAAGTGTTTTGAGTTCAATTTTGAACTAGTTCTCTTTTAAGGGAAAAGTGCAACCCACGTAGAAGTATATTATAGTTATGAGGGAATTATTTGAAGGATGATGAATAATTTTATAGGTTTAAGACTAATTGAGATCATATCTGCAAGGGTTTAGAACCAATACAAGTCAAAGAAGAAGAAGATATAACGAGTTGAAGGAATGAGGGTTGAAGAAAGGTTTTTGAGATGAATTAGAGATCTCCATCAGTTATGGAAAAAAATTAAAATGTCATCATCTTTCAAAGGTTGATTTGGTGCTTAATCATATTAGGGGTTGTAGCCTCCTTGTGGAGTGGTTACTTCACTAAATTAGGGGTTGGTGCTTCAATAAATTTATTTTTTTGTGTAATATAAGTAGAGTTTCAGTGATTTTTCTTCCCCATGAGGGTTTCCCACTTACATATGGTTTTTATGTGTTGTGCATATTTCTTTATGTTGTTGTGATTGAATGTTGAATATCTTAATAAACACACATGGTTATGAATGATGTATGGACAACTTAATTTATGAATGTATGGTTTAGTAAATGAAGTAAAAATAATTGTAGGACTAATTCACCCCCTCTTAGTCCATTTTTCTTCCAACTATTGGTATCAGAGAAGGTCCTTGAGAAGCAAGTATGGCAGCTTGGAGAAGATCCAAGAAGCACAAGAAATGGGTAAGTTTTCGAGATATTGAGGATGCATTAAGAATAAAGAATGAGATTTCTTAATTAGTGATTCTTAGCTTGTAATATCAGATCAAGTGCATGGAAATATATCATGGTAAAGCCATCAAGGGTTTGGAATCTCAAGTGGAAAGTGTGAATAAAAAACTAAGTGATAAAGGAGTTTTCTCCGGGTATTTAGAGAAATTAAAAACCCTATCGTCTGATTTGGAGAGTGCATCTAGTAGATTGAGGATGTATGAAAAGTTAGAGAAGAGTAATGAAGCTCTTAATGGGATTTTAGAAAGACAAATAGATGCAAATGATAAGACATGCCTAGGTTTCAAGGGAAAGAAAAAGGGTAATTATGGTGAATCCGTTCCACATTCTAAATCTGATGAGAAGGTGACCAAGAAGGCTAGTTTGAGAAGGTCTAACCCTATTAGACAACCTAATGTTATGAGGTATGGTTCTTCATTCAATGGTTATTTCTATGTTTGTCATGATTTTGGTCATAGAGATAGAGATTGTAAAAGGAAGTTTCCTAGGAATGATGAAGTTTCATGTTGTTACTTTGTTCATAAGGCCAAGGATTGTGGATGGAATCTCAGGTATACATGAACCAAGAAGGAAGAATGGGATAGTGTGTCACAAATTTCACCAACAAGGACACATTGCTATGTTTTGTTACCAAGGTGAATATTCAAGTGTTAATAGTAGGTTTTAAGCATTCAAAGGGAAATAAAAGAAAGTGTTAAAAAATAAATATGTAGACACTTAAAATTGGTTACTCAATTTAGTGTCCCTCACATTCGTTTCCCTGCTCAGGTAGCCTGGGGCACGTTTACGTCACCACTATCCCCTTGGGATATTATCCGATTTGTGATTTAAACACCTATCCTAAGTTTAATTCACCCCATTGTATCTTACCCGTGAGTAATTAAGTATTAAATATTTAATTACACCTCTTCCCATGTATCCTAATCACTTATCTACCCCAAATTTATTCTATCTATGTATCACCCCTATTCTTTCCTCTTCCCCAAGTGGGATATTTCCCGTATTTGGGGTAACTCTTACCTTTCTAGAAATCGTTCATTTTGGCCATCTCGGGAGTCTGTCCCGCGATCGGCGCCGACCTATACGGTCGGCGCCGATTTTTTAGGAGCGGCGCCGATTATAAATACAAACCCAGAACTCAGTTCTAGGGACGGAAAAAAAAAAAGACGAAAAAAGGAGGAAGAACACGCGCACGAACAGAGAGAGAGAAAGAGACAGATCGCGAAAGAGACACAGGTTGTAAGAAAGAGAGATCTTTTAGCATCAAGTGTATCAAATGAGATCGGATCCTGTCTCGAATCAATCCCTGAGAGGAGCACCGTTACTCTGCTCCTATCACATCAACATCGCACGTATCCATCGATCTTCTGGTGACTCTGTTCCAGTATCTCACCAACTTCGGCACATCCAGCAGACGTTGACGATCCGTCCTTCACTTTCCAATTTCCGAATCTTCTCGCACTGTCCCCGATTGACCGATCTGCTTTCAGTCGACGCCGATCTGTTTCAGTCGACGCCGATCACATCAGTCGACGCCGATCACATAAATCGACGCCGATTCTACATAATCGACGCCGATCATCCTGCAGACAGGTAAAAGGACACAGGTAACACAAATCCAGCTTTATTTCATAGTTTCCTATTTTCTGTAGCTTTCTGTCTGCTGTTTAAATTCGGTTTCATTACTGTAATCAGAAAATCTAGTCTTATATGTACATCTTTTATCATGTATGCTTCTTTACTTAATTGAAAACGTGGACTGACATCCGCCGAGGAAGCTTATCGCTTCCCGGACCCGCTTCTCGGGCAGTCCACCTAAATACCTTTTAACGTGGTCTTTTTCTGTCAAGCATCGGTGTCTTGCAGGTTACTCGGATCTATTGTGCGAATTACTCGTGTGCGCCCGTCTTATCTACATCGACCTCCTTATCCGTCTACATCTTCGGATCTTGTCCATCAGGTATCAATTTTATTGGAGTTTTTCAGGGTTTTTGTGTTTAGTTTGGTGCATTAACTTGGACAGGTAACAAGCGCGAAATCCTTGATCTACATTCTGGCACGCCCGGTGGGACTTAACCAAAGTCCCTTATTGGCAAGTTCATTTCTTTTCTAGTTTTGAGCTTTGTTCTTTTTCTTCACTGATTTCTATCAGTTCTGCTTGAACATTTCCTTTCATCGTTTTAATCTTGCTCTTTATGTGAAATTTTTATTTCCTTGAAATTTTCTAGTTCCTTGAAATAGAAATTTCCGTTTCACCATTATCCGGATATATCTTTCTGGATTTTGTTTGGTGTTTGCTTAACCTCTTCTTGCGGAGCACTTTGCTTGTTCGTGGGATTGTTCGAGGGGAAGAGCTCAACAACACACTTTTTGAAGTCCACACACCTTGGAGAGCTAAATCTACAGGTATTTCTCTTTTACGGTGTTTTCTCCTTTTTAGGAACTAAAAAAATAAAAAAAAAAAAAAAAATAAAAAAATTCTTTGTTTGTTGTCTATCACATTCGAACATTTCAATTTTTGGTGCTTAAAAGGAATTTAATCGCATTTGGGAAAGAATCTGTTTGACTTGTCTTCATCGAAATCAAACACTTCATTTTTAAGTGCTTAAAAAGAACCTTTTCTTTGTCATTGTTGCTGCATGTTTTTCATCTAGTTTTAATTAGGCTGGAAAATTGATCAAAATCGGTAGTGACACTATTTGATTTTTATTTTTCACCCTTGCACACAAAGCCAAAATCACTAGGTATAAAGCATTTAAACAAAAATTCCTTCCCTGGCCTCACCTACTTGGAAGTGACATCCAAGAGGAAGAGCCTACGCGGTACTCGGGCCGCTATAAATTCACGGAAGTTCTGGTATATATTGGCAAAGCACCCAACTCCCTTATCGCAGCGGTGTGTGAAGTGCGGGGGTAGGCCCCTATATCAAGCCACGTACTGGTCTTTTACTGAAGTGCCTTCGGGACTCCTCACCAAACATTCCCCAAACCATCCTTAGTTTGGCTATCTGAGTAGTTCCTATTCTAAAAAGCCTTCCCTAATATTTTCTTTCTTAAAAGCATCAAAACTTAAAGGAGATAATCACCTGCGCTGCTTGAATTGTCTGTGCATTAGTTAGGTCAATCTTCTTTGCTGTGTGTTTATGACGGTCATCACTCGGTTACAATCTAGAAGAATGGCTCAATTGGCCCCTTCCTCTTCCGAGATTACCACTAGCGTGGATGTTTCGGCACCCCCCAAATCTTCCTCGGGACCGCTGTTAGTTGGTTCCCCATCCTGGTCATATAATCCTTTCTATCAAGCCAAAGTAACCCCATCACGTCCAGCTTCCCCTAGTCCTTCAGAAATATCATCTACGTCTGACTCAGAGTATGTTCCTCGCGGGGATCCTGAATTTCAGGCGCTCCTCGATCGCAATCCGGTAGCCCTCATGGACTACCTAGTACACAAGTCTATTCAGATATCTGATCAAGGACCACCAATCCAGCAAGTGTACGATTATTCTCATGAACCATCCCAGGCCTTGGTAGAACAGTTTGCATCATCTCTCTTGCCTCGAGTCACGGAGAAGGGCGAGGCCCCTGTGCCTCCCTTTTCTCTTCCACCGACCATATTGACTAGTTCTCAAATAGCCTTACCTATTCCTAACACCGCAGTTACCTCGAATATTCCACAACCTACTTCTGAGAGGTCCTCTGCCCTGGCTATAATGAATGCGTCTGCGCACCCGCATATTGCTGTTAATTCATCTATGCCCTCCATCGTGTCCCAAGGTCAGTACCTCTTTATGAGCCAACCCCCTCCGAATAGTCAGTTGGCTCCTGCTTCTCGTCCTCCAGTGGGTCTTTCTTCCAATGTTCCAGCAACAGTGACCTTCGCCCATCCTCTAGCATCGGCACCCTTAATGCCTAATCCGGCAGTAGAAGGCCCCTTTCAGGTTTTGTTCCCCAATATGTCCAATCAAGTCGGCACTCATGTTCCTCAATCTGTCCCGATTCAATCAACAAGCATAGGAGTCCACCAATCACAGGCTCCACCCGTCATCCAACCTTCATTTTCTCAACCACTTATTATCTCACATGCCTATACACAAGCTACTTCACAACAAATACCCCACCAGGTGTCACCCAGAACCCCTGGTTACTCCTCTTATCATCCTACCAATCAACAGATGAATCCCCCGTTGACACCTCAACAACATCCACCATTTGCTTCTTATGTAGGACATGCCAGTGTGCCTCCTCCTCAATCTGACGTGGTTCAAATTCTTTTCAAGAAAATCGCAGACTTGGAAGCCTCCACAAAAGGGGCTCGACCTTCATACTCCTTTGAAGAAGTGTGTAATGAACCCATTCACCCCTCAGTGGCTTTTAAGCCTTATCCTCCCCAATGGGAACTTCCTAAATTTTCAAAATTTCATAGTCGAGAGGACCCTCAACAACATTTGCGAGCATTCAAACATGCTTGCTACCTCATAGTCCAGGATCAGGAGCTTATGCTCCGTACTTTCCCTATGTCTCTAGCAGGTCCTGCTTTAGACTGGTACAATAACATTCCTCAACATTCCTTATTTTCTTTCTCTCAATTGGCCCAGATGTTTGTTGAAAACTTTTCAATAAATATCACACATAAGATCTCGATTACAGATCTTTATAACATTCGTCAATTCGATGATGAGTCTATTGCAGACTTTTTCACTCGTTGGAGAGGGATAATCAACCAATTGTCTTTCTCCCTTCCTCAATCCCAACAAATCGAGTTGTTTACTCGATCTTGTGCTAATCACATTTCTTCCACTTTAAGGATCCAAACTTTTCATACCTTTGAAGAAGCCTTTACGATGGCACGCAAACTTGAATCTCGCGCCATTGAACAAGGGAAGCTAAAACTTCGCTCTAAATCTAAACCCGATTTTTCTCGGTTTACCAAACCAAATTCTTCCCCTTCTAAAGACAAGAATCAGGGATCCACCAACGCTATCGTATTAAAAACATCACGAGTCGATAATACTTCTAATCAAACACCACGAAGAGACCCCTCATCTTCTCGAAAAGGGACTTCATCATCTCGATCCTTCGCTCCATTGGGGGAATCATATGCCTCTATCTTAGAGAAAATGTTGGAAGTTCGCATGATCGAACTTCCCCCCATTAGGAATATTGATGAAAGCCAAGAACGTCCATTCTGGTATAGGGAAAATGATTTCTGTCATTATCATAGAACCAAAGGTCATGACATCGAACGATGTCAGACCTTTAAAAATCTTGTCCAGAAATTCATTGATAAAGGCGAGCTCATTCTGGATAACCCAAATGCTCCCCCAAATCAGGCACTGGATGTTTTTAAACAACCTTTTCCCAATCATTCCCCAAACCATAATGCTTCAGAGTCTCAAAAACCAAACACTCATACTATCAACTTCATCTCTACTAAAGAATCTTCTTCTGAAACCAAGCCATCTGCGAACACATCAACCGGATTAGAACCTCCTTCCACTTCGTCAATCACTGGAATTCCACCATCTTCAGATAGCCCGTCTTTGAATAT
This sequence comes from Taxus wallichiana var. yunnanensis, assembly GCA_018340775.1. Lineage (NCBI taxonomy): Eukaryota > Viridiplantae > Streptophyta > Pinopsida > Cupressales > Taxaceae > Taxus > Taxus wallichiana. Next base: position 616,777,956 of record CM031235.1, read on the forward strand.
TCCTACATCGCTAGATACGGGTTCATCTCTCTCCGCTCCTTTGTCCGACCTTCCATCCATACCCGAGACAGTGTCATCCTCATCTGTCTCATCGTCAAACATTCTTTCAGTGCTCGAGGCAATTACATCCCTTCGAGTTTCCACTGCAGATACATCTACTTCTGTTGCTCCCATTCTCGCTGCAACTATGCCCCTGGTGAACGTACCTATAATTGTGCCGACTTCGACGGAAGCGTCTTCGATTTTGACTCTTCCTGTTTCTTTTCCTACAGTAGTTTCACCCATAATTACTGCACCAGAAGTCGTCCCTTCGCAAGGAACTGCTTCTTCATCACTCACTTCTTCCACCACTAATGCTACTTCGCCTATTAAGGGAAAATCAAAAGAAGTAGCACCAACACCTATACGCTCGGTTCCTGAACTTAAACCGAGACAACCAAAATCTAACGTTGCGCCATCAGTACCTCCCCATTTACTTCCCCCGAAAAGGTTACAATCACCTTATGCCGTTGAAGTTGTCACCATCCCTGAAAAAGGAAAGCCCATATTTCGAACCATCAAGACCCTTGGTGCTTTCCCACAAAAATCTCTCTCTACGCCCCATAAAAGATTGGATTTGTCCGCTGAGAAGGCGTCTTCTTCTACACACTTATCAAAACCATCATCTTCTTCTACAACACATCCTTCACCAACACCCCGAAAAAGCCGACTTACCTACTAAAAGGACGTCACCTCTTCTATCAGGATCATCATCTTCATTACCAAAAGCCAGGACACCCTATGTCCCTCCGATTACACCTACTTTGGGAGCTTCTTCCTCATCTAAATCGACATTATCTAAATCATCAGTAAATTCGACCAAGCAACCTCCTTTATCTTTGAAGACCACAACACTTGTCACATCTCCATCATCTTCAAAATCTATTTTAGGGGCTCCCCCTCCACCAAAATCAATCATGTCTCACTTACTTCCATCTCAAGTGCCCAAGACTGCTCCTCCAAGTGTCCAAAAAAATAAGATGATCCCTAAAAAGACTGTCAAACCTGACATGCAGGTTCTTTTGCCTCGGCAGTCTGTTAAAGTAAAAGAGGCACCTTCATCACCTCTGTCCTCATCTTCGTCTACCGGGTTCTACACCGAAATCCTTCGCCAACTTATCCAATCTTCATCCATATCCCTTCCTCCGATTAAACCCTATAACCCTAAAGGAGTTAAACCTACCTGGTTTAACTCTGATCTATTTGTGCTTACCACCGTACCCCGGGTCATGATACTGAGGGATGTAAAGCTCTTCAAGCTGTTGTCAACAACCTTTTGGAAGAAAGTGATCTTTTGCTGGAGGAGGAGGAACAAGTATCTCCTATCATCTTAGCCCCATCTGAGCCCCAACGATCCACTCAGACCTCTAGTGATTCCACTCCAACTGATCTTCCACCTTCTCAAATTGACACAATCCATATCGCCACTAGAACCCAACACTATGATAATCCATCTTCATCTACAACATCTCGACCACGCGTTGTCATTTCTGCAGCCCCTGAAGGAGTTCCTCCTTCCTCATTAGCCCCACGACCTAAGGTCTCTATTCGTGCTGCACCTCGGGCTCAAATTCCCGTGTCAGTTGAGGAGAGTGTTATGAAACAACTCACCCAGGCTCCGGTCAAAATGTCTCTTTTTGACCTCATCCAATCCTCTCCACAACATCGCCAGGCTCTGATTGATAATCTGCGTCACATCGCAGTAAATTCAGATGAGCCCCAGCCCTTCGAGTTGGTTGTTGGATTGAATAGACCATCAACCGCCATTTCTTTTGAAGATTCGGAAATTCCTCCTCTTTCTTCAGAGGATTTGGAGACTCCCCTCTTTATCACAGTCCAAATCGACAACACTACATTAAAACGCGTTATGATCGACAGTGGAGCTGCACTCAACGTCATCTCCTCGCACACATTCGAGCAACTTAAGTTACCAAAGAACGTAGTGTCACCCCCACCCTTCGCCCTTCGATCATTTAACGATCAGCTAGCAGTTACTTTAGGAACTGTGGTCTTACCCATTCGAGTAGGTAAGAAGCTGCTTCACGAACTCTTCTACATTGTCGAAGGAAAATTCCACTATAATATGATCCTCGGACGCTCCTGGATTCGCGCGATGCATTGTGTCCCATCCACCCTCCATCGATGCTTAAAATATCAATATGAGGGTAAAATATATACTCATCCAGGAGATCCTTTTCCTTCCGCACAATGCGACATGACCACAAGGTCTGCCCCTCTAAAGGAAAATACTTCTTCTCCTGACGGGGCCTCATCTTCTTCCATACCTGCAACCAAACTACCGGATTTACAAAATCTAGAAGAGACATTGCAGCGTTTCTCACTGGGAGAGCTTCCTCTCTTTTCTTTCGACGCTCATCTCAAACCTAGTGAGTATGGTAGACCAGACAAACAACCTGAATATCAACCAGGTCTCGGTCGCATCGTCACCATTGGTCTACCCAATCAACAGACTAATTTCATCTACGGTGGTCTTGATACACCTCACTATCACCCGGATTCTCCTCCTAGGACCAAACCTTACTTAACAGGGTTCGATTATCTACAGAATCCCACGTTTGCAAAAACTTATTTATATCGATGCGCGTGGAAGGGTTTTGGCCTAGGAAAATATGAACAAGGTGTGCATGACCTCACATCCATTCCTACTCTCATGCCACATCAAAAATTTGGTTTAGGATTTAAACCTCTTTCAAAAGCCACTATCACTATTCTCGATGAGCCTCTTCCTATTGAGGAACCATCTTCTCCCGCTAAGTCAGAAGCATCACTCGATGTGGACGATGACATTTCCATCCCACCTAACTTTTTTTTGATCAATACCATTTCCTTAGGGCCGCTAGCCTATAAGACTAACAACCGGTCCGCTTCCATACCGTTAATCTTCCCTGAAATAGTTGGAGACGACTCTCCTACTATCAACACTATCCATTGTGCGGATGATGATTCTGTCCTCACCTATCTGGGGGCAGAGGATTCATATCTCCCCAAGACTATTCCTTCTGACACGTCTACGCTTCTCAACGAAGCCACTGTCGACCTTAATATAGGGACTTCTGAAGACCCTCGCATCATTAAGGTCGGCCAATCCCTTAATCCACAGGAGTTAGGAGATTTTACCACTTTTCTTTCCAACCATCGTCAAGCCTTTGCTTGGTCATATGAGGATATGCCAGGACTCGATCCCGATATTGTGGTCCACAATATCGTTACTCTTCCCAACATCAAACCAGTTAAACAAAAATTACGTAAAATGCACCCTAGAGTAGCCCTTCTTGTTAAAGAAGAATTACAGCGCTTGCTCTCGGCTAACTTCATCCAACCCATCGATTATCCACAATGGGTTTCCAATGTAGTACCAGTAACTAAGGCTACTGGGAAAATTCAAATTTGTACCGACTTCCGGGATCTTAATCTTGCTTGTCCAAAAGATGATTTTCCTTTACCTAATATCGACCAACTCGTGGATTTAACTGCGGGTCATGAGATGCTTTCTCTTATGGATGGTTTCTCTGGATATAATCAAATTCTCATCGCACCAGAAGACCAACATAAGACTTCTTTCATAACTCCTTGGGGGACCTTTTGTTATCGCGTCATGCCTTTCGGTCTTAAGAACGCAGGAGCAACCTATCAGCGAGCAATGACCTACATCTTCCATGATCTCTTACACAAAACTGTGGAAGATTACGTTGACGATCTCCTCGGTAAATCCAAACGTCGTCAGGATCATCTTTTCATCCTTGCACCTCTCTTTGAGAGGCTTATCCGCTTTTGTCTTCGTCTAAATCCATCTAAGTGCGTGTTTGGCGTTCTCACTGGTAAACTTTTAGGTTTTATCATTTCCATTAGGGGTATTGAAGTGGACCCCGCAAAAATAAAAGCTATCCTTGAGATGCCTCCCCCTTCTAACTTAAAGCAACTCCGCAGTCTCCAAGGACGTCTTCAATCAGTGCGTCGTTTTATCTCACAATTGTCGGACCGTTGTCAACCTTTTCACCATCTCCTCCGTAAGAATGTTCATTTTGAATGGGATGAACATTGCCAAAAGGCCTTTGATGATCTCAAAGCTTATCTTCTTTCTCCACCTGTGCTTACACCTCCACGCGAGGGGGAGCCTTTCTATCTTTATATCTCTGTGACTGACCATGCTCTGGGAGCCATGATTTCGCATCGGGACACTTGTGGTAAAGAACAAGCTGTCTATTACATCAGTCGCACCCTCCATGAGTACGAAACACGTTATTCCGAAGCTGAAAAGCTGTGTTGTGCTCTCTTCTTCGCGACTTCTAAGCTTCGTCATTACCTCCTTAATCACAAAACTTACATTGTCACAAGTGTCAATCCACTCAAGACAATTCATGCAAAGCCTTATCACAATGATCGTATCACTCGTTGGCTCATGCTTATGACAGAATTTGACCTCGAGTTTATCCCGCAAAAGTCTATCAAGGGTCAGGTTATTGCAGATCAATTAGCTGATGCTCCTCTTCCGGACACTCAAGACCCCCTTGCTCAATTCCCCGATGAATATATCCAACAAATTGATTTTGGTCTATCTCCATTTAAAGTAAAGCTCTTCTTTGATGGATCCAAATGTCAGCAAGGGGGAGGTGCGGGTTTCGTGATGATTCCTCCTTGGGGTACGCCTATCCCAGTCGCACACAAATTGAACTTTGAGTGCACCAATAATATGGCTGAATACGAAGCTCTTGTCTTAGGTCTTCAAAATGCCATTAATCTCGGCGCTCGTCATATTGACATCTTTGGTGATTCTGAACTCATCGTTAATCAAGTCACGGGTGTCTATCAATGCAAGAATGATATCCTTCAAAAATATCGTGACATCGTTCTTGCTCAACTCCAATCTTTCGATAAATTCACTATCCAAGCTATTCCTCACACTGCAAATCGATTCGCGGATACAATGGCTTCGTTAGCCTCACTTATCCCACCTTTTACCGAGGACTCGCGACTTTATGTGGCTGTACAACGATTAGATCAACCATCTCATCTTAGGCAACTAACTTCAATCCATGCTGTCACAACCCATACTCAGGATGAGTGGTATCAACAGATTGTTGATTATCTATCTCATTCGGTGCTTCCTCCAGATCTAACTTCCAATGGTAGAAGATCTTTTATCCAACGCGCTAATCGCTATACTATCCTAGGCGGGATTCTTTACAAACGCGGCTTTGATGGCATTTTGCTTCGGTGCCTCAAAACCCATGAATCATCTAAAGCTATCCAGGAGGTCCATGATGGTATCTGTGGTGGACATTTTAGTGGCTTAGCTGTAGCTAAACGCATCTTACGTTTGGGATATTATTGGCCTTCTCTTAATCGAGATTGTTGTGAATACACTAAGAAATGCGTCAAGTGTCAACAACATTCCAATCTCACACACATCCCTAGTCAAGCTTTACAACCCACGGCGGATTTGTGGCCTTTTTCGCAATGGGGTCTTGATCTTATTGGTCTCATCAATCCCCGTTCTTCACAGCGTCATCATTCTATCATTACTGCCACTGAGTACTTTACTAAGTGGGTGGAGGCTATCCCTCTTTCTTCAACAAAGGCTAAACCCATAGTTGATTTCGTCTATCAACACATCATTTGTCGTTTTGGCGTTCCACACAAACTCATCACAGATAATGGTAAGTCTTTCAAGAACGTTGATTTGCAGAACCTCTGCAAAGCTTTCAATATCAAACTCAGTTTTTCTTCTCCATACTATCCTCAAGCTAATGGTCAGGCCGAAGCTTCCAATAAAACTTTGCGTAATATCCTCGCAAAGGTAACTAGTCGAGCTGGTAGGGATTGGCATTTACATATCCCTTTTGCTCTCTGGGCTTATCGGACTAGCATTCGTACTCCTACTGGTGCTACTCCCTTTTCCCTCATCTATGGGTCTGAGGTTGTCCTTCCTTTGGAAGTCCAAATCCCATCTCTCTGTGTTTCTCTTAGAGAATTTGTCTCCGATGAGGACTATCGTCAAAATCGTCTAGCACAACTTGAATTATTAGATGAGCGGTGTCTCAACACTCTTGAACATCATCAAGTCTATCTTGAGCGTGTCAAACGTGCTTATAACAAGCACTTGCAGCACCGTGACTTCAAAATTGGGGATCTTGTTCTTAAAGAAAATCAAAATGTCACTACACTCGAAAGAAGTCAACGTGGTAAGTTTGCTCCCAACTGGATGGGCCCGTACGTTATCACTCATAAATATGGGTCTAGGGCTTATCGTCTATCTTCCATGGATGGTATACCTGAAGCGGAACCTCTTAATGCCTTGCATCTACGGCCCTTCTACTGTTAAAATCTATCTTACACAAGTCTAGTCGCAACACAGATCTTTCATCCGTCTAAAACAACCAGTCATATACTTTCATGGTGATTCGAAACTATGTGGTTCTCCGCCTATTGCCTCTTTTACCTTAAAATATGAGTATCGCGGCTCTACTCATTGCATGTTTCTTTTGGATATGTTCCTCCTCATGGTAGGAATACCTTAATCACCACTTCATCTGTCCCAAGTGCTTATCTTAGTCGGATCTACTCGGGGCATGAGTGCATGTTCCTTTATGTTCTCTTCCCCTCCATCTAATCTATCTAGGTCTAAACTCAGCTTCTTCCAAAAAGATTTTCAAAAAAAAAAAAAAAAAAAAAAAGATGCTATCCAAAAAGATAGACTGATCCCTTGAAGGACAGCTATCCATACATTATCAAATGAATCAAAAAGAAAAAATATAGACCATACCCTCGAAGGATGGCTATCATTAAAATTCAAAATACAGACCGCTCCCTGGAAGGACGGCTGTTTTTCAAAGACATATTCAAGGCTTCTTGCAATTAATCAGCCTTTCAGTCAGTTTATCCACTTTTTAGCATCACTGAAAGACTTCCCGTATTGATCAGTCTTTCCATATCAAGCAAACTTCCCGCATTGATCAGTTTGCTCTTCTGCCAAAATCATGAAGCTGAGATTTAAGACCTTTTGTCGATCATATGGAGAATCCTATTTTCCCACTATGGACATGTATTCTGTCCCTTGTAAATTCCGATAAGATACTTACTTACTGTTCCTTTCGTTTCCCTCCTAGATCTGTTTTGCGGCTAGTTAGTGTCAGGTTTATTTTAACCTCATGTAGGGCCTTACATGCATGATATTGTGATTTCCTATCCGGATTCTATCTATGGTCGGTTGGGAGTCCAACTTATCATTTTCTTTCTTATCCGGGCATATTTTCTTTATTTCTAGTCAAGGTCGTTTTCATTACTTCCTTGGCTCTCGCAAAGAGTATTCCCCATTATTCTTTGTTTTTCATCCAGTCAAATTCACATTTCAATCAAAATTTATCCTCTGTCTAATATCATCTTACCTATCAAAGCATCTATTATCAACACATGTGGATCTGGCCATCTATTTTCATCAAAATTAAATTAACATCTCAAACATGCCGAGTACATCAATCACATCTATCTATCTATCCATCAAAATATCTAAAAACTGGTGCATCCAAGTTACACTACATCTATCTATATCCATTTTTCATCAAAATAAAATCCATACATCAATCACATCTATCTATTTATCCATCAAAATATTTAAAAACTTGCACATCCAAGTTACATTACATCTATCTATCTCTATTTTTCATCAAAATTATATCCACATATCAATCACATCAAATCAAATCACATCTATTTCTATCCTCTATCAGTCTATATTTATCCAATCACATCTATTCATCATCTATCAGTCTATATCTATATCCATCACAATTACGCTACATTTATCCATGTATATCAAAATCAAAAGCATGAGAACAATTATATGACAAATGAAATGATGAATCTATATATACATGTGTATCTGTACAACAAAAATGGGAGGCTTTCAATCAAGCCATCTATACAATGCCTTCCAATCGAGGCTACATCACTACATGGATACAAAATCTATCAATCCCTATATAGTAAAATCCGATGCATGGAGGACACTATCTCCTCCACCCTCCTCTGGACCAGGCTGTCTCTCCTGGCCGCCGCCTATCGAGCTAGACGCACCTGCTGCTGGAGGTCTCTGCACACCTCGGTCTCTCCCGGTGCTCCCTCCACCTGAGGCCCCGCTCGCTGTGGCCGTCGCTGATCTCCTCCTCGCCCCGTACCGAGGCACATCTGGGGCATGCTGCGCTAAGGCATCCTCATAGTATCTCACCTCAGCGAGGAGAGACTGATATGTGCTCAAGCTCACGGTACCCGGTGCTCGTAATGGTGCTGCTGGTGCTGCTGGGGCTGCTGGCGCTGCTGGTGGTGCTCCTCCTAGGGTCGTACCCTGCGTACCAGACTCCGACGTGGTACCTGTCTCCCCATATTTGGCCCTGAGGGCCTCCCTATGTCGATAATAGCGATCCCTCTGCTGGATCGCTGTATCTCGCTCCTGGCGAGTGGTGTCTCTCTCCAAAATTAGGGCATCCCTCTCCTCTGTCAGAGCCCTGATCTCCTCAAGAGCTACCTGATGTGTCTGTGTCAGGGTGGCATGCTCTCCCTCCAGTCTATCCAGCATCGTAGCTATGTCCTCCTCGTCGGCATCTATAGATGCCGGGAGATGTCGTGGTAACTCTGTATCATACCATGCTGCGTAACCCTCATCCACCCCTGCGTCATCATCGCTGTCTGTGGAGGGTGGGGCCTCTCTCAATGGATCTGCCGGGATCAAAATCGGCAGATCAGTCTCCCTGCTATCTCACCTATAAGGCGTGTACGTGGTCGGCACTGTCTGCACTAGGCCGAACTGTCTCAATACTCTCACAAACGGGACTCGCTCCCACATATCCGGCCTGCGGCCCCTAACCACCCTGCTCCGTCTCAGTGCCACCAAGTGAGCATCCTGACCCGCCCATGTCGGAAATACCCGATATGGCCTCCAGATGACCTGATCCGGTGTCAGCGTCCTGAAACGCTCGGTGTACCAATCGGCCGATCTCCCTGTATCCCCAGCGGCCATGTCAGCCCGCCATCGCCTGAATCCATAATCGATACCTCCCACTGCTGCTGGCATCCAAGGAAGCCCGGATGGCCTGATCACCGCTATATGCTCATATGCCCAGCAATGGAGCACAAAACTGACATCGATACCTGTCCTCCGGCCTGTGGTGTACATCCATAGCTCATGATATATCTGAGCTATCAAGGCATCAGCGAAGGCAAACACCTGTCTGAACTGCAGAATGTCGCAAACGCAGTCTAATAATAATAGTGGGAATCTCCCACCTCCTGAATCTGGCAGAGCAAAATAGGATATCGCCATCTGAATCAGAACTATCCGTCTACTCCGGGGGCTATCCTGTCTATACTGTGAGGCTATCCGCACTGCCCCAGACACTATCTCTGAATCATCTGCCCTATCTCTGTATAATCGAACTAGGGCCCTCTGCTGCTGCTCTCGCGGTGTAATCTCGATCGGGTCCCCAGTGATCGGCAGTCTCAAAATCCTATATATGTCCTCATGGGTGATGGTCATCTCACCCGTCCTGAACCAAAAAGTGCACGTATGGCTGTCCCACCGTCGCACTAGTGCCCGCATCAGCTCTACATCTCGCGGCACTCGTCTGTAGTATCTAAAGCCCCCGAGCCCGGCTAACTCTAAATGCCGCCAATCTGCATCAGTCACATCAGGGAGAATAGTCTCCAGTAACTCGGGAATAGCATCCCTCATGTGTAGAGCCTCTCGTGCCTGCACCCACGACATCAAGAGCAATATTAGTCTCGTATTTACCCAAATCACAACATCCAAAACAACAACAAAAATCTCATCTCTTCCAATCGGCGTCGATTGGTAAAATCGGCGTCGTTTATTTCTAGTCGACGCCGATTAATACCAATCGACGCCGCTCAAACAACAATCGACGCCGATTATACCAATCGACGCCGATTGACTGTCCGGACATAAATCGGACCCTGGCCTCCTACAAACAAAAAAATCAAACAAAAAAAAAAATGAAATACAACGGGTTCAAGAAGAACCACTTACCCCAGGTCGTGTCCTCCTGCGCTTCTGACCGCTCCCAGAGGCTTCCATGGTGCTCAAATCCAAATTCTGACTCTCTCTGAATCAATCGTCACGATGAAAATAAATCGTTTACGTTTTCCGTTCGCATATTTATATGCGCTACGTTTGGTCGGCGCCGATTTTTTTGATCGACGCCGTTTATCTTGGTCATCGCCGATTACTGTGATCACCGTCGATTTTCCATATCTGTTTGCCATAGTGTTGATGCTTGGCTTATTTATCCATCTGATCATTATTGTGCACTGAATATTGCCTTTCGGCGCATCTTTTCGATATCACCGTCTATTTCGGGTTTTGTTCCCTTTGCGTGGGACACTCGTACTTTTTGGCAACTTAGAGTTAAGCGGGTCTGTAGGCACTAACGTCGTCTCATGAGGAGACCGTCTAGTTTGCCCTACCAATGTGAGTTCCTTAGGTTGCTGCCTTTTTATTTATTTTTGTACATCGTTAATGATCAGATCTACTCCAGACATCCGACTGGGGCATCCTGCGTTTTCATCTACCTCTTTCAAACTTGGGATCATCTGTTCTATCATCCATCCCATCCCTAGTTTGAGGGGGATCACATCATCACTTTTTCTTCCCTTCTTCCATCTCCTTGTTTTTGTCTCATAACCTTGCTCATCGCAAGTTACTTGACAAAAAGGGGCAAAATGTAGACACTTAAAATTGGTTACTCAATTTAGTGTCCCTCACATTCGTTTCCCTGCTCAGGTAGCCTGGGGCACGTTTACGTCACCACTATCCCCTTGGGATATTATCCGATTTGTGATTTAAACACCTATCCTAAGTTTAATTCACCCCATTGTATCTTACCCGTGAGTAATTAAGTATTAAATATTTAATTACACCTCTTCCCATGTATCCTAATCACTTATCTACCCCAAATTTATTCTATCTATGTATCACCCCTATTTTTCCTCTTCCCCAAGCGGGATATTTCCCGTATTTGGGGTAACTCTTACCTTTCTAGAAATCGTTCATTTTGGCCATCTCGGGAGTCTGTCCCGCGATCGGCGCCGACCTATACGGTCGGCGCCGATTTTTAGGAGCGGCGCCGATTATAAATACAAACCCAGAACTCAGTTCTAGGGACGAAAAAAAAAAAAGACGAAAAAAGGAGGAAGAACACGCGCACGAACAGAGAGAGAGAAAGAGACAGATCGCGAAAGAGACACAGGTTGTAAGAAAGAGAGATCTTTTAGCATCAAGTGTATCAAATGAGATCGGATCCTGTCCGAATCAATCCCTGAGAGGAGCACCGTTACTCTGCTCCTATCACATCAACATCGCACGTATCCATCGATCTTCTGGTGACTCTGTTCCAGTATCTCACCAACTTCGGCACATCCAGCAGACGTTGACGATCCGTCCTTCACTTTCCAATTTCCGAATCTTCTCGCACTGTCCCCGATTGACCGATCTGCTTTCAGTCGACGCCGATCTGTTTCAGTCGACGCCGATCACATCAGTCGACGCCGATCACATAAATCGACGCCGATTCTACATAATCGACGCCGATCATCCTGCAGATAGGTAAAAGGACACAAGTAACACAAATCCAACTTTATTTCATAGTTTCTGTTTTTACGTAGCTTTACATGTACTGCTGTTTAAATTCGGTTTCATTACTGTAATCAGAAAATCTAGTCTTATATGTACATCTTTTATCATGTATGCTTCTTTACTTAATTGAAAACGTGGACTGACATCCGCCGAGGAAGCTTATCGCTTCCCGGACCCGCTTCTCGGGCAGTCCACCTAAATACCTTTTAACGTGGTCTTTTTCTGTCAAGCATCGGTGTCTTGCAGGTTACTCGGATCTATTGTGTGAATTACTCGTGTGCGCCCGTCTTATCTACATCGACCTCCTTATCCGTCTACATCTTCGGATCTTGTCCATCAGGTATCAATTTTATTGGAGTTTTATTAGGTTTTTCCTCATCATGTTGAGAGGTCTTTGCATTGATTTGTGTCCAAGATTCGGTGTAAAGTGAAGGTTTTATAGTCAATCAAAGTATATCAATGTTCTAAATTATTTCAATACAAAAGATGTGTCTTGAAGTCTATGATAGGTCCGTGATGGGTAAAGTGAAGATACTTTTTAATTCAATAGGTTATGAATATTGCATCAAGACAAACGATCATTTGTTTGTCAAAATTCTACTATGCCCCATCTTGTGTAATGTTCAAAGTGTGTAATTGTTGTGAAGTGTTTTTTCTATGTATTAATCTGAGCTAAGGATTTGTGTTGAGAAGGAGAATCAAGTTTTGAAAAATTCTATGAATAATTTGAAGTTTTGTGTGTGTGTGTATGGGGTTTCCATGAGTTTTAGAATGACATGTCCATGGAAAGTTAGAAGGTTCTATGTCATAGTTTGAGTTCATTATCCATTTAAAGTACCTCTAATTGGTATTTTCTTTTGGTTTTAAGGGTCCGACACTCCTAGTTGAAGAGTCCTAAATATTGTGTGAATTCTCAAATTTGAGTCCTTGTTTCATTAGTGTAGGTTACTATTTATCCTTTTATTTATTTATTAGGATAATTATTACACTGCTGTTAGCCCTACACTTGTTGGGTTAGCTTGCTTAGGTGTACTAGTTGTGTGGAGTTAACTTAACTATCGGTATCGCTTAGTGGGAGTTCTTCACCACTAATTTAGGTAGTAGTTGCACCTCCCTCCTCCTATATGTACATTTTTCTTATTGAGTAATTTAAGTCATTGTATTGTAATGTATTGAGCATTATGAGTTATGATGGGTTTCCGTATATGGTGTTTTAGCTCTTCTATTTTGTAAATCAAATGTGATGTGCTATTATCATCGAGATCATGGCTTGGAACAATCTTCTTATAATTCCTTTCATGTTATCAAAACTATAGATGATGTAGACATCCATTTGTAAGTTTTTCTTTAAAGCACGGGTTTATTATTTTCATGTATTCATAATTTATCAGCACTTTTACTCTGTAGCATTCATTTTTATGCAAAATGGAGTGTGCCATTGGATTTTGAAGGTGCAAAAACCCTAGAATCGACTGTAAATTCGACCATGTTTTGACACAGTCAAATCAAGACATTTTAAAGGGTTTTTTTGGCACATTTCTCAAAAATCCATACAATTATGTACAGACATTTTTTTGACTCAAAAATTATATCAGCTTTATGGGTTTTTCAAGAAAATTTCTGGTTTCTCTCTATTTTTTGATATAGGTACCAGAAAAAGAGATATTTGTAGTCAAAGTTTGTATTAACAATTGTACTTTTTAGGTGCATTCTTTTATCCATTGGATATAAGTGTGTACCTTCGGATGCATTCTTTTACCCTCTGGATATTTCTATTTTGGATGTAGTATTTTATCCACTAGACACAAGATATATACCCTTTGGGTGCATTCTTTTATCCATTGGATATAAGCATGTACCTTCCAGATGCATTCTTTTACCTTATGGATATTTTTGTTTTGGATGCAATCTTTTATCCACTGGACGTAGATCTGTACCCTATGGGTGCATTATTTTATCCATTGGATATAAACATGTACCTTCTAGATGCATTCTTTTACCCTATGGATATTTCTATTTTGGATGTAGTATTTTATCCACTGGACGTAAATTTGTACCCTCTGGGTGCATTCTTTTATCTATTAGATATAAGTGTGTACCTTCCGAGATGCATTCTTTTACCCTCTAGATATTTTTGTTTTGGATGCAGTCTTTTATCCACTGGACATAGATTTGTACCCTTTGGGTGCATTCTTTTATCCATTGGATATAAGCATGTACCTTCCGGATGCATTCTTTTACCCTCTAGATATTTATGTTTTAGATGCAGTCTTTTATCTACTAGACACAAATTTGTACCCTATGGGTACATTCTTTTATCCATTGGATATTGACGTGTACCCTTTAAATGCAATGATTTACCCTTTGGAAATTTAGGTTTTGGGTGTAGGCTTTTATCCTTTGGTCGCTATTGCTTTGTATCATGCGGATACACTCTTTTACCCTTTGGACATTTGGGTGTCACGTGTACCTTTAAAAAAACATCAACATTAAAATATTATTTTAATAGCAAAACCTTCTAGAGCTCATAACTTTTGATCCGTAGCTCGGATTAAGGTGATTTTTTTTTTGAAATTGTGTATTTTTTTGAGATCTATGCATTGGTGAAATTTTAATACACATATTTCAAATATAAAGGTATTTTTACTCATTATAATATTTACATGCACTCAATTATAAAGTGTCAAATTTGGGAGGGTGTTGTAATCACTTATGGACGTAATTTTGGTTGAGCCCGATGTCCTAAAATTTTGGGTGTTGCATTCTTGTATCTATGGGTGTATACATTTATATATCTTTTGTTTGTTGAGATATTTTAGATATGCATTTTTGACACTCTTTTTGGTATGTTGATAGTCTCTCTTGTGGGGGAAGATATTACGGTGAAACCCGGTGTTAGCTTGTCGGTGTTCGAGTAGTTGATTTTGGAAACTCATACAACAATATGGGAGGGTGTGGTGTTGATACCACTTCTTTGGGTTTCATGTCCTTTCCTTGTTACCTTGGATTTTCTTGGATCATGACACTCATATTTATTTGGATCTCGTGTCCTTACCTTGTTTCCTTTGTTATTGTTCTTGGATCGTGACACACCTATTTATAGCAGTTAGTCTTCTTTCTTCGGTTTTTGTGTCCTTGCCTTATTACCTTGGCTTTTCTTGGATCATGGAACTCCTCTTGATTTGGATCTTGTGTCCTTTCCTTATTTCCTTGGTTGTTCTTGGATCGTGACATACATGTTTGTAGCAGTTGATCTTGCTTCTTCATATTTTGTGTCATTGCCTTGTTACATTGGATTTTATTGGATCGTGGCACTCTTATTTATTTGGATCTTGTGTCCTTGCCTTGTTGCCTTGGTTATTCTTGGATCATGGCACACCTATTTGTAGCAGTTGATCAATTTATGTTTGGTGTTTTTTTACATTTTTGACATCACTCCATTGATAGTCTCCTTGCATGGAGGTATTCTGGTGAAGCCCAGTGTCAGTTGTTTTTTATTTCTATGATCGAGCAATGGATTCATACTATAGTGCACACCACACTTTTTTAGCATTGTATGATTTTTTGGAGCTGAGATTCTAAGAGGATATCTTGCAAGGGGATTTTGCACTCTCTACTTTGTTATTACTGGTTTTGGGTACCTTATGGTGTCCAATTTTCCTAGTTATTGTACATGGGTACCTCATCGGCCTTGTTTCTAGGACTCACCTTCTTTTTTCCAACCTAAGTTATGCTTACGAGAGGGTGTTAGTGTAGGTTATGATTTATCCTTTTATTTATTTATTAGGATAATTCCTACACTTGTGTTAGCGCTACACTTGTTGGATTAGCTTGCTTGGGTGTACTAGTTATGTGGAGTTAGTTTACTAGTCTTTTGGAGTTAACTTAACTACCGGTATCGATTAGTGGGAGTTCTTCACCACCGATGTAGGTAGTAGTTGCACCTCCCTCCTCTTATATGTGCATATTTCTTATTGAGTAATTCAAGTAATTATATTGTAATGTATTGAGCATTATGGATTATGATGGGCTTCCATATATGGTATTTTAGCTCTTTTGTTTTGCAAATCTAATGTGGTGTGCTATTATCATCTAAGATTGTGTCTTGGAACAATCTTCTTATAGTTCGTTTCAGTTTCATCCATCAAGTAAGTGGTCTGAAATGTCAGCCAATGGTTATCAAAGTCTATCCTCATACATCATAAGTCTACTTTTAAGTTAAGTCACTGTTATAGTGCAAGGAATATTATTCAAGATGGTCTAAGGAGGAACAAACATATATTACATATCTAGATACGAAGAAACCTCACGAGAAGGGTATGGTTTTAAGATATTATTTCTATAGCGAGCTATCATCAAATAAATGACTTGAAGCATGTTATAGGCATGTGTTAACTCATCAAGTGTTAAATCATCAAGTCAATCTAATTCATAAGATTTGGATAATGTCTATCAAAGTACAAAGTTTTTGGGTTTGGCTATTTGGATTCTTAAAGATCCATGAATGTGCTTCGAATACTATAAGTATATACTCTAGGGGATATAGGTTCATTTTGATATTAGATTGTATGTTAAGATGATGAATCCTTGTTTTAAGGTCAATGGAAAACTTGAGCAAACATCAATGAATGCAATAAAGGGAAAAACTTTTTCATAAGTCCACATGCAGGGTTTTAAATGGCATGTTACTATTATTCAAAAGGTAAATTGTGAGTGCGTATTAGTACCCTCGGGTCCATGGGTAATCAAAAGGCAAAGGGATTGGTCTCAAAGGTATCAAAATTGTGATTTCATTATAACTCAAAATTTTATTTAAGGTATGTTGCAAATAAATAGATTTTTAAGAGGTGCATTGTTTTTGTCACATCATGAGGGTTTGGTGGTTTAAAACATGGGTGAGTAAATTTTACAATGAGTATATTGATTGACCTCTATGTTTTCTCTATCAATGTTGACAATGCATTAGATCTTATACAATGAGTTTCATACATGCATCTTGAAAAATGTATAAAGAGTATGAATATCTAAGAAGATCTCTAAACAGAAGATTGGTTTGATTGTCACTAAATTGTGTGTGTGTGTGTGTGTGTGTGTGTGTGTGTGTGTGTGTGTGTGTGTGTGTGTGTGTGTGTGTGTGTGTGTGTGTGTCTTAGAGATATAAAATGGTTTGTTACATGTTTGAGGAGTTGAAAGAGTAAAATTGGATCTTTATGAGTGTCACATAACTCATAATACTTGTGTTAAGACATTGGTTGGTTGTGAAAAAGGTGAAAATGAACCTCTACATGTTGAGAAAGTTCTATGTAAATGATGGGTTACAGGTGTTATTGTGGATTCTACATGCGGGAAGAGATGTATTCTCAAGCAACTAGTTGAAGATGAGTCTTCTTGCTAAATAATGTGGGTTTACTTCTTAGCATGGAGTTGATTATCTCTTAAAGGCCTCTAGCTCGGTTGAGAAGGTGTGATCTATACTTGTATGCATCCTAAGTTATAGATACAATCATTTGAATATTATAATATCTCTGAGGTCAGAAATCAAGTGTATTATGGACTTTAATCTTGAATAATGTTAAGGAAGTTTTTAAAGAAGTTGTAGCATTGGTGATGTTATCAAAAGACCTTTGTAAGAAGAGTGAATTCATGTTCTTCTATTGTATTAATGATTCATATGCCTTGATCCTCTTTGTGTCACGTCTTAAAGGTTTAATATGGATTGAAAAAGTTTAAAACTCATAATGATCTATGAATATGCATACACGAATATCCAAAGTAAAGTGTTGGGTGATTCATGCTAAAACTTTATGAGTTTTTCCCATGATTCTTAAAATCATATGCTCTATGTTCTATGACAGTGAAAGGTTTGACATAGAATATGAGAAATATTTTTTAAGTAGAGTATGTTAAGAAATTTTATGGTGACTAGAGGTTTGATATGAGAAGCTACTAGTATGAAGAGTGTCGAGGGTCCGATAGTTCTCTTAAAAGATGGAAATTTTCCATCTCGGTATGACATGGATCTAAGGCATCTGAAAAGGTTAGAAATATTCATATTGGTCTGAGTTAATCATCTAGATACGGGGAGAAAATTATGATCTCATCCAAGTGAGTAAGTTGAAAAAGAAATAATTATTATAGGGATTGTGATTTCTTTCACTTGGGTTGGTTTAATGCATTTACTAGTGATAAGGAAGACTGAGATAAGTGTCTACATGACTTTATGAGTGCTTTGATCCGGGGGATCATGTTTGATTGAGAAATTAGGTGTGGAATTTGTTAGACATGTTGGTAGTGTTGCCTTGCAAATTCTTGTCGAACCCTTTAAAGGTAAAGGAGTGTTATGAATAAATCCTCCCTCTTCAACTTAATTGAATAAGAAAGAAAACAAGACTTACCTAATCTTATAATGACGGGGTTTAGAGATACCCATGGATGTGGATGAATGATGTTTGAATGTTGCACTCCGTATAAAAAATGATACAAGCTTCTTTCTTGAAATAAAACCTGCAAAGCACATATAATAAACAAAATATGATTAATAAGATATGAGGTAGATTTCTTAGAAAATGCCAGGTCCCAAAGATTGAAGGAATTCCTGTCAAGGGTGTCAATCCACTTTTACAATTAAGTGGGTAGAAAAAAAAAAGTGATATATGATAAATGGTAATAATAAATGTTTTGATAAATGTTCTGTTATTACAAATATAAAGTTAATAAAAGATAAGAAATTATGGTTTGAAATCGGAATCTAAATCGGTATCCAAAATTTTAGAGGAAGGATAACTCTCTTCTCCAGTGGAATTTGGATCTTCTTCTTCAGATAAATCTAAATTCTCATCTTCAGTATACTCTTCCTTAAATAAATTTGAAATGTATTCCAGATATTCTTCTTCCATGCCATTCTGATATTCAAAATCAAAATCTAAGTGCTTAGAATCAATTTCATCTTCAGATTCACACTCAGGGATTGATTCTTCTATCTCATCTTTGTATTGATACTCAAACCAATCTAAATCAGCTCATATGCGTAAGACCTCAAAATAGGCTTCCCAAAATTCATTTGTAGCTTCGTGGATTCATTGAGTAGATTCAAATATGGTTTGTAAACGATCCAAAGGGGTGGAATGGATGGCACATAACTCGAGGTTGTGTAAAATGTCATATTGTTCCCAATGCAATGAGTGACGAATAATAGGTAGAGAGTGGATATTGGTAATTTTTTTACTTGGGCCAATTATTGTAATGTAATAGAATCAATTCTAGAAAAAATATTAGTAGCAAAAAGAGGTATAATAGAAATTATTGGACAAATTCTGATAAATCTACCGAGAAAAAAATAGGCAGGAATCACATGCGATTCTAGTAATCCCTAGCGATTACTGGTAAATGATAACAGACTGATAAAACAAAGGATTTAACTAATTAATTTGAAATTATGGTCTTTAAGGGACTTAGATAATAATGTGGGGTAAAGAAATGAATAGTTAAGAGTACCTAAATGAAGCTATAAGATAAAATATGACCTTAATTGAAGATGATGCAAGAGATTGATGAAACTTGCAGCTAGGTGATGAAAGGATGATCTACACCTACTTTGAAATGTCTCCCAATATGTTTTAACAATAACAATCTTTGGATGATAACACAATAACATTGATGCAGAATAATACTGGTAAATTCCAATAGAAAACTCAAGCTCAAAAATGTCAGTGGATGATCCCAAAAAGAGACTGCAAAATGGGCTTAAGTAATCATTGGGTATTTACCAAATTGCTGGATGATTTCAGCATGTTTGAGGTTTATTTAGTAAATTATTGGAACAATTTTATAATTTGAGATTTTTTTTTCGTATTTTCGAGGGATGGATTTGTTGGGATTGTTTAGAGATGTGTTTTTTTAATTTTGGATGGTGATAAAATGGGTTGGGTCATATTAATTTAGGTATATTTTAGGATAAATGTATAGACAATTTTGATGAGTGTGTAAAATATTTTAATGGGTATATAGGTGGTTATGATAGATGTGTTGTGTTAAGGATAGAAAAAATGGATTTTGGGTAATAAATAAATTTAGGGGTAGTTAGGCAAATGATTAGGTTAGGTATTATTTAAGAAAATAATGATTTTTCATACGTGGACATATTAGTTTGACTAAATAGTGTATATATTATGAAATATTAAAAAGTGGGGGTGTAGTATGTGGTTTGGGACATGTATTTAAATTAATTGATTAATTGAATAAAAATAAAAGGGTGTTTTCGTGAGATGCCATATGATTAATTAAGAGGAGGGTGCATTTGTATTAAATAATGGTATGTTTAATTAATGATCCGACCAAGATGATGGAGTGTAGATTTTTGGTGTCTTGAGGAGAATTTGAGTAAAAAGAATGAAATAGCATGAATCAAAGGTTAAAAATATTGAGAAATATCTTCAAGAATGTAAAAAGTGTTTGAACCATCTCCAAGGCATGTAATCAAGGTAAGAATCTCAATTTTTGTGTTTTCATTATATTTGGATACTTATGATCTCATGGGGACCTATAAGATGCTAAGTTTTGAAGTGAGTGAGCTTCTAGACCATAGAGAAAATAGTCAAATTTTCAGTGAAGATGTCGTTTAGGGACAAGTGGTCCCAAAGCTTGTCATGTTGAATTTGGAGGAAAAATGGTGATTTGAGCATGAAACAAGACCTAGTAAGAGATGTATTGCATGAATGAAGGAAAAAATGGAGAGTACGTGTTCGGGTGGAGCTATTTTGGGGCCCATATCAAGTCTAATGGATCTATTGTTTATGTTGAACAAGTTAAAGAAGAGAGATTTCGTGCCAAGGAAGCTATTTGGTCAAGTAAGTGAGTGTTCGCATTGTTTCCATTATGTTTTTGTCATGTGTTGTAATGTTACATGTTGTGCTATCATAGTATCATTTTTCATATATGTCAAAGGGGGAGAGAAGCATAAAAACATGTAAATGAGTCAAGTAGGTGTTTGGTCTTATTGGTTTCCATCAATGTTTTGAAGGTGGTTGCCATCAATGACAAAGGGGGAGATTGTTGGCCATTGTGTGTTAGTGTTGTCATTGATGTCAATTCCATTGATGGAAAAGGTTGCTATGAGGTCATGTGAGTCTCTATGATGTGTTATTCAATTTTCAAACATGAAGGTTGTTTGGTAGTGAAAGGATTTGGTGAGTTCTAGGAGGTTTTAGCATGGTTCTAGCTTGTAGAGTCATGGTTTTAGTCCTCTTAAGAAAGTTTAAGGTTTTAATAAGGTAAAACGTGGTTGGTATGATGTGGCATGGGTGTACATGGGTTTGTATGAAGTCGAAAGGTTAATTTATGGGTTGTCATGGTTGAGTCGGGTCATTCCATGTTTATTCCTAGTCTCGAGCATGCGAGAATGGTAATGAGATATGAAATTTGGAGCTGATGAGTCTTTTTGAAGCATTAGAATAGTGTTATGACATGATATAGTAGGTGTATGATGAGTTTTAGGTCTTTACTTAGAGTTACAATATATATTTGAGGTCTTTGGGAAGAAAGCAAGTGAGAACATGAAGTTTAACACAGGTAAGTCTTAATGGATGGAGAATTTCAAATTCATTTGAACTATGAGGTGAGTTTGGAAAGTTAGAGGGTGTTTTCATTATTCTTCATGAGAATTTTCAGGATAAAGTGAAGAATAATTTACAATAAAAATCAGTTTTGGCAAAATCGGTTAAGTTACAATGTGTTTTTGAAGCACAAGTGGACCTTCCAATGCTCATTGTGAATTTTATTATTTGCATGATGAAATGAGATATTTGGCATATATTATAAGGTTAGTTATTAATGTTTCACAAAAATAATTATATGGTTTGATCATCACTTTGAAACCCTAGTTAAACCCTAGCTCAATGCAACTTGGAGAAAAAGAGGTATGGTGAGTTTGTTTTGATTCCTTTCGTAAAAGTGATGATTGTTGGCCTTTGTGTGTTAGTGTTGTAATTTATTTCAATTCCATTTATGGAAAAGGTTTTAATGAGGTCATGTGAGTCTCCATGAGGTGTTAACCAATTTTCAAACATGAAGGTTGTTTGGTAGTGATAGGATTTGGTGAGTTCAAGGAGGTTTTAGCATGGTTCTAGCTTGCAGAGTCATGGTTTCAGTCCTCTTAAGTGAGTTTAAGGTTTTAATAAGGTAAAAAAATGTTGGTATGATGTTTCATGGGTGTACACGGGTTTTTATGAGGTCAGGAAGGTCATTTTATGGGTTGTCATGGTTGAGCCAAGTCATTCCATGTCTATTCCTAGTCTGGAGCATGCAAAATGGTAAGGAGATATGAAATTTGGAGCTGATGAGTCTTATTGAAGAATTGGAGCAGTGTTCGACATGATATAGTAGGTGTATGATGAGTTTTAGGTCCTTACTCATAGGTACAGTATATATTTGAGGTCTTTGGGAAGCAAGCAAGTGAGAACATGAAGTTTAACACATGTAAGTCTTAATGGATGGAGAATTTAAAATTCATTTGAGATATGAGGTGAGTTTGGAAATTTAGATGGTGTTTTCATGATTCTTCATGAAAATTTTTAGGATAAAGTGAAGAAGAATTTGCAATAAAAATTAGTTTTGGCAAAACCAGGTAAGTTACAGTGTGTTTTTGAAGAAAAAGTGGACCTTCTAATGCTTGTTGTGAATTTTATTCTTTACATGGAGACCTGATATATTTTTCATAGCTTCTAAGGTTATTTATGAAGGTTTCAAAAGAATAATGATATGGTTTGATCATCACATTTTTATGAATGATCGTTAAGAAGGTAAGTTACTTTGAAACCGTAGCTAAACCCTAACTCAAAGCAACTTGGAGAAAAAGAGGTATGATGAGTTTGTTTTGATTCCTTTTGCAAAAGTGATGATTTTATGTTTTATATGACTCTTCCATATTTTCAAAAATCTTTATTAGAGCATGTGATTATACGTGGGCCCCACCTAAAAATTCTTGTTTCTTAAAAAATTTAGTTTAAGGAGAAGTTTCCCAAGGAAAGGTAAGAAATAAATTGAAATTATTTTTATCCCTAAGTTTTTATACATGTCCATGATAGTTTCAAATCATGTTTGAAGTGAAAAATGGAAATTTTTCCCTATTTATGAAGACTGGTTTTTGTGGAAATTTGGAGCATCTTGGAGTAAAAGTGGGATTATAAGGGCTACATGGGGAGTTAGGATTTCACTAAAAAAAAATTGATTCTGGTTTAGATATATTTCCATTGGTATATCAAACTTGATATTTTTATTTGGCATGAAGAAGTTATGACATGTTCTTTGAGGGTCAAATCTGGAAGATGCTTAATCCAACAGGGTGTTGAATATCTTCATGAGGTAATGTGATGATTCTGAGTTGTTATTGATTGGTTAAGGTTTATAAGTTATTATAAAACATGTATAATTGTTTTTATGCTTTGGTTATATGTGGAAGTATGTTTTGGTGTGATGGAGCAAGTTGAGCTCAAGGTCAATTCTTGAGTTCTAGAAGGCTCAAAACCAGTTCAAAACTTGGAGTTAGAAATTTTTATAATATCATTTATGAAATAGGATTCACAAGGATTTATAGTGGTTTTTTATTTTATGTTTATTTCAGTTCAGTTTGAGAAGAAGAAGGTTGTTTAGATTTGAGGACAGGTTTGCTCATGATGAAATATTGAAGTGATTGAGGCATGAGATGGATGAATTGATGCTTGTTATCATCTGGAGAGTGAGAAACGATGAATTTTTTTCCTTTTTAATTCATTTTTAGGTCTTGTAAGTGGAATTAAGGGTGAAAACTAGTTGAGTTTTCAAAATTGGTTTCTAGGAAGTTTGATTCGGTGAAGAGGAAATTTGATGTGGTTTGAAAACATGGATGTTTCAATAGGAATAACTTGAATGGATGTGACCTAAAGGTCCTAAGGATTCCATATAGTGGTTACATTACATATTTTATTTTATCTTTGGTGGTCTTGATGCCCAAATGTGAAGACAAGGTGCTGGAAACAACTGTTTAGTGAAGGATATGAGCCTTTTGGCTTGTGTTATGAATTATTTGATTGGTCCAAGATAATTAACGAACATGGATGATGTTTTTATTATATATTAAATGTGTTTGATGAATTTTGGGGCTTTACTAATCATGTTTTTGGTGTTAGTGAATTTTACTCATCCTAGTGATGGGGTTTTGAGCTTGTTTTGTGCAAGATGAGTGGTTTTGGGCATGGCCGACCTATATGGGTCATATGTGAACATTGTAATGATTTTTGGGATGTTATTAAGTCGTTTTGGTAGAAATTGTAATTAAGTATCTACCTCTTTTTTTTTTTTTTAAGGAAGATAATCCTATAAATCAAGTGTTTTGAGTTCATTTTTGAACTAGTGCTCTTGGAGGAAAAGTGAAACCCAATTAGAGGAATATTGTAGGTATGAGGGAATTATTTGAAGTTTTATAAAAAAATTACAGGTTAATGAGTGATTGAGATCATGTTTGCAAGGGTTTAGAGTCATGACAATTCAAATAAGAATAAGATAAAGTGAGTTGAATGAATGAGGGTTTGAAGAAAGGTTTATGAGATGAATTAGAGATCTCCATCAGTTGTGGCAGATAAAAAAATTAATATATCATCATATTTCAATGTTTTATTTTGTGCATAATCATATTAGGGGTTATAGCCTCCTTGTGGAGTGGTTGCTTCACTAAATTAGGGGTTGGTGCTCCTTGTAGGGTTAGTGCTCTACTAAACTAAGGGGTGTTGCTCCTTATGAAGTTTGTGCTCCTTATGAAGTTTGTGCTTCAATAAATTTCTTTACTTTGTATAATATGATTAGATTTTTAGTGATTTTTCTTCCCCATAAGTTTTTCCCGCTTACATATATTTTTTATGTGTTGTGCATCTTTCCTTATGTTGTTGTGATTGAATGTTTTATTTCTTAATAAGAACACATGGTTATGAATGATGTGTGGAAAAATTAATTAATGAATGTATGGTTTGGTAAGTGAATTAAAAATCATTATAGGACTGAGTCACCCCTAATTTCATTGTGCTTCCAACATATCAAGCTCCCGAATAAAAATAGTTATGTTGATTCCCCCTTTTAAAAAATTATATTATTGAAGATAATTCCTTTACAACAATTATTTAGGATCTCCACAAAAGGATGGATACTAAGATGATGAAGAATGGTGAACTCTTCTATAATGTATCTTTATAATCTATTATCATAAAGGAATTAAGGATGGGGGTCACTTTAAAATTAGGACTACAAAATTCTATCATAATAGTTATACTCCTTATAATGTGGAAACAATATATTACCTTAGGTCGTGAGGGCCCTTAAATATACAAATCTAAAAAATCATTTACTCCTACTAAATTGGGAACACTACAAGTGTTTGTTTATTACATCAAGATCAAATATTTATAAGGTTATATAATTTTTTATGGTATTTTTGGAAGACTTCGAGGAGATGGAATTTATTATAATAGACTATATTAGTGGTGGTAAAATATTAGACTATAGTGACCATTTTGTCTCTTTCCTATGAGAAATATTATTTGTAGTAATGTTCACTAATACTTAGTGTAAAGGCTTAATTATTTTATAAAGAAAATGGGATATTTATAATCAAACTATTGTGCTATAACCATGGAGGTATAATTTTCGGTTATATTGGAAAAATATTATTTTAAATGGTTTGGATTATAATTTATGCCTTACCTTTTAAGTATGGGAAGCACATTTCTTCACATAAAATAGAGTTGTTTTGGGAAAATTCATCTCAATAAATCCAATAATGACGAGAATGCTCTCAAGGTATATGCATGAATAAAATTAAATTTTATCCTCTAGGAACCATTGGTAATATATATTGAATTATAATTCAGGGGTACTCTTTCATATTTCAAAATATAGAGGATCAAGATTGTACCAAAAATTGTTTCAAGTGTAAATAAATTAATCATAATATTAAATTATATCATTAAAAACTTATGAGTGATATATGACGATGATATGCATAACCATTCCACATGGGTAGGGATGGATTAGGGCTTGAGGGATATAATTTTCCTTGACATAATAAATTTATCAAGAGAAATCATGGTTCTTCTTATGATTAAAATTCCAAATGTTGGAATAATTAAGAGTTTCTTACTGTTATATCCTAGAGGAGAAAATTGACTTTGACCTCTATCCATGTCATGTCACGTCCAAGACTCTTTTTGGGTAGGAAAATTCACATAATTTATTTAAATATGCACTTTGAAACATGATATGGTTGAGATAAAATCCATGAAACATATCAGAGAAGCAAGGAAGGTATTTTCAAATGTGATCAAGGATTTATAAAGGGAAGGGGTTGAGATAAGGCTTTAGTTAGAGATGGTTTTGTGGAAGTGGGTAAATATTTCATTCTACTTCAATATCAAGGAAGATAAAAAATGTAGAGGGCGTTGTTGTCACTTTGAAATGCACCATTTGGAGAGTGGTTTAGAAACTCTCCTTTCAATAAAAAAAATTAAAACACTCATAGGTTGTGGGTGACCTATATATTGGAGTGAGTCTCCAGAGATGGTTGGTTCCCATAGTGTAACACTCATTTAATATAGATTGAAGTAACCTTTATTTCATAGTAATTATTATAATTAATGATATATATGTGATAAAAAAAAGTAAGACACAAAAAATAATCATGAAATAATATGAAACCTTAAGAAAATGAGGGGGTAAGGTGACTTAGTTTATTCTCAGTGCACCCGAGAATGATCTGGATTGAAAAATTACTATAACAGAGTAGGAAAAGTGTTGTTAAGGCTCACTTTGAGGGTTTTGGAACTTAGAAATACACATGAAAGAAGCACCCATGGGAGGATAGGAGAACACAGTGTTAGTAACTGAAATGGGTGCTAGTGTCCACTTAGATGCTCGGGTTACGGTCTTTTCTAGACTAGAGGATTTTTGTTGTTGGGATTATTTTGTCACTCTATTTTCTCTCCAATGTCATTGGTCATACTTGTAACCTAGAAAATAGATAACTAGCCACACATGCCCATTAAGCACATCAAAATTAATAAAGAAGATGAAAAATGGGGATTCGGACTAGCACGGAAGGTCACCCAAAGAGTGATATTACGACAGAGTGTTTCACTACATCTCGAGAATACATGTTGTTCTATGTACTAGTGTGTGTAATGATTCCCTAGGATGCCCTTGTGTAAGTTGCATGATGATAGTGGGATAGATATAGAATATAGCAAGTATATAGATGTGTGTGATGGAATAGAATGAACTTCCCTTCTTATCTTGTGTATGTAGATTGATGCAACCCTTTTCCCTTATATGAGTGTTTTAGATGTATACTTTATAATGATATTTTCCCTTTGAATGTAAGCTTAGGTGATGATAGGTAATGCTTATGATGTTTGGCCCCTTATTTGAGAGTAATAACTAAGTATATATATGATTCCCTTATTTGCATTTTGTAATTAACAACTAAACAGACGACCCAAAGTGTAAAAATATTCCCAAAAGGTGAAAACGACCCAAAAGAGTATGAAGAAGGAAAAGAAGGCCAGACACACTCAGGAGGGATAGGAGCACCTGGGTGCTTCTTTCCTAATTGGGAGCTAGTGTCTGAGCCATAAAATATAAATCAGTTAAATACCAACAAAACTATAAGGTGTGTAAGGGAAATAAAAGTGCAAGAGATAAAGAAAAAGGCCTAAAACAAGTTGTCGACCACTATTTTTTCTTGCTTAGGAATCATGTATACATTAGTATAATTTATCACCTAGAAATGTACCCAATTACATAGATTTTGTGTTTATATTCTCCCCCACTTTATAGTGTTGAGTGAATACTCGATAACAAAAATTAGATATAATATGAGTACCTTATAATAATGTAGAGAAGAGTGTAGCATGCTAAATGGAAAAGTGAAGTGTGAAGTGATCGTAATGCAAAACATGGAAACTACAAAGGGGAGGCAGACCCTAGGGATAAAGCATATGCATAATAGTGTGTTGTTAGAGTGTGTTCTCACTAATGTGAGTTTCTTCTTGTTACGTATAAAGACAGATCTACAAAGGAAGAGAAAATATTAGTCGAGTTACGTATTTGAAAAATTGGAGTAACATGTGTATAATTAAAAGCATGTAAAATTAAAAGGAAAGTGTGCACCTTATGTATAAAAGAGTAAAATATAGAAAGTGGTCAGGTTGTTATTTTGGAGGTGTTGATGGATTTGTTATCGAAATGTGATTTTTTTGGGTAATCTCACACCAAAAGAATTTTTTTGGGTGATCTCACGCTAAAGAGAAGAGTGTTACAAGAGAGGTATTCTTTTCTCCTTCCATGATGCTTCCCAAATAAGTACCATTGTAGATGGCACATTGTGATTTGTAACTA
Source organism: Taxus wallichiana var. yunnanensis (assembly GCA_018340775.1). Lineage (NCBI taxonomy): Eukaryota > Viridiplantae > Streptophyta > Pinopsida > Cupressales > Taxaceae > Taxus > Taxus wallichiana. The sequence continues at coordinate 616,806,073 of CM031235.1, forward strand.
ATTGTAATTGAGTGTAAGCGAATTATAGCGATTGACTAAATTACAGTAACTAGAGTGAAGTGACTAATACTTTAGAACTATACTACAAACTATTGGAAATTGTGCTAAAATAATAAAATGTCTATTTTTTCCCCTAGGACACAAGAAACCAAGTGGGACACAAGATCCCAACTTTCACGTCTAATCTGGGCACTAATTTCTACTCTATGTTACTTTTCCAAGTTAGATTCAGGACCAATCTATGACTATGTGCTCGCCAATGTTGTTATTTGTTTCTCTATTCTAGATATTTGCATTATTGGATGGGTGAATTGTTCACCCAATAGATGCCCCTTTATTTGGATGTGAATGGTAGAAACCAAGGCACATGCAAACAATATGGGCTAGAAACATGTGTTAGTATAAAATAGCTAACATGCAATAGAAGATAATTTAACAAACAACTATTAATATAAGAGGGACCATGAAAATCAGGTTTCAAACATGGTACATCACTCACAATGTCACAAGACAATCAGAGCTGAATTTTCCAAAAGAAAACAATGAGAAAGAATACGTATGGCATAGCCCACAAAGAATAGTAACCAAGAAGTGACATATAACCATGATTGTAAGAATTATTCTAGGAAAATGCTACACATGAAGTACATGTAAGCATGTTAGAAAGATAAATGGTATGTCAAAGCATGTATAAATTGTTGAAAAGTGAGTGATAGTGCCAAAAGTTGTGAAAATTGTAAAAAAAGGACATGTGATGTGTAGAGTATGAGAGTAGTAAAGGTAGATTCCCCCAGGAGCTTCGGTGAGACTGGTAAAGAGCAGTGTTGAGCATCTTGCATCATGTAAAAACAATTAAAGTTGTGTATTCACCTTAAGATACCACGTGAACACACATGTGTGTATAGAATAAGATAATGACATACTAAGTATCCAACTAGCATATGAAACAAAGTGTACATGTAAGTAGTATAAGTTAACAAGAGTGAATACAAAAAATATGTGCGCGGAGATGTGGTCTGCATGTGATGGTGTGTTGCGATATTCTAGATGTCCAGATGAGAGGAACCACATTTCCCCATCATATTTGTGTGATATATGTTTCATTTAAGAATTCTCCCTCAACAGATCTATGAACTATAGAACAAGAGTGCATCATCAAGTAATGATGGTAAATTTTGTTTACCATAGATGTGATGATTCTCAAAAATCTAGACATGAAGCATGGAGTGTTAGTAGCTAGGATGCGATAAGTGAGGTTCATGGAATAATTACACCCTCAACATTCAAGTATGAACCATAGAACAAGAGTGCATCATCGGGTAATGAGTGTATTTTATGCGTTGTGAGAGTAAATGCTAGTAAAGATTTAGCGTGAATCATGGAGTGCGTGAAGTGTACAAAGTAAACTAAGAGTAGCCAATAGAGACATCAAAGGGTGATGGAGGGGGAGAAAAGGTATGATTTCCCAAGTGTGTATATCAAGATCTCGTTGACAAATAGACGTGATCATTATGAGAAAGAATAACTTGAGTATGTATAGTATATAGTATGTAGATTATGAATAGTGGGATCCATAAGTAAGAATGAGGATAAAATCCTATATTGAGTGGGATAGGAGCATAGATAGATGTAGGTGTGTTCATAAAGGAGATAAGAGAAAGCATTGCTATATATACGGACATGAATTGCAAATAAAAAGATATATATATATATATATATATATATATATATATATATATATATATATATATATATATATATATATATATATATATATATGAGTAGTATAGATACACAACTATTGATTAGAATGTGAGACTATGGGGAGAGTTCAATGCCCCCAAGTGTGCGAGTGATAGAGATCTATGTGATAATGTGAGAGATGTCATGTCATGGTGGCAGAGGTTGAAATGTTATAAGGAAATATATGGTTGTCACAATGGTAGGTAGAAGTAAGGGTATGACCAACATTAGAATTTAGATCTAACAGAGGAAATGTAAGTAGGTGATGGATCACAACTTGTGTCGAGTGAATTGGTTGTTCTTCCTTTGATGGTTTGGCCTTAGGTGGGGCTTGTGGTGATTTTTGCATGACTAGAGAAGGAACAGGAGTGACTATTGTGTGATGCTCACTAGAGATAGAAGGATCATATTTGGGAACCCATTGGGGTGTAGTAATTGAAGATGCTTGAGTAGCAAAGTGTTTTGTAGCAAATGAAATAAATCCTTGATGATCAAGTTTCCCAATTCTTCATTCTAAATCATAGCAATCTTTGTCACGATGTCCATTAAGTCTACTATAATTACAAAACAGGTTAGCTTTTTATTTTTTAAGAGGATAAGAAGGGTAGTAATGAGTAGGTGACAAGGTAATTAACTAGTGATTAAGGATATTTGAGAAAATATTGTGTTTCCTAACTTTTTATTAAACATGAGAGATGCTTGTTGTGGTAGTACCTTGACCTCACATATATGAGCACATGTAGTAGACATGGTATCAAGATGAAGTGTAGAAGAATAACTAGCATGGGCATGAGAAGCATCCTTGAGATGTTGTATTTCAACTTTGAGGGATGTAATCGTGGTTTCCATAGCTTGAAATTTATCTTGAAAAGCATGGTGTAAATATTGAATTAACTCTAAGATAGCTTGATAGGATGTGTTATCAGGACTAATAGGTGTGTCATAGAGATAATCAAAATGTAACTTACTTATGAAGATGGTGTATCACAAGGGAGGTTAGTCATAGAGATAATCAAAATGTAACTTACTTATGAAGATGGCGTATCACAAGGGAGATACATAATGTGCATGGATTTTTGGAGAGAATCTTTGCAAGGTGGGTGCATTTGAAGTAATTGATATAAGGATACTTGAGGAACCTTAAGGGCCATTATGTAACTAGGGTTTGGGTTTGGAGAAGAACACAACTAGTAGAGCATGCAAAATAAGGATCCAAGTGTTTGATCAAGAGTGGGGTTCACTAAATGATTTAATCTAAATTGAATTAAACCTTTATTTCGAGTAAATATTATAACTAATGATATACATGTGATAAACTACAGTAAGAAACAAGTAATAAGCATGCAATAATATGAAACCCTAAGAAAATGAGAGAGGGAAGGTGACTTAGTTTATTCCGTGCAACTTGGGAATGATCTAGACTAAATAATTACTTGAAGAGACTAGGAAAATTGTTGTCAAGGCTCACCGAGGGTTTTGAAACTCAAAATTGGACAATAAAAAATTTCCCATGGGAGGAAAGGAGCAATTGGGTGCTAGTGCCCACTCAGATGCTTAGGTTTTGGTATTTTTGGTCTAGAGGAGCTTCATTGTTGGTATTTCTTTTTCACTCTAGTTTCACTCCAATGTTGTCGATCATACCTGTAACCTACAAAATAGATAACTAGTTGCACATACCCACAAACCACATCAAACCTAATAAAGAAGATGTAAAACATGGATTTAGACTGACCCAGTGGTCACCGAAGAGTGATATTATGACCAAGCGTCGCACTACATCTCAAACTCCATGTAGTTCTATGTGCTTTTGTGTGTAATGATTCCCTAGGATTCCATTGTGTAAGTTATATGATGATAGCGGGAAAGATATAGAATGTATCAAGTATATAGAATGTGTGTGATGAAATAGAATGAAATTTCCTTTCTATTTTGTGTATTTAGATTGATGCAACCCTTGTCCCTTGTATTCGTGTGCTAGATGTATGCTTTGTAATGTTCTTGTGCCTTTGAATGTAAGCTTAGGTGATTATAAGTAATGCTTATGATGTTTGGCCCCTTATTTGAGATAAATAGCTAAGTATATATATGATTCCCTTGTTTGAATTTTGTAATTGACAACTAAAAGGCTGACCCCAAGTATAAATATTCCCAAGAGGCAAAAAGGACCCAAAAGAGTAAGAAGGAAAAGAAGGTTAGAAGAACCCAAGAGGGATAGGAATGCCTACGTGCTTCTATCTAAATTTGGTGCTAGTGTCTAAGGCCATAAAAGATAAATTAGTCAAGTTCCAATAGAGTTGTAAGGTGTGTAAGGCCAATAAAAGTGCAAGAGATAAAACAAAAGGCCCAAAAGAATTTTTCAACCACTAGTTTTCTTACTTAGGAATCATGTATACATTAATAAGATTTATGACCTAGAAATATACCCAAGTGCATATATTTTATGTCTAAAAACACCAAAACTAGTTCATATTCCTAAGACTTCTTCACCTATTGAAACAATGGGAAAAGAGAGAAAGAAATAAGGGAAAAAAACAAAAAAAAATGGTGATACACCGAAAGTTTGAGAATCTCACATTGATTTGACTCACATGGATGAACCATGGGAACCAAACACACCATACACAACTCAAAATAAATATTTTAATGTAAAAAAATTTACAGAGAAGGGTTTTGATTGTGGCCGAATGAAGGAGGGGAAAAATGGCTTTTGAAGGAAATTTGATAAGCTTCATAACATGATTCTACACAAACACTTGGTTAAACACAATCTATAACCTATAAATTAACATATAACTACTGAAGGGCTTGGAGAATAAAATTTAAACCAAGGATAAACAAGTATCACGAGATAAACCTAGTTTAAAGACATGAAATTACATAAAACATGGGTTGTGAGAAGGTAAAAATGGCTCCTTTATTGATCCAAGAGGTGAAATAAGTACAAAGAATCACTCATGACCCCTATTCTTCCACTTAGAATGTTGAATAAGCTCCAAAATTGAATAGAATATGCATATATCCCTTTTACAATGAATTTCGGGCATTTTTATAGAAAATTCTGAGAGAGAGAGAGAGAGAGAAGAAGTAAAACATAGACATGCAAGTCCGAATGTTGATAATAGCTTACAAAATGTGGATGACATGTATGCAAAGTGATGATAAAACCAAAACACATGCTTAGAATACCAAAACACATCTAAAATAGCCAAAATGCATTCCCAAAAAATAAAAACATGTTTTAAAAATAGACGCTCATTTGCATGTTGTGTTTCCAAAATTATCAACTTGTGCATGCTCCAATTAAGTCCTCTTGCATGCTCGAACATATTTTAGCTTTTAGATACTCAAATTTATTATATATTTGATTGAAAACAAAGATAAAAATAAATTCGTGGTTTTCCCCATGTGTCATGAATTTTCCGTGTTTTTTCACTTTGTACAACAAATTTTTGCATGCTTTTTCACAACTTTCTTTTCCTTTGTATCGCAGCTTTGTTTGCATATTTCTTGTGAAGATTTGTTTTCCTTTTTATCATGGATTTTTCCAAAAAAAAAAATTGCATCTTTATTTTAATTTGTATAGTGTATTTTTCCGTGGCTTTCCCCATGACTTTGTTCACTTTTTTCTCTTTAGTTCCACAACCTTATGCGACTACTTTTCCATGCATGGTGGCCTCTTTTCTTTTCTCTCATACCCTTTTTTCCTAATTTTGACAACTTTGCAAAAATTCCTTCATACTTGAGTCCATAGTAAACTTAAATTTCTAGTTTTTTTGGGTTCTTGGGTCTACCATACAAATTTTTCTAAGTTTGAAACTTGAATAAGTTTGTACAAATAAGCATGAGGATTATTTTGATAACAATTTGGTGACTTTTAGGGACATCTTCCTGTTAAATGTAAAAACCAAAGATCCTTGAAGCATCCATTGGGCATGGAGTTCTGTGTTAACTACTGCAACTTCTTGGAAACAATATGAACACTTTGAAAATACCTTTCGAAACAAAAATTGTGCTAGAGCACTTATTAGGAAAAAAACACATCGAGAAAAGTGCACAAGACACATAGAAAGAAGACTAAAATAATAATGTGTATGAAGCACTTAGAGAAAAGTAAAAAAACAACCTAATATATACAAGGATGAAACATTACCTCAATAACATAGTTTAAGGTACATCTCGTTAATTGGAATGTGTGTTTCATCACCATTCACTTAGTGAACTTAAAGGCATTATATTGTTTACAACCCGTAATCGATATGGTCTAATCTAGAAGGATTCAAACTTAGTGTTTCTTTAAGGCTTGGTTATTTATTTATCCCACTTTAGCTCAATGTCTCGTTCTCTGAATGTTCTTCTCAAAGTATCTCTTTACTTAATCTTGATGAAGCTCTATAGAAGGAATTTCATTGTTTATAACTTCCTCTAATTCCATTAACTCTACAAATCTGATTGACATTAAATCTTCCTCCATCATTTCCATTTATTTTATGAGATATAGAGTTGGTAATCCATAGGAAATAGGAAACCTTGCTTCTCTACCATAAACAAGCATGAAAGGAGAGTACCATTTGATATCTTAGTAGTAATAATATTATCTCATAAGGTTGAATTCAGTTTTGTATGACATGACCTATGATTTTAGACCAAATTTCTTTTGATGATTCGAGAATATTTATGTTATTTGATTCTACCAAACCATTTCCTTGAGGATAATAATTGGAAGATGTTGAGATATGAATGCCAAGATTTACTTCCCATGTGTTGATATTTTTCCCAAGGACACTAATGCATTTTCTCGATATGATTGTTACGCAGACACCAAACCTTGTGACAATACTTTCATAAAAGTCCAAAACTAATGTCTCATTTTCTTCTTTCAAAGCTATTACTTATGTCCACCTTGTGAAATAATTTTTAGCTGTGAGAATCCATTTATGACCTACATTAGAAGGTGGGTTAATCATGTCAATAAAATCCAAACCCTAATATATAAAATGTTTATTTACCTAAATGGGTTGGAGAGGAAGAGTTGTTAACCTGCATTTCCAAAAAAAGGCACACTTTGATAACTTCCTTACCCATACATAAGCATCTCAAAATAAATTTGGCCAATAATATTCAGCTCTCATAATATTCAATGTTAAATTTCTTGGTGAAAAGTGACCACTAGATATTCCTCCATGAAATTCTTCCAAAACATGCTCAATCTGATCTGAATCAACACATCTTAAAAGAACTCCATTCATATCTTTTATAAACAAAATATTATCAATGAGGACATACGGAATAGACTGTAATATGAAATACCTTCTTTTTGTTTTATCCAAACCTTATGGGCATTATCCAAGTATGAAGAAAATGGATCATGTCTTGAGTCCAACTTTGAGGAAATGGAGAAGTTGTGTCTTGTTTATATTGTAAAACTAAATCCCGATTGTTTTCATCATCCAAATATGTAACTAGTTTCTCACACAATCCTCTTCCTCTGACTAATCTAGTACCATTGATGTCAACATCATATTCCATGACTTCTATAATCCACCTGCCCTTTTTCTCATTCATCTTTGTTAAAAGAAATTATTTAACACTTGGATAGAAACCATTAAATGAATCTTGTTATTTGAAACTAGATGTTTGAATTTTTAAGGCTTCTAATAACTGAAAGGACCTATTTTTAAAAGAATACTTAACCTCATACTCTTCCAATCCTTGACTGAAGAAAGCAATTGTTCCAATTTTTCATCATTATGTTGTACCAACATGGCTGAGATTGTATCAATTGCTCCAAAATCATACAAAATGAAATATTTTCTAAAATATGGATTGATAAGCATTAGATCTTTTGAGATAACATGTTTAATTTATTTGAAGGAAATCTTCCCTTTTTTCTTCCAACTATAAACCATGTTTTTCTTGAGCATTGAGGTTAATGGATTCACAAGATTTACAAAATCTAGGATAAATCTTCTTATAGAATTAATTTGACCCAAGAAAATTTACAACACCTTCTTGTGATTTGGAAAATAAAATGATAAAATTGCATGTATCCTTTTTGAATCAATATAAATACCCTTCTTAGACATGACTTGACCCAATAATTTACCTTTATGTACTTCAAAAACATACTTTTTGGATTGATTGAAACGTCATATTGTATGCACCTTTCAAAGATGTGTATGAGATGAATGATATGATCTCAGTAACATGTTTTGAAAAATATTTATGTCATATACAAATAAAAATAACACAAGTATTGATTAACCCTTGAAACGCCAAGTCCATAAAGCACGCTAAAATGTAGCCCCTACATTTAACAGTCCAAAAGGACTTTTCTATTAATGCATATGTTCCCATTTCATGGTAAACATTGCTTTGAATTAATATTCCTTTTATACCAATATCTGATTGTAACCGAAATATCCATCAATTTATGAAAATAATTTTGAACCACTTACCCGTTGTAATATTTGATCCATGGATGGCATCGGGTAATTATATTTTAATAATCCTTTGTTTAAATCTCTAAAATCCATGCACAAATGAATTTCTCCATTCTTTTTCCTCACGGAAACCAAATTGGCAACCCACAATGAGTGCTTCACAAGGAAAATAATGTTGGATTTTTTCAACTTATCCAATTCTTATTTCATTAGAAATTTAATTCTAGGATTGATAGAAATTTTCTTATGTCCGATCTGATTTTACATTTAAATCCAATTCTATTGTATGTTGAGCTAAATCTGGGTTAAAATTTTTTAAATCACCATAGTTCCATGCAAAAACATCATCAAATTCTTGAGAAAGTTGAACAAAATAATTATTTTCCTCTTGATTACATACCTTTCCCAACTTGAGCATTTTGTCATTATCAATGTTGATTTATTTGTAATCTTCTTGTTTGATCATCATGTTATATTTCTCACTTCTACTTGATCATCTATGTTAAAAATGGATTCAAGAGTAACTAATCCCTGAGGTATTTTGTTGGATTTCAATTGGATAATCTATCCTTCATACTGTTGTTGTAATCTATCCTAATTTTTTACTAAAAACTCAACTTCCTCTTACAAAAAAATCACTATTTGATAATCTAATTTGAATACTTTCCAATCAATGTTGTTTTCAGGATAGAAGGCCTTACAACTATCTTGACGTGTTGATGATTTGCATCCTTGTTGATCTGATCTGGAATGTCAACTTGAGCACCAATTGCAGCCAAGTTATTTGCATGTTTATTTTTTCCTCTAGGAATGGATGAAACATTGAAAGCATCAGTATTCTATTAAATCCCATACTCTATTTTTGTAAGATATCAACAATTTGTTCTTAGTTGCAGCTTTTCCTCTAATTTTATTAACAACCAACTCACTATCACCAAATACCTATAATTTCTTTACTCCTTTCTTTCTTTCCCACTAAATGCTATGAACAAGAGCTTCATACTCAGTTGTATTGTTAGTGTAAGTAAATTAAAACCTTAAAGTTGATAAATAGATTTATTTTGTTGGATAAATCAGCATGTTTCCCCCACCTACTCCATTATTTATTCTTTATCTTTCAAATTATAATTTATAAAAACCTTCATCTTGTTGGTATGATTTGACAAGATTAGGAATAATATAATTTTCTTCATGAATATAATATGTTACAATACATGCCTCTTTAATATGGCAATATGAATCAATAACATAACTATGAGTATCCCATTCATCAAGTAATAAATCTAGAATTCCCTCAAGAAGTGTGTTTGGTTCTTGGTCGACTAGATTGTCTTCTTCATCCTTAATCATACAATTGGAATTAATGACACTAAAAATATAAGGCTCTATGTTATTTTCCGAGATGGGTTCAGAACTTATGCTAAATTTGGTGCCATACCTTATTATAAGAAAAATGTGAGACCAATCTAGTGATAAGTATTCTCCAATTTTAGTTTTGAAATATCTATAAAGACACGAGGTAAAGAGAGGAGGAAGAGAAATGATAAAAACATCTCGAGGAGTGGAGAGGTTGGGGCATGTGTGCAAGGTTAAACTCAACCCTCTAATGACTCCAAAGGTCTTTATGGGTGTTCCATCTAGCTGAACTACTCCTTTGGAAAGAGGTTCATATTGTAGACCAAGTTTATCAATAATTTTCTTGGGCATAACCAAACTAGAATCTCTCGAATCAATCATGCAATTGTGAACTAGGTTTTGACCTATGATTAATGGAACATAGAAAGTATGTGGTTTAAAATTCTTGACTACTTGGGATTATTTTGGATCAGTTGTATTAGCAAGAACAACTTTATATGGATCTTTGTATGGTTGGCTATAAATTTTAAGATTAAACAAAGCTTCTTGCAAAAGATCTTTCTAGCCCATAAGAGATAAAGAATCCCACATGGTAATGTTAACCTTAGTTTACTTCATATGATCAAGAATATTGAAATATGAAGTACTAACCTTCTATTTTACTTTGTTAACAACAATACCTTCTTGCATTGATGGTATCAAAAATGGATTTTCATGCTAACCTTGAACTCTTGTAAATTGATTTATCTAAGTAATTTGTTGATTGGGAAACAACAATTTTCAATGTAGGAGAAGGCTGAGAATTAGTATTACCAATTGGTTGATCCACTTCTATTTCTCTTTTCTTTGACCTTGTGTTCAATGTTACTAAAGTAAAACCTTGATTTTTCTAATTGTCCAGTTGATTCACTCCACAAAAATCTTCCTCTTGCCAATTTAGAAGCATAGCATCATTGTGCACTGATTCTTGAGTAATTTCCTATTGATATGGAGTTTTATCTTATTTTTTTGGTCATGGAAGTAGCTTGCACCATAAGATCTTGATTTAGAGCACCATTAGAACAAGAATTATGATCATGGACCATATTGCAAGGGTAACGCCACTCATGTTCTTGTATTAAATTAAATTAAACAGGTAAATTTTATTTGGAGGTGTTATCATCATTGAGATTTAATGTTTGGATAGGCTTAACATTAGTAAACTGACATTTGATTTACAAAATTGGTTAGAAAGGAGGCCTATTTTGTTTATTGGGAGGATAGTAAGGTCTAAAACTTTGTGATTATTATCTTTTAAGGGAAACTATCTCATTCCCAAATTCTTTTAACATGCTTCTCAAATCTTGTAAGTCATTTTATTGGCTTGGGGATGCATTAATTTGACTTATAGGATGAGCAAGAGGTGTTGGAATTGGAGCTATTATAGGTATTTTAAAGGAAGTGGGAGGAGGAATTGTAGACACAAAATCACAAAATTGGGTACGCTTCTAGGTCCTAAAAGCATACTTATATTCATATGATTCCTAAGAAATAAAACTAGTAATTGATAGTTATCTTTGGCCTCTTTTCTTTGTTTATTGTCTTCTTTCTGGTCTTTTACACTGTATATCTCATTCAAAACTTTCTTGATTGATCTTTTATGGCTCCAAACACCAGCACCCATCTAGGATAGAAGTACCCAAGCACCCATGTCCCCTCTGAGACACCCGTAACCTCTTTCCACCGTACTCTCTCTTTTTGGGATTATTTTATCTTTTGGGCATCTTATTTTCTTATGGGTTGGCCTTCCAGCTATCAATTATGAAATTTAATCAATTGAATCATATAAATACAAATTTATGTGACCAAAATAAAGGACCAATCTCTAAGCATATATTATCATCACCTAAGCTTGCATCCAAAAAAATATAAGAGCATAAAAGGCATCCATCTAGCACCCATTCAAGGGAAAAGGGACTACATTTTTGCATACACTTAATAGGAAGGGGAAGTTCATTTTTCCATCCACACATCTATTTATATTGGTATGTCTAGCTATCACCCGCTACCAAGCGCACTTGCACAAGGCCATCCTGGGGCATGATTATTTCACACACGCACAACTACTACATGGATTCGAGATGTAGTGCATCTCTCAATCATATATTCACTTAGTCGGTGACCACTAAGGTCAATCTGAATCCCCATATTACATATTTAATTTTTGGGATTCGATGTAGTTTGAGGGTTTTGCAAGTGAATATATATTTACACGTTACATGTACATTCAAAAATCAAGGTGTGACATACATGTGACCAAAAGTGACTAACAATGACACTTGTGCGACACTAGAAAAATTAGGTTCTAGCTACTTTCATAGTAACATGGGTCTAGAACCAGAATCTAATTGCTAGACACCCCTAACCCGGTCTAGGAGCCCCGCTCTAGCCTTATCTCGATAGCTCCATATTTTACACTACATAATAATGACACAATTTACCTTTTTTTCATTAGTTTTTCCAATCTACACCAGTCAAGATCAAGAAAAATCAACTAAGTCCTTTACTTTCTCTCTAGCACTTAGGGTTTCATATTTTATTAGCTTATTATTTATGTCAAATTTTCACTTTATACTTTATTTATCCTACATGATTTTGCAATTAGGGTTTATCATTATTTATATTTTTGTTAAATTAGGAATTTCTAGAAATATGGGCATGGGAAGCCTTGGAGATATTTTCTCTGCTTGTATAAGATTGTTTTCAGCTCTAATTTCTATGTCATAAGAATCAGGAAGTGTCCTTCTACCCATTGATTGTATCATCACTAAAATATCAGAATTCAAATCCCTTAGATAATACAAAAATAATACTGAGGAGTAGACCTTACCAATTATTGAATAATTTCCCAAGTCTTTTGGAGTCTCTAGTTTCAATCATTCATAAACTCTTGTGGTGTTATCTTAATGGCGGTCAATTATTCTACTAATGAAATATGATCTGATTTTTCCTTAAATTTCCTACAAAAAAATTCTCCCAGTTAATCCCATGTAGTGATAGAATTTACTCTCAATCCTCTCGTACCATTGCAATGATTTTCCTTTTGAAAGAGGTTTCTAATAATCTAATTGCAACCTTTTCTTAAGTAACATGATAAATAAAGCATACATTAGCCACATCTTTAGCATATTATATGGATGTAACTTGATTGTGACCGATAAAAATGGGATGCTCTTAAGGGCAGAAACTTGGATATCATCATGTTGAGAAAGAAATAGTGGACTACCATCATTGAATGAAACAAAAACCTGATTTATTGGGATGGCCATATTTAGATTGAGACTGAGTATGGGGAAATTAAGAAGTGAGCTTTCTTTTACGGAGTGGGAGAAGATTTAGGATACGCTTTTGGCTTCAAAATTCTTCCTCTCTTAGCTAAATTCAAAGGGATCTCAATGAAATCAAATAGAATACCTTTTGTAGATATTTGGCTATAACCTTTGGCATGAAATACACACTAATATACCACCAAAGATGTAGGGTAAATTTTAGTGGCGATTATTTGCTAATTCATGAATATTTACATTTTTGAAATTTACATTTGGTGATTTTGAGGAGTCATATGAAGTATTATTTATACTAAAATTTTGGGATGCAAGTTACTTTTGTGGGTTGGCTCTCTTAGTGTTTAAAATAACTTTCATACTTATGCATGTATATCATCGCTACTTCAAAACACCAATCGGGTACATTCGCCAATATATACATATAAATATTTTAAGCATCTTTAAAATTCAAATGTCATAAGGATCTTACATTAAAGATGCATGATGGGTGATTTTGAGCCCATCTACATATATATCTAATCATTTGTACATGTATCCTCCTAGGTGTATATGCATATGCATGTCTACATACATAGACACTCGCTTTGCATACATAGATGTCCACCTACATATGCAACTAAGTGGTTGTATTTATAGACATCTAATGGGTGAGTTCAATCCCATTTGCATATGTAGTCAAACATCTATACATGTAGTAACATAGATGTATATGTAGATGCCCCTCTACATATACACTCAGTGCGGTTATATGTACAAATTCCTAACTACATAGAAAGACATGAATTTTTCGATTGTTATTCCCGACATTCCTTTTCCCAAATAAATAATTCACATGCATCATTATATCCACTTTTCTCATATGTGCCATCAACACAAAATCCATTTTTACAAATTCGCAAAAAAATTCCAAGTTGGATTTTGGTAGGGGTCTTAAAAGTTACCTTGTTAGTATGTGATTTTAAACTTACGAACTTGCAGATGTTAGATGAGTGTTCTTGCAACACTGATATTTTCCAAGTACAGCATCAAATCTTTAGCAAAAAAATTTATATATATCTCTCACCTAGTGTGCAAAAACTATTGTCACTTTGAAATGCACCATGTAGAGAGTGGTGTGGAATCTCTCCTTTCAATTGAAAAAATGGAAACACTCCTAGGTTTTGGGTGACCTGTATATTGGAGTGAGTCTCTAGAGAGGGTTATTTCCCCTAGTGTAACACCTAAACTAGTTCATATTCCTAAGAATACTCTACTTGCTGAAACCACGAGGAAAAGGGAGAAAGAAATAAGGGAAAAACTAAAAAATATGGTGATACACCAGAAAGTTTGAGGATATTAAACTGATTTGACTCACACAGATGAACCACAAGAACCACACACACCATACACAACTCACAATAAATATGTTAATGAAAAAGTGTTTCAAATAAATGTTTACAGCTATGATAGAATGAAGGAGGAAAACAAATGGATTTTGAAGGCAATTTGATAAGCTCCACAACAAGATCTTACACAAAACTTGATTAAACACAATATATGACCTGAAAATTAACATATAACTACATAAGGGCATGGAAATTAAATTGTAAACCAAGGATAAACAAGTATCACAAGATAAACTTAGTTTAAAGACATGAAATTAAACAAAACATGGGATGTGAGAAGATAAAAATTGTTCCTTTATTAATCCAAGAGGTGAAATAAGTATAAATAATCACTTGTGATCCCTGCTCTTCCACTCAAAATGCAAAACATGCTCTAGAATTGAATATAATATGCATAGATCCCTTTACAATGAATTATGGGCATTTTTATAAAAAAATATAAGAGAGAAGAAGTAAAATGTTGACATGCAAGTCAGGATGCTAATAATAGCTTACAAAATGTGGATGCCATGCTTGTAAAGTGATGATAAAACAAAAATGCTTGCTTAGAATACCAAAACGCATCCAAAAATAGCCAAAACACATTCCCAAAAAATCAAAACATGTTTTAAAAATAGACACTCATTTACATGTTGTGTTTCCAAAATTATCAACTTGTGCATGCTCCAATTAAGTCCTCTTACATGATTTGATCTTATTTTAGCTTTTAGATGCTCCAAAATTAGATTTTTGATTGAAAATAAAGCTAAAAATAAAATTTTGGTCATCCCCATGCATCAGAATTTTTATTTTTATTTTTTTAGTTTGAACTATGGATTTTTGCACGGATTTTTCTAGAACTTTGTTTTCCATTGTATCACAATTTTTTTATTTTTATTTATCCTTTATATCACATATTTTTTCTACATCTTTTTGCACAACTTTGTTTTCCTTTGTATCTTTACTTTTTCTACATCTTTCCCCATGACTTTGTTTTCCTTTATATTATGGATTTTTCCATGGCTTTGTTAAAACTTAAAAATTTCCTATCCTTTTATCCTCGTCTCCACATCCTAGCGTGGCTACGTTTCCATGTAAGGAGGCCTCTATTATTTTCTCTCATACCCTTTTTGTTGATTTTGAAAACTTAAAAAAATTCCTTCATACTCGAAGTCTACGAGACACTGAAATTTTTGGTTTTTTGGGTTATTTGGTCCACCATCCAAAATTTTCTAAATCTAAAACTTGAATAATTTATATAAAAAAACATGGGGCTTATTTAGATAGCATGTACATCACAAAATATTATAGATGAAGTTAAATTTCACACCCACCATTTTTAGGCCCGATGATACAACTAAAAACCAAAGTAATTTTTTAAAACATATTTCATTAAACCTTAACATACATAAAATGTGTTGGTTGTACTAAAATTTTTCACCAAATATAATTTTTTCATAATGATAAACCATTTATCTCTTACCACATTGTTCTCACAATTCATAGGCAATTTTGTACTCTTTATATTATGCATTTGGCTTATTTCATATTACTAACATGGTCAAGAATAGTCTAATATCTTTATGCATTTAACAAGGCTATACCACATTCGTGAGGAGAAATATGATGTCTAAAAATCACAAGGTTACTTATTTCATACAAAAGGGAAATGTTACCCAAGATCGAATGTGGCAATTCTAAGTAGATAAGAAATTTTAAAAGTTAACACAAATCTCTTCATTTCCCACCCCAATTCCACTTGGAACCCTCCATATTCTCATCGGAATTAGCTTGGTTCATACTTTAATCATTTTACTAGGTTCATAATCTCAACTAGTCCCGACACACTAGGATCCATGTTAAAATTTATTAATCATTGTAGGTCTTTTATTCATTCATAAAAAATTATACCTATAGTCTTAGAGATGATTAAAACATTCTCATTATTTTCACATAACATCTTAAATATGAAACTATGTATAAATTATACCATTCATATGTAAACTAAAAATGTTTTATTATGTGTATATAATAATATCCAATCCTTGGTAGACTAATATCATGGAGGAAGTATCATCCTCTAAATCACTTTCATTATACAATACATATTGAATTTTTATAATAGGATGATGCATTTACTAACAATTCATTTAGTGTAGCCAAAACAAGTTAAGGAGTATTCCTTATAAGGATTCAAATAATGCAAGGATGAAACCCATGTTTTTAGATTCTAAGTTCATATACCATATTCTTTTATACATATTACAATGGTTACAAGAGTGCTCCTAACAACATTTTTAGCTAAGAGGACGATGAAGGAGTTTTCCATTATAGTATTAAGAATACTTAAGGATGGGTTTTCTACAATTATCGATAACAATATATACAATAACAACATCAATATGCCCAACTAACTCCATAAACTAAAGATACTAATTCCCAACTTGTTAAAAATACAAGACATCTTACTTTACGATCTCAAAGGATGGACCCCATAATTGATAGATCAATTCTTACGTTATTATGTCCAAAATTTGGATTATTACTTTTTTTTTATTATAGGAAAAAATGGTAAAAGGGGACCTTACCCTTACATAGTGTGGCTCATGAAAGAGTAGATGGTCAAGTTCACAGCATAACAAAAATTACATACATAGTTCCAATATATAGCTAAGCTCCTAGCTGAGCACATGACTAAGTTCACAACATAACAAAAAGACATCTATAAAAGTACGGTTAACAATGTACCAAAATAACTAAGATATAAACTAACAACAAAAACCCCAAAAATAACAAATTTGAACATAACATTGGTAAACAGTGCTCGCTTATTGACTTTAACCATATTGGCTAATAGTTTATCCCACTCCTTCACCAGTGAATTAATGTTGGCTCCAAGTTAAGTAAGGTCACATTCAGTTGTATCCATTTTCCTTTTCTTTAGATTACACTGCTTTCATCGAATTGTTTGTATTCGGTGTCCAGTTGCTCGATTGTTTGGAGGTGTTGTAATGTAGACTTAACCATGATAATACTCCAATCCATTTAGCTCTAGAGAATGGCCTTGATTTGGTCGAAATCATTGTTGAGGTTCTTATAATTTTCTTTTATAATTTCTATATTACCACCGCTCGTGACTTTAGCTACATCCTCCACCTGCATTCTCATAGAATGCCAATCATTTAAAATAAACTGTACAGTATTTTTGGTGAGCCTCATATCACTCTTCAATTAATCTATGTCAAGAGTCATTTTAGAAATATTATCTACCTGATTAGTACCCGTTTGTCCCAAAACCTCAACTTGTTTCTCCATCTGGGTTTCCACAAGTAACTATCTCCCTTGAAGGCTCGACTCCCCCTTGTCCATTTTCTTGATAGATAGAGCTTGCTCCTCCTTATGTTTGATATCTTTAAGACTCTAAACCACTACAACTTCCACAACATCCTGATCATCCCCAATATCATCCCCATCGTATGATTCATATGATTTTCTAGATTCATCTTCCTCTGAGTTTGTTTCTTCTTCCTCGACGTACTCCTCCAAGGATTTGGTTAAATCACTATTCCTACCAACCTTCTTGTCTAGGTCAAGAGTTGATATTTTCACCAAGGCTAGAATGAAACCTTGATGGAGAGGGACATCGATTCTTCCTTTTTTAAACTGGGCTAAAGTGACACATAGTGAATGAAGAAGAAAATAAGGAAATCTAAAATTATTTCGTGTCTTAGAAATTTCAACATAGGTAGGTGGTAGGCATATATGCATTTATGGAGTCCCTCAAGGGTCAATAAATGAATGAGAGTGAGGGAAAATTTGTTGAAAGGGTGAGGTAAGGAGGTTCTTAAAAAAAAGTAAAGTGGGGAATTAATTTTTCATTACCTTGAAGGAAGAGATTCATCTCTTCCATTTCTTCCTTCTTCAGCTTGTAAACCTCGCGTATAGTAGTCAAAAATCCCATGACATGCACCATTGATTCAATGGATACATCAATCTTCATGCCCCTTAGAATCACTTCTCCACCTTTTTTAGCCGACTTCCACGCCTTTGCAAAATCCTTGCTAAGGTGTTCAAAATGACCCTCAAATATTTTTAAAAAGGGGGAAATCCCCATCTGTTCAAATACCTCCATCACCTCAGGCTTGATGCCCTCAAGATCCCATGGCTCTATTCTAACAAGATCACCCCCATTTTAGCATTCAATCATTTACCATTAACTATTTTTGTTTAAAATTCTTGAGGATGCATTGATCTACCCAAACAATGTCGTTATCATTATACACATTTAAAGTATGATTAACATACTGGCATGAGCATCTCAAGTTCCTTGGTCTTACGTAATTCCTACTTCTTACTACACATATCTCAAAGCTCTTTTTAATTAGAGCCTTATAATACAGATGGGTTATTCCATATCCTGTAATTATTATCATTTGATGATGTGTCCATCATGTTCCTTTTTAGGTGTGCTCTTACCTTATGGTTGAATTCCTCAAGTATATAGGGACTATTAATTTTTAAATTATATATTACTCGAGGATAATTAACACTTTGGTAACCTATAAGAACTTGTCTCCCCAAGGTTATAGGGACTACTACTCAATTAAACATGATTACATAAAGGATTAAAGAGGAAGTATTTATAGTGATATCAATCAAGACCCTTAATATCTTATAATTTCTCTTAACTCAATTAGACTAAAGACATATAGTATATAGTTATTTAATATAATGCATAACTTATTCTCTCTCTCTCTCTCTCTCTCTCTCTCTCTCTCTCTCTCTCTCTCTCTCTCTATATATATATATATATATATATATATATCTAGTCCATTGTCAAGGTCTAGGATTGTGACAAAATAGAATGTACGTGTGCTCACTAGCTTAAGGGATTAGCTTGATCATATGACCTTATGGTCAATACAACTTTACTTGTATATCTAAAATAAATCTAATAAAAATTATATGTAATCACCTTAAAACATAATACATATTTACAAAAACTGTGTTTATATATAGCCTTAAATAATGGTGGTAGATCCTACCATTTAAAATAACAATTATTTATTACCTCAACTGACATTTATAATAAACATAGACATAGTTGTGTTGCTAAATTTCTTGATATCATTTTTTTTCTTAATTAAGAATTGGCTTCATTTATACACCATAAAAAAGATGAAAGCATACTACAAAATACACCCCTTTTTATACCATGTATAAATCATACTTCTCATCATATATTAATCATGAATCCACATACTCAATGGTAACTAATGCAAAAAAAAAAAAGGTGATATAAAATGTAAATGGAAACTTTTTTCTCCATTTATATAAGGCCACAAGGTAAAATCCTCATTCTACCAATAAAAATTTTCCTTTTCCATAAGGAGGAAAGCTAGCTAAATAACGTTTTTTATTTCATTATTTGTAAAATATTCATCTATCAAACATAATAATATAATTATTATTTTCTTTAAAAATTCATAACAACAAACCAAATAGAGGAAGAAGGTTTATTGTATTAAAACAACGTTCATTTCTAGCTCACCAATTTAAAGTAGTTCTTCGTGAACATAACTTTTGTTAGACCAAGAAATGTGGCTAAGTATAAGATAAACATGAGGGTGCATGTGATAAAAAGGGGGAAATATTACAAGTACAAGGCAGTGTGTGAGGCTTCACATAGGTTTATAATAAGAGGACGCGTGATGGTTTGCGCATGGAGTGGTTAGAACAACAAATAGCTAGAAAAATAGAGAATGGATAAAAAATAGGAAAATCATGGGTTGGCATGAATACTAAGGAAAATCTATAAATGGATAAAATCATGGATAAAAGAAGTGCTAAATCACATGTAGGGTGCTGGATAAAGATAGAACACACATGGCGCAGATACAACTAAATATAGCATGGTGTGAAGGTTAAGAAATCTATTGGTAAAATGCATGTAGAAAGAATAGTCAATTCAAGACCAAAGAAAAGATCAAAGGCACATGTAATCCAAGTATAGAATAGTCTCTTTATAGGTTACAACATTGTAAAGTAGTGAAGGAAAATTTCCCACCCTAGGTTATATATAGTTGTCATATTTGTGTAGTAGGAGCACAATGATATGCAATGTAATAGTATGTGTGAGAGAGCTTGTATGGTAGTTATGCTATGTTTGCAATGTTTTTTGAGATCTTGTTATGCAATGAATAACCTCTTATGGACTTCCAAGGTTGGGATAGATGAACGAGGTGTCATTGGCATTAAGATTATGATATTAATTGTATATGTTATAGAATGAATGATCAAATTTCCTTATTAATATTATCTTTTTCATGATTTCTATTATATTGTCTTACATTTTATGTTTTGTAATGTGTTATGTTGACTACACATCTTATATGATCTAACAAAGATAGAAAAAATAGGTTTTACTCACTTCAAGTGAGCACTTAGACATCAATCTAGGTGATTTGTTAGCACACTCGACTAAGTGGTGGTAAAAAATAGGACTAAATTTTGGTTCCATTTCCAGGACCTCTTTTGATTCCATTCATTAAGATGTGGACTACGTATGGCGTTACACATCATTTGAGAAAATTTGAGCATTGGGTGCATGACGGCCGGATGAGTTTTCTTAAAGATACAACACTAGAAGCGGCTTTTATCGACACAAATGCGTAGAAGATAGTTTCTTTGATGCATTATACGATACTTTTTTCACTTTCTTTCGTGAAAATTACATAAATTGTTAGCAACATAATCTCAAGACATAGTGATCATATTAGGAAGAAGGTCCTTATAGAGTTAAGATAAGTACCAAACACTTGTTCATCTAGATGAACCTTGAACACACTCAATAGATTATTGGTGGGTAGGTTTTGTGAGGAATTACATGTTGGAGTGTGCAATATCAATGTATTTGTGTCTAGACGAGGCATAATTTTAATTACTACACAAGCCTAGAGGATCATATCTATGCACACTCCTGTTGGCTATCAAAATTTTAATTATTGAGCTTAGATTAGGAAATCTCCCTATGGCAGGATAAAACCCCACCGTGTGCAAGGGTAGGAAAGGTCTTGAGAAGGATGGCATTGGTCGAGGTGTAAGACAGAGAGAGAGAGAAGAGAATTTTTTTATATATAATGATGTGTGAGAGAGGTTAGTTGAAGAGGCACTAATATTGAGAGGAATGGGGCCAAACAGAAGTGATGAGAACCCTCTGAAG
Source organism: Taxus wallichiana var. yunnanensis (assembly GCA_018340775.1). Taxonomy (NCBI): domain Eukaryota; kingdom Viridiplantae; phylum Streptophyta; class Pinopsida; order Cupressales; family Taxaceae; genus Taxus; species Taxus wallichiana. The sequence goes on from CM031235.1 coordinate 616,827,524, forward strand.
GTGAGGGACCATAGGACCATGTCCCTCATATATTAGGAAGCACAATAGAAGGATCCCCTCGATATCTAACTCAAGTGTGTATTGTGAAGAAAGAAGGATCACTAGAATGAATCTTACCCACCTTGGACCCCTATCCCTTTTGCATGGTGTTTAGAATCAAAAATTTGTAATGGAATATCATCATAGTGATGGGGAAAAAGAAGGTAATCATGGATCACTATGTTTGGTTGGAGATATAGAAAGATACATGTTGGTATCAGCTCAGGAGGCACAACAAATTAAGGTAGAACATATGGCAAAAAAAAAAAGCTCCCGTGGATAGATAGAAAATTTTGTTTGAGAGTGGTCCGATAGGAGTAATGGTAAGGTAGAGGATTAGTTCTCTACTTAATTGGAGTAATCTTATTGGAGGAATATCAAGAAAAATAGTTAGCACACTGTTCATTTTTTACTATGGCCACACAAACCAGGTTCTTCATCGGTACAATTGTTAGTCATAGCAATAGGAGAATTGGGAGGCTTTGGTCCTCCCCGAGCGGAGGAAACCCTAGTGAGGTTCAAGGTTAGGATCTGGTCCCCAACCTAGTAGAAGCAATCCGGGACAAAGAAGTAACATACCACCATAACAACCTCATATTTTCTTCAATATGTTACTTCATTTACCATAATATCAAGGTGTGGAAGATGTAACATATTATGTACATAAGTGCAAACTCTTATGGAGGGCCAATGGGATTATAGCCTCGGATAGAAAGGTGATTCAATTTTATACTATTTAGTTTAACAAATATTAAAATATTTTCAATTCTAAAGGCACAATCGTGATAAAATGATAAAGCAATAAAGTACATATATGACCTAATCAATATGTAATTGAATTTAAAACCCTAAGTGCAAGAGAATGGATAAGATACTTAGATAATTTATTAATTAATAATGTACTATGTTTGAATCGAAAATTGACAAACAGAAGGAGGAAATTGTCGTTATTGTTCCTAAAAATTGTCCGAGCATCGGAGATTTCGGGACTAGGGTGCCTAGACTGGGTCAGGGGTGCCTAGGTGTCAAGGACCTTCTGTAGGTGCATGTGACTGTAAAAAACCTTAGAAAATGATTATTATAGGGTCGCAAGATGTTTGCAAGAGGTCGTTGTTAGTTGCTTTTGTGTCATTGTAAGATCATTGAGTTCACTCTAAACTCAGTAAAGAGAAAGAACACCAAAGCCCCAAAACACATCAAATCCTTAAAATAAAAAATATGTAAATGATGAGTTGAACTAACTCCCAACAAATCACCTAATTCGGTGAACTTATGCTTTGGACGTCGCACTACATTTCGAATCCATGTAGTTTTGTGTGTGTGTGTGTGTAAAATCGTGAGCTAGGTGGCTCTTGTGAAAAATGCATTGAATAACAAATAGTAGTTAGATGTAGCAAATGTAAGTAGATGTGTGTATGGAAAAATGAACTTCCCCTCCTATGAAGTGCATGTAGTCCCTTGTCCCTTGAATGGATGCTAGATGGATGCTTTGATGCTCTTGAAATTCCTTTGGATGTAACCTTAGTTGATTATAGAAGATGCTTAAATTTTGCTCCTTTATTATGGTCACTTATCTTTGTATTTATATGATTCCCTTGTTTAAATTTCATAATTAACCACTAAAAGTTTGATCACCAAGAAAAATAGATGACTAACCCCAAAAGTCACCTAATTTGGTGAACTTATGATTCAGACGTTGCACTACATTTCGAATCCATGTAGTTTTGTGTGTGTGTGTGTGTGTAAAATCATGACCTAGGTGGCTCTTGTGGAAGATGTAATGAATAACAAATAGTAGTTAGATGTAGCAAATGTATGTAGATGTGTGTATAAAAATGAAGTTCCCCTCCCGTGAAGTGCATGTATTCCCTTTTCCCTTGAATGGATGTTAGATGGATGCTTTGATGCTCTTGAAATTCCAATGGATGCAACCTTAGTTGATTGTAGTAGATGCTTAAATCTTGGTCCTTTATTATGGTCACTTATATTTGTATTTATATGATTCCCTTGTTTAAATTTCATAATTAACCACTAAAAGTTTGATCACCAAGAAAAAAATATGACTAACCCCGACAATCACCTGATTTGGTGAACTTATGATTCATACGTTGCACTACATTTATGAATCCATGTAGTTTTTGTGTGTGTGTAAAATCGTGACCTAGGTAGCTCTTGTGGAAAATGCATTGAATAAAAATATTAGTTAGATGTACCAAATGTAAGTAGATGTGTGTATGGAAAAATGAACTTCCCCTCCTATGAAGTGCATGTAGTCCCTTGTCCCTCGAGTGGATGCTAGATGGATGCTTTGATGCTCTTGAAATTCCTTTGGATGCAACCTTAGTTGATTGTAGTAGATGCTTAAATCTTGGTCCTTTATTATGGTCACTTATCTTTGTTTTTATATGATTTCCTTATTTAAATTTCATAATTAACCACTAAAAGTTTGATCACCAAGAAAAAAAGATGACTAACCCCGATGCGAGTCATCGATTCGGTGAACTTATGATTTCGACATTGCATACATTTCGAATCCATGTAGTTTTGTGTGTGTGTGTGTTTGTGTGTGTGTGTGTGTGTGTGTGTGTGTGTGTGTGTGTGTGTGTGTGTGTGTGTGTGTGTGTGTGTGTGTAAAATCATGACCTAGGTGGCTCTTGTGGAAGATGCATTGAATAATAAATAGTAGTTAGATGTAGCAAATGTAAGTAGACGTGTGTATACAAAAATGAATTTCCCCTCTATGAAGTGCAAGTAGTCCTTTGTCCCTTGAATGGATGCTTTGATGCTCTTGAAATTCCTTTGGATGCAACCTTAGTTGATTGTAGTAGATGCTTAAATATTGGTCCTTTATTATTATCACTTAGCTTTGTATTTATATGATTCCCTTGTTTAAATTTCATAATTAACCACTAAAAGTTTGATCACTAAGAAAAAAAGATGGCCAACAGCTAGAAAATACCCATAAGATGTGAGAAATACACAAAGAGTTTAGTGGCACCCGAGGGGATGAGGGCACCTAAGATTCTCGCATTTTGGTGGGCACCGGTGTCTAGACTCAAAAAAATCTAAAGTATCTAAAGTCAGACTGGGAAATAGGGTGTGTAAGACCAAGAAGGAAACTAGAAAGAAACTAAAGAGGCCAAAGACAGTGGTCAATTAGTACTTTTCTCGCTTAAGAATAATATGAATAGTGGTATGTGATCAAGACCTAGAAATATACCCAAAGTGCGTGATTTAGTGTCTACATTTTCCCCCACTTTATGTTGTTGAGATAATTCTTGATGCCATAATGTAGATAAGAGATAGATACCTGATAACCATGTAGATTGATGGAGAAACCATGCCGAGGAGACAAGAAAAAACATAGAGTGATAAAAATGAAGCGTGGAATCTAGAGAAGAGGAAGTGACCCTAGGGGTGAAAGCGTATGTGTGTATGTCATGTTGTACCTATTGTTAATTTTATTTGACACTTGATGATGTGACTACTTCTTTTCATAAGGGCAGACACTGTAAAAGAGAAAGAGAAAAATAGTATTAAAAGTTGTGTATATGTGAAAAAATTGATCCAAGTATGTAAAAAGTATGTAAAAATGTGAAAAGTAACATGTGGACTTGATCCATAATGAGTGAAACGATAGAAAGAATCCTAAAAAATTGTAGAAGAATGATTTTTTTGGTCATCTCATGCCAAGAATGATTTTTTTGGGCGATCTCATGCCAAGTGTGATTTTTTTAGGTGATATCACGCCACAACAAAAGAGTGTAGAGAGAAAGTTCTAGTGTTATTCTCCATCCTTTGGCTACTTCCCGACACTTTATACACCACTACAAATTTTTGATCCTAATTTTTCAAATCCAAACCATTTCAATCTAGCTCTATCCAATGCAAATAGAAAAAGGAGAAATCATGCATGTTGATTGTTGGAGGATTGTGCTTGTACTGAGAAAATTGTTGTGTAGATTGCTGAAAACTGTGTGATTTGAGAAAAATGTTGTAGCTTCCCCACAGGTCATAGGCACCTAGAAAGGGTCAGGGGTTCCCAAGCACTCATGTCTATGTCTAGGCATTGGCTTCATGTTGTGTTGAAGACCCAAGTTAGATTTTGGGTCATGTCTGAGACTATATATTGTGTTGATTCTATATTGAACTATATTGTGTTGTGATTGTGAATTGTTGTATGGGTGAATGATTCACCAAATGATGTCCCCTTCTTTGGGGTGCATGCAACATCATGAGTAGCATACAGCCCAAAGGAGAGGATTGTGCATTGATCTAAAACTGATTCCTTGCATGGGGAGGAGTGTGCTTGGTAAAAACCAAGGCACATGAAAACAAAGTGGCTGAAAATAAGTGTTATTGCAAACAAGATAAATATGCATATAGAAGAAAATATGTAAGCTAGCAAGCAAGAAGACAATGTAGACCACAAAAATTGGGTTTCAAACATGGGACATTGCTCATAATGTCACAAGACAATCAGGGCCAAAGAAGCCAAAATCATACAATGTGCACACAAGATAAAGGGAAAATCCCACAAACAATGGAAAACAATGACAAACAATAGCAAGCAAAGTAACAGATACAACCATGGTGGCAAATAGTTCTTGCAATACAAATGTTACACATGAAGCACATGTTAGCATATTAGAAAGATAAAAATTTTGTCAAATAGGAGATGATCCGATATAGTAGTGTGTTAATATGAAAAAGAAATAGTATAAAACAAAACAATAGAACATGTAATGTGTACAAAAGTATATGCCCTAGGATCAGCAAAGTGGGACTGGTAAAAGGTACAATGCCAAGAATTTTTGTTGTGTAATGATCTGTGTAAAGTATGCATTAACAACTAGAAGGAAAGTGAACATGCATGTGTATATGATAAAGATAATGACATACAAAGTATCCATCTAACATAGTAAACAAAGTGTACATGCAAGTATATGTAAGCAAGAGTAAGTGCAACCAAGATATGCGGTATGTTGTGAGTGTGAAATGGAATATAATATAGTGTGAGTTTGATAGAGCAACATGCCCACCGAGTGAATGTGAATAAGTATGCATGATATGAGGTTCATTTATAAATGACCCATCGACAGTCAAGAATGACCAATAGAACAAGATTGCATCATTGGGAAATGGTTTGTATTATGTGCTAGAAAGATATGATTGATACCATGGAACTAGAGTGCATCATCAAGAAGTGTGTCATGTGACCATGTGATGTTATAAAGATGTGTCGTGAATGTGTCGAATGTGAAATGTGTAGTGTGTATGATGTGAGATTCATGAATGTACTAAGCCATCAACAATCAAGTGTGAACCATAGCACAAGAGTGTGTCATAGGGTACTGATGAAAAAATTATATCAAGATGTGTAAGATGCATGGGAAATACTAGATATGAAGTGTAAGTAGAAATGTAAGACATTGGATAATGCTATAAGAGGTGATAAGATTAAGTATGATGCCCCCAAGTGTATGATGACGTAGAAGAATCAAGAAATGTCGTCTAAAAGATCATCATAATTTTCATGGTCTAAGTCAAATGGAGATGCATTAGAGACCTGGTAAGTAATAGTATTTGGTTGATCAAGTAAGGATCCATTACGGTGCAGATTATACATGCCCATTGCAAATTCTTTGTCAGTGAAAGGTGGTAATGGATATCCATATGCATACCAATGAGTAAGATTTTGTGAATAGACGATAAATGAATCATTGTAAATAAAAATGAAGCCAAAGGGCATGGGGAATGAAATTTCAATATGATAAGGATCTAAAGTGACACCAATGTATTCAATCCATGATTGTCCAAGAGTAAAGGTGAAAGGAACAGTGTGTACAACAAAGACTATTAAATGAAATACTTATAAGCTATAAGCAATAGTAATGTAAACATATCCATGATATAAATAAGGAGCATGCAATGCATGGATGATATCATCCAACATGAATCCTAGCCGATCCAAACCATCATGTGTGTAAATAGTTTTAGAGAAAGTGGGATCAAATGGAATGTGTGGAAAGTAGGCATTGTTCATGAAGAGAGTGCATGTGAATGGAGGAATTATAGATGCATATTGCTCATGAGAATACAATGAAGGTGGTATGACATCTGATGTATGGATAGACCCTTGATAAAGCACCATAGCATTAGTATAAGGGGGTAATCTGGGAGTGAATGTAACAACGTATAATACACAAACGGTTCCTTAGAGCAGAGGAAAGTTGTCTTGATAATCTGTGGGTTGTGGATCGGAAGCATGATGTATAATAGTAGAGTTTGGAATAGGTAATGTTTTAGTTTGGTTTAGGTTGCAATATTGGAATGGGGTCTTATCAGTGGGAACTAAATATTCAAAGCCCTCATGTAAGAATTTTATGCACCGTGAACCGAAGGTATCACTTGCATTTTATGAAGCCATGGCTTTCCAAGTAAGGAATTATATGGAATGTTGCAAAAACAACATTGCTAAGACATGTACGTGGAGTAATCCTAATCATATTCACAGAGAGAAATAAATGTTTTGTTAAGATTAGCTATGGAAAGGCCTATGTTGTGAATGAATGATAAAGGATAAAGATTAAGGTCAGATCCATTGTTGAATAAAGTTTATTTAACACCAAATTTTTGAATGCATATTCATATATATAGAGGAGGAGGATTGTCATAAATAGAAATATTATAAACTAAAATAGATGGAAAAGTAAGTTGCTAATAAAATTCATCTACAAATGTCTAATAGACTATGTTCGGATCAATAGTAGAAGGGATGCGAGTATTAGTGAAGAGATTACAAATTTTAGTGCAATAATCAAGTTTGGATATCAATAAATCATGAATGGAGATATCCATGATGAGAAAATTATAGGGAAATGAAATCATGAGGACCCTAAGTGTGAAAGAGTCGGGTTCACTAAATGATTTAACAAATATTAAAAATATGTTAAATTCTAATTACAGAGTCACAACAAAATGATAAAGAAATAAATTACAGATATGACCTAAGAAATAAGAAATTGAAATTAAAAACTTAAGTGCAAGAGAAGAGATAATATACTTAGTTGATTTCACAATTAATCTGGATCATGCCGAACTAGAAAATTGACAAATAGGATGAGGAAACTATTTTTACTATTTACAAAAATTTGTGTGAACATTGGACATGTCGAGACTATGGCTCTGGACAAGATGAAGGGCACCTAGGTGTCGTGGACCTTCAGCAGGCACCTATGGCTATGCGTAACCTTAGAAAATTATTTTTATAGGTGGTCACAAGATGTTCGTAAGATGTCATTGTTAGTCTCGATGTGTCGATGTAAGATCATTCAGTTCACTTCAAACCTACAAAGAGAAAGAGAACCTACAAAACCCCAAAACACATCAAATCCAAAAATATATGCAGATGGGGATTCAAACTGACCCCATTGGTCACCCAACTAAGTGAACTTATGATCTAGGCATTGTACTACATTTCATACTCTATCTAGTTTTGTGTGTGTGTGTATAAAATCATGCCCTAGGTGGCTTTTGTACAAGATGCATTGAATATTGATCATTAGCTAGATGTAGCAAATGTAAGTAGATGTGTGCATGGAAAAATGAACTTCCCCTCCTATGAAGTGTATGCAAAAGAATGCATTCCCTTTTCCCTTGAATGGATGCTAGATGGATGCTTTGATGCTCTTGAAATGCCTTTGGATGTAACCTTAGGTGATAGTAGTAGATGTTTAGAGCTTGGTCCTTTATTATGGTCACATAGCTTTGTATTTATATGATTCCCTTGTTTGAATTTTGTAATTAACCACTAAAAGGTCGACCACCAAGAAAATAAGATGCCCAATGGCTAGAAAATACCTAAAATATGCAAGCGAGATACAAAGAGTTCGGGGCGCCCAGAGGGGATGAGGGTACTTGGGTGTTGGTGTCCGGACTCAGAAATGTTTAAGTATCAAAATTCACACTGGGAAATAAGGTGTGTAAAACCAAGAAGGAAACCAAAAAGAAATAAAAGAGGCCAAAGACAGTGGTCACTTAGTACTTTCCTCACTTCGTCATCATATGAATAGTGTCATGTGATGAGGACCTAGAAATATATCCAAAGTGTGTGATTTAGTGTCTACACTATGCATCAAGGCCATGCGCGTAGCAAGTATAGGAAGTATGACCCACATCAAATTGTGGTCATCACGACACACTATAAACAAGGAAACCAAAAATAAATAAAAGAGGCCAAAGATAGTGGTCAATTAGTAATTTTCTTTCTTAGGAATCATATGAATAGTGGTATGTGATTAGGACCTAGAAATATACCCAAAGTGTGTGATTTAGTGTCTACACTATGCATTAAGGCCGTGCGTGCAGCAGTATAGGAATTATGACCCACATCGATAGTGGTGGACTATGACACACTACACACTAGTGTTTTAGTTGAGTTCCACATACCTAAGTTTGAGAATCAGAGTATCAGTGCACTCAAGGACATCAAAAAAGGATTGGCTGAAAGTGTCTAGGAATATGAGGCAATGTTCAAAAACTTGATGTAGACACCTAAAATTAGAACCGTTAATTCCCATGTCTATGTCCACTAGACCCCCTTCATTATTACATATAATCCATATACTAAGTCATATAGAATCTACACCCCTCATCACCTTTATCCTTACTCAATTAATTAATTAAATATATCAACACCCCATATCCTAAGTCATATACTATACCCATTATCCTTATTCAATTAATTAATTAAATACATCCACACTCCTTATCACTCCTCATTTTTATTAATCAAAATTAACATCTCATGCCTACGTCCCTCATCCTCATTCATTTATATTGCTTCATATCCTAATTCAAACACTTATCCTTATCCAATCAATATCCTATCATTATCATCTCATTATTAAATCCTACAAAACCTCCTAGGAATATTCCTAAAGGCCAATTTAGGAAAAATCAAATAAAATATAACCTATTTTGAAACCTCCTCAACAATCATAAAACGTCCCCAACCACCCAAAAAAATAACACCTCAATATCCAAAACAAAAATCCTTGATTAGGAAGTTGTTTTAACCATTTTTCCTCGTAAATATCAAACAACCCAAAATTAATGACAATTCGGGTAATTTCTAGTGATTATTTAAACTAGTTTTCCATCTTCTCATAGGTATTTCCAATTTCAATTTATGAGTTTCAAGTCTCCAATCCAAGATAGCTCACATTCATCTAGACTTGTCTTGTAACATAACTCTTCTCAAGGCATATATGTGGTGATATCTCTTCATTGCAACAATATTCAATCACTATCTTGTGCAACATCAAATCTTTGAAACTTGTATTTATCTTCTTTTGTGTGTTTTTCTTCTCTTCAATATCTTAGCATATGTGAGATTTCAAGACATCAAAAACTCCCGCTTTAGTCCTTGAAGGCAATTCAAATGTCCATGAATCAATTTAGCAATCGTTTAGCACCAAATATCACTCTCCTAGCAAACTCAAATATCCAAAGAATCAAATCTGATCTACTCGACATCTACAACCTTCTTCTATCCAATAATATCAACCTCTAGGTCTTATTCATCAGCCAAAATTAGGTAAGCACCTTACTCTTACATTATTTTCTTAATCATTTATCATTTAATAACTTAAATCAATTTTATCTTGACCTTTTATCAACTTTGTAAATTTTCATAGCAATCGTTGATGATTATTAGAATCGCTAACAATTCCCTAAATCATTGGTGATTCCCCAAGGATTGTTGATGAGAACGCTGACTATTCCCCAATCGATGGTGATTCTCGGACTTGACTACGTGAATCACCGGAGATTACCCCAATCACCGACGATTCCTTTCAAAAAGGTATTTTAGCTCCTAAGCTTGTTTTTTAGACATCTAAACCACATAATCTATTGCCACAAGTCCTTCCAAGTGTCTTTTTAGTCATATCAAGTTCCTTTGAGACATCTACAACATTTTATCTTTTATCCAATCAAACGAATTATCTTGCTTTCCTTTGTGAGAACATATCCATCTACATCATTGCTCCTTTGAGCCATAATATGATTCCTCAACTCCCTTTGGATCAGGAACAACCATATGGCCAAAGCATATAGCCTCAAACTGTGTTAGTCCCTTTGCCTTAACATTATTGGTTATACCGTCTGTTATCATTATCGATTAATTTCTTGAACGCAGACTAACATCCTTGCAAGGAAGTCCATGTAGATTGAGAAACAGGATGGAAGCTCAGTATAATTTATTAATCTCAATCAACCATTACAGAGAATGGGCTGCAATATTTATAGATATTGCACAACTGAATACAAACAAAATATTAGGTTGCACAGGTGAACCAAATTCCTAAATATACAGGCTTCCAATAACATCCAGGAAGCACAAATGAATAAATACAAATATATTGTTCAAAACAATATAACAACGCATGAATAAAAGACAAATATGGTTTATGAACCATATAACAAAATAACCATTATTATTTAATTAATAAAATTAATTAAATAATTAAACTATGCATAATTAATATTAGGATAATAATATTTTATCCTAACATTCCCCCCCTTAATTGTGCATTGTCTGAAGAGATGAGGAGAGGAACTCTCTGAACAACTCGAACTTGTCACGTGCAAGTGACTTTGTGAAAATATCTGCTCGTTGTTCAGCCGTTGGACAAAATTGAAGCTGGATGTTGTGCTTCAACACATGTTTGCGTATGAAATGAACTTGAACCTCAATGTGCTTTGTTCTCTCGTGAAAAACTAGATTGCGAACAAGTTTGAGAACACCTTCATTGTCAACATACATGGTGGTCGGTTTGTCTTGTGGTATTCCAAGTCCTTCCAGTATGCGATGTAGCCAAATCACTTCATAAAAAGCTTCTCCTGCAGAACGATACTCGATTTTGTGGAAGAGCGAGAAACAAAGTGTTGTTTCTTACTTCCCCATGATATTGGTCTAGATCCCATAAAGAATACAAATCCAGAAGTGGATTTTCTATCATCAATGTTACCTGCATGATCTGAATCCGAATATCCAGTCAAGAAGAAGTTTTCGTTCTTCTTGTATTCTAGACCAAGATCCACTGATCCTTTGAGATATCTCAAAATGCACTTTGTTGCTTTCCAATGACAAATTTTGGGTTCCTGCATGAACCTGGATAGATAGCTCACTGCAAATTTGATATCTGGTCTAGTGTAAGTTAGGTAAATCAGACTCCCGATCAGCTGCCGATAGAGAGTGACACTTACCTCAGGAGATGGATCTGAACGAGATAACTGTAATCTGTTCTCCATAGGTGTAGCAATTGGTGTGCAATCCATCATCCTAAACTTCTTGAGCATAGTCTTGGTATATTTCATCTGAGAAACAAAAATATGATTCTCTTTCTACCACACTTCTAATCCAAGACAATAGTGCATCACCGAGATCGGTCATGTCGAACGATCGATTAAGATCTTTCTTCGTTGCATCGATCATCCTCACTGAACTACCAGTGATGACTAGATCGTCAACATAGACAACAACAATCACCATCTCCCCCCCTTGCTTTTTGAGGTAGAGATTGGGATCGTATGGATTTCTAACAAATCCATGTTGTACGAGATGCTCATCAATCTTGATGTACCATGCCCGGGGTGCCTGTTTGAGGCCATACAGAGATTTCCTGAGTCTGCATACCTTTGTTTCTTGACCAGGTACAACATATCCCTCAGGTTGAGTCATGTAGACTTCTTCTTGTAAATCTCCATTTAGGAAGGCACTTTTTACGTCCATTTGGTGAACTTTCCATCCAAACTGAGCAAGCTAGAGCAAAGATCATCCTGATCATTTTGATCTTAGATGTGGGAGCAAATTTCTCCTCATAGTCAATGCCTTCTTTTTGTGCGTACCCCTTTGCTACAAGTCTTGCTTTGTACTTGTCCACTGTCCCATCTGCTTTGTACTTAGTTTTGAATATCCATCTACATCCAATGGGTTTCTTCCCTAGTGGAAGATCAACAAGTTGCCAAGTGTTATTCTTCATCACTGATTGATATTCAGAATCCATGGCATCTTTCCAAGCTTTTGACTGTAGGGATTCCTGGACTGTAGAGGTCTCATCTGATTCAATAACTCTACTCATCAAAGAAAAGTTAACTTCTTCTCTTGTTTTACTCATGAGTCTCGTGGTCTAGGGGTGGATGTATCCGGTGGAGCATCCAATCTTGCATCTCGTAATGTACTTGTACACCATTTAGGCATACATTGACCTATTCCCATGGGTTGTGGTTCTATCTGATCAACACCATCATCCCCATCATCACTTTCATCTTCTGAGGGAACATTAGCTTCAATTTTTACAATAGGTGAAAAATCTACATCTTGCGAGTCCGGAGGAGGAGTCTCTGCTTCCTTCTTCTCGAAAAACTCAACATCTCTGCTTGTGTAGACTTTTCTGGTCTTAGGATCCATCAATCTATACCCAAGAGTTTCTTCACTGTATCCAATGAAGATGAGATTTTGTGACTTCATATCTAATTTCTTTCTATTCTGTTTGGGTATGTGCATGCTTGCTTTGCACCCGAATACTCTGAGGTGTGCAATGGATGGTTTCTGTTTGACCATTCTTCTTGTGGTGTAATTCCATCAAGAGCAGTTGTGGGCACTCTGTTCAACAAATACACTACTATTTTTGTTGCTTCTGCCCAAAATGTCTTTACAAGTCTGGAATCATCGATCATGCATCGCACCATTTCCATGATAGTATGATTTCTCCTCTCGACAACATCATTTTGCTACGGTGTGTGTGTGAGGAGGAGGCATTTTTCGATGAATCCCATGAGTTTGTAGGTAGTTTCGAACTCAAAACTTGTGAATTCCTCCCCGATCCGAGCGGAGAGTTCTGATGTGATGACCAATTTCTTTCTCAACTACTAATTTGAACTTTTTGAATGTTTCAAAGGCTTCACTTTTCTTGCGAAGACAAAAAATCCACATTTTTCATGAATAGTCATCAACACAAAGCATGAAGTACTGGAACCTAGAATGACTTGGCTGCATCGACCACAAAGATCGGTATGAACTAGGTCAAGTTTACCATGAGCTTGAAAAGTACTCTTTTGGAATGAAACTCTGTGTTGTTTTCCTGCTAAGTAGTGAGGACACTTGTCTGTATCCTTCTGAAGAGATGGTAGCCCATGTACCATATTACATCGGCGAAGTGTTTCGAGATATTTGAAACTTACATGACCAAATCTCTGATGCCATAACTGGGCGAGGTGGAGTTTTTAGCCACAAGTGCTTGATCATTTTTGTGAATGAAATCAAGTTGAAACATACGTCCCACATTTGAGGCTTTTGCAATTATTTTCAAGCCTCTGGATTTATCTCGAATCAAACACATTTTCTTACCGGATTGACTATCAAAGTCAATTTTCAGGTTGTGATCTAGGAGTTGACTAATCGAAAGAAGATTCTCACAACCTGGGGACATATAGAACATCTGATAGTCTACATTTGCGTGAACCAAGGGGTAGAGAAATGTTTCCAATCCCCTGAACTGTATATGAAGAATCATCTCCCAACGAAACATGATTTTTCGATGGCGTGTCCCTCATTGAAATAAACCACTTTGTGGCCGTCATGTGTCGAGTGGCTCCCAATCAACATACCGACATCACTAGATGACGTGGATGGTTCACTAGATCGAGCAAAGGAACAAGAAGTCTTCATTGTCACTGCTCTTATTGCTCAACAATATTACCTTCTTGGTGGGGTCTTATTTTCCAGCCTTCCCTTTTTCTACCCATGATATTTGTTTGAATGTCTCTTGTAAGATTGTTTTTATTGTGGTCCGAGTTGCTTGATGAACCTTTCTTATAAGTGTTATACCAACAATCTTGTAAGTCATGTCCTCTTTTGCAAATTGGACATTGCTTCTTCTGTTGATTGTCCCCATGATACTGATTCTAATGTTGGGACTTCTGATAGGATTTAGGTTTTCCTTTACCTTTTCCTTTCCATTTTTGATGTGAAGACAAAGGTGCACTCGATCCTCTTTATCATCCTTATTGTGCATTGTTTCCTCTTGTTGCAGTAGGTTTACCAGCTTGTCAAAACTAATTGTCGTATTTGAGAAGTTTAGAGTTGTGACAAAAATGTGATAAGAAGAAGGGAGAGCTTTCAGAACAATGGGAATGAGAGATTCATCTTTGACCTCTTCTCCTAAGGCTAGAAGTGAAGCCCTTAACTCTGCAACTCTTCTTAAGAAAGCCTCAATTTTCTCATTCTGCTTGAACTTCAACATATGTAACTGACTCTGCAAATTTAGTATGACATTCTTATTCTTGGCCTCATATATTGTGCTCAACTTATCCCACGCTTCTTTTGCTATTGTGGCATCTCGAATGTGGGCTTACACATCGTCGGACACTCCAAACAAGATGATGATTTTTGCTTTCTAATCTGCTCTATCAAACTGTTGTTGTTGTGTTGTATCAGTTGTTGATCTGGTTAGAGTACCAGTCACAACAGGCCAAATTTCTTCAAACTCAAGTTGTGTCTTTATTTTTGTCTTCCATGCAGCATAGTTGCTTCCTCTGAGAAATTGTGAATCCGGAAGAAAAAATTTGGGGGCATTGGCACCCATTTTACAGAGATCACTGATAGGGTTTGGCTCTTATCACTCCAAGTATTAGGTCTTTGAATCTATATACCGTCATCCGATATACTTGAACCTTTCTATATACGTTCCCTTCCGATATACCCGTCGATACGTGGAAGAAGCTCGCCTTTCTATATACCCATGATGCGAGAAAGAGGCGTTAACGTACGTGGAAGAATTCAATACGTGGTACCAAGACAAGACTCATGGGGTCTCGTGTGATTATTGACACCGCTCAAAGAAATATCCTCATACGTGCACGTAACTTTGCTATATACTTGGATAATTTCTCAGTCTGGATTTATGTCGTGCAATCGTTCACACGATGGATGGGATGGTTCATAGTGTGTGCACTTGTGACCTTATTACTCCCCACAATTTAAAGGGATGATGCCTGCAGACAACGCGTTGTTGCAGCTATATTAGGTGTTAAGTGTAGTAGTAGTCACGATGGCTTTACCCGTAAGTGCTTCCTAGAGGCACCGTATATACCAAACGCTGCGAATGAGATCTAGGATCTCGTGAGTGTTACAAAACCAATTTTTATTATTTTTATTACAATTCTCGCCACTTTTGAGCAGCATTACAAAGTTTTCGATTGACTATGACAACTCGTAAATTAGTACAATATATAGCAAGAGATACAATTTACATTAAAAACTAGACAATTTGAATGGCAGCAAAAATTTCTGTTTCGCGGGTCCTGGTGGCCTCCTGAGCCCAATACAACCCAAAATGCTAAAAATTGCAAAAAAAGCTGAAAATGCAATTTTTAGATGGGTCTCCTTTTGCAAAAAATGTCCAAAATGAAAAACCAGGCCGAATGGGAGAAAATTATTTTTTACCCTAAATTAGGGATTTCTCCGCTAAATTTAGTTAGTTATAACTAAATTCAAAAAATCTACTAAATTTAGCAGTTCCGCCAAAAATTTCACCAAATTTGGTAGTGGGTGAGGGAGGGGGATTTGACCCCTTGACCTCTCTTGATGGGAAGTGTCTTACAAAAGTTATGCTAGCCACTTGGGCGGCTAAGCTAAACAAGTATATATAAAGAGAAATTTATAATTAAACACTTCCAAACTGTAAAACCATACCTCTTCATAAAACCACGGTTTTGGAAATCCGGTTTTGAGTGAATTTTCCAGCAAAGAGAAAAGTGACCAGCAGTTTTGAAGGTGGTTTTGACTGTGTATAGCACTTCTATCAATTTTCTCCCCTCCTTTGAGCTTGCAATCTCTTCCTTGGCGGATTCTATCCTCCTTGTGCTTGAATTGCAAAGACTATACATGGTTTTGCATAGATTTAATGGCGGTTTTGAAGAATTTGATGGTGGTATTGCAAGGGATGGGGCTGGGAAGTTGCAGGAGGCAACTCTGGCTCTCCTTTGCTTGCAAAAGCTTCTCCAATGCTCCTCAACCTCTTCTACAATCCTCAAATCTCCTTCAACCTGCTCTGAAACCAAATGTAGATTGAGAAACAAGGATGGAAGCCTGTATAATTTATTAATCTCAATCAACCAAAAAATTATAGAGAATGGGCTGCAATATTTATAGATATTGCACACTGAATACAAACAAAATATTAGGTTGCACAGTGAACCAAATTCCTAAATAATCGGAGCTTCCAATAACATCCGGAAGCACAAATGAATAAATACAAATATATTGTTCAAAACAATATAACAGTATGAATAAAAGACAAATATGGTTTATGAACCATATAACAAAATAACCATTATTATTTAATTAATAAAATTAATTAAATAATTAAACTATGCATAATTAATATTAGGATAATAATATTTTATCCTAACAGTCCATTGAGTTATGAGGATTGGCCTCTACTAGGAAATCCTACATATATCTATCTAATCCCATTTGGTTTAGTGTCTTTGAGCATGGGTTTCTTTATAGGAAAGGATCTTGTACACATATTTCATGGATCGCAACATCATGCATCTCCAATCAACATCTACTAAAGGTCAAAGATATTTCTATTTTATTTCTTAGTTAATTCAAGTTAAAGAGGTAGGAATATTTCTTAGCATTTTGACATGCTTAGTGGGACCCCTAAGTCCCTTATTTCATTATTTCATTGTTTCATTCATTCAAAATATCATATTTTTCCACATCTAGTTTTTTGTTTTGTAATCAACAATGATTTGTTCAATTTCCAACTATCTAATGAATTTCCATCAATTCAAATCACGATGATTTTTCTGAGTTCTTTTGATTACTTTACAATTTTCCTTCTAATCACTATTTTCTACTGTGTTTTCTATTTTTGCTAACCTTGGTTTTGCAGGTTATTATTTCTAGAATCTCTGCTCCGCTAGATTTCTTATTACTAAAACTAAAAATATATATTGAAAAGAAGCGTTTATAACGGTGATTTCTAAAACCTTCTCTTGCTTATAGTATTGCATTATTTTCTTATTTATTCTCATCAAAAATAACATTTCTTTTTGGGTCTTAAAATGAACCATTGCATCCTTCTTGTTCACATAGTTTTAATTAGGGAAAATTAATCGGTTGCATTCACTTTATTTTCCCCACACACAACTAAATCACTTAAAACATTAAAAAAAAAAACATTTAAACAATTCCCTCTCTCGTGATAACTATTGGGATTTCATCACCCAATAGGGAAACTGACTTGGTGTTCTAGCCAAGTATAAACACCTATCTATTGGTATATTGGAAAATCACCAATCCCTTATCGTTGTGGGACCGTGGAGTGAGGATGTAAGCCCCAATACCAAGCCTCAGTATTAATAGCGAAGATAGAGTTGAGCCTCATGTACCTTTAGGTATATCAAGGATGTTGCCCATAAACATACCTAAAACCAGCCATAGCTTGCCATTTCCTAGGACCCATTAGCCATTTTACACATTTCACTTTTTCATAATTAAATCAAGAAAATATAAAAATCCATTCTTCCTTTTGTTTGTAGTCCACCCACTTAGTTGTTTTTCATTATTAGGTTATTATGTGTTTGTTTACTATTATACTTACTAGATAGAAATCTCGTAATCAAACTTTAGAAAACAAGTTTACACCATTGTATATACCATTATCAACAACATTCTTTATGCCATTATAACATTATAACCCATTTTATCAATGTATCACATCTCATTAAACCTCATTTAGCTCTAACATGTTTTCAAATCCATCTAGACCATCCTATGTCCCTTATGGAATTTTTCCTTCAGCTAATAAAACAATCTTATAACAACCCCATCCAACAAAATTATGATTATTCTTTATAACCAAGCTATTTCCAAACTATTTATTCTCAATGCATTTCCAATGTATCCCCCATCAAGCGGTATTTTCCACATCCCCTCCTTCATCACACTCCCATAAAAATCTCAATATCCCCCATCCTTCATCTAATCAATCCATCTCTACTTCAATCTCATTTTCAGTACCTCGGACATCCCAAACCCATACACATATCCCTATTCAGTGCCTAATCAAATCCTTTCATCCAACAATAACAAAGATAATCAACATTTTTCCACATATCCCCACACCCCTTTATCATTACATATTCTACAAATGATATCTTCTCAAGATACCCCTCATCAACCTCTACATCAATCCCATCCACAAAAAAATCATCCTACTTTTAATTTTCATCAGTCAAATCAATCACATCCTATTTTTAATCCCTTCACATATAATCCCACAAATGATCCTTTGCGTAGTCCCTCTCCAATATATTAGATAATTTATAAACCACTACCAAGGGTTTTAAACATGTCCTCACTTATGATCAAGTTTTAACCGCACTAATCCATTCGTCAAGATTACCATATAAATAATATCCTGTGCATTGGGAATTACCCGAGTTTACCATGTTCCATATCCTTAATAGCACATACTATCTTGCATAAATTAGTGTTATCTCATCATCCATGATCAAGATCTCATTCTTAGAACCTTTCCTATGTCACTAGTGGGACTTTCCTTGACTGGTCTAACTCCCTCCCTCGACACTCTTTGCTCTCTTTCGCCGCTTAGCCCCGTTATTCCTCAATCATTTCACTATAAATGTTACTCGTAAAATCACTATCACTAACCTTTCTACCATCAAACAATATGAAAATGAATCCCTTGTTGACTTTTTCACTAGGTGGAAAAGCATTATCAATCAATTGACCTTCCCACTGCCACAATTAGAATTGATTCAGTTGTTTACTCGATCATGTTCTCATCACATTTCATCCACTCTCCAGATCCACACATTCCATACCTTTGATGAATCCTTCACCATGGCCAAGAAATTAGAAATCCAATCCCTTGAAGATGGCCATATCGATCCTCAATCTCCACATGTCCCATCTGATTCCCCTAGGTCTTCTTATGAGTCAGATGAATATACCACGCATGATGTTATTACTTGTCTTCCTGACCCAACACCTTTGATAGATTCAGTCCATATATATTATGCATCCCTTGAGTCATATCATCAACAACAGTACATGTGATATTCCCCATGAGGGGACTTGTTCATCACCGATGCTTCCCCTTAGAAATTCATAACCCCGGTTCCTATTTTCAATTATCCTCAACTTCCATATCACCTGTGTCCCTTATACAATCATCCATTAACTCCTTGCAACCCTTAGACTATACTTTGGAGACTCACATTAAGGAGGAATTCATAATAAAATATCTCTATATCAACTAACCTTTTAAACTAGTCAAATAATTTTATAGCTCACATAAATATAACCCACCTCAATCATGTCTCAAAAAAATATATGCCTTATCCAAATTAGACCAAATCCTATCCCTAGCTCTTCACTTACCACCTAGTCTAGAACCTACTCCTAAATCAAACACTATACAATCAAATACCACCACATCCACGGCCTCCCCCTCATCATATGACATGAAACCATCTCCTCTATCTAAGAAAAAAAAATACAAAATCAAAACAAACATTACCTAGGCCTCCACCGACCTTCCATTTTAGGACCCCATCCTTTGTCATAATCCGTAACTATCAAATCTACAGGTTCCACCCTTACCATCTGCTTTGGGTCCCCATCCTTTATCTCAACATCATAGCACGCATTAGTACCCCTTCTCATCCTTTACTAGTCCCTCCTCATCCATTTTTGACCACATCCATCATCCAATTATATCAATCCCATATCATATCATATTTCTTATTAACCTCACAACACCCCTATGATGTTTTAACACCATATGAAATCCACAAATCCACCCCCATCCAAACATAAGACACATCCTACTAAGTGTTCTCATTAATCAAAATCAAAATCCCCAAAATTTACTTACATTGACATCCTTAAAAAGCTCATGCAGGTTCTCTTATCACATTACCACCAATCAAAACACCTAACCCACATACTCGAAACCTACTTAGTATGATAAAAAAGAACCCGCGCTTATCAGTAGAAGCTCAAGTCATGATACAAAGAGTTGTAAAATGTTGAAATTCATAATTCAATGACTATTCCTTTTCGATGATATTCTCCCAAAATAGGACCATCCTAATCCATCATCAACATTACCCTCATCTCCACCCTCGCAATGTCTTCACCGACATCTATAGGTCAAGGGGGCATCCTCAATCTCTTACTATCAAACCTTCTTCAGGATTTTTTTAGAAGCTTCCCTTGAAGGTATGTCAATCTCATCAATGTTCCCACCTTACCTTGAATATCCTTTAACCTCTTCAAGATCTACACCCAAGTTACTTGATAGTTTCCTCATTGACATATACAATATAAGGGGGTCATCCTCAATCAGATCTCGATGAACCTTTCTCATGTGTCTTCTCATCACCTCCCAGTGAAGGTCCCTCATCTCAAATCAGTATATTTCTCCCACCCATACAAACCTTGAATCAACATACATGAAGAAAAGGTAAAACCAAAGCTTCATCATATACCCCTCTTCATCAGCTTGTCCTCTCATATCTCATCCAATTTTTCAATAGCTCCTTTGTTAAGGCCTCCTTTATTTATTATATACTCAATCAATCAAGATCAAAACGTCCATCATCCTATTTTGAAAAACATTTCTCCTTTCAGTGCATGTTGTCTTTATGCATAGTATCATGCTAGAGGGGACTCATCTCTACTAATACTTCAAAATTATTATCTTCTACATTCCCCTAACACATCTTCACCAAACCTATCATATCAATCTAATCAAAATGTCACTATTCTAAAAAGGAGTAAATGTAGAATGTTTTCCCTTAATTGGATTGGTCCATTTAATATGGTTCAACCTTTGAATGCCTTGCACTTGTGGAATTTATACTATTAACATATCAACTGTCATGATATTAGTCACATCAAAGATCTTATTCCACCATCAACTAGTCATTCTATCATCATAATGATTTGAAATCATGTGGTCTTCCGTCACTATCCTTACAAGCCTTAAAGATGAGCACCATGGCTCTATTCATCACATATTTCACATGGATAAGTTCCTCCTTAGTAGGAACCCCACAATCATTACATCCATCTACCTTATCTACTAACCAAAGACATGTCTTGGGGCACACATGTGTAGTTTGTGTACACATCTTTTCCCCTCCTTGAAATGGTCTATTAGGGTCTTTCCCTCAGCTCAAAAATATATGTAAAAGTCATTGGATGTTGTTGATAAAAATACAATAGACTAATCCCTTCAATGATAACTATCCAAAATACAAAATCATTGTCAAAATAGTAAAAGTTGATTTATCCCTCAAAGGAAAGCTACCCATCAAAGGCATAGATCGATCCCGTGAAGGATGGCTCATTGTAAAAATCAAAAATCAAAAATGTCTATCATACCCTCGAAGGATGGCTACCTATGTTATAAGGCTTCCTACATCGATCAGCCTTCAAAATTCAAATATCAAAAGCATCCTAAGTAATCTTCTTGTATCTTTCCGGTTAAAGAAAAATTTCTGCATTGATCGGTTTGTGTCAAAATATATGTATAGATGGGGCATTTATCTATGAAACTATTGAAAAGGAGAACCCTCTTTTCCCACACAACCTACATATGTCAACCCTTCTCATGTCCTAGGAAGGTACACATTTCACTTACATCTATATCTGAGATCCTACGTGTGACTACCCATTGTTAGTCATTTAATAATGTTTGTTGTAAATGTCATAAAGTGCAGGGCTCCTTCATTTTATTTTTCCCATCACATATGTATCAAATACAATATAAATCAATCAATCCATGTTTCATTCTTGACTATGGTTTTGATAAACATTAAGATCACTTTAAAATCAATATCAAATAACACATCATATAAAAAACATGACCTTAACAACCGTCAACCCTGCCACATCCACATCTATCAATGTATCTATCATCACATCAACATCATTTCTACATCAACACAATCCTCAACACATCTCATCGTTACATCGTTGTGTCTAAAACATCACATCTATTCAATCAAATCGACATTTGTAACTTGGTTTTCTCACCAAGCACTTTACTTCCCGATTACCATTAGGAACTATATTCTAGTCCTTATAAGCTCACCTTCGTGGAAACATTGAATTATGGTTCTTTGATCTCATCAAATCATCATTTTATCCCTCATTGTTGGTGATTCATATGTCTATAGGACATGAAACCTTTGGTTCCCTGTCACTCGATTTCTCGCCTCTCGAAATCCACCTTTGTGGAAACGACAATTTCCTCATCAAACCATCATCTTGCTGCCATTAAGTCATATGTCTATAGGACACAAACCCATTGGTTCCCCTATCACTTAACTTCCTGGATTTGTAAGCCAACCTTTGTAGAGATGTCCATCATCAGTCCTTTGACCTTGTCAAAACATCCATTTTCATTGTTAGATCATATATCTATAGGATGCAAAATCTTTGGTTCCCCTATCACTTGATTTTACAATGACATTTATCTTTTTTCTCTACCTCGTCTTAAGGCATTATTCCATCATCCCTCATCACTCCTCATCTTTTTATATTTTCATCTTTCTCTTCCAAACTAGTGATCGATTCCATTTTAGTTCATCAATCCCTAGTTTGAGGAGGGAGAACCTCATTACATGATTCTACATCCCTCACTTCCATCACATCTCATTTGTTCTTGTGCCTTGTCTAAAACCACTCAACAAAAAGGGGGAAATGTAGACACCTAAAATTAGCACTACTAACTCCCATGTTCATGTCCACTAGACCCCCTTCATTATCACATCTAATCCCTATACTAAGTCATATAAAATTTCACCCCCATCATCCTCATCCTTCCTCAATTAATTAATTAAATATATCAACACACCATATCCTAAGTCATAAACTATACCCATTATCCTTATTTAACTAATTAATTAAATACATATACACCCATTATCACTCCTCGTCTTTATTAATAAAAATTAACATCCCATGCCTACATTTCTCATCCTCATTAATTTATATTAATTCATATCCTAAGTCAAACACTTATCCTTATCAAATCAATATCCTATCATTATCATCTCATTATTAAATCCTACACAACTACCTAGGAATCTTCCTAAAGGCCCATTTAGGAAAAATCAAAGAAAATATAACCTATTTTGAAACCTCCACAATAATCACAACATGTCCCCAACCAACCAAAAAAATTAACACCTCAAAATCCAAAACAAAAATCCTTGATTTGAAAGCTATTTCAACCATTTTCCCTCACAAATCGCAAATATCCCGAAATCGTCAATAATTCGGTAATCACTAGAAATTATTTAAACACTTTTTCCATCTTCTCGGAGGTATTCCCAATTTCAATTCATGAGTTTCAGGTCTCCAATCTAGGCTAGCTCATAGTCATCTAGACTTATCTTGTAAAAAACTCTTCTCAAGGAATATACGTGGTGATCTCTCTTCATCACAACAATATTCAATCACTATCCTCTACAACATAAAATATCTGGAACTTGTATCTATCCCCTTTTGGGTGTTTGTCTTCTCCTAAATATCCCGAGTGTATGCGAGATTTCAAAACATCAAGAAATCCTTCTTCAGTCCTTGGAGTAAATCCAAACATCTAGGAATCAATTTAGCAATCCTTTTCCACTAACAATATCACTCTCTCAAAGAAACTCAAATATCCATCAGGTCAAATCTGATCTACTGATATATATAGCCTTCTTATATCTAGTAATCTCATCCTCTCGGTCTTATTCATCATCCAAAATTAGGTAATAACTTTACTCTTACATTATTATCTTAATCATTCATCATTTAATAGCTTAAAATCAATTTTGTCTTGACCTTTTATCAACATGTACATTTTCATAGAAATCGTTGATAATTACTAGAATCATTTGGATATTCCCCGAATCACCGGTGATTCCCCGGATTGTTGATATAATTGCTTACAATTCCCTAATCGTTGGTGATTCTAGTCTTGCTGATAGAATCGCTGGAGATTTTCCCAATCACCGGTGATTCCTATCAAAAAGGTATTTTAACCCCCAAGCTTACTTTTGAGACATCCAAACCACATAATCTATTACCGCAAGGCCTTCTAAGTGTCTTTTGATTCATATCAAGTTTCTTTGAGACATCTATAGCATTTTATCATTTATCTAATCAAACACATTATCCTGCTTTCCTTTGTGAGTGCATATCCATCTACATCATTTCTCCTTTGAGCCATACTATGATTCCTTGACTCCCTTTGGATTAGGAACAACCATCGACCAACATATAACCTCAAACCGTGTCACTCCCTTTTCCTTTTCATTATTGGTTATATCATTTATTATCATTTTACTTTATCATTATCAGATTAATTTCTTGAACATGGATTGACATCCTTGCAAGGAATTCCATTGACTTAGGGGACTGGCCTCTACCATAAAATCAGCCATATATCTATCTAATCCCATCTAGTTTATTGTCTTTGAGCGCATGTTTCTTTGCAGGAAAGGAGCTTGTACACATATTTCATGGAGTGCAACATCAAGCATTGTCAATCAAAATCTATGGGTATCATTAAACCTCATGTCTTTTGAGGTCAGGTATATTTCTATTTTCTTTCTTAGTTAATTCAAGTTGAAGAGGTAGGAATATTTTTGAACACTTGTTATCTAATATTTCATATAACATCCGAAATAGTCAACGTGCATAGTGGCTCATGGGAGGATTACTAACACCATTTTGAATGGTGTTGTCACATAGAACATTCACGAGACCCACATGAGACTTTAGAGGTGGCGCCTGCACGTAGAAGCCATTGGAATTGTAGACACTAGGGTGTGATCATCTATTGAAGCTCAGATTGCATTCATGACTACTCATCTAGATAAATCATCTACTAATTTATCACACGATACCCATAGTGGAATTTGGTACACAAACTATGATGTAGAATGGAACATGAAGGATAGCTCTGCGTATGAGTGTGCACACATTAATCTCATCTTGTGAAATTGTTCACAAAAACCATGATGTCTGAGACTACCCACTTTTGAATTGCACTACATAGAAGAAGGTTTCAATGTATTAAAAAATTTGTGATGCACACACCTAGGATCTTTGCTAATTACTAGTTGATCGACCATATTCATGTTACTTGTTAAATGGGGTTACACGAGGATAACATGGAGAGTGGATCTTAGGGACGTGAATGAGAAAGTGAGAATAATGTTGGGTAGAACAATAGTAGATGCAACAATGGTAATGGGGGATACCAAGGAGGATATCATAGCACATTCGAGGAGTTCATGGAAGTAGGTTCATTGTGACTTTCTAAAGAACCATTCTTGTCGTCTGATGGAAAGGGACAAAAGTGGAAGACTATCTATATTTTTATGCACATATGTGTAAAAACAAGAAGGATATGGGACCAATAATGATACAATTTGATCACTCCAAATATGGACTCTAGCAACCTAATACTTTAGTTTTAGAAGGAAAATAACCATTATTAGTTACAATGCATGTACCAAATTTCCTCACTCGCGTGAACAAGGGAGAACAAATCCACTAATCAAACCGGATGAGAATATGCAGCCAAGTACATATCCGATGTAGGTAAACAAAAAAATCCTTCCAAGAAACCATAAGATTGATTAGAGAACTACATGGGAATATATAATGCTTGAAGAAACAAGAATGTGATAGAAATCATGCTAAGAAGATTAAGGTACTTGATAAGGATATTGATTACCTCAAGGAAGTGTGTAGAATGATTAGAAAAGAAAATATTATCCCCATGTTGGGAGACTATCTATGGGAAAGAGTGTCGCACGTAGGAATCTTACATGTCAATCTACCACCCCAGACCATGAATATGAAAAGGATATTACCCCGGATGTGGTTATAGATTGTTGGATGGTAATAACATTTTGATTGATACAGAACAAAATTCAATATCCTAACACTTAATGCTTGGAATCGAATGGGAATACCACCATTGCAACCATCTTCGTTTGTGTTATACATGGCCAATAAAATAAGGGTGATTCCATAGGAGTTTTAAATAATGCAACCATCGTGATTCCAAGAGCCAAATTCCAAAGTGATTTTGAGGTTCTAGAGTTGGCTAAAGCATACAAATTTCTTACACTACTTGTATGCCCTTGGTTTTATGCAAACAATGTGGACTTGCACTTTAACAATTGGTCTATCAAATTTGAAAATGAGGAAGAATGAGTGGTAATTCCAATGAATGCTACCAAGGTTACACCATAAACCGAACTCATTAATGAAGATGACCTTAATATACGTGCAAAAGTGTGCGGTCCGAAAATTTTGGACCAATAAAGGAAGGAGTAATCAATTAGGGAGATACACATTCTATCAGTAACACTACCAACATTTCCTATGATAATTTATCTCATTTTAATTATGAAATGGTGGGTCGTGAGTGTCATGGGAGAGTAACACAGGTGATCAGGCCATGAATCGTTAGAAGAATAGGAAGATTAGTGCTATCAAGATATACTAGGGAGGGAAAACTTGATTCTTTCTTATGTGTAATGGAGGAGTAGTTGTGGAATGAAGGATATAGGAGAAATATATTGGTTTACTCCTTAAATGGAAAAATGGCATACTTGGTGAGATGAGCACATGGATAATCTTCTCAAATGACACAAAATAAGACTTTCTTTCCCGTCAAGGTTTACCAAGTAATAACCTCCCTTCTTAGATACCATTCTATGAGGGTAATACATCTCATTAGACTCACATATAGATCTATGATAAAAATGGATGAAAGGTCCTCAAGCATTTACACCATCATTTTGGGTTCATAAATTATATTCTACACTATGTGTATGCACATGTGTATGGTACAAACATGCAGAGTTAAGGAAAGAGATAATGAGTTTACATAACTTAACCTCAAGTATCCCGCACACCTTTGGTTATTTTTCTACTAAATCTCTAGTCAATGAATCCCTATAGATAATGAATTGCATCACTCTGGGAGACAACATAAAGGTAGAATACCTTATAACTCAGTTGCAAGGTGAGAGTCCTTTAGATGAGTATGTTAATTCTTGTGACTAGATGGCTTATGATGCATAAATCATGGGGCACATCTAAAAGGGAACATAAAAATGGAATCTTGTCTATCTCATTAATGATGAAGAAGAGGAGGATTGAAACATAGAACATGTAGAAGTTGAGCACCAAGTTTTAGATATCATGGATGAACAAGTGTGTGCCTACCATTTGCCATGAAGATAAATATAGGAATGGAAGAGGTGCTAAAGGAGGTGATAATTTGTGACTACTGGTCTGCGAGGTAGAGGTTGCAAAAATAGTGGAATTATTACAATACTTATAAGATCTATTTACAAGAGGATACCATGTGTTCAACGATGTCCATATGTACTTTGGATAAATGAAGATAAAGCTCAAAGATGATGTGTGACCAGTTTGAAAGAGGATTTACTAGACGAATCCCAACTTACATTTCAAGGTGAACAATGAACTTGACAAAATGTTGAAAGCATATATTATTGATCCTATTCAAGAATCGAATGGATCATTCTAATCGTCATAATCATCAAGAAGGATGGGAGAATAAGAATTTGTTTCAACTACTGATTTTTAAATGCTTCATGTTTAATTGAT
Source organism: Taxus wallichiana var. yunnanensis (assembly GCA_018340775.1). NCBI lineage: Eukaryota > Viridiplantae > Streptophyta > Pinopsida > Cupressales > Taxaceae > Taxus > Taxus wallichiana. The sequence goes on from CM031235.1 coordinate 616,855,329, forward strand.
CCTTTCTCGACACCATTCACTGAATATATACTAAAGGGTGTCACGAGATCATGATATCTATTCCTTTACAAATGGTTTCTCAAGGTATCATCAAGTCAAGATTGTGCACATGGATCAATCAAAAATACCTTTACTGCAACTGATTTAGAAAATATTGAAATAAATAGATGCCTAAATCTAAATATGAAACAACACTGAATATAAATAATTAAGTATATATTTGACCCAAGAAAACTAAGATAGAAATTATAAAACCCTAGTTGCAAATGAAGGGATATAAAGGTGTAGATGATTCACAATAATCCAGAATGTTTTTCAAACTAGAAAACTAATAGAATAGGAACTTAGAGTGTCGCAATCAGACCCAAAAAAATGCAGGAGTATCAGAAGTTCCTAGACTAGGGCACCTATGGAGGGTTAGGGGCACCTGGGGTGTTAGAGACCTATTCTAGGCACCTGTGACATCTTAGAAGCTTCAAATTTTAGTTTTTCAAGGTCACAAGATATTCACCTCTTGTTGCCTTTGATCACCTATATGTCAATGTACTTTTTTTTATTCACTTGAAATCTTCAATCAGAAAGAAGCACCTACAAAAACCTCAAACCACATCAAATCCTAAAAATAAAGATGTAAAATGAGGGGTCGACTATCCTCGACTATCATCAAGCTTAACTTACGATCGAGCATTTCACTACATCTCAGACCCAATGTAGTTCTATGTGTATGTGTGTCAAAAAATTTCCCTTGGTGGATCTTGTGTGTGTCATACTTAATAGTGGAGCAATTAGATAGATGTAAAATATGTAAATGAATGTGTGCATGAAAGAATGAACTTTCCCTCCTATGAAGTGTATGCATAAATGGCAGTCTCTTGTCACTTGTGTGGAGCTAGATAGATGTTTAAATGCTCTAAATTTCTCTTGGATGTAACCTTAGATTATGATAGATAATACTTAGTGTTTGGTCCTTTATTATGGTCACATAACTTTGTATTTATATGATTCCCTTGTTTGAATTTCATAATAAACCACCAAAAGGCCAACCCATAAGAAAACAAGATACTCAACGGCTAGAAGAGTCTCAAAAGAGGCAAGTAAGATACAAAGAGGTCGGGCCGACCGGAGGGGGTGGAGGTGCTGGGTATTGGTATCTGGCTTGCACTAGTGTTCGACTTAGAAAACTAAAGTCTTAAAAGTCGATTGGGAAAGAAAGTGTGTAAGAAAAATAAGGAAAATAGCAAGATAACAAAGACGCCAAAGATAGTGGTAAATTAGTACGATAAGCTTTTCTTGCTTAGGAATCATATGAATAATGGTATGTGGCTAGGACCTAGAAATGTAAATAAAGTGTGTGATTTAGTGTCTACATTTTCCCCCAAATTATGTTGTTGATTGAATTCTTGATAACATACAAGATAAGATATGTGTACCGATAACCATGTAGATCAATGGTGAAAATTGTCTTTGAGGAGACAAGAAAATGCATGAAGTGATTAATATGAAGCATGGAAGCTAGAGAAGAGGATGTGAAAATGGCCCCAAGGGTGAAAGTGTATGTTTATATGTTATTTTGTGCATGTTTTTTATTTCGTTTGATGTTTGATGCTTGATGATGTGAATTTTTTTCCCATAAGGATGAACCTACAAAAGAAGAGAAAAAGAGTATTCAAATATGTGTATATGAAAAATTTGATCCAAACATGTAAAAAAGTATGTAAAAATGTGAAAAGGACATGTAAAAATCCATGATGAGTGAAAAGAGTAGAGAGGATCCTGAAAATGATGTAGAAGAATGATTTTTGGGAGATCTCATGCCAAGAATGATTTTATCAAGAAATCTCACGCCAAGTTCAATTTTTTTTTGAAATCTCAAGCCACAATAGAAGAAATGTATGGATAAATGTCTAGTGTTATTCTCCAACCTTTGAATTCTTCCTAAAATGTATACACCAATGCAAATGGTGTGTTCAAATTAACTTCATTTCAATCTAGTTCAATCCAACGTGAAAATTAAAAAGAAAGGAAATCATGCATGTTGATTGTTGTATGGTTGTGCTGTCTGAGAAAATTGTTGTGTAGACTACTTTTGAAAAACTGTTCTAATTTGAGAAAAATGTTGTAATTCCCCTAGTCATAGGTGCCCAAGAAGGGTCAGGAGTGCCCAAGAACTCATGTCTATATCTCGGTGTTGGCATATATGCTATGCTAAAGACCCAAGTCAGGTTCTAGGTCATTGTTGAGACTAAATACTGTGTTGATTATGTATTGAACCGTGTGTTGTACTATGACTTTGAACTAGCTATGTGGGGTGACTGATTCACTGATGATTCCCTCCCTCTTTTTGGGTACATGTGATGTTGCTAGGACAATGCAACCCAAAGGAGGACCAACCGCTAAACTATGACTAATACCCTGCAGGGGGACGGAATGTGCTTGGTAGAAACCAAGGAACACTCGAGCAAAGTGGCTGAAAAATATTGTTAGTGAAAACAAGACAAATACACATATAGAAGACAAAGTGTAATTTAGCAAGAAAGAAGACAATGTAGACTGCGAAAAGTGGGTTTCAAACATGGGACATCACTCACAATATCGCAATACACTCAAAGACAAAGAGGCCAAAATAATATAGTGTGTCGAGAATTAGGGACTGTGGAATAGTGTTATGATTCAATAACAAACCAAATCATGTAAATACGGATCTATACAATGCTCAAAAATCTACAGAAATGGAAGTATAAACTATAAAATCCAAATCAAAACAAAATACACACACATAACACAACATGTACCGTGGTTCACCTAATGCGGGTTGCATCCACAAAAGATAGGGATATCAATATATAATAAACAAGAGTACAAACCAAATCTTCATACAATAGTATAATGCATCTCTCCAAGAGTATCTCCTCCTCCAGAGATCTCTATACGGATCTACATGAGTATACTACAACCATGCCTCCAAAACACCACTAGAGATATCACATAACCAAAACTACTGCATCTCCCACTGTACAACCAAGCTCTGATGTGAATCTGCAAACAAGACCTCTCACATGGGTATACCAATGTGCAACCATAACTCTACACCAAGAAGTAAGTCTCTCCTCCATCTCTGCATCTTCCACCGTGTAAACAATAAGAAAACCTCCTCTACAATATCTGGATACTATTTGTACCCACAATATCTCTAATGAGCTACAATACTAGATCTCTTATGGACCAACAATACAACATGATCTCATGGATCTACAATACAAGATCTCACAACCTGTGGATCTACAAGATGAAAGACTATGTATTTTGTATACTATGCAAGTCATTACATTGAGACAATACAATACAAAGGAAATACAATAGAATACATAACGCTCTTCTCACCATTCAAATGTACCTGTTATTTCCTTCTGTATAGCTTCTCTCCATTGAAGCTCTATCTTCATGCAACATTTTTCTTCTTCTTCATCTTCAACCAAGGAGAATTAACATTCTTCCTCTATCCTTATGTTCTAACCCTATTTTTATAGCTTATATAATCTTATAAAAACTTAGGGCACCTTTGCATGTAATTACAACCTTTATATCACCTTTACAATCAACTGTCGATCAAATCCCGCATCTAAAATAAAAACATAAATGCACAAGTAACCGATGTTGATTGCTTTCGGTGATGGTGTCGGTTATCCAACTAGTTCTAGTTATTGTGTAAACCAATAAACCTCAAATGCATGCCTTTGTGAAGAAATTCAGCTCCACAACCTAAAAATCTCCCACTTGGAGATAAATTGTTGAACATGTTCCTGTACCTGTACATCACTGTCCTCTACATACCATGAAGACCAACTATTCTTAACTTCAACAATTCTCTCAAATGAAATCGGAAGATTAAACCATCTTCTAAAACCAAGAAGATAAAAAACCCGTGACTTACCATATACTTACACGAGCTATCCATACATCAAGCTCCCACTGAATCATAACACCAAACCTCTCATGCAACCAAGCCACCATGACTAACACACCTACAAGAGCTCCCACTCAAACTAAAGTACTGAGCTTCAATTACAACCATATTCATACCTATAAAACCAACCATGTTCTCTAACCATCTATCCATGTCTCCATACAACCACCAATGCAACTGACCAAAGACAAGTCAAACTAGAATATGTGTAAGAAAAACAAGATCCTGGGAAAAGATAACCCAAAAATGAGTTCTACATGCATCCAGTGGGTAATTACTCCACAACACCTACATAAATCAAAGAATCCAACACTGCATTCTACAAATCCAACCCTGCATAAACAACTTACATGTCTAAGACAACCATCTATAGAAAACATATCTATCATGGATTAACATAGTAGCTCAAACATCCCTACTCATGCTCAAGGGCATCTAAACCATGCTCATAGGCATCCATGTGCAAAACAAACATTTGCATCATCATAGAATCACAAAACAGAATCTATCCACATGTATAAAACTCTTCATGTATATCCATCCATATCTCCGGGCTCACTAGAAGCTTGAGTCCGACATAGACTAACTCCAAATCCACTCATGAATCATGTGTTAATCAATGTCAACAAAAACAACCTGCTAACCATGCTACTAATAATTAGTGCAAATACCAGAAAAAAATGTCATCAACCATACTACACAATTATCCAAGATGAAAGAAAACAAGGGAAACATCAATAAATCAGTAAATACACATTGTTGTCACACTTGTAACTTGACAAACCATGGAAAATCCTTCCAATCACCTGTCAATTGTAACAAACATATTTTCCTTATTTCACCCTTCAAACTCTAAAACATTTCTCTCTCTCTCTTAACCCAATTGAACAACCATCAACTATCATCCCATAAGGATATCCAAGCACCACAAAATAAAACTAGAAGTGACATCAACATGCACTAAACACAAAATACCTATAAAACTGTGAATGTCCTCCAAAACAAATTGTGTCTCATGTCACTCTGAATAGTAGCATCTTCACGTCCCTCCACACATGCATATGTGTCCAACTTGTAATGCCAACAACCATGGCTTTCTCCCACTCAATGTGAACTCCCCTGCACTGCCTCTAATGATCAAACCGAAAAGCTCGTATATATATCGGTGAGAAATAAAATAGATTCAAGAAAATATAAAATTGATTCCCTTCTTATCAAATAATACTACTACACCACGAAATATGGAATTCTTGTGAAGTAGGCTGAACCACCTTATTTTCATCCATATGTACTTAACATCTCTCATTACATGCAATTGTATATAAACATGAAATTTCATTGAGGATATCTTCCTCGTACTAGATACCCTTGTCCCAAGTCTCACTGGACTCCCAAGTCAACTCTGTCCTCTTTGATTCAAACATTGAAGTGATCTACTTTGTTTCTACCTGTACACTCTATGCAAGAAACTTGATCCTCCAAACTAGACACTAAAACCATCCATGCCCTCTTCTGCTGCAAAAAAAAAAACTAAATGCGAATTCATTGTCACATATACCGACCACGGTCACTTGAATCATATTGGTTCCTCTGTGACTGATTTCAGTTCAGCGGACCGACATCGATCTTTGGTGAAATGATCACAACACCAAAAATTTTCATAGTACACCAAACTAGGTGCCTACTCTGACCAAATCGATAGTTGTGTTGAGCCAGTCATTTCAAGAAGCACCCAAATATTGTACAAAAACTTAACAACAACAATACATGCAAATAAATTACACCAAGATGAAACACATCACCTTACCAACACTAAGAAACTCACCCAAATCTTCAACCGAAGTACTTTCCTCTCTAATCAAATCCCTTTCTTCATTTTTTGTTATTGTATTCATCCTCTCTAACAAATTCCGTGCATCTAACTACACCAAGGATGCATAATTGATCCTCTATCTCAAACTAAAATATGTAATCCCAAAGCATGCATGTGTAACCAAAATATGCAAGCATTGTAATTCTATGATAACCAAACCGTACCTCTATACTCCGAATCTACAATCTAACCAACATTTTGTTCCTCAAAGAACCAAGGACACCTCAACAAACAAGACACATTCATTGCATCTTATCAATTTCTTCAGATCTGTGATTTTCTATTTAAATAGGTCATCATAGGTTGCTGACAATAGTTTCTCACTAACCAACCATAGTCACCCTCTAACCGAACACGGTAACCTTTCCAAGATCAATTAAAGAAGTTCGACATCAATATACCATACCGATGTCGGTCATTATATTTTTCTAGCAACCTTATATTTCCAGCTCCCACTTGATTTTAAATCTCTTCCTCCAATTTTCACATCAGAAAAATAAACCCTTCTCTCATACACCTAATCGTAGTAAACCACTAACAAAACCATGAAGTAAACCCTTTCTCTAAAAACTAAAGCTATCTCTCTGATACTAGTTGTTGGGAATTAGGGACTACAAAATAGTATTATGATTCAATAACAAACCAAATAATGCAAATACAAATCTATACAATTCCCCAAAATCTACAGCAATGGAATTATAAACTAGAAAATCAAAATCAAAACAAAGTACACACACATAGCACAAAATTTATTGTGGTTCACCCAGTTTGGGCTACATCCAACAAAGATAGAGATCTCAATATATAATAAACAAGAGTACAAACCAACTCTTCATACAATATTATAATGCATCTCTCCAAGAGTATCTCCTCCTCCAGATCTCTAAATGGATCTACATGAGTGTACTACAACCATGCCTCCAAAACACCACCAGAGATATCACATAACTAGAAATACTTGCATCTCACATTGTGTATCCAAGCTCTCTTGTGAATGCAAAACAAGACCTCTCACATGGGTCTACGAATGTGCAACCATAACACTGCACCAAGAAGTAAGTCTCTCCTCCATCTCTACATCTACCACTATGAAAACAAGAATACAACCTTTACAATATCTGGATACTATGTGTACCCACAATCTCTCCAACGAGCTACAGTACTAGATCTCCTATAGACTAACAATACAACATGATCTCATGAATCTACACTACAAGATCTCACAACCTATGGATCTACAAGATAAAATACTATATGCTTTGTATATAATTCAAGCCATTACATTGAGATAAGAAAATACAAAGGAAATATAGTTAAAGAAATAACACTCTTCTCACCATTCAAATGTACCGTTATCTCCTTCTATCCAACTTCTCTCCATTGAATCTCTATCTTCATGTAACCTTTTTCTTCTTCATCTTCAACCAAGGATAATTAGCATTATTCCTCTATCCTTATGTTCTAACCCTAGTTTTCTAGCTTATATAATCTTATACAAACTTAAGGAACCTTACATTAAATTATACCCTTTAGATCACCTTTATAATCAACCGTCGGATCAAATCCCATGTCTAAAATAAAAACATAAATACATAGGTAACCGGTGTCGGTTGCTTTCAGGTGACTAGTGTCGCTTATTGTGTAAACCAATAAACCTCAAATGCATGCCTTTGTGAAGTAATTAAGCTCCACAACCTAACAATGCACACACAAGACAAAGGGAAAATCCCACAAACAATGTAAAATAATGGTGACAAGAAAGCAATGTAATAGACAACCATGGTAGAAAATAATTTTTGTAAGAAAAATGATGTACATGAAGAACCCATTAACATGTTAGAAAGATAAAATGTATGTCAAAGTATTTATGATTTGATATAGTAGCATGCTAGTGAAAGTAAAAGTATAAAACAAAACAATATCACCGATGATGTGTATAAAAGTATATGCCCCGGGAGCTATTGTGGGGTGGTAAGAGGTACTGATTCAAACATTCATGCTACATGTAAAAATTTGTGTAAATTATGCCTTCACAACTAGAAATTTAGTGAAAGTAGATGTGTATATTATAAATATAATAGCATAAAAAATATTTTTCTAAGATAGTAAGCAACGTGTACATGCAATCATAAGTAAGCAAGAGTAAATGCAACCAAGATATGTAATATGTTGTGAGTGTGAATGTAATGGGATGGAGTTTGAGTGAGATAGGATAAGCGATCCCCCGAGCGAATGTGAATGAGTATGCATGAGATGAGGTTCATTTATAAATGACCTCTCAAGATCAAGAGTGAACCATAAAACAAGATTACATCATCGAGAAATGGTTTGAATTGTGTGCTAGATAGATATGATTGATAAAGTATAGAGCATAGAGAGTGAGTGTGATGAGGTTCATCTCGATTTATACCTAAGCATTCAAGTATGAACCATGAGACCAGAGTGTGTCATAGGGAAGTGTGTCATGGTGAATATGTGTGAGAGAGAGATGTCATGAATAAGTTGAGTGTGAAATGTGTCATGTGTCATGTGTCATGTGTATGATGTGAGGTTTATGAATGTAGTGAGTCCTCAACAACCATGTGTGAACTATATCAAAAGAGAGTGTTATCATGTAATTATGATATCATGTATCAATTGGTTTGTATTGATGCTTAGGAGATATTAGTCATTAATCACAAAGTGCCAATTGCATTGAATGATAGAAACATTTGATAGCAATGCAAGGGGAAGCTATGGTGCCCTCAAAGTATGTAAGTGATGGATATCTAGTCGATGATGCTGAGTGGGTCAATGTAAGGATTCGTTTCCTTGAAAAAATAAATTGGATGCTTTGAAGTGGTGATGGCTTAGGAACTGTTATCCAAATAGCTCTCCTAGTAATTTGGATGCATACACATCCTGCTCCCCTTCACATTCTTCTATCTCCTTCCATTTTCCCTTGCGTTCCTTCCTCCTGCACACCCACTTTCTCTCCTTCCTCCTTCGTATGTTCCACCCCTTTGTTTCCATTTTTACATGCTTAATTCTTGCTCCCGCACATCATGCAAACTTTCATTCATTTCTTTTGGATTTCCTCTAGCTCCTCTTTATTCCGCGCACACCCTTGCACCTTCTCCCTTGCACCCACACTCCACACATTCACCTTCTTTCTAGTCATCTCGGTACATCTCCAAATGTAAAAGCAGCCATTGAAAAGTCCAAGTTCCTGTGGAATATTCCATGTGTCAACCCGACACTCCTTCAAAGGAAAAATATTGAGCGGGTTTCTAAATGAGCGCGGAGGCTCCACATGTCTAGTTTCATAAAAGGACAGGGTGGGGTTGAATATTCAAAGCATTGAGATAGGCCAATAGAGGATGCTATGTGTCAAGACGACACTAATTCAAGAATAAATTTGGGGGAGGGTTTCCAAACAAGCACCAAGTTGTTGCATGTCCCTAGTCAGATATATGACCATGCCGAGAAAAAGACTTATCCAAAACATGATGAAACCGAGTGACCTATAGAAGAAGCCATGTGTCAGCCCAACACAACTCCAAAAGTGAAATACAAAAGCTGCCCTCGGACATGTGCCAGCCCTCCACATGTCTGGTTTCAAAAGGGGCCTATTTTGGCTGGTTCAAATGAGTATATATTTTGGCTCAGTGCTCAAAATCTGACAAATTTGGCACCATTGGAAAGATATCGGCCTCGTCTATGTCATGGAGATCTAGAAATTTAATTTTAGAGAGGTTAGGTGGGGAGAAAATGAAGAAACATCTTCAGGCCATTAATGGAAGATCTATTTATCCCCAACAACTAGATTGAATTTGATCCGATTCGTCATTCCTCTTCCTTCAAGGCACCAAACAAGTAATCAATGTAGACATGAAAAATTTGGGGTAGATTTGTAGGAGGCATTGATGGTAGTAGCTGAGCCTCAAATTAATTTTCCCGCCTCTTTCTCCTTCTTCCTCTCTGTTGAATCTATAAAAGAAGGGTCGGTGCTCATTATAAAGGGTTAGACACTCTGGATCCTTACGGATGTTTCTAAGGACTCCATATTTTCTCGTATTTTGAGTTACTGCCTCCATGTTTGGATCTTGCATGTGGATATCGACATCCTTATCATTTTAACAGTTCTATGCATTTTTGGAAGTAATAGAAGCATTGTTTTGTGACTATTCTCTGCCCTAACATGTTTACATTCCTTCTTCTTGCATCTTCTCTTGCATTGTGTATTTTTGTGCTATTTCAAGTCCCATACAGTTCCATACTTGGTTGTGTTCCATGAGAACGATCTGGTGAATACGTATTTCACTATGTTACTTGTGCCTAGCCTCCTTTCACACATTCCCTGTCATTCTCTCTCAGAATAGATAATGTTCACCCCTCTTTTCTGGTGCTATCACCTTTTAACATAGTTTACTTCATGTTATCCTTCTTTCCTTGGTCCCTTGGAATTTTTAGCTTAGTTTCCCCTTTCAACACTAGGAGTAGTAGTAGCATTAGAAATAGATAGAGGAACTGGCCTTCTCCAGAGATCCATCCCAAGTGCGCAAGGTCCCACAACTTGGGGATGGTTCCATTGTGGTCTCAGACACCTCATCCCTTTTGAGATCTAAGATGTGGGTGTACGTTTGAGCAACCAACAGCTTCGACATGCCCAAATCGGACCAGAAAAGCTCAAATTTTATATCTCTAAGTTCTCGTGTGTGTGAACTTAGTGTTTCAACCTTTGGAGGCTCATTTCAAACACATCTTGCATATCCCAACATTTTAAGATCTCTGTTTCAGTAGTCCTGAGTGCCTTTCATGAGAAGAGTGCACACAAGAAGAAGTGTAGTAGCTGAATATTCTTTTGAATACCTCCAGCTATCCCCTGAGAAGAGTTCATTCTAGAAATCCTACGTGTGCATCTCTATCTCTAGTGCACCATGCCCATTCAACTCCTCCTCAAAACACACAACATGTGCACCCTATAATGGTGAATCAGCAACCCCCTCCATTAAGAAACTTTGCAAACTTTGATGGAGGGAGTCCCTTACTCCTAGCCATGCAACATGATATGCCAAATGGCGTGCTCAAGAGTATTCCTTACTTTACTGGTGAGAATCAAGTCACCCCTCAGGAGCATATCCAGGATGTAGAAAATGTGTGTTCACTCTATCTAATCACACATAATGATGTAGCAGTCAGGCTGCTTGTAGCCTCTTTCAAAGGTAAATCACTTTAGTGGTATAGAGGCTTGAGACTTGGATCTATTAGCACCAGGATGAGTTGGGAACAACATTATGTAGTTATTTTGAAGACAATTCAGATCACCTATCTTTGGTGGAGCAACTGACAACAACAAGGAGGGCACCTAATGAGTAGATGACTGATTTCAACATCAGATTTCTAAAGACTTGGGAAAGAATCCCTCTTGTGGTAAGACCTACAGCCCAACATGCTTTCCTTTATTATTTGAAGGTGCTTAATAGTGATATTTCAGTTATGATACAATCTATGGGAGGTATAACCTTACCATCCACTTATAGTATTACAGTAAGGGAAGAAAATAGTCTTATTCAAGTGGGAAAATTAGCTCCCAGACCGCCTATGCCCTTGTTCCTAGAAATTTCGCAAGCACCCTAGCCTTCTATAGCCTCTATTCCTACTCCTGAGTAGAGCGTGCAACTGGTTGCCTCAACATCCTATTCTCCATCACAGCAAAAGGAAAATGAAGAAATGAAGGCCGTGATCAGAAATTTTTCAAACAAAATCATATCATTGGAAAAGCAACAGGCACAAGCTTGTAGAGGCAATTCCAATTAGGTGCATGGCTAAGGGAATCAACCTTGGCAGAATCAATATGGAAATCAAATATATGTGCCCAACCAACAGAATGATAGGTGACAGCCTAATGCACATCTTCCCTTGCAATTTTTCCCTTCTGCACCTTCTCTCCTAGCACCCAAAGGTGTGAGCCAGAACTTGTCCCAGTTCACAAAAATTTGGCACAAGAGTCAGAATGGTGCTTCCCTTGCAAAATTTATCATAGTCAATATCATTGTGCTAATACTACATGCACCCAATCCTTCATGATTCAAAATGCTTCACCCTATGAGCCCTCAACAAGCACCCATGAAGTAGATAATCGAGAAGGATCATAAATTCCTTTAGAGTCCAATTTGATGTTCTTTGGCACAAAGGACTTATGTGTAATCAACTAAGCTACAGAAGATACAAGCAGACTGCACGCCCAAGTTGCGGACAACACAAGATATAAGAAAATAATATTAGAGTCAGGCGTGTAGGTCACAGTCCCAACAATACAAGCATATCTTCAGAAAAAAAGAATCATACAAGGCATATTTTAGTAAAAGCACTCAAATCCCTATGCAGGAGGCCCCTCAAAAACTCCATCTGAAAAAACACACCACCCATCCTTTGGTAGGCCGTGCCTCGATCCAGCTAAAATTCAAGCTTTCATTCCCGAACAGTCAAGAAGGGATGTTTCTCCCCAAATGCACAAGGTGGGGGCCTTCCATTCAAGACTTTGTTGACCGAGATGAAGAAAACAAACATAAAATTCAGAATGTGGGATGCCCCACCATTCCATTTCAAAGATGGGACATGTTGCATGAAGATTTGGCGCAACTCCTATGCATTGACTGGTTATGCACAAGCCACATGCTTCTATCGAATCTGCTAAGAAGAGGATAAAAAGTAATTAAATTTGTTAAAACCCCACCCTTCTATATGTCCTTGATTATAGGAAAACACCTATTGCATAATTGTTTTATTGACTCGTGCACTAGTACTTTTGTTATTCCTAAGAAGATAGTTTATGTCTTAGGTTTGAAATATTGCCCTTTGTCTAAAGGAGTCCTACAACTTGATGGCTCAATTGTAACCACCTTAGGAGTCATCAAGGATCTTGAGTTAACCCTCCATGCATGTCCAAGCCTGAAAATTATTCAATATGTGTTAATTATTGACTGCCTCCTTTGTTTTCGATATGTCTATCAAGAGAATTTATCTGCTAAAGTAGGTGGTTACGTGTCTTCCGATTAGTCTCATATATTACTCAAGATAAGGTATGGTACCCAATTTACCATACAAGTTGAGCCTATATTTTCTTATCATGTAGAGCCATACGTCCTCGTCCCCTCTCCAAGCCAATTGTCTTATCTAGCGAACAAGTTTCGAGTTCTGGAAGAGCAGTCTCTTCCACGCTTAGTTCCAAACCTAGTGCTTGATGAATGGGTGGAGAGGCATCACAAATTTGATCCTATGTTGAAGAACTAGAAGCATATGAAAGTGGTCTTGGTAATTATTTCATTACGGAAGAAGACGCTATGCTTCATGCATGCTTATTGGAGAAAAAGTTCAAACGGGTCTATGGAAGTTATACTTTGATGGATCCGTATAAAACCGGTGCGGGAGGAGGATTGGTTCTCATTTCCCCTAAATATGAGAAATTATTGTTCACGCATAGGTTGCATTTTGCATGCTCTAACAATGTGGCGAATATGAAGCATTAGTGCATGGCTTGCTTATTGCTGAAAAGAATAAAATTAAAGCGCTACAGATCTTTGGGGACATAGATTTGGTCATCCACTAAGTCACCAACAAATGATAGAGAAATAATAATCTTCTTAAAGATTATAAACATTGAGTTTAGGACCTACTTGAGAGATTTGATGCCCTTAATCTGCAGGTAGTCTCGTAAAAAATGAACAAAGAAGTTGACCAAATGGTCATGCTCAGTTCACGCTTTTCTCCCCCTTTGAGGACTTTGTCAAAGGAAACACTCAAAACATTAATATGGTGATCAAACCATCCATTCTAGACAATAAAACCAGTGCAAGTGTTCGATAGTGACACGATATCATCTAGTTTATCCGAATGAAGCTAAATTATCATCAAGTATGCAAGCTAACTTACATGACAACTATGGTGACCAAGTAATATAGCTGAAGACAAACAAGTTGCCTAAAGGGATGGTCACCTTAGAGAAAATTTTTATCCTTGATGATGAGTTCAAGGGTGAAGAAAGATACATGTGTGTTGCGTAAGAGGATTGCTCCTCCATTACTATTGCATGTGGAAAAGAGTTGTGGCTCAAAGCAGACTTGCTCGCATGAAGAGAAGCAAGCCTTCATCTCTCTCTAAAAAATACACCGATATTTTCTCATGGGAGTATGAGGACTCGAAAGGTTTTGATCCAATTGTTTCTCAACACTCCATTGACCTTGATCTAGCATAATCCCATCAAACAAGTAGTAGCGGCTAGTCAATCCAAAGATAGAGCCCCTTATGAGAAAGGAACTATCAAAACTCATTGAGGCTAAAATTATCTTTCCCATCAAATATTATACCCGGTCATGAATCTTGTTCCAGGTGCGAAAGAAAATGGTGAAATCGAGACTCGTGTTGATTTCGAGATTTGAATAAGGCATCTCTAAAGCATCATTATCCGTTTCCTTCAATGGAGCAGATTCTATAGATTATGGCTAGCACGTAAAGGTTCTCCATGATAGATGGGTATTCGTGTTTCAACCGAGATCCTAGTTAAGGAAGAGGGTCAATTCAAAATAGCATTTACAACCAATTGGGAACATATGCATATCAAAAGATTCCCTTTGGTCTATCAAATGCAGGTGCAACATTTCAAAGTGTGCCATGGATATTGCCTTCAAAGGTTACATCAATGAGTTCATCTTGGTTTACCTTAATGATATAACTATCTTCTCAAAGAAGAGCACAGATCACATGGCACAACTAGAAAAGGTATTTGAGAGATGCAAAGAATTTGGGGTATCTCTTAACCCCAAGAAGTGTAATTTTTTTGTGGCATAGGGAAAGCTCTTGGGCTATGTGGTTTTGAAAGATGGTATCCCGATTAATCCTAAGTATGTTTCAGCCATCCTAGCCCTTTCGTCTTTGGCGCACAAAATGTCTTATAGTCCTTCCTTGACAAGATTAAATTTGTTAGGTGTTTTATCCCTAACTTTGCGGGACTAGTTCGGCCCATCACCCTCATGCTAAAAAGGACATAGCCTTCAGATGGATAGCAGAAGGAAGAGAAAGCTTCAACAAGATCAAGAAAGAGATTTCTTGTGCACCAACACTCATTAATCCAAATTACTCAAAGGATTTCATCCTTTATGCTTATGGTGCTGATGCAAGCATTGTTGTTGTCCTAACATAGGAAAATGAACAAGGGCTGGAATAGCTAGTGGCCTTCTTCAGCCAGACGCTAAAGGATTATGAATTGAAATATAGTCACACAAATATTCAGGTCTTTCAATCATGCACGTGCTCAAGAAACTCAAGATCATCCTCACCACAAATCATATCAAGGTGTTAGTCTCCCACTCATCTTATCGAGCAGAAATTAGTAAGAAGAGACCAAAATGGGTGACTAAAATCATGGAATATGATGTGAATATTAAGTCCACAAAGCGGTAAGAGGAAGTGCACTCTGCAATAATATTGTTGAGGATGCACAGAGTGACTGAGGCTTCATTATTTCTAGATGAAGACCTTCCGCATGTAGAACTTAAATAGAATTATGTTTTGATTGATGTACTTCTCTTCAAAATAAATCTATATTGCATGTTGTTAAGATGCATCAACGATGCGGAGACCGAAAAAGTGTTAGCATAATTTCATGATGGATTCTCTCCAGGACACTTCTCTACCAAGACTACAGCAATGAAGATCATAATGGTAGGTATCTTTTGGCCTACCCTGTTTGCAGATGCACATAGGTGGGTCACAAAATTCAAGGAGTGTGCTTTCTTTGTAGGAAAGAAAATATTGACAGTGCTTCCCCTCCGACCAATCCAAGTGGATCAGCCTTTTGCATAATGGGGTCTTGACTTCATAGGCATGATCAATCCGCCTTCAAGCGCTGGACATAAATGGGTGTTGATAGCTATAGATTACTTCACTAGATGGATAGAAGTTGTTGTGCTTAAGGAATCAACTGAGGTAGTCATCCTTGAATTTCTTGAAGGTTTAGTCATGAGGTTTGGTGTTCCTCAAACCATTATTGTTGATAATACAAAGGACTTCCTTGGTACTAAAATCACTGATTGGGCTCTAAGTCTGGGAATTTACCTAAAAACCTCTTCCAACTATTACCCTCAGGGAAACAGTCTAACAAACTCAATAAATAAGAACCTGATCAGAATCATGAAGTGCACAATGAACATCAGCCAAAGACGGTGGTATATGAAGGTCTTGTGTGCACTCTATAAAGATAGAATCATAGTCAAAAAGGCAATAGGAACTTCTCCTACAAGTTTGTCTCATGGCAAGGAGGTTTCCCTTCCTTAGACACTAGAACTAAATTCATTGACGCTTGTCCAACAAATAGAATTTGAGGGTGTGGATCAGAGAGAAATCAAGATGGCATAGTTGGTTCATCTTGAAGAGCTTAGAAACTCTATCATGATCAAGCTAGAATAGCATCAGCAAGCAACAAAGAAAAGGTTTGTCAGAAAGGCTAGGCCTCAAGCTTTCAAAGTTGGAGACCTGGTTCTAAAATGGGATACTGATAGAGCTAAATTAGGGCACCATTCAAATTTTGATGCACTTTGGAGTGGCCCATACATCATCAAGTCCTACAAAGAAGCTAACTCTTTTGAGTTAACTCATCTCGGATGGAAGCACGCTAAAAATCCCAGTAAACGAGATCTATCTCAAACCATTCCATTAGGTTTATTACATCATGTTGTATGTATTAAAGTAGTTTCAATTCCTCCAAGTGTGCCCAGTGCACATTGTTTGTTTATACATAGTTATTTCCCCTCATGTGCTTCTTGCATGTGCTCTTTTGTTACTTCCAAAATGTAGAGCTTCTCTCAAGCTTGTGAGATTCGAATGAGTGCGAGATATGATTTTCAAGTGATTACGGGGGCATTTTCATGATTAAACAAGCAGACTCCATGCCCAATGGATGCTTCAGGCTATTGATCTCTTTCATCTAGCAGGAAGATGGCCCCAGAAGTTTCCAAAATTGTTATCCAAATAGCTCTCCTAGTAACTTGGATAACTTGCATACACATCTTGTTCCCTTCGCATTCTTCTATCTCCACCTATTTTCCCTTGTGTGCCTTCCTCCTATGCGCTCGCCTTCTCTCCTTCCTCTTGCACACGTGCCACCCCTCTTTTCACTTTTCACATGCTTGCTTCTCTCTCCTACCTATTATGCACACTTTCATTTGCCTCTTTTTAATTTCCTCCCGTGCCTCTTTCTTCCACATGCACCCTTGTGGCATCTCCCTTTCACCCACAATATGTGCATTCACCTTCTTTCTAGTTAGCTCGCCGCATCTCCAAAGGTAAGAGTGGCTGTTGAAAATTCCAAGTACCTATAGAATATTCCAATGTCAACCTAATACTCCTTCAAAGGAAAAATCTTGCGTGAGTTTCTAAATGAGCGTGGAGCCTCCACGTGTCCAGTTTCATAAAAGGACAGGGTCAGGGTTGAATAGTCAAAGCATTGAGACATGACAAAGAGAGGATTCCAAGTGTCGCAAGGTGCTAATTCAAGAGTAAATTTGGGGGAGGATTTCCAAACAAGCGCTAGGGTCATCACGTGTCCCTAGTGAGATATATGACCTGCCAAGTAAAATAATTAGCCAAATATGAAAAAAGCCGAGCGAGCCGCGGAAAGAAGCCACATGTCACCCCTACGTAACTCCAAAACTAAAATTCAAAGTCTACCCTCAAACATGTACCATCCCTCCATGTGTCCAGGTTTCAAAAGGGGGCCTATTTTGGCTAGTTCCCACCATTTTTATGGACCTAATTCAAATTTCAAATGGGTATATATTTTGGCTCAAAGGTGCTTGAAATCGACAAATCTAGCACCATTGGAAAGATATCGGCCTCATCTATGCAATGGAGATCTAAAAATTTAATTTTGGCAAGGTTAGGTGGGGAGAAAATGAAGAAATGTCTATGTGCCATTAGTGCGGGATCTATTTATCCCCAACAACCGGATCAGATTTGATCTGATCCGATCCGTTCCTCCTCCTTCGAGGCACCGAACAAGTAATTGATGCAAACATGACATATTTGGGGTGGATTTGTAGGAGGCATTAATGGCAATAGTCGAGCCTCAAATTAATTTTCCTACCTTTTTCTCCTTCTTCCCTCTATGTTGAATCTATAAAGGAAGGGTCGGGGCTCATTGTAAAGGGTTGGACACTCTGGATCCTTACGCATGTTGCTAAGGACTCCATATTTTCTGTATTTTGAGTTGCAAACCTCCATGTTTGGTTCTTACATATGGATATCGGCCTCTTTATCATTGAAACAGTTATATGAATTTTTGGAAGTAATAGAAGCATCATTATGTGACTATTCTCTGTCCTAACATGTTTGCATTCCTTCTTCTTGCCTCTTCTCTTACATTGTGTATTTTTGTGCTAGTTCAAGTCCCCTGCAGTTCCATACTTGGTTGTGTTCCATGAGAATGATCTATTGAATTTGTATTTTTCTGTGCTACTCGTGCCTATCCTCCTTTCACACATTCCTTATCATTCTCACTAAGAATGGATAGTGTTCACCCCTCTTTCTCGGTTCTATCACCTTTTTGCATAGGTTACTTCATGTTATCGTTCTTTCCTTGGTTCCTTGGCATTCTTAGCTTAGTTTCCCCTTTCAACACTAGGAGTAGCGGTAGAAGTTGAAATAGATAGAGGAACCGACCTTCTTCGAGATCCGTCCCAAGCGCACAAGGTCCCAAAACTTGGGGATGGCTCCATTGTGGTCTCGAGACACCTCGGCCATTTCGAGATCTCGGATGTGGGTGCACGTTTGAGCAACCAATAGGAACCTCGAGTGGTGGAATTCGAAAGAGGCTAGATTTTTCTTTTCTTTCATAGTGATTAGTTGTTTGTTTGGTAACACCATGGAATACTTGAGAGGAGGAGATGTTGGTTACTTAGTTTGAATTGGTAATATTGTACATGACTTAGGAGAAAGAGGTAATGAAAAATGGACCTTGAGAGGTGGTTGTTTAGTTAGAGTGGGTTGAATAGGTAGCACTTGACTGACTAAAGAAGACATATTAGAAGTGATGACATGTTGTTCATGAGGCATAGAAGGAGTAGATTTAGGATCCCATTTGGATGTAAAATTTGGAGATGGTAATGCAACAAAATGTTTTGCAGCAGTGAATTATTTAAAGACTTTACGCTCAATATTCTTGATTCTTTGTTGTAAAGCATAGCATTCATTGTCATTATGTCCATTGATTTGATTATAAGCAAAAATGGGAGACCCTGATATTTGATCAGCCAATAAGGAGGATAGTAATGAGTAGTTGGTAAATTGATCAATTGATGACTAAGGAGCTCAGTAAGAATATCATATTGCTTAGCATTGTGATCAAACATGAGAGGCTCTAGTAATGGAAAGACTTTAGGCTCACTAATATGATAACATGTAGAAGACATAGAATGAAGATGATAAGAAGAACTAACATGAGCTTGAGAAGCGTCCTTAAGATGTTGGATTTTAGATTTTAGAGATGCAATCATGGATTCCATAGCCTAAATTTCATCTTGAAATAAAGAATGCAAAGTTTTAATTGACTTAAACATGGGTTTATTATATGGAGGATCACGAAGACTAGGGTCGTCAGATAGACGATCAAGAATAACACTCACCCGATACGGTGATGTATCTCTAGGGAGATACATAGTGTTTAGGGATTTTTTTAGAATAATTTGGAAATTGGGATGTATTTGAATTGAATCATACAAATAAATTCATGCAACTTTAGGAGCCATGATAGAAAATATGATGTGCCAAAGAAGGATCCAAATGACCAATCATGAGTGGGGTTCACCAAATGATTAAACAAATATTGAAATAAATAGATGCCTAAATCTAAATATGTAACATCAAGGAATATAAAAAATTAAGTACATATTTGACCCAATAAAAATAAGATAGAAAGTATAAAACCCTAGTTGCAAATGAAGGGATAGAAAGACTTAGTTGATTTGCAATAATCCTAAAGGTTTTCCAAACTAGAAAACTACTAGAACAGAACTCGAGTGTTACAAATGGACCCGGAAAAATACGAGAGTGTTGGAAGTTCCTGGACTAGGGTGTTTATGGAGGTTCAACGGCACTGGGTTCCAAAGACCTATTATGGGCGCATGTGACTACTCAAAAGCTAGGGAACGTAGTTTCACAAGGTCACAATATATTCACCTCTTATTGCATTTGGTCACTTGTATGTCACTAGACTTTGTTTTTATTCACATGAAACCCGAAATCGAAAGAAGCACCTAAAAACCCCTTAAACCACATCAAATCCTAAAAATAAAGATGCAAAATGAGGAATCGAATGTCCTCGGTTTTCATTAAGGTGAACTTATGATCGATCGTTACACCACATCTCATACCCAATGTAGTTCTATGTGTGTATGTGTGTCGAAATCGTGCCCTAATTGGCTCTTGTGTGTGTCGCAATTAATAACAAGAAAGTAGATAGATTTAAAAGATGTAAATAGATGTGTGCATAAAAGAATGAAATTCCCCCAATGAAGTGTATGTAAAAATGGTAGTCCCTTGTCCCTTGTGTGGAGCTAGATGGATGTTTGAATTCTCTTGGATGCAACCTCGGGTTGTGATAGCTAATGCTTAGTGCTTGTTCCTTTATTATGGTCACATAGCTTTGTATTTATATTGTTAAATTTTTTAATTAAGCACTAGAAGGCCAACCCATAAGAAAAAAAGAATCCCAATGGCTAGAAGAGGACCAAAAGAGGTGAGAAAGATACAAAGAGATCAAGGGTTTCCAAAGGGAACAGGGGTGCCTAGGCGTTGGCATCCTAGCTAGGCGTTGGTGTCTAGACTCAGAAAAACTAAAGTGTCGAAATTTAGACTAGGAAAGAAGGTGTGTTAGACCAAGAAGGAAACCGGAAAGATAGCAAAGAGGATAAAGACAAAGTTCAATTAGTACCTTTCTTGCTTAGTAATCATATGAATAGTGGCATATGACTAGGATCTAGAAATTTATGAAAAGTGTGTGATTTAGTTTCTACAATAATAAAGCTGGGTTGTTTTACATATATAGTCATTCCTTTTGGGTTGAAGAATGTGCCGAAATATTCTTACGCATTGTAGTACATGCATTTCAGGACTTTATTCAACAGTTTCTTCAAATGTACCTAGATTATTTGATCATATATATGATGGTTAAGGATCATTTTGATTGCCTAAGGTTGATATTTGAATGGTGTAGAAAATTAAGTATATCTTTGAACATTAATTAATGTATTATTGCAACAACACCGTTTGGTATACTATGGGGCACATGATTTGTAAAGAAGGCATATTGGTTTATCCAAAAAAATTAGCAGTAATTTTGGGGCTAGAGGATCCAACCAATCAAAGAGAAGTGTGCAAATTTCTTGGACATACAGGGTCTGCAGAAATTCATCAAGGGATATGCCAAGATTGCAATTCCACTAGAGGAGATACTAAAGGGCAAAGTAAATTTCTATTAGAAATATGTACAACACTAATATTTTGAAACCTTGAAGGAGAGACTAACTACTGCACCCATTTTACACTTCCCTTTTTGGAATCTACCATTTCATGTGCATGTGGATGCCTATAGAACAATAACTTGGGTAGCATTGGCTCAACTAGGGGAAGATAATGTGGACCACACTATATTTTTGTGAGAAGGAAGCTAACATTTTCTAAGTAGAATTATACCACCACGAGTGTGAGGCATTTTCCATGGTGTATGCACTTCATAAGTTCGATAGTATTTTTGTCTCACCATTTGTATTCTACACTGATCAAATGGAACTTAAGTATCTAGTAAACAATCCAATATTGCAAGGGCGCATCTATTGTTGGATTATTTTATTTCATGAATTTTAGTATTCATTCATAGTGGAGCGTGATAAAATAAATTTAGGACTATACCACTTGTCATGAATCAAATCTGGTGAAGATTTAAAAGGATATAGGAAACTATGCCATATGACTAGCTATTCGATTACAACATGCGCCAAATGACTTAGAAGACATTGCAGTATACTTACATACAGTGATGTGCCTAAAGGAATGAAAGCATTGGATAAGAAGTATCTCACCATTTGCATTACACCACATCGCTTAGTAGGAGGATACCTATATAAAATGGGTAGAGATTAATTATTACTTGCGCAGTGTTTTCTTCGATCATAAACACGATGCCATCATGGAAGAAGCGCGTGGTGGGATTTTTGGAGGACATTATGTAAGTGAGGCTACAACATGAAATATAATCTTGGCAAGAATTTGGTGGGAAACACTTTGTACAAGGATACTAAAGATTTTTTAAATCATGTGATCATTTTCAAAGAATAAGAAATATAGGACAATGTGGTGAGATGTTGGTGTGACCCATAGCAAGCATGAAACCTTTTGATAATTGGGAAAGTGACTTTATTGGTCCAATTTCACCAGCTACATAGGGAAAATGCATGCATTACATTATAACTTACATAGATTACTTGACAAGGTGGGATAAAGTTGCACCCACCAAGGATTGCACTGCAGCTATAACAATAATATTTTTATGGGATAACATTAGTAGCAAATATGTCTCTCCATTGAGCCTTAACATAGGGGAACTTATTTCTTCAAATGAAACCATTAATATATTGTTATATGATTTTATGGTAGCTCATCGTAAGAATACCCCTTATCACCCACAATCCAATGGTACTACAAAAGCCTTCAATAAGTTCTTGGGACACACATTGACAAAAATATGTAATGTAGGAAGAAAATGTTGGGATGAAAAAGTTTCAATTGTATTGTGAGCATACAAGACTACTTACAAGAGGTTAAATAAAGCCACACATTTTTAGATAGTGTTTGGCGTAGAGACAATTCTACCTAAATAATTCATGCTAACTTCTCTTTGTATTACGTGTGCATGAGGACTTACTGATGAGAAATTGGTAGAGGAATGCATGGATAAATTAATACAATTATATGAACAACACACAATTGCATGGTGGATCTAGAAGATATAAAAATTACAACAAACAGATTGACATGATAGGCATATTAAGAACAAGTCTTTTATGGTTAGAGGGATGGTGCTCCTATATGACTCTAAGTTTCTGCTCCACCCAGGAAAGCTCAAATTTTATTGGTTAGGAATATTTACAGTAATAAAGATACTTGATTTACATGCATGTCATTTACAGGCGTTGGATGGCACAACATTACCTGGTTACTTTAATGGGATTAGATTGAAGCCCTACTATAAATAAACTTCTTTCATTATGTTTGTAATAAAACAACATTGCCATTTCGATAAGGTTTCCCTTTCATTTTTTTGTTTTTGTTGTGTAATAAATGTGTTCGCATGTAGGATGTGATGAATTTCATCCTAGATTGATGTGCATAGGACCGTGTTAAATTTACAAGTTACCTTTGTTGAGAGGGATTTTATGATTTTCTTACAAATACTTTTCCTTTCGCATTCCTTAGTTTTTCAAAAAATTGTTTCAAAAATTTCTTTCACATCATTTTTACACTAGATTTCAGATTTCAAAAGTTGACTCGCATCTTGCATGCAAAATACATGTTGAGTTCTCAAGTATGAAGTCCGATCCCATCAAAATTTGGAACCGGAAGTCGGAATAACAACCACATTTTCACGAGGTTTCTCTCCTAAGTTCTCGAGTTCCAATTCCACACCATTATTTTGGAATTTGGAGTCCAAAGGGAAAATTATATGTAGTTTACACATCAGATCCCAATTTTGAAATCGCCCCCACTTCACCATTTTTGAGCTACGAATTTCAATCTTCGTAGTCTAGAGTGCATGCTACATGTAGCATGCACACCACCGACCTCAAATTCTAATTTTCAAAGGCAATAAATGCCCCAACCACCTCACACGTGTTCGTCAATGGTAATTAATTTTTACCCTCCTATAAATATGTGAGTTTTTACTTATCATTTTTACTAGGAAAATTAGTACATTGACATGTTGACAAATCTCTGCACCCTACGGACCCCGAGGATATTTTCAAATTATAATTTTCATGATTTTCTCTTAATTTGGGTAATTTTTGCAACTTTATTTTTATTTTCATTTCTTTTGGGGTTCTTGTTCTAGGGTTTACTTCCTTTTTTCCATTTCTTCATTTCTCTTGGTTCTCTTAGGTTTTTTTAGATTCAAACCATGGTCTTTCTTCCCCTTTTATTTTATCACTTTTGACATATGAACTTCAAAATAATTTATCAATAGGAAAGAATACTATATTTTTGAAAATAAGGAGATTCGAGTTTTCTAACTTTCAGGTTCGGGCTACACTTTTCGAGTTTTGACATTTCATTGCAGAGCCCAAGCTCCGAGGTTACTTTTCGAGATATCGAAGAACATGATTTTGAATCACAACTTTTTTGGACTTTAGAGATTCAACTTTTGCATTTTGGAAGTCGATTTTGGAGCTTTTAGAGATCTCCAAGATTTTGATGTTTCGAAGTTGGAGGTTCAAAGCTTTAGAGGTTTTCATATTTTGAAGGTTCTGCCTTTCAGGTTTCAAAGTTCATTTTTTGGAACATAGTTATTTTTATACTTCGGGTTTTTTTGAAATTAGAATTATACCACTTTGGAATTTCAGAGTTTTTCATCAAGGTATAATTCTCAACTTCAGAACTTTGGGCTTTGGGATTTTAGAAGTCCAGGCTAGTTTTACAAGGTGTTTTAGCACACACACTTCCACTTCAAATTCTTATTTTTGAGTTCTTCGACAAGGAATATGTATGGCTCTTCATCCAAGGGGAAGGAAAAAAGTAAGTAAAACTACTAATGGGTATCACCCCCTTCAGTATCTCATCTAATGTAGAGAATATTGGGGATATTTATTTTAGACATAATGACATGTCCGAAAATTTTGGGAAAGAGTAAAGGCCCCAAAAATAAATCATGGATGGAAGCTATTTATAATATTGGACTTCCCCTTGTAATGCATTTCCCATTCTCATTTTGAAAAAAATATTCATGCACCATAAAGGATGATGATGGCACAATGATAATTAGGGTAGATAGTGATTTCTTTGAGGACCTCCTGAAGCTCCCTGATGTTGAATAATATGAAACTATCTCTCTTGAGTATACTTTAGAGAATTGGGTTGTAGATTATGAGACTTGTACAAGGTTTATCAACAAGATCTATTTGGCTAAAACTAAAATCTCATTGTCTAGATTCCCTAAGATAATTCCTCGGTCTAATTTCATATTGGAAGTGAATGATATTATTACACTATTGAGAAAGGTTATAGGTCTTCCTTCTACTAGGGAATTCCAAGAGTGGATGTACCTCTACATTTCCACAATCAAGAAGAATAAGGACCTCATTCAATGGGGTGAACACATAAGCAATGCCACATGCTTTCAGCTAGAAGATGTGTTAACCTTAGGAAAATTCTTCATGACCTCCTACCTAGTATACATAGCAAAGGGGATGAGAGAATACTTTGGGATAACTCCAAATGGTTCCATAAGTACATACTTAGATATATGAGTACTACCCCCAACCTCACCATGGTAAGGTTCCAATAATTTTCAGAGAGTAAGAGATGCTTTCTTCACAGTTCTCTTGAACTTATTTGACAAATATTTATACAATTGGAGGATCTCAGATGAATCCTGAAAGGAAGTACGAGATTGGGAGGTATTTACTTATCTCCCAACATTCACCTACATCAGGGTGCCAAGGTTTGTAGGTGCTCCTTTTAAATTTCCAAGATTCCCAATTGATAAATGGGTTTTGATGGAATTGGTTTGGCAATTGCTTCATTATCACAAAATTCATCATGATCAGGCCAAAGCATGGGCCTAGCTTCCCATAACCATAGGAAGTATACATGTGCATCTACGTATAAGGCTTAAAATATTGAAGGAGATGTCTCAGATGATGACTCGAGAACATTTCATCCACGCACCAATTTTGACTACTGGGATAAATTTAGTAAAACAAGATCTGCCAACATTCATATACCTCAACTAGAAGACATTTGGATTCATCCAAGATGAATATGGATTAAGAGAGAGGGAATTTTAGAGGCTAACCTCGAAAGGAAATAAGTCACTATATGGAATTGTGGTCATTCCCAAGGGCCTAAAAGATGATAATCAGGTGTTAGATCCTTCCTATGATCAGGGTGATGTCACAAATTGGCCTTTTCCTTAGATAGATTGGTCAGTCAAGGAGTGCAATAACATGAAGGAAAGGGCGGGTCCCATTTTACAAAGGACCTACCAATGGTTGACATCCTTGGGAATTACACCTAAAGCGTTAGACTAACTAGCCATATAATCTGTATAATCACATTCATTAGTGGTTTAACCCACTCCATCAAATGGAATAAGGTTGACTCCCAAACCCATTTCCAAAACCAAAAAAAAAATTATTTTGTCTATAGGGGTTCGGATCTTCTTATAGGTTTCCTACTACAAGAGTTGTATCTCTAAAATTGTAATCAACTAAGTGATATATTTGAGTGTCTCACCATAAATCCGTCAAGTTTCATAGTTTCCTCCTCCTTATCCTTTCCATATTCACCACCTTCATTCCTTTGTCTCCTCCACCTCTCACTCTTCCTCCGACATTGTTTCCTCCATTTCCTATATTCCCATTTTTTCTACATTCCTCACCACTTCTCCCTCTATGGCCTAAGTATTCTCCTCCCTTCCAACACTCTCAACTGGAGATATTTTGGGAATGGGGTCTCTTTTAACCCCTCTTCCTCAACAATCTCTTTCCATTTCCACTTTTGTTTCACCCACACCGAGGCCATCCTTTCCACTCCACCCTCCATCGTTACCACTTCATTTTTACTTTATGTAACTATAACCAATACTCTAGTCATATCAACTACCCCAAGTACTACCCTAACAATTCCTATATTATCTTTTGGTCATCTTCTTCTATTCATGCATGGTTTTATAGGAAAACACCAAACATAATAATAAAGTACCTTATTATTGATGTTTTTGACTTAAGCGCTCTAGATCTAACTCTTTGAAGGAAAGATATGAGACTGAAAGTTGTTTCTAACTTATCAGTTGATCAAATGGGGGAAAGATTCGTCTAGATAGCTACTCCTACTACAGGAGAAAATAGAGAGACAATCACAACATGACGAGATTATCAAATTTCTAGGTTTTCTCTCGGAAAATCTACCCATGAAGGTGTCAAGTAAGATGTTCAGGTGGCCCTGGGTAATTTTCTAGAGAAATATGATAAGGAAAAAGCAACCAAGGATGAAATTAAGGGAAAATTTGAATAGTTAACTTATCTCTTGACCAAAATCACATAACCTATCCAAACTACTACCGCCCTCACTATTCCTCAGAGTTTCAATGACACATATTTTCATATAGTGGAAATGATAAGAAAAAAAGGGCGAGTGGTAAGAGGTTGGATGGAGAGATTAATTCGGAGGTAGACCCATTGATAAAAAAATTGGACTTGTATGGTGAATTGTATGTAGAAAATGATGTTATCTTTAAGCTAAATGGACTTCTCACTGAGGATAGTGATAACTTATACCTTGTCCTCAAAACATGGAAAGAAATTTGAAGTGTTAGCTCAAAATTTTTGTTAAGGAGGGTGTTATAGATGATGCTTCAAAGCCTTTTGAATTCAAGGAAGCTATGGATTCGTGAGCTCAAGTATTATAGAATATCATGTCAAAATTGGAGGAAAATGAGTTGAAGAAGTGGATGGTTTGAATGATATCTTAGAAGAATTTGATAAAATCCATTGCAAATTTTTGGATAAAAATGTTGATATTCTTCCAGTTGAATAGATTACTACCCATTTTAAGAGTTTGGTAAATCAAGATGATGATGTGACCAAGTCTTTTAATCTTGATTCTATTTACAAGTTGGTATCTTATCAAAACTTCTTGAGCCAACTCAATAAGGTTATCAACAAGACTCAAAGATTTCCAGAAAAAGTTTCAGGAAAAATGAGTCATCGATATTCTAACCTATTATGCATCTGGACCCGAGGAGGCGAAAGGTTCCGGGAATTATTAAATGATTTTTTGAATACATGAGTAGGTTAGCCATAGAGGAGAAAAAGAACCAAAAAAGGAGAAGGATTTTTCCAGCCCTAGCTAGGCGTGGCAACCATTGTTGGACAACCTCCAAGCTTCAAAACTAGTGGAAGTTGCATGGTTGACTTGGTCAAACCTATGTAACTATTTTTTCTATTTTCATGGGAGTTGTTCCCTAAGCATTAATGCATTCTATTTTTAGTAGGAATTAGTTAGAAGATAAAGCTATAATCACTCAATCTCCTTAGTCTATAAATAGGAGGATGCATTATGTTTTTAAAAAAATTTTTAGATCTTATTGTGAAGGGGCTCTATAATTTTGAAGAGTCCAAGAACAAGATTTAAGCCTTTGATATATTCATAACACTATTTTCCTTCAAATACTTGGTGTATTGTGCAATTTGATAATTTTTTAATACTTGTGAATGTTTAATTCCTTGTATGTGATAAGTTATATTGCCTTTGTATCAATTATCTTCTTCCAATTGATTGTGAGTTGTGGTATGAAATCTTTCCATTTCAGTTGTGGAAAATCTTAAATCCTTCTATTATTAAAGTTTTATACTTCATTAATTTAGTGATTGAAAGGGATTATTATGAGATGTGCATGTTATATATTGTTCTGCGATATTAATCTATGCATATGAAGTAGATCTTCTTATTCCATTAACTCTTGGTGCATCATTGCTTTTATTTATTTCAGCTACTCTCTTATCCCTTTTCCTAAGAACAAATAGATTAGTTTTATTTCAAGTATTGTATCCTTACATCTTGATCTTAAATCAAGTGCACCAAGTTTAGAAGGAATTTGACCTTCTCCAAGGTTCATCCCAAGGCACCAAGGTCCCACACCTTGGGGATGATCCCATGTTGCATAGGATCACTTAAAGATTCAACGGGTGCACGATCCATGTGAGAATAGTTTTTGCACAACCTAGTGGGACCATATAAGAGTTTGTTCTCCTCTTAGTATTTGCACAAATCAAGGTACATGACAAATCTACATATCTAGATTTCATGATCTAGTATATTAACTTATGCAAAGAATTCACAAGATATTTTTCAAGGAAAGGAAAACCGATAGAATATCGATTTATCTTTACCTCCTCCAAGAAAGAAGAAAAGGTGAATCTTCATCATCATCTTGTAGAGGTCATTTGACACCTCCTTTTGGAAGGTTTCCTCCACCAAGAGACAATCAACCGCTCATCACCATGGCCATAAGAAACCAATTTTTCCCTCTTTTAATACTGGTGAGCCATCTTCTATTGGCCCAACATGATGTTATACCTACTGACTTCTCTCAAATTTTTTCCATTCTACACAAGAGAGACTAGCGTTACTCCCATAGAACATATTCAAGATGTGGCTAGCATCTGTGTAGTGCATAATATCATAGAATATAACATTTCATTCAAACTTATCGCTACTTCCTTTAAAGGAAAATCACTCCAATGGTTTTATGGGTTAACAACTAGTACTATACGCACTTGGGATGAGTTGGGAGAAAATTTTGAAAACAGTTTGAGGATAAGAGTGATCACTTGTCACTCATGGAGCAGCTAACCACTATAAAGAGATCCCTCAAGAATTTATGAGTGATTTCAACTTCTAATTCCAAAAGACTTGGAATAGGATTCCAACATTGATAAAACCCTCCCCAAAAATGCATTCCTCTACTATCTAAGATCTTTAAACAATGATGTTTTGGTTATGATCCAATCAATGGGAGGAACAACATTTCTCGATGCTTATGACATCACCATAAGTGTTGAGAATTGCTTGATCCAAGTAGGGAAAATAGCTCCAAGACCCCATTCCTTTGTATCCCAGCTCCCCACTAATCAACCAACCATTTCTCCTCTTCTAGCAGTGCCTAACCAACCAAATCAGTCTACACCTTCCCCATCAAATGATCTTCATGAGGTTAAAACATTTCTCCAAACCTTTGGAAATGAATTGGTATCCCTTAAGAGGAAACATCCCAGATATGCTCATCCTTACCAACCTTAGAACTAAGCAGGTATCAATCTAATAGGTAACCTTTTCAAAATAATAACCAAGCTCAAAATCAAGTTTCCAATGTTAAACCCCTAAATGTTAAGGCTCCCCTTGTTACTAGTTCTTCTAGAGTCCTTGTCCCATACAAAACAATTGGTTCAATATTATGAATGGTGTTATCCATGTTCTCAACCCCATAATCAAAATCTATGCCCCAATGGAGTGCTTAGTCAAGCCCTTATGGTCCATATCATATCTGCATCGACAAAACAAATAGAGGATGCAACTTCATAAGAATTTTTGATCAGTCACAGGCTTCAAGAAACTACCTTATTGAATTGGAAGAGGAAGATTTTTTGGGTTTAATATAGACTCTACATCAGTAGTTACTAATACTCATTCGAAAAAGAGAGAAATAGAAGCTCAACCTCCAAAGGTTGATCGAGACATCCACCTCTCAACCCTCATCTTCAAGTGATTATAAAAAAGACACGGGGAAGAAGTTTTGAAAGCACAAAGTAATCAAGATGCAAAGAAAGAAAATGCTTCAAATGTTCCAGTACCCAATGCCCATTTTCCAAAGGAGGATACCAATATTCAAAGGAACATTGGCAGATTAGGAGGTATTCCCTTCATTATTGTCAACAAATGAAGAAAACCAACTTAAATGTCACTATGTGGGAAGCACTTTCAATTCCTTCTCAAAGGAATCTATTACAAGAGGCTCTAAAAAGATTTGGTACATCTAGTGAAGTAGTGAGTCATGGAGAATCAACTTCTACAATCTTGTGTCAACCAAAAGGAAGAAGTTATCCTAAGACCAATAAGCCACCTCCATTCTATATTTCTTTAATTATTGGTAAGAACTTGGTACATAACTACATGATTGATTCTAGTGCCAACAATTCAATCATGCCTAAACAGATTGTAGATGTATTAGGTATCCATATATAAGCCTTCAAGAGGATTTGTTCAGTTGGATGGCATAGTAGTTCAAACTATTGGGATTATCAAGGATCTCTAGCTTACTATTCATGCATGTCCAAGCTTGTCATTCACACAAGACATATCAGTCATTGATCTTCCACCTTTCTTTGCCATATGTTTATCTCAAGACTTCACTACCAAAATGGGTGGTTATTTATCTATTGATTGGTCACACATGCTCCTCAGGACTATATATGAGACTAAGGTAACCATAAGGGTGGAACCAATTTGTCAAAATCATGTTGATCCTTATACTACTAATACCATTAATGGAAATTATACTATATGTGACCAAGAAGAAGAAGTTGTAGATCATGAGTCCACTACTCTTGTGGAAGAAGTCCCTGATATTGTACTTGATGATGTAAGTATGAAACATCAATTTGATCCTTATGCAAATTTTTAACAAAGAGGAAGTTGGTTTGTTAGTCTTAGAGGAAATTGGGTTAGGCACATATTGTATTCATGAAGAGGAATAGGTATACCCCAACTTCTTAAAACCCAAGACAACCTTGAGGGACTATGGAAAATCTTTTTTTGATGGTTTAAGGAGTAAGAATGGAGCAGTGTTGGTGTCATGCTGATTTCTCCACAAGGTGATAAATATTTCTCATCTTTTCAATTGTAGTTCAGCTACACTAATAATGTGGTCAAGTATGAAGCACTAGTGCAAGGAATCCAATTAGCTCATAAAAGGGAATCAAATCATTATTTGTTTTTGGAGATAATGAACTTATTATACACCATGTAAGAGCCCAAAGTGCATCAAAAATGACCTCTTAAGGTCATATAAAAAATAGGGTATGGGATTTGATTAAGGATTTTAATGCCTTTGGGATACATGTTATTCCCAAAAATCAAAATCAGGATGCGGATAGGCTTGCTACAGTTGGTTCATACTACGATGTACCTATTGATATCATGAAGGATGAATAGACATTGTGTGTTAAAATAGTTGTTTGACCTATAGTACCAGATAATGCAAATAGTTGGCAAGTTTTTAATAGTGATAAACAAATCATTCTTTTATAAGAGGAAGTTGAGTTTGCATCAAAAACCAAGCCAAGCTTCAGGAAGCATACAATGATCAAATTATATAGTTGAAAACTAACAAATTTCCAAAGGTTTGGTCACTCTTGAAATCAATTTTTAATTTTGGATGATCCAAGTTAAAAGACAAAGTGCCAATATGGTAATTAAGGAAGATGATTTTGAATAGGTTCAAGTTACGGAAGAAAAGTTTTCTAAAATTGGGAAAGTATGTCTCTTTGAAAGAAAAGCGAGATTTTTTTATCTTTTCAGAATATAATGATATTTTTTCATGGAGCTATGAAGACCTTCATGGTTTTGATCCAAGATTGGTGCAACACACTATTGAGCTTGATCCAAATGCTAAGACATTTTGAAAAAGTAAAGACCAGTCAACCCCAAGATTGAGCCATTTATGAAGAAAGAGATTTCAAAGCTCATCAAGTTAGTATCATCTTCCCAATCAAACATTCCTCTTGGGTGGCTAATCTAGTTCTAGTTAGAAAGAAGAATGGGAGATCAAGGATTATGTGTGGACTTCAAAGATCTAAACCAGGCCTCCCTCAAGGATCATTACCCTCTTCCATCTATGGAGCATTCTCCAAACAATGGTAGGAGCGGAGAGGTTTTCACTTTTATGGTTATTCAGGCTATAACCAAATTTTGGTTAAAGAATCTAATCAATTCAAAATGGCCTTTACTACCAAATGGGGTACGTATGCCTATAATAAAATTTCATTTGGATTATCCAATGTCGGGGCTACTTTCCAATGAGCTATGGATATGGCCTTCAAAGGATTAATAAACAACATGATCCTTGTCTATCTTGATGATATAACAGTGTATTCTAAGCATGTAAAGGACCACATAGATCATTTGGAGAAGGTTTTAAGTGATGTAGGGAATTTGGGGTCTCATTAAATCCCAAGAAGTGCATTTTTGCAGTGCATGAAGGTAAATTGTTAGGGCACATTTTTCAGCAAAAGGACTCTCTATTGACCCAGAAAGGATTCATGTAATTTTGGTTTGTCTCTTCCAAGCCATAAGAAAGGCCTTTAGTTTTTTAAGAACAATAAACTTTGTGAGAAGGTTTATACCTCATTTTGTAACCTTTTCCAAACCATTAATGGCCATGTTGAAAATAACATACCTTTTAGCTGGAAAAAAGAAGGAAAAGAAAGCTTCAAGCCATTAAGATAATTATCTCCCAGGCTCCCACATTATTGAATCCTAGGTATGATAAATATTTTATTCTCTACGCCTTTGAAGGATAGGAAAATATTTCAAGAATCCTCACCCAGAAAAATGATGATTTGATGGAGCAACCAATTTATTTTTTCAGCCAATCCCTCAAATATTATGAGCTCAAGTATTCATTTGTGGAGAAACAAGTTTTGTTATCATCTGGCATTGAAGAAATTCAAGCATATGTTGTCTAATAATAAAATACAATTAATGGTGTCACATCCAGGAGTAAAGGATTTTTTTGAATAAGGATATGAATGAGAAATGAGTTGGATGGATCACCAAGGTCATGGAGTATGATGTACATATTAAGGTAACCAAGCTAGTCAGAGGGAAGGGCCTATGTCAACAACTCACTGTGGATTTGGAATCACAAGATGAAGGGAACATGGTGCTTCATAATCATTCCCAAGAAGATACTCTTACCGATTGGCTATCAAAATGAATAATTTTCTTCTATTAGGAGAGTATCCCCTACTTGGATAAAAATCAGGTGAAGTTTCTGACTTTATTCCATTCCTTATGTTCTTGTAGATGGTGTTCTTTTTGTAGAGATTTGAATGATGTTCTTCTCCGTGTATAGGGCCATAACAAGTAGACAAAATACTAGAATAATTTCACAATGGGTTTTCAGGAGGACACTTCTCAGCAAGAACCACCACTACAAAGATCATGAGGGTTGGTTATTATTGGCCATATTTTTTCAAGGATGCCCATCAATGGGTGAGGAAATGTAAATAATGTGCCTTTTTTACAGGAAGTATAAATTAGTTTTCTTCCTCTCCATCCGATTCAGTAGATCAACCCTTTGTTCAGTGGGGGTTGGATTTTATCAGAATGATCAATCCTTTGTCTAGTGATGGAAATAAGTGGGTATTATTTCATGAATAGACACCTTATTCACTTTTAGTGGATGGAAGGAACTATAGCATTGAAGGAAGGAAATGAGAATTCATTCTTTATTTCTTGGAAGGCATAATGAAAATATTTGGTGTCCCTTTTATAGTTATTTCAGATAATGCCATGGCCTTTCTAGGACTAAACTCAGTGAGTGGGCTGTTAAAAATGGAGTATACCTCAAGACTTCATCTAAATATTACCCAAAAGGAAATGGTTTGGCTGATTCTAGTAATAAGAACCTCATATGGATCATCAAGTGAACAATGAAAATAAAAAACGGACTTGGCATACCCAACTCAAGACTACCTTGTGGGTAGATCGGATCACACCAAAGAGGGCCATAGGAAACTCCTCATTCATGCTTGTATATGGTAGGGAGGAAAAACTTCCTTATCTTTGGAATTTCCCTCCTTGGAGTTAGCACATCAACTGGAGGTTATGGAAAGTGATCCTATGATAGTTAGGTTTTCCAAATTAATGGAATTGGAAGAAGTTAGGAATAAAGCAATGAAGACTTTGGAACAACATCAGGCTCAAATGAAAAATACTTTTGATAGGAAAGCATCTCAAAAAATTTTAGGAAGGATATTTATTCTCAAATGGGATATTGACAGGGCCAAGCCAAGGATGCATGAAAAGTTTGACACTCTCTAGAGCGGGCCATACATTATTACGAGCTACAAAGAGGCAAATTCATTTCTCTTATCCAGGATCAAATGGAGAAGCACTGCCTATCCCTGTGAATGGGATACATCTCAAAACTTATTTTTGAGAAGGTTTCAACTTATACAATGTTAGTCTAGGTTTATTTCCTCCAAGTGCTTTGCACATTATTTGGTTTTCTTTGTTTGGTTTTGTTTGTTTTGCTTTATTTTTCTTTTCTTGTTTGTGTTTTGTTCTGAATGTTTTCAAGGTCTAGGACTCCTTTTCCCAATGGATTTTGAAGGCTAATGAACTAATTCTTAGTGGGAAAGCATCCCTGAGAGGTCACAAAAATGTTAAATTTATAAGTTACCTTTACTGGGAGGGATTTTAAAATTTTCTTGCAAATACTTTTCCTTTCCCATTCCTTAGTTTTTCAAAAAAAAAAATTCAAAAATTTCCTTAACATCATTTTTTCACTAGATTTTTGATTTCGTAAGTTGACCTGCATCTTGCATGCAAAATACATGTTGAGTTCTAAAGTCTGAATTTCGATCCCATCGTATCGAAATTTGGTCAAAACTGCAGTGCATTTTCACATGTAGTTTCTCTCCCGAGTTCCAAAGTCTGATTCCACACCATTATTTCAGACTTCAAAGTCTAGAGGGAAGATTACATGTATTTTGTGCATGTCGAATCCCAATTTCTAAAATCCCCCTTCACCATTTCGGAACTTTGGAATTTTGACTTTGGAGTTCTAGATGCATGTTGCATGTATGCATGCACATGCACCAACCTCTAAATTCTAATTTCTAAAGGAAATAAATTCCCCAACCACCTCACACGTGTCGGCCTATGGTAATTAATTTTTACCCTCCTATAAATGTGAGTTTTTACTTATCATTTTTACTAGGAAAATTAGTACATTGACACACTGACAAATCTTTGCACCCCTATGGACCCCTGGTGATTTTTGAAGTACTATTTTCATTATTTTCTCATTGTTATGGGTAAGTTTTTGCAAGTTTATTTTTGATTTTCATTTCTTTTGGGGTTCTTGTTCTATGTTTTACTTTTTTTCCATTTCTTCTTTTCTCTTGGTTCTCTTAGGTTTTGTTCTAGGATTCAAGCCATGGCCTTTCTTCCCTTATTGATTTTATCACTTTTGACATATGAACTTAAAATAATTTATCAACAAGAAAGAAGAGTATATTTTTGAAAATAAGGAGATTCAGGTTTTTGAACTTTAGAGTTCGGGGTTCCACTTTTCATAGTTTTGAGGTTTCATTACGGCTTAAGCTCCAAGGTTACATTTTTTTGAAGTTATCAATTTAACAAGATTTAAATTTCATATAAATCATAGGTTTTAGGGTTTTTGGGGTTTTAAAGTTGACATTTCGAGCTTTGGAGATCTTCAATATTTTGGAATTTTGAGCTTAAAGGTTTTCACATTTCGAGAGGTTCTACCTTTTGGGTTTCAAAGTTCATTTTTTTGGAACATAATTATTTCAGGGACTTTATGGTTTTTGGATTTTGAAGTCTACCACTTCAAAATTTCATATTTTTTTCAAGGTATAAGTCCCAACTTCCAAACTTTAGGCTTCAATTTTTAGAAGTCAAACTAGTTTTACAAGGTGTTTTACAGGCACACACTTCCACTCTAAATTCTAATTTTTTTAGTTCTTCGACAGAGAAATGTTTAGTTCTTCATCTAGGGGAAAGGAAAAATGAAGTACAACTACCAAGGGGTATCACCCCTTCTAGTATCTCATCTGATGTAGAGAATATTGGGGATACAGATTTTGGACATATTGATATGTCTAAATTTTGGGAAAGAGTAAAGGCCCCAAACAAGAAACCATGGATGGAAGCTATTTATAATAGTGGACTTCCCTTGTGGCTACATTTCCCTAGTCTATGTAATTTCTTAAGTTTTTACTTTCCACAACATCTCATTTTGATAAAGATTCACGCACCATAAAGGACGATGATGGCATAATGGTAATCAAGGTAGATAGTGATTTCTTTGAGGACCTCCTAAAGCTCCTAACATTGAAGAATATGCACTATCTCCCTGGAGTTTTATCTAGAGCATTGGGTTGTAGAGTATGACACTTGTACAAGGGTTATCAACAAGAGCTATTTGGCTAAAACTAAAATCTCATTGTCTAGATTCCCCAAGACAATTCCTCGGTCTGATTTCATATTGGAAGTGAATGATATTATTACACTATTGAGCAAGGTTACAGTCTTCCTTCTACTAGGAATTCCAAGAGTGGATGTACCTCTACATTGCCAAAATCAAGAAGAATAAGGACTCATTCGATGGGGTGAACACATAAGCAATGTTATATGCTTTCAGCTTGGAAGATGTGTTAAGTTCAAGAAACTTCTTCATGACCTCCTACTTGGTATACACAACAATAGTGGGATGAGAGACTATCAGGATAACTCTAAATGGGTCTAGAAGTATAGCTCAGATATATGAGTACTACCCCCAACTCACCATGTAAAGGTCCTAAACATTTTTGAGAGGTAAGTGATGCTTTCTTCACAGTTCTCTTGTACTTATTTGACAAAGATTTATATAATCATAGGATCTCATATGAATCCTGGAAGGAAGTATGGGAGTGGGGAGGTATCTACCTGCAGTTCCCAACATTCACCTACATTAGGGTGTCGGGTTTGTAGGTGCTCCTTTTAAATTTCCAAGATGTCCCAACTGATAAGTGGGTTTTGATGGAATTGGTTCGGAAATTGCTTCATTATCACAAAATTCAACATGATCGACACAAAGTAGGGGCCCAATTTCCCATAACCATAGGAAGATATATGTGTGCATCTACATATAAGGCTAAAAATGTTGAAGGAGAGATGTCTCAAATGACTCGAGAACATTTCATCCACGCACCAATTTTGAATACTAGTGATAAATTTGGGAAAAAAGGATCGGATAGTGTTCATATACCTCAACTAGAAGACATTTGGATTCATTTCAGATGAATATGTAGTAAGAGAGGGAATTTGAGAGGCTAACCCTGAAGGAAATAATCCACTATGGAATTGTAGTCATTCCCGGGCCTAAAAGATGATAATCAGGTGTTGGATCCTTCCTATGATCAAGGTAATGTCACAAATCAGCCTTTTCCTTGGATATATTGGTTGATCGAGGAGTGCAATAACATGAAGGAAAGGGTGGGTCCATTTTACAAAGGACCTACCAATGGTTGAAAGCCTTGGGAATTACACCTAAAGCATCAGACCAAATGGCCACATAATTTGTACAAGCACAGTCATTAGTGGGTCAACCCACTCTATCAAAAGGAAGGAGGTCGACTCAAACCCATTTCCAAACCACGTAAAATTTATTTTGTCTACAGGGGTTCAGGATCTTCTTTTGGGTTCCTACTACAGAGGTGTATCTCCAAAATTATAATAAATTGAATTGATAGATTTGAGTGTCTCACCACAAATCCCTCAAGTTTCACAGTCACCTCTCTCCTTATCCTTTCCATCTTTTCCACCTTCAGTTCCTCTGTCTCCTCCACCTCTCACTCTTCCTCTAACCATGTCCTCCATTTCCTCTATTCCCATTTTCTCTACATTCCTCGTCACTTCTCCCTCCATGGCCAAGTATTCTCCTCCCTTCCAACACTCTCAACTAGAGATATTTTGGAATGGGGTCTCCTTTTACAACCCTCTTCCTCAACAATATCTTTCCATTTCCACTTCTATTTCACCCACACCGAGGCCATCCTTTCCACTCCACCCTCCATCATTACCACTTCATTTCCACTTTTGTAATCGACCATTCTATTCATATCAACTACCCCAAGTACTACCATAATAATGATCCTATATCATCTTCTAAGTCATCTTCTTTTATTCATGCATGGTTGCATAGGAAAACACCGAAATAAAAGAAGAAAGTGCCTATTATTGATGTTGTCGATTTGAGTGCTCTAGATCTAACTCCCAAAGGAAAGCTAAGTGACCGAGAGTTTGTTTCTAACTTATCAATTTTGATCAAACGGGGAAATATTCATTAAGATAGCTACTCCATCTATAGGAAAAACTAGAGAGACAATCACAACAATGGATTATCAAATTTCCAGGTTTTCTCTCGGGAAAGCTACCCATGAAGGTGCCAAGCAAGATGTTCAGGTGGCCTTGGGTAATTTTCTAGAGAAATATGATAAGGAAAAAGCAACTAAGGATGAACTTAAGGGAAAATTTGGAAATTTAACTACTCTCTTTACCAAAATCACGTAGCCTATCTAAACTACTATCTCCCTCACTATTCCTCAGAGTTTTGATAACACATATTTTCATATAGTGGAAAATATTGGACAAAAAGGTGAAGAAGTAGGAGGCTAGATGGAGAGCTTAATTCAGGAGGTGGACCCATTGATCAAATTATTTTGTGGACTTGTATGGTGAATTGTATGTGGAAAAGGATGTTATCTTAAAGCTGAATGGACTCCTCACTTGAGGAGAGTGATAACTTAGACCTTCCCTCAAAACATGGAAATAAATTCAAAGTGTCAGCTCAGACTTGTTGTTGAAGGAGGGTGTTATAGATGATGTTTCAAAAAATTTTGAATTCAAAGAAGCTATGGAGTTCATAGCTCGGGTATTGTAGGAGCTCATGTCAAAATTGGAGGATAAATGAGTTGAAGAAGTGGATGGTTTGAATGATATCTCAAAATAATTTGATAAAATCATTACAAATTTCTAGATAAAATGTTGATATTCTTCCAGTTGAACAAGATTACTTCCCATTTTAAGATTCTAGTAAATCAAGATGATGATGTGACCAATTATTTTAGTCTTGATTCTATTTATAGGTTGTATCTTATCAAAACTTCTTGAGCTATCTCAAGAAGGTTATCAACAAGACTCAAAGATTTTAGCAAAGGTTTCCACAGAAATTCGAAGTCAGAAAATATTCCTAACCCATTATGCATGTGGACCCAATGAGGAAGAGGTCTAGGGAATTATTAAATGATTTTTCTAATACATGAGTAGGTTAGCTAGCAAAGGAGAAGAAAGAAGAACTAGAAAGGAGAAGGATGTTTCCAGCCCTAGTTAGGCATGGTAGCCATTTTGGATAGCCTCTAAGCTTTGGACCCAATGGAAGCTGCAGGGTTGACTTAATCAAACCTATGTAAACTATTTTTCTATTTTCATGGGAGGTTGTTCCCTAAGAATTAATGCATTCTATTTTTAGTAAGAAGTAGTTAGAAGATAGAGCTATAATCACTCAATCTCATTAGTCTATAAATAGGAGGATGCATTATGTTTTTAAAAAAATTTTAGATCTTATTGTGAAAGGGACTATATAATTTTGAAGAGTCCAAGAACAAGATTTAATCCTTTGATATATTCATAACACTATTTTTCCTTCAATACTTGGTGTATTGTGCAATTTGATAATTTGTTTAATACTTGTGAATGC
This sequence comes from Taxus wallichiana var. yunnanensis, assembly GCA_018340775.1. NCBI lineage: Eukaryota > Viridiplantae > Streptophyta > Pinopsida > Cupressales > Taxaceae > Taxus > Taxus wallichiana. The sequence continues at coordinate 616,895,520 of CM031235.1, forward strand.
TTTAATTCCTTGTATGTGATAAGTTATATTTTCTTTGTATCAGTTATCTTCTTCCAATTGATTGTGAGTTGTGGTATGAAATATTTCCATTTCAGGTGGTGGAAATTCTTAAATCTCTTTTTTATTAAATTTTATACTTCATTAATGTAGTGATTGCGAAGGGATTATTATGAGATGTGTATGTTATATATTGTCATTGATATTAATCATGTGCATATGAAGTAGATCTTCTTGTTCCATTAACTCTTGGTGCATCACCACTTTTATTTATTCAGTACTCTCTTATCCATTTTCTCGAGAACAAATGATTAGTTTTATTTCAAGTATGGTAGCCTTGAATATTAATCTTAAATCAAGTGCACCAAGTTTAGAAGTAATTCATCCTTCACCAAAGAAGTTCATCCCAAGGCAAAAGGTCCCAAACCTTGGGGATGATCCCATGTTACATGGGATCACTTAAAGATGAAGGCGGTGCGATAAGGAAAGATACTTATCAAGTGGAACAGGAAAAATAATGTGTGTGGCATAGGAGGATGTGCACAAGAGGGTTTGTAGCCTAAGAAGTAGTAGTGTGCCCAAGGTTCATTTTAAGAGACCTCTTGGAAATTGGAGGTGGAAAATACCTGCGAATATCCCCAGAACCGGTTTCACTAAAAGGTGAATTTACCAATTTTTCAGAACTAAATTTTCACCCACTTTTTTTAGTTAGAGAGATTACGGAGAGTTACTGAGACACTAATGTGTGGTTCACGTGCGTCAACAAGCCTTTTGACATGCATCAACAAGACTCATTGATGTGCGTCAACAAGGCTCATTGACATGCATCAACAAGGCTTATTGATGCATGTCAACGAAGTCTTGTTGACACGCGTCAACAAGGCTCATTGATGCACATTAATGAGCCTTGTTGATGTGTGTCAATGAGCCTTTGAAACCCTGGTTTTTTCCTATAAATACCCTCCCGCCAATCATTTTCATGTTTACACTTTTTAGCTCTCAAATTTTCTTGTATATAGGAATCCATTATCTAGGTTAGGTACAATCAAGCTCAAGGACAACTACAATGGTGACTACAAGTGCATCCCAATCTCAAGACAAAAATCAAGAGGAAAATCCAGTCAACCCACAAGCCCTATCCATGAGAAAGATACTCTACAGGAATCCTTTGTGCCTCCACATCTAGATTGTTTTACAAATGACTTCGGAATATAAGGATTTGATCGATGCATGTGAGTTTGGTGGCTTGTTAAGATGTCCCATTTTGAAACAGACTAAGATATTTTGAACTACCTTCTATCCTCGTACAATATAGAGGATGGCCTATTTAATGTTACTGTGGATGATGACCTATTATTTCAATTTGGTATCGACCAAGCTGATATTCATCGGTTTACAGGCATCCCATTCAAAAATTTACCCTTTGTTACAACGAAGGCAACACTCACCGAAGACGATGAGAAATATCTCGAATCAACTTTCTGTTTCCATTTTGATTATAAGTGTAAATTATTTTTAGTCATCATTTTGTATTCAGTTTTTGATTTTGATACAATTTAAATTTATATTAATTCCAACTATTTTTTGGCATTTGCAGCTCATGTCAATAAATCCAAACGTGGTGTGGATACGCAAGCAATTACACACCACTTTCTTGCTACTATGATTTCCTTCTTTCAATCCAGAATAGTTTTGCAGGGTCGGTAAATAGATATACCAAACTGGGCCATTATATACATTGTTGCAACTATCACAAAGCAAAAATTTTATTGGTGCACCTTTTTATCAAAAAAAAAAAAAAAGAATTGACATTACAAATGCAAAGCTTTCAGAAAAACCAGTCATTTACTCCACAAACTATCTCCTTGGCCTTTATTATGAGGCTCTTTTAAATTTAAAATACAAACCAATTCCCACTTGCATGGATGAGGCGTTGATGAATTTGTCAATTCCATTTGAAGAACAACAGTATAAACTATAAAGTTTGTATTTTGACATTAGACTGACAACAAGTATTAACTATTTACTGTTTACAGAGAAGATTTATGGAGGCCCTTCCCCAAAAAAAGGTGGCATCAAGAGGAAGAGGCCAACAACATGCTTTGAGGTGTCGGGAGATTCACAATCTGAAATGGAAGCTCACTCATCTCCGAACCCCCAACCATTTGAATTCGTTAAACGCCAGAGAAGTAATACCCTTACATGTATTATTTACAAATTCCAAATTTGTAGACATACAATCATATGTTGGTGATATTGCGGGGCCTTTGGACCATACGCATGCTTCTCAAAGTCAACTATCTTCCCCAACTCACTCGGTTCGATCGCATGCATTATTGTCTTCTCAATAACCACCTCAACAATCCTAGCAATGACGGCTCAAAAACCACCAATTACTACTCCAACCACGGCCACCTCAAGCACCGTGACAAGCTATCCCTCAACAACAACGTACAAGTTTTTAATAGTAATTCATTTAATTTTGTAGTTTTGAATAGTTTTTAGTTTTTCATATGATTTTTCTTGAACTTTTCAAAGCACATTGCAGTCCTCCTCCTATAAAAATAGTGGCACCACCCCCTCCACCAATGATATTCAAAATGCCAACCGAGAGGATCGGGAAAAAGAACATTGGTAAACGCATGTCAATTCCTCCAGCCCCTAGTGGGACACTAAACATTGCCTCCTCATTTCAAATTCCAACCCTCTCACTTAGTGGCTTACCTAGTGCAATGGGCATATCAGTTTTGATTAATATAAATTTAGATGAAGATTACTTGGGCATTGATAGCAATGACCCAATTGGATTTTTCAATACACATGAGAGGATTCAAGGCTAGGAGGTATACTTCTATTTCAACATAATTTACCATATTGAATTACATTTCACTTTAGATTTATTTGTTTGAATATTGATATATTTTATCGCAAACAGGATCAAGCCACCTAAAGGCATAAACAAGTAGCACTCAATCAACCTGAAAGCCCCTATACCTCTCCGCTAGATCATCTTCATCGAGATCTGATGGTGAACAATTTTGTCGTTTCCTTTAGAGAAATTAATTGGTTAAGATTGTCAATCCCATGTCAATGAGTTTATTCTACCTCATATCAATCAGCTCATAGAATGGGTGTTGGACCCCGGAATATTGGCCAAGTATGAAGGAGTTTGGGCATGCAAGGTCCCGATTATGAAAAGGCACACAAGGAAAAAGCACACGAAAGAAAGGTTTAAGGAAGCACATAGCACACGTGACACATGAAAGGAGGCTCGGGACTTAGTCAATTTGAGCACCTAGGGTAGAACACGTGAAAATCATGATCGGTTACATGTGGATAAGGTGCCATCTTGGTGATAGGCTGGCCTAGGAAAGAGCATGCCTTGGATGGAATCTTCTAGAAGAACATCATGAGATAAAGTGGAAAGCTCAGGCCTAGAGAAGCATGCTCACATGGACCACATTTGACACTTGGCACCAGATCTGAGGGCGCTAGAAGGTGAGTTGGCACTGTAGGAGAATTATAAATACAAGTGCTGCGGAGTAAAATATATACAATTTTGAGATATAGTGGGTTAGAGAGAGCGGGAATTGGAATATAGATCTAGAGAGTGAGCGGAGCTCTACAGAGATGCTGCGAGGACTCTGTTAATGGATAATTGCATCCAGGAGAGAATGTCTTGGGTATGGAGTTGTAATTTTTCTTTTGATAGCTTAGTTACACAAGTCTAGTGATATGCATGATTGTGGTCTGCTCTCTATGACACTCTGTAATGAATCAATGAATGTAATGAGGTTACCAATATAATATATACATGAAATCAATGGTTCTAATGCATATTTTCTCTCTTATAAGTTCTCTTTCCTTTCATGCTATGAATTAATGCTTTTATACTTCTTTCTGTCATAATGCATGTTACTGGATTTTGTTAAAAACTCATCTGAAGTGACTGCAAGGATCTAGAGGCCATTCTAAGCCCTATGATTCTTGTATGTCTTAAACTCTTACACTAATCATAGATGGTGTTTCCCACTAAACTCACATAAAAGAGAGACTCGGTACCCATGTGTGCCTCAAGTGAGTGCTCACTTTAATTGGGTGATAGGTCGGTGTGCATGGGATTCCTTCCTTTTGTGATGAGAGTAAAAATGACTACGTCTTGGTTCCATTTAAGGGACTTCTTTTTGAAGTTGTAGTGGGATATAGAATACATCATGATCTATGTAGTGATGAATGATAGAGCGGTTAACATTGGAAAATGTTGAATCATGGTTCAAGAGCATGGAGGATGAATTTGCTAAAAGATTCAAAGACTTTGGACTGAGTTTAATGCACGTAGATGGGTAGAAGAGAACCTCTACCGTGATCTCTATGAGACCTTCTTCTACTTCCCAGTAGAACTATATGAATGACTTTCAGCCTATGCATCTAGATCAAGTTGGCGTTATGGATTGCATGTGTCGACTAAAGAAGACTACCAAAGGTTGTAGGATGTAGATCTGATGTGGACCCATGTTGCAGATCATTGGTGGAGAAAATTAGTGACTAGTTACACTCTCTGAGTATGCCATTTCCATGTATTCTTGTCCGAGGTTGCTGATTTTGAATTTATGTGAGAACCTAGAGGAATGTTTCTATGTGATATTCCTCTATCTATGAAGATATTGATGGTTACCATGAGTTTAGAGGCTTTTCCAATGGCCGACTAAACCATTCTAAGCATTGGGTAAGGGAACTTGGGTGGAGGAAGATGGAAGATATCACAACAGAGAAGGAGAGGGAAGAAAGATGGCTCAAGTATAGTGAAGCATGTGAAAGGGAGATTGCTAGATGACGTGAGGCTGCTAGTGTGATGGATCTGTGGAGACAAATGATGCGAGAAGAAGTTGAGGTTCATGTGGAGGATGTAGAACCTGAGTAATCTGTGCTGCCCCATCTTGGCAAGCACATGAGGAGACCCCTTCGGTTTACGGTGAGAGTTCATCGCATAGAGAAAGGAGAGTCGTTGGCACAGATCTGAACCCCCAGGTGACCAATCCTGGCGCTTGGTTTTCCCAAACCGGGAAGAAGTGTTATTAACCTAGTTGATATTAGTGGAAGAGACAGATTTGTGCCTAAGAGATATAATTTTACAGTCCCTTCTTCTTATGGTTGCAAATATTCCAGTATTTGGAGGATTCTTTAGACAAGGAGAAAGTGTACAAGCTTTCGGTCTCACATCAGGGAGTGGTGCGGGACACAGTAGTGGGAGTGGAGCACTATCACAGACCATCAGTGCACATTTCAGTGTGACCATGGGGGTGCTTGGCACAGATCCTACAAGCCCTATTAGACCCGGTGGTTCTAGTGGATCTAGTGGCTTTGGAGGCATAGGACCCAGTGGACCTGGTGGATCAGGTGGTGGAGGAAACACCGAAGGGAACCAAGGCTCTGGATCAGGAGGGCATTTACCCTATCCACCACCTCAGGTATTCTTTGAAATGTCTCTGCATTTTCCAGATTACAGGGGCATTGACGATGTTGTGAAACATGTTCACAAGTGTGAGCTGCTAAGGTGTGTGAAGGGTATCACAACCCCATAACGAGAATGTTAGCCAGTTTGCAACCACATTGCAAGGGCATGTGCATAGCTGGTATAGGAAGTATGACCCTCATTAAACAGTGGTGGACTATACTTCCTTAAAGAATGCATTCTTAGCAGAGTTCCACATTCCTGAGTTCGATCGAAGAGCATCAGCACTTTGATGGAGATCCAGCAAGGAATGGCAGAGAGTGTGCGGGAGTATGATGCACACTTTAAAACTCTCTTGTCTAAATTATCATATGATATTCATCCTTCTCATCATGCACAGTGGTTTGTTAGAGGATTGATCACCCCTTTTAGAAGGGCCTTGTCTCATAAAACTTTTACAGACCCGCGCAAAGCATTAGAAGCTGCCCTGCATGCCGAAGCTGTTGGTAGTATAGATACTGGCATTAGCCCATTCTTGGAGGCTCAAATTGCTGTTATGGAAAAATAGTTGGAAAAATTATCTATAAACTCAGCCCATGAGACTCACAATGGTTTGTGGTGCACAGATTGTGAAATAGAGGGACACGTTAAGGATAATTTCCCAGAGAATGGTACGCACTTTGTGATAGTGGATTGTGAAATTTGTCATGGGGACCATGATGCAAGTAGATGTCCCTTGCTGCAGTGCACAATCAAGAAGAATGTATCTTGTTATTGCAAAATTTGCACCTCTACAACCCATGATACTAAGGACTGTAGGCTCATCGATTAGATCCATGAGGCCATTGATCATGGGGTGCGCTAAACCAAGTGTTTCCAATGGTTCCAAGGATAATGATCATTGTTATGAGGATCACACGAGAAGGAGGTGTGCGTGAGGAGGATTTTGTGGTCAAAGTAACTACGGAGGAGGAAGGAGTGAGTTCCCGCATGGAACCTATTTCAATTGTGGATCTACATAACATTACAAATGTGAGTGCCCGAACCTGTTACAGTGCTCATGGTGTGGAAAGAAACATAAGTATGAGGAGTTCACATAATTATTTTAGCACATGAATCGAAGCATCGGAAGGACAAGGGCACCTTGTAATGGTCAATATTAAGAAGGCATACATATATTGCATGCCCCGAGTAACACGGGATGAAGTTTTGGAACTGTCTTGGTAACAACAAGGGAAAAATCCATGCATGTGTGAGAGGTACCAAGACAAAAACCCTAGTTTAAAGAGAGGAGGTCATTCATGGAAAGTATCCAGACCCCGCACATAAAAAGGAAATATATTAGGACACCATGGATGTTATTCGAAGCTTACAAGGGGATATCTAGTGTCTAAAGGAACAATCTAGAAGGGAGGAACAAGGAAGGAGAGTCAAGGTGCAAAAATATAACCTAGATGAGGTCAAGGAGGTGTGTAAAATGTTAAGGCAGGAGAATATCATTCCTTTGCTAGGATCCTAGTTGAGAGAGAAGGTACCATGCGTCGAGAGAAGAGCGTGAGAGACAGGTCTTGCATGTGAAACTTCCCCCTCACAACCTCGACTATGATAAGGATATTACATTGAATGCAGTTGTAGATGGATGGCTCCTCAGCAATATCCTCATTGACACAGGTGCGAAGTTAATGTTCTAACTTTGGATGCATGGCATCGATGGGAAGACCTTCATTACAGCTATCTTCGAATGTGTTGTATATGGAAAACAAGACTAAGGAAATTCCCGTTGATGTCTTGAAGGATGCATTATTACTATCCAAGGAGCCAAGCTTACTAGGGAATTTTAAGTCTTGGCGCTCACCGAGGTGGATAATTTCCCAAAGACTACTTAGGCACCCTTGGTGTTACAAGAACTATGCGAGACCTTTGGTTCAACAAAGGGTACATCAACTTCAATAACAAGGAGGAATGGGTCATTATACCCTTGTTTGATGGGAATTTGACACCATATATTGAACCATTGGGGAGGAAGTTCTGGAAAATATTTATGTGCACTCAATCGAGACCCTAAGATAATACACCCTATTAACAGGGGTTATCCAGTTTGAAGATGCTCAGTCAGTGAGCGATACCACTAGTCTGGCATGTGACAATTGGGCACATGGAACTTACGAATTAATGGGACGGTAGTTGAGAGGGTTGGTGACGAAGGTGATAAAGGCACGCACGGTTCGGTGCCTTGGAGGAAAAGAACTACCAAAGTATTCAGGAGGATCCTTCCCTGAGATCTTTTTGTAGAATGTAGAAGCTCAATGGAAGGATGAGAAGGAACATAGGGAGATGTTAAGTTATGTCTTGCTCGACACAGCAGCTTGGTGGTGGGCCACACATCAGGAGAGCCTTTTAGAATGGTGCAAGGTAATAATTACTCTCTCTGTCGGGTTTTCTAGGAGAGTTGTACCCACCATCATCAAGGAGTACCATGGGAAGGAGCCCGCCTCTTTCCATATCCAAGAGTGTGAATGGGCACTGGAGAGAACACGTGGAAGCTTTTCCACCACCCTCTGGGTGCACAAATTTTATTCTACACTATAGGGTTACGCACGCACATGGTACATTCATTTGGAGACACACACGCATGCACAACGAATTAGCAAGATCTCATGGCTAACCTTATTCTAAACTTTGAGTATCGAGTACCAAGCCATTGATTGATAAGGCCTTCCAAGGTATCAAGTGCCTTACAATGGGGGATAGTTCCAGGACTAAAGATAGGTTGTTGGAATTACTAGGATTGGAGGTGCACTTTGAAGAAGAAGAGGAAGTAGAAGAGTTACAGCTTGAGCGCACGTGTTTGGAAAAAGAGAAGGGAAAGTTGGTATATGTGATTGATGGAGAGGAATCGGAAAACTTAGATGTTAGCCATTCTGTAGGAATGCGCAAGGTAGTGGACAGTGCAGATGCTTGCGTGCATGCCTACCATGACCCTTTAAAGACAAAAAAGGTTAAGATCAGTTCAGAAGAAGAACCTAAGGAAGCTATTATTGGGGATTACTAGACAGAGAAGGAAGTATCGAAGATCATTGATCTGCTGCGTGAATTTGAGGATTTATTCCCATGCAGGTACCATGAGCTCAAAGGCGTTCACCACTCCTTAGGGGAGATGAAGATAAAATTGAAGGATGGTGCACACCCAGTTAGAAAGAGGCCCTACCAGATGAATCCCAACTTGCGCATGAAGGTCAAGGAGGAGATAGAAAAAATGATAGCTTCGGGATCATTGAGGCAGTGGAAGAATCGGAGTGGATAATCCCGATGGTAATCAACATCAAGAAGGATGGGTAGATTAGAATTTGTGTGGATTATAGGGAATTGAACATAGTTTGTGTCATTGATCCATTTCTGACCCCCTTCACTGAATAAATTTTGGAAGGAGTCACTTGGGCACAAGATCTGTTCCTTTACGAATGGATTTTCAGGGTACCACCAAGTCCGGATTGCAAAGGAAGACCAGAAAAGAAAATTTTTTTTCACTAAGTGGGGAAATTTGGCATATATGGTCATGCCCTTTGGGTTGAACAATGTACCTACTGTCTTTTCGCACATAGTGGTGCAAGCATTCTAGGACTTCATCCATAAGTTTCTTCAGGTCTATTTGGATGATTGGACATTATATGGTCTAGTTAAAGACCATTATGACAATTTGAGGTTAATGTTTGAGAGGTGTAGGCGGTTGAGGATATCCCTCCACATTAAGAAGTGTGTGTTTACTTTACCCTTTGGGACTTTATTGGGGCATATCATATGTAAGGAGGGCTTATTGGTAGATCCCACTAAGGTTGTAGTTATTGTGACGGTAAGTGAGCCTACTAGCCAAACCATGGTGTGTGGATTCCTTGGGCATACGAGCTATTACAAAAATTTCATTAAGGGATATTCCAAGATCACCACGCCTTTAGAGGAGCGACTTAGACATAAAATTGCCTTGCATTGGGGAGAGGCGCAGCAGAGGGTGTGTGATACATTAAAAGATAAGCTTATTACCGTGCATATTTTACATTTTCCCTCTTGAGACAAGCCCTTCCTTGTCCATGTAGATGCCTCGGGGACCACCATTGGAGTAGTGTTTTCATAGCTAGGTGAAGGGATTTTTGATTATCCTCTGTGTTTTGCAAGCAAGAATCGACACCAATAGATCAAAACTATACCACAACCGAGCATGAGGCATTTTCAATGATCTCGCACTCTCTAAGTTTAGATAGTATCTGTTGGAAACACCCTTTGTGTTTTACACCAACCACATTGCATTAAAGTATTTAGTGAACAAACCTGTTCTACAAGGATGCATATGTCGACGGGTGTTGTTATTTAAAGAGTTTGAATTCACCGTTGTAGTGAAGCCTGGAAAAAGCAACTTTGGGCCCGATCATCATCAAGAATTGATTCGAGGGGAGGACAAGAGGAGTATTGAGGAATCAATGCCATATGTGAAACTTTTAGGTGTGGCATGCACCCTCAGATTTGGAAGAGATTACAATATTTTTAAAGGAAGGTGTGGCACCGGATGGAATGAAGACATTGGAAAAGAAGCAGTTGGCCATACACGTCGCACCCTACATGTTAATCAGTGGAGACTTATACAAGTTGGGATGTGATGAAGTTTTGCGTAGATGTGTCTTAGAGCATGAGTTCTTGGCCATCATGGAGGAAGCACATGGAGGAAGTGCGGGTGGGCATTATACAGGTGATGCCAACGTGTGCAAGATATTAATGGTAGGTTTGTGGTGGGAAACCTTGTACAAAGATTGTAGAGACTATTGTAAAGCCTATGACCATTGTCAGTGCATTGGAAAACCAAGAAGGAGAGATGAGATGCCTTTGCACCCTATTCCTAGCGCGGAGCCTTTTGAAAAGTGGGTGATAGACTTTATAGGACCTATTACACCAGCAACACGTAGGACTGGGTCATGTTATGTCATCACTTGCACAGATTACCTAACAAGGTGGGAAAAAGCAGCCCCAACTAAAGACTACATAGGCAATAAATGGCAATGTTCTTATGGGAAAACATTATCACGAGGTATGGATGCCCTTTGAGTTTGACCAGTGATAAGGGTACGCATTTCTTGAATGAGACCATGAAGATCCTATTATCAGAGTTCATGGTGGTACATCACAAGACTACGCCCTATCACCCATAATAAAATGGAACCGTGGAAGCATTTAACAAGATACTAAGTCATACCTTGACCAAAATTTGTGATGTCGGAAGACAAGATTGGGATGAAAAAGTATCGCAGTATTATGGGCTTACAGGACAACATATAAAAGGCTAAATAAAGCCACACCATTTCAATTGGTGTTTGGCATGGAAGCTATTTTTCGATTGAATTTATGTTTTCTTCTCTACGAATAGCGCGTACAGGAGGGTTAGCCATGAATAAGCATTAGAAGAAAATAATAATGAGTTAATGAAACTAGATGAAAGATGATCACTCACCCAATGCAGCCAAACAATGGAGAAATCAAAGTAAAGGGCTTAGCATGATCGCCACATTAGAAACAAGAAGTTTGAGGTTGGGCAGATGGTGTTACTATATGATTCCAAGTTTCTGCACCATCCAGGGAATTTTAAAGTCCATTGGTTGGGTCCTTACACAATCTCATACATCCTTGATTCAGGAACATGCCAGCTACAAACGCTGGATGGGATGAAGTTTCCTGGACACTTCAATGGGAGTAGGCTAAAGCCCTACTATAAATAATTCTTTTGGATGTTTGTAAATAAGGTAGTTTTGCCAGATATTTTAGAAGTTTCCTTTATGCATTTTCCCTTTCTTGTGTTTCACTTTCACGTTGTTGTTTTGTTTTGTGCCTTGGGCATTGGTAACCTTATTTCTCTTTTTGAGAATTTGTAAGTGTGCAGAGGACCGCACATCTCTTTAAGTGTGGGATGGAGAAAATTGAAGAAGCGTGTGATTAAAGTACCAAGGAAGTTGTGTTGAAAAACCTTGTTGAGTAGCTGGGTTGAAAGAGGTATATAAAGAGAAAAGATAAAAGAACGGTTGGTGCCAGGGTAAAGCTACTTGTAGATCCCACATACTAAGGAAAAATCACATTTAAAGTAACATGAGGTAGGCAAGAGCAAGAATCAGGATAGAAGAAGTTCCTTTAGCGCGGGTTATGTGCATGCAAAAGTCTCTGTCGAGTTGGATTGGTTGCGTGCCAGAAGGTTGGAGGAGTTTTCATGTAGGTTGGGCGCGTGAGTAAAGGTGCTGAAGATGGGCTTTGTTTGAAAAATCCACATTAAATGAAAAAATACAGTGGTAGGTGAGGTAGCATTTAATGTTTAGAAAAGATAAAAACTATAAGTAAAGGGTCGGGGCACTCTCATTTTTACTTTACGAAATAGAGGAGTTTGAGATATAAGTGAGTTCTATAAACTAGGTTTTCATATTCAATCGAGTGAAGGAATATCTGTGAGATTGAAGCATGAGTAGCTAGTTTGAGTTTGTGAACCGAAGGAAGGGGTTACACGAGGCATGGAAAGAGTTGAAGAGGTGCTATCTTGTGAAGATTTTATCCCAGTTAGGGTTTGAAAAACTAGGGCATGGGTTCAGAAGAGTTATATCATGGATTTGAGATTGGAGGATTGGAAGAAGTAAGACAGAGTAACAAGGAGAGAGTAAAGTAATAAAAAGACCTCGACCATGGCACCTAAGAAAGGAAAGGGCAAGGGCAAGGCCAAACAATAAGAACCCGAGGTAAACACAAATGAAGAATGGTATGCAAAGATGTAATACCCAGATGGGGTGATGATGGGGAAGGAATGGGAATCCCACCTAAGAAGTGTACCTATTAGTGACTATAATCACCACACAAACACAATAGAAAAGGAAATGGCATTGGAATTAGTGTGCCCCACTAGCAAACAAACACCAGAGGGTTTTCCAATATACAATGATGATGTTAAGATCAAAATGGAGAAGGCAAGGCTTCTGCAACTCTATGAGTTGCCTTATTTTGGAAAGCAGAGCACTGTACCAATGGTTGATGTCACGGGTACATGAAGATTATTTCCACTTTGTAGGGTGCAAGATGCACATTACTCCCCAGCTTATCTCACAATTTACAGGCCTCATATGTGAGGGAGATAGCTTGGAAGATGACCTTGGCGACAAGGAGGCTATTCAAGAGACCATCATCGAGTATTCTTGCAAGAAGGGGTCATGATATTATGACATTTCAGACATCAAGGACCCCGTGATGAAAATGGCCGCGCATCTGGTGACTAAGCTGAATGGCTAGGAGAGGTGGGCATAGGTCAATAAACCTTAGCTACATGTTTTCAGGAAGATTGCATAAGGCACTATATATAACTTGTCTGCGCATACATCACGGAGGAAATTTTCAGATTGCGTGAAGGAAGGGGACAAAATCCTCTTCAGAAACATCTTACTCAACATTGTATTTATGAAGATTGGGGTGCACACACACAAAAAAATTTGTATGGGAGTACCCCACCAAGGATCCTTCGCCGTGAAGAGGTTTGAGAAGTATTCCTAAGATACAATATGACAACACCCCACAAGGCACGGCTGGAGAAATGGTACACACGCTTGAGGAACATTCGGGGCAGAGTGGAGAATCCTTAAACAATTCCCAGTGGCCACCAAGGGGGAAGCCAAATTCATGTTTTATCAACACTTCTTCCTAGGAAGATTCAAGCTGATAGACGAGTCATAGATCCCTTGGTGCAAGCTCCCCTTCGCATTCACTACTCAATACTTCTAAGCGGGAGTGAACAAATTTAAGGAGTCAAAGAAGCTAAGGCTAGAGTTGGGTAGTCTAAACAAGGAACATAGGGAGATGAGAAAGAAGCTGAATTACCTCGGTGGCAAGTGCACGTATGTGGAAAATTACGAATCTCACAAGATCCATATGACTAGGCTGATAACACTATCCATCGCTGGAGGAGCCGTGGCACACATGTACCTCCGTATAAGGCTGAAGTTCAAGAAGGGCATGTATCTGGAGAATGAAGTCTCCATACCCAAGGATCCCATGGAGAGAAAGAAGCCCACACCCAAGAAGAGGGGAAGAGAGGTAAAATCACCAAGTATGTTGACTACTCAGACAGTGAGCATGCCATCCACAAGCACTAAGCCAAGCACTTACATACAGAGAAAGAAGTCTCTGGTGAAGGAAAAGATGCCAGAGGTAGAGGCACATAGATAACCCATCACCAAGGAAGAATCACCTAAGGAAGAAGATAAGGCCAAATCCCCTGATCAAGAGCCACCTCTTAAGAAAAATTAGAGGGTGGATAAGGAAGCTGACTCGGAGGCGACCAACAACTTGGAAAAATACTTAGGAGAAAGAGAAGATGAGAGTGAGGAGATGACAGAAAGGAAGAAGAGGAAGAGAAAGACCAAGAACCACATGTGTTTATCATATATGACTCCAAAGAGGAGAGTGGAGATGCGAAGTAGGAGTTCATATTCAGAGTGCGGCGTAAGGGTGCACGGGATGAGGAAGACACCAAAGATATGAAGGAGGATGAGGAGGTTTCCAGGAAAAAGAGGAGCCATAAGTTTTACAAAGGAGCAGATCACTGAGGTGGCGGAGAAAGAAGCATAGAAAAATCTCAAATTCCTAGTAGACCAAGATTTGGAGCACAGCACGGACATAGTCTTGAAGGAAGGGAAGGAGGAGGACATCGAAAAAGAGTATGATAGCTTGGGAGGCCCCGCTCTCGACAAAAGAAGTTTCCCAAAGGTGCGCACTCAAGTAGTAGAACTCTTGATGCGAGAGCAGAGACAAGTAATGGGCTATGTTGATGACACAAAGAAAGTGTTACACACGCGATTCCAAAGAACTGTACCCACGGAAATGCTCCTAGCCATGGGGTCTTTTAAGAAGGATAACACATACCCTAGAACCAAGAAGATGCTCTCTTGGGTGTTCAAGTCCCACATTGATGAGCCGACTTTTAAGTCTACCAAAGGAGTGCTCATCACATTGCGAGAATCTAAGGGGTCAATCCCTTAGTGAATGCTTATGAGCTCTCGAGACAAGCAAGTTTGTAATTCACTTAACAAGGTCATGCGGTCTGAGACCAAGGTTAGATTATTCATGCGCAATGACGAGGATCACGGTGCTGGAGGGAAAGTTATGGAAGAAGGAAGAAGAACTCGGTGGAAAAGGCCAAGAGCTTGAAATAGAAGAACTAGTCAACGCACGCTTTAAGGCGTGAGTTAAAGGAAGAGAAGATAAAGGTGTAGGAAGTGTACAAGAAAATGGAGTCTATCAAAGGTACCATCCTTTTGAAGCACCCAGACTTAGTGCCACCCACACAAAAGTACTTGTCCCTCCTGGAGTGTATAGAATATCTAACACGCGTCTCACTATGGAGAGATGACCCTTGGCCTTGGAATCTACAGAAGAAGTGGCTACGTGCTTGAAAGAGGAGGATAGATTGAAAGTGGTAGCACTCATTGCAAGTATAGCCAAGTACTCATGGAGGTTAAGGTCATTTCCCAATCTACGGAAGCCACGTATGATACATGTGCAGATAGGGATAAGGTGGTGAGCTCCTTGGTCACCACACTTGAAGCAAAACTAAAAGAGTTCCAAGAAAAGAACAAGGGGAATAGGGTGGAGAGGGACAAGGTTCTAGCCGAAGTAGAGAAGAAATCAGAGGCAATTGAGGCTTTAAGGAGCTCAATTAAGGCCCGGCTAAAGGAACTATACCCCTAGATTACTAGGAGGATGGATAAACTTGAAGACCTGGGCAAAGAGATGGAACAGATCGTGGACACTTTGGGCACCTAGGAATTGGCCTGAGTTTTGATGAAGTGAGCACCCTAGTGGGTGACCTTTGCCAGAAGGCACAGGGTGAGGTTGAAGAGTGGAATAAGCTAGAGGATGATTTGTGAAAATATTTCCCTAGTTTGCTAAATTGATGCCCCCCACTCTTCATTCTTTCCCCAATTCTTTCATTCCTTATTCTTTGTAAAGTGTAAGACTATTCATTGATTCCCTAGATAGCATGCATCTTGGTCAAGTAAAAACTTTTTGAGGATGGAGAACAGGCATAGTGTAAGGTGATGTTGGACCCCTGGAATATTGGCCAAGTATGAAGGCGTTTAGGCACGCAGGGTCCCAGTTATGAAAATGCATGCAAGGAAAAAGTGTGTGAGAGAAAGGTTTAAGGAAGCACATAGCACACATGACGTGTGAAAGGAGGCTCGGGACTTAGTCAATTTGAGTGCCCAGGGTAGAACACGTGAAAAGCATGATCGGTTGTGCATGGATAAGGTGCTAGCCTGGTGATAGGCTGGCCCAGGAAAGAGCATGCCTTGGATGGAATCTTCTAGAAGAACATCATGAGATAAAGTGGAAAGCTCAAGCATGGAGAAGCATGCTTGCATGGACCACATTCGACACTTGGCACTAGATCTAAGGGCACTAGAAGACAAGTTGGCAGTGTAGGAGAATTATAAATACAAGTGCTGCAGAGTAAAATATATACAAGTTTGAGATATAGCGAGGTTAGAGAGCGGGAATTGGAATATAGATCTAGAGAGTGAGCGGAGATCTATAGAGATGTTGCAAGGACTCTATTAATGGATAATTTCATCCAGGAGAGAATGTCTTGGGCATGGAGTTGTAATTTTTCTTTTGATAGCTTAGTTACACAAGTCTAGTGATATGCATGACTGTGGTCTGCTCTCTATGACACTCTATAATGAATCAATGAATGTAATGAGGTTACCGATATAATATATACGTGAAATCAATGGTTATAATGCATATTTTATCTCTTATAAGTTCTCTTTCCTTTCATGCTATGAATGAATGCTTGTATAATTCTTTCTGTCATAATGCATGTTCTAGATTTTGTTAAAAACTCAGTCTAAAGTGACTGCAAGGATCTAGAGGTCATTTTGATCCCTATGGTTCTTGTATGTCTTAAACTCTTACACTAATCATAGATGATGTTTCCCACTAAACTCACATATAAGAGAGACTCGGTACCGTGCGTGTGCTCGGATGAGCACTCAGTTTTCACTGGGTGATAGACCGGTGCACATGGGGTTCTTTCCTTTTGTGGTGAGAGTAAAAATGACTACAATGGGAGAGAAGGGTTAAATTACTTATCAATGAGATAATAATTCATTATGAAAATTATTGGCAAAGGGATATTTTATACGCTACATCCTAGAATCAACCTGCAAAGATGGATTCCTTATTTACCCAAGTAAGAAGTGGGACTGTCACGTATAACAACAACTATAAAGACGACATTTTGGATAAGACATTAAACAAATTGGAAAATATTATTTCGAGGCCCACGCATATTTTAACAAATGGTCTAAGGACAAGGATCTGGTAGCAATTGTTAATGCTTTGAGAGAGATAGAGCGGTCATAAGTATTATCACTTTCAAACAATGTTTTTTGTTAATTTGAAGTTTTATTGTTTTAGTAATATGTTGAATTGACATCACTTTTTTTGTGCAATTGAAATATGAAAATTTGAAGAGTCAAGCAAAGGTTTTCCAAGTTCACTTGAAAATTGTGAAAAACAGTTTATCCGCAGTGAAGAATTTGAAGGAAAATATTGTTTTGGTTAACAAAAAAAAATACACTAAAGTGGATAATTAAAGAGCATGGCTTCAACCCTAAAATTTTATTCAAAACCAAGGCAACTACTGATCCAAATTTGCTATCCCATGGAGATGTGACAAAGCAAGAAGAAAGAATTTTTAAAAATCTAGACAGTGTTGCGAGAAGATCTCATAAGTTCTGGGATTATTTCTGCCATTGGGGAAAGGGGTACAGGTGGAGAAGCCATTGGGAAAGGAGTACAGGAGTGGAAAGGGGTACAAAAATTGAGGGTTGAAAAATTTCATTATTGAGTGTGGAAACTTGAAAAATAGAATCTATATTTGAAAATTTGAAACATTGAATGTGATGGTCATGGCATTTGAATTTTATTATCTGGATTTGAAAGTTGAAACTTGAATTTGATAGCCTTTGAAAATTTGAAATACTATATAATCTTTAATTTTATAACTTCCTATATATTATGTATAGAATTTCTAGATTGTATATGGTGTTTATGTTTCTTCTCTACTTGTAATGATGATTGCATTAGATGTGGATGATGACATTACAATAGAATCAGTCTCATAGATATGGATTATCATGAATTGTATGTGGACATAGATTTAGCTTCAAGCACAATCATGGAATCTGGATGATGATAATGGATAGTTGTTTTACTAAAATTTGGAATGTAGTATGACCAGAGACATTTAAACATTCTCAAAATCTTCTTCTCTGTACTTGTAATGATATGATGACATTAGAATGGATATAGATGATGATGGATAATTATTTTTAAAAAAATGGAATGTGTTAGGACAAAGATGTTTCTGCACATTTAAAATAGATAAATAATTGTTTTAATAATAATTGGAGTGTCAGGATTATGATAATGATATGATGAATTTAATAATAATTGGAGTGTCAGGATTATGATATGATATATATGGATGATGATGAATTTTATGTGGACATAGATTTAGCTTCAAGCACGATCGTGGATGATGAATTGTATAATGGATCGTGGATTATGAATTGTATAATATGGAAAAATCTTCCTCTTTGTAAAATTTGATTGTGTGATTTTATCCCACAAAGTTTAAAAAATATATCAAAGCATTTTGCAAATATAAAAAAAATTAAACATAATTGTAAAAAATCAAGAAATGTCATATGATAGGGTTTAAGTTACCTCTAGTGTTTTAGATGGTTATGAAATCATCCTTCGTAGTGTGCTAGATATTTGTTTTAAGAAAACTCAACACGAGAAATGGATTAGTAGATAGATGGGTGAGTTTCCTAACATTTTCAGTCCCGAGAAGTACCAGCTTCCTCGGATGGATGTCAACCAACATTTTCAAAATAAATAAATAATTGTATTAAAATAAATGTAAACATATATACTCGTAACATCTTTAATGATAACAAGAGCTGAAACAAAATTTAAGGTGACAAACAAAAAAGTAAGGTGAAGGAGATACTTATTTAAAGTTGAAACAATACATTATCAATAGCTTCTTCAAACTCAATGTTCTCTTACAGTAGAGTTTGACAATACGCCAATTCCACTCTCAACATTGGGAACAGTTGTACTTGTAGTTGTATTATTCACACCTCTTCTTTCACAAAAGGAATTCCAATGTGCAATTTCTCTGTCGAAAGGAAAGGTTTCCATGGAGTAGCGAGATACATAACACCTCATGTAACTTTCTAGATTTTTATCTAACTTGTTTCTCAGTTTTGATTTTATAAATGATAATGCACTAAAAACCCTTTCGTCCTCCATAGAACCCAAAATCATTGTTTGGCATAACTCATATAATCTGAAATATTCACTAATGTCTTCTTGTGAGATAGAACTTTCATAGATTCCTCGCCACAGCCTTATAATAGAACCACTTTTAGAAGGTTCGTCTAAATTTTTATTTTGGTTCCTCATTGTTGTTGCAAAATTTGTTTGATTGAAACTTTAATAAATCAGCATTCAGTATACCTTTGATTTCCATACCCTTGAACTCTAAAGTCTTTGTGAAATGTTCCATTATTGTACCCATGGATTTATGGAAATGATTTCTTACAAAGTCTACACGACCACCTTCAGTATTCCAAAAATTAGGATTCATCACACCCATTGCTTCAAGAATTTTATCTTTGGAGAAACGTTCTTTAATTTCTGATGATAAGGATTCAAATTTTTTTAAGCTTTATTCTTGTTTCAACTATAACAGACTCAAAGATATTACGTGTCATGGGAACATCTTCTCGTTCCGATCTTGTAATATCTTGACGTTTTTGCAAAATGTGTAGTGGTATGTCCCTCCCATTAATAGTGATTGAGTGATCATGGATATTAAATATCAAATAGTTATTGGGATTTTTAAGATCTAATAAAGCTTTCCAATTCTCAAAAATAGGTGTATCAAAAATATCGTGGGAATAGTACAAGATATCAAGACTTTGATATACCATTTTTCTCATCAGTATAAAATCCACAATATAGATTAATCTCCCCTGTGCATGCTTCATCAGTGTATTGATCTCCTGTAACATTGGAAGAATACCAACCAATGTAAGCAATGTCTCTAAATCAGTTAAATGGAACAACAAGTCCCTCGCCTTATCAACTTCATGACGATATTTGTTCATGAAACCAACCAACGAAGGACACTTCTCACAAAATTTGCATTCAAGTTCATACAAAGAAATCCATCTCATCTCAACATCTTTTAGAAGTTTTTTTCCATCTGTAATTCTAATTGCAAATTTTTGGAACTCAAGAAATCACTTTTGGCTACTTGCCATATAGGCATGAAGTTCTCTTATAAGGTCTTCTAATTTAGCAACATTTTCGTAGTTTCTTACCATTTTATATGCTAAATTCATTCTTTGAGCCATATAGTGAATTGGTAGTATATATGGGGCCACTTGTTTGTAATTTAAAAACAGCCTGTTTGGTGACCCCGCATGACGGATGCACCATCTTATCCGATCCGATGCATACCAACTTCGTCGCAATTTCATAATAATTCATTCTAGAAATATCTTTCAAATGAGAAATAACTATTTTATGTAGGTTTTCGGCATTACAATTTTCAACCATTTTCATAACACCCAACAGATGAGGTGTCCTTATATTATTTTCTAAAGTATAGACGTGGATACATACCCATGCAGTGTTGTCGACTACTGTCACTTTATCAATTGAAAGAGAGATAAACTTTGATTTTTTTACATTTTCTTTCAAATATTCCTTCTCTATCATCAAAAGGAATTTTTCCATTTCCCATCCACTACTTTTAGACCAATGATACTGAGGTACGTTCAGCATTCCATTATATTGATACAAAAATTTGAAATCGAGGAAATCCAAAATCAGTCTTCCTTTCTTTAGTATGTGAAATAAAGTAGAGAACTGTATGAGTTTTGCATGTAGATTTGTTTGATTCATCTTACCAATTTGCGATGTGATCGTTCCTCCCTTTTCCACGAGATGTCTACATTTTTTCTGCTCTGCTTCATAATCCATTGCATATTTAACATGCATGCATTATTTTCAATTTTCCACCTGTGTGTTTTGATTTTCTAACCATCCACCCCCATTATAGTCAAATATTGTTTTCCACAATGTTTTTCTATAGTGTCTAGCTTCATTTGCATTTTTTGTTGCTTTCCCAATTTCCATGTACATATTGTACATGTACATTCAAATGGGATCTCTTTTGAATTAGATGATTGTATAGGTTCGATAAATGGAAATTTGGTAGCCCAATCAAACTTGTATGTCCTCCCAATGGTCCACATATTCTTGTTTGTTTTCAATGTTTTACTTTTTTAGTATAATTTTGAGCAATATCATAATCACATAGTTTCCTCTTTCATGAACCAGAATTTGAATTTGATTTTTTGTTCCATTTTGTTGAGTATTTGTATGTGTGATATCTTGATGAACTCCTGGTTACACCCCAACAGGAAGAATATCTTCAGGATCTGGCATCTCAATAGTTATATCTTCAAGATTTGGCATATTATCATAGGTTTCATTTGTTTGATACTATGCAGAATGCATGTCCACCTCAATATTACCTTCCACACAGTCAGTATTCTGATTCTTTCTGGTGGAAGCTATATGGTTGTTGGTAGTTACAATATCTGTATCAGTAGAGTTTCAAAAATACTTGAACAGGGACTTCTAAGATTTCTTAGTTACTTTTAGGGTCTTTGCATTCTGAGGACTAGCACCTTCCATTATTCTAAATAGAGTCTTGCGTCAGTAAAAGAACCAAGTTACACGTTAGAGAAAAAAATTCTGTCACACGTCTGCAATACCTCCTTTTCATGCATCAACAACTAACCCCCTTATCGTATGTCTGCAATACCTCCTTATCACGCATCAACTATATCCATGTCGCACATCAAATATATCCCTATCGCACGTTAATAGCTAACATCCTTATCGCGCATCAACAAAGTGTCAACTATCACTGTCACGCGTCAACAACACATCAACTATATCCACCTGTCGCACATCAACAACGCATCAACTGTCCCTGTCACACATCAGCGGTTTGTCGACTATATCCTTATCACGCATCAACGCGTGTGTCAACTATATTCCTATCAAATGCGTCTGCCAATATCTCTTTGTCACGCGTCAACTATATCCTTGTTGTGCATTAATAACTAACCCCCTTGTTGCACATCTGCAATACCTCCTTGTCACATGTCAACTATATCCCTATCACGCATCAAAAATATCATTTTTCACCTGAATCTAAACTAATAACAGGCTAACAATAATCTCTGGTGCTTAGAGTATGTGAGTTCACGGTATTAGTAAGCTACTTTAGGTAGTACCATAGTATACTACCCGGTGAATCACCTAGGTTTTTATAGGAGATGTTTTCAAATGTAGGTGAAGCCGACCCCAAAAATATATATAATGTAAATTTTAGGTGAATAGGACACCAACCCGCTCCAAAAAAATCACCTTTTCAAATTTTCCTAAAATGAAATTTTTTCCATATTACGAATATTCGCCACTAAAATTATCCTTGAGTGTGCCATAAGGTTATAGACTACCATGCATGGAAGCTAGTGGAGACCATGTGGGAAAATGTGGGAAAATGCAAAAGTCATAATTAATGCTAGAATTGGTGGTAGGTGGAATGAGTTGGCAAAGTGTTGAATTGGAAAGCTACAAAAGGGAAGAGTAGAGTCATTGCCTCACCTTTTGACTTGAGAATTGAGGGGGTTTTACGATTTTGTGTGAACTAGATTGATTGTGTGTGAAAGAAGAAATGAGGATAGCTAGATAACCAACAACCAAAGACACTTAGAACCCGAGCTCCTTCCAATTGGGGAAGGTGACATCTATTTTACAGAGTGGAAGCTAAAGTAGGGCTTGGAGGAAGTGAAAGTTAGGGTTGCAAGGTCATATTGAAATCAATTTACAGAGCCACGACATGCCAAGTAAAGGAGTAAGTAGATTAAAGTAAGGAAAGTGCTTGAGGTTGAGAAATAAGAAGAAGTACACATAGGACATGAAATATTAGAGATTCAAAGTTTGGAATTAAAAACCTATGTTATGGCACTAGAAAAGAGAGAAACCAAGAGTAAGAAGATACTAGAGGAAGCACCAGATGAATGTTTTTAGAAATGCAATATCCACAAGAATTAATTGTGGGAAAACCATGGTTTTCGCAATTTGATGTTCTTGAGTGTAAAATAAGTGAATACAATCACTGCATGTAAGGCCACAAAACATACATAAAAAATAATGTGTTATGAGAGATGAGCCAGCAAACTCTAGTGGGACAAATAGTATTCAATGATAAGGTGTAAAAGACCATGGAAAGTGTGGGGGTATTGTAATTATATGAGTTACCATTATTTGGTAATCCCGTGCACCTGTACCAATGGTTGATGGCACACGTTCATGGCGACTACTTCTACTTTACAGGAAGAAGGATGCATCTAACTGCAAAATTGATCAACATGGTGACAAAGTTGTGAGATAGTGGCGAGAAGATGGTGCTTGATCTACATGATGAGGCATTAATAGAGGAGACATCATAAAAACTATAATATCAAAGGGAATCCACACCTTCAACATCATAAATATTACAGACCATACAATCGAGTGGTTACGCACTTTGTGAGCTGCAAATTAGGTTCCTTTGAAAAGAGGTCGGAGGTAAAACATAATTTTTGCATATTGCACACAGGATAGTGCAGGGGACCCAATATAATATTTCCCTATTCATAACAGAGAGCATAATAGATGAAGAAAATACCCAAAATGATAAATGAGAGAAAAACACATGGGGGTGTATTCTCTTTCTAATTGTGTTTTGGGAGATAGGGGTTCTAGATGGTCCAGTAGACAATAAATGGGAGCATCCCATTGAGAATAAATCTCCAACGTAGCAATTCACCAAATACACTCGTGATGGTGCAATTTCCAATCCATACAAGGCACGCATGGAGAAATGGTACAAGAGAATGTGTGATGCATTTGATAATGAATGGTGTGTACTTAGGTATATTCCAGTAGTATTGAAAGCGTAGGAAGATTTTTCCATAATGTAGTACTTCTACCTTGATAGATTTTTATTGAACAATATAGAAATGAGGCCATGGTGTAAAATATTGTTTACATTCACCGTAAAATACCTCAAGAGCACAGTGAACATAATTATAGACGTGTAACCTCTAAAATTCAATGAAAACAGGGTAGATACTAACTACCATACACTACACAAGACATATTGAGTACGATTCTAAGGCACCCTATGTAAAAAAATGGAATCCGATTTGATGGACGTTCATCCCATCATGACGTTAGCGATGGGTAAATAGGCATTTTGGGTGTATCTTTACTTAAAGCCTAAGCTCCAAGATGGAAAGGTGATTAATGTGTACAATATCACCCTTACACCACCACCAATGAGGAAGACAACTATGAGGATACCCAAGTGCATGTGTGAGTCCACTCCTCTAGTAGAAGAAGAATAATATGATGAGGTAGAGTTTATGATTGATAATAATGCACGAAGGAGGATGAAAAATTCACACCAAGAAGAAATTATATCGTAAACTCCTGAGTATCACCAACTATTCTAGTAGGGAGAGCGCGTAGGAATAGTCCAAAGAGGGGATTAGCTTTGTATTATTCATGATATGGATCAAGAGGAATATTTAGAGCAGCTCGAGTATGAAGAAGAAAATCAAGAAGAGATATATCATGAACAAGAACATTAATTCAGGAGGAAGATCACACACGTGAAGAGGAGTGCAAGGAAAAACATGAAGATATGCACGATGAAGAGGAGAAAGAAGAGAAAGGACTTAGGGAGGACTAAGGCATGGGAGAAGAAACAAGTCATGCACTACGATATTGCACGGGAGGTACCACACGAGAAGGAACACGAGAGGAAGAAGGCCAAGTAAACCAACACAAGAACCTCCCAAGATGTCATATATAGATGACACAACTAAGCTCCTCAGGTCCAAATTCCTGATCTCAGTTACCACAGAACAACCATTTTTGGGGGGCATATTTGATAAGGCCAAGTCTCACCCATTCACATAGAGGATGCTCTCCTAGGTGATGCAGATGCACATGGAAGATCAAGAATTAGAAGTATAGAAAGATTAATTTTTGGATTTGAAGCCTAAAAGGGAACCAAGGATGATATTCTGATAATATACTCTACACAAGTCTCGAGATAAGCAAGCAAGAAATGCACTCATTAAAATGGATAAGGAGGTTTGGAGGCAGGAATATTGATAAAATTTCCGTAGTAAGAAGAGTGTAAAAGTACATGGAGAGGAAGAATAGAAAGATTATGTTGGTGAGAAAAAATTTGGGGACAAATTTGTGGGTTTCTTTCCAATGCTCTGGGAGTCTAAGTCCCTCTACTTAATCGGTGCAGCTAACATATATGCATGTGTGAGTGAAAGTGAGTTTTATCCGAGGTGGCCTTATGGACGGGTAGCCAACAAGGGCACTCCACGACCCTGCTGACAAAGCTAGCAATATCTTGCTAGGGAAGACTTTTTCTGAAGATTTGGAAAGGAGAGTAAGAACATAGGTAGGAGAACTAATGTTGTAGGTAGAAAATCATATTCTTGCACACACTAGTTATAAATTTCATCATATGCATTCATGAGAAGAAATAACTCTGAAAATAACAAGACCAAATACAATTTATTGGTCAAAAAGTATCAAGAAAGCCCTTAGTCAAAGAAAGCTAGAAACTCCTTGTATTGATTTCTTAAAAAAAAAGTTGTACATAGTGTAGGAATGGAAGAAATTTGAGAGTGGAGGAAAGTAGAAGAAAATGGCTATCTCCTTTGCTTTCTTTAAGTACAATTCACTCTTGATTTTACAAGATCAATCTGCCAACCCTTTGAAAAGAGAAAGGCTTTACAATTTATAGAATGAGAGATGACTCATCATCTACCCCCAATGGCTTTTCATATGTCCTCGCACAACTTAAAACTTTTCAACTTCCTAGGAGAATATTAAGTCCCTTTTTATAACATAAAGATGACTTATTACATTAGGAACATTAATACATATGAACATAGGAACATTTCATACTGCGCAACTTCAAACTTTTCAACTTCCTAGGAGAACATTAAGTCCCTTTTTATAACATAAAGGTGACTTATTACATTAGGAACATTAATACATATGAAAAATAGCAACTGACACAAAATTAGAACATTGAGAAGAGAGAAAGTTGGGGGAAGAGGAGAGAGAAAGAGTGAGAGAAGAAGAAGAGGAGATGTCATTCTGATGAAGTCCATTGATCCTCATTGATGGAAAGCTCAATGCGATGAAACTCTAAATCTTCAAACTCATGTGAAACTCCTTCCAATTGGCTCACAGATGCTTTGGAATGATTTTTTAAAAGAACTATTGAATAGTTATGTCGATGATTGCAACTCTCGGCTGCATTTAATATACCTATAACTCGAACTATGTAGTGAGTGTCAAAAAACATTATCCAGTTCCCTGAGATGGACCTAAAATTCCCTATGATCAATTCCCATGGATGATCCAGAATGATGGTATTGACCTGAATGATCATCCCTCTATGTCCCATTGTGCCAAACTTTCCCTTTGAGAATAACTTTGCTATTTTTAGAATATGAGCCCATGCTCTACTATTCTAGGACATATCACTGTCTTGCTCCAGTTTTACCTTATGAACCTTCTACCATATTCCAACCTCCTTTATCCACTGAGATATTGTTATTTTTAGCACATTTCTATTTTTAGCAGGTTGTTATTTGGGGACCTATTATTTTGGGAAGAAGTCGTTTTGTCTTACTTTTCATTTTACCCCTTTTCTGATTGTCCTGAGTGATAGAACTTACAATTCAATGGGACTCATCATTTATAGTATACGAGGAAATATAACATATGCTATTTTTATTAAGTGGTGAAAACAACCTCTGTTTGTGACGGGAACAACTTTGTTGGACTCGACTCTTAAATTCTGACTCCTGCTCCAATTTTCATCATGATTCATTTTCCAAAAAGATCGAAATGAAAAATAAAAATTTATGTCTCATAAGATCTTTGGGTATGGAGCTACTAGGGTAGAATACTGATAAAAAAATCATTCCTTCATATCTCAAGAAACTGGAAACTTCATCATGCAAAAACTAGTTTGAGAGAAACTAGATTTTTGGAGACCCTTCCCTCTGAATTTCGGATGATTTCGCCTATCGGATCTTTGGGAATTTGAAATTTTATTTGAAGAGGGAAGAATGCTGATAAAAAAAGCCCTCCATATCCCTAAAAATAAGGACTTCATGGCGCAAAAAAATATTTCACGAAAACTAAATTTTCAACGATCATTCCCTCCAATTTTCGTGCAATTTCACCTACTGGAACCTTGAGAAGTGGAGAGGTAGCTCGCTGATTTTTTCCACTACTATGTCATGGTGGCCATTAATGGAGCTTGAAATTTTTAGGTTTAGTTTTTTTCTCCATTCACGATGAAATCAACTCCATTGTGATAGGTTTTTGCTTCTTGTCTCACTGGTGAAATTTCTCTTCAATCAGGTTGCCAGTTTGACGTGAAATCAAACTTTGTTCTTCATGGAAACGGAAGTGAAATTTATTCACTGTGATTATTCCTTACTAAAATGGGAGGTTTGAATATTATTTTTAATGTCCTTCAAGAGGGAAGAACTCAGCAATATATGGCTTGTCAATCCGTGCACCGGTTTGGAATATTTCTTCAAATTTTGATTTCATAGCAATGGGGATTTCCACTGTTCTTCTTCTCTTTTCTTCATTTCTTCTTCTTATTTCAATGAAATATTCTTCTGAGAAATGTGTATCACCATGGGGTAGAGTATTTCATTACTGTTTTGAAGTTGGTTTGAGCTTTGGAAATGATGGACTTGTGGACTGAGGTGTTCTCTACAACTTTCTTCTAGCAATGGAGAAGTAGTTAAAAGCAGTAAAAGAAGCCAGGAGTTAGAAAAATTTCAAATTTTAGATTTGGAGTTGGGATAATTTTATTGTCCCTGAAATCCCTCACCTCAAAGGGATGTGAGGGAAATAAATTTCCATGGTAAGCAAGAATATGACATGTGGCATCGATCTGATGGTAAGGAGTGAGTGTTCCAAAATTAGCTTTAAAGAACTGAGGGGATAGAAGTGGGTCACATGGGTGACCAAAACAATATCATAGAGGGTTGGGAATATTTT
Organism: Taxus wallichiana var. yunnanensis; assembly: GCA_018340775.1. Lineage (NCBI taxonomy): Eukaryota > Viridiplantae > Streptophyta > Pinopsida > Cupressales > Taxaceae > Taxus > Taxus wallichiana. The sequence goes on from CM031235.1 coordinate 616,923,310, forward strand.
TCAAGGTTTTATGTCCCTGACCTATGAGGCATGAGAGGGACATCAAATTCCATGGCATTCTTGGAGCTGACACATGGTGAAGATCCGATGGCATGGGATTTGAGCTCCAATTACACACTCCGGGTTGGCGGCAATCATGATGGTCGCATGGGGTTCCAGATGTCACATGGGGGCTAGGCACATTTTTACATAGTTGATTTCCCTAACCCTTAGGGGATTAGGGACAAAAAATCCCACTAGGCTCCTGGAGTTGACATGTGTCCTCCAAAAATTTGGCTAACTCAGAAACTCACTTCAAGAGGACAACTTGTGATGATGCTAACTTGAGCTCCCGACGGAATTTTTCAAAAATATTTATATGATCCTGAGTGTAAATTACCTTTTGAATCCAATGGTATGTGTCTCATTTCTTTATTCTTTCATTTTATCCCTAAAAAGAGTATGTTTGGTTTGGTATTCCATCATGCACGATAAAAACTACTGCTGCAAACCTAATGTGCCAAGGTGTTGTGAAAAATATGATTTGACCATCATGTATTTATTATAATTCTATTTCCGGTAATGTTTTTTTTTCTCCTAACTCAATATGTCACCTTCTAAAGCTCGGTGGTTGTTTTGGCCTATGTCTTGACTAGGCACGTGAACCCTAATTTTGGTGAAACTACCCTAACTTCTCCAAGCCCTTCCAAAATCTTCTGAATCATTTTCATGATGTCCCAAGACCTTTGAATCAACTCCATGTCTCTTTAGGATCTTTTTCTCCACTCCATGGGGTTTCTCCGATCTAGGAAGGCCGGTGATATCCCCTCCTACAACTACTTGTAGCTTCAACTTTTAATGAACTTCTAAACTCACTTACGGAAATGAATGGAATTTCCTAAATCACCTAGGGGATGAGATAACATTATTTGAGGGTAACTTGGACTGTCTAGAAAGTCTTGGGGTGTCTTGGAATGATAGGATTTGAAAAAATTAACACGGGGTATAGTTTTCATGCTCGAAAATTGTTGATTGCCTTGTTACACATTTGCATGACAACATGATTCATAAGATACACGAGGATTTGAATGACACAAAGAATATAATGGCATATGTATATAGTAAATCAATTGACCTTTTCAATAATATTTTGCACACATGTCCAGATATTATAGCATGGGCTAAACCATACCATAACACGAGAGATGGAATACTTACAAGAACCGATCTGACTATTGTTGGTAAAGGTGAATAATGGGCAAGGGCCTACAACGGAAAGATCTAGCCGGTGATAATAAATCCAAGGTGGAGAAAAAGCTAGAATAATATATAACACTTGGCACTGAGCTGAAGGAAGCCACGCAAAAGGATGAAAATATTTTTACAAACTTTCGGGATATTTCGATGATCCTCAATGCACACATTGCGAGAGGATGAGGTAGAATTAAAGAAACTAAAAACCTCACTATTTACAAATAGGGATAAGCATGAGAAAGTGTTGCAGGAATTCAATGAGAAGAAGGAATCAATAAATGCTAAGCATGGTAGGATCAAAGACAAGCTTGGCGAAGTCAAGTAATGGTAATGCCTTTGGGTAAATGGTTTGAAGGGAATCACCATAGAATGAGATGTCATAATAAAATAGATGTAGGAGTAAGGTGATGAATTGACTCTAGAAAATATTTTAGCTATCATTGAGACACAGAGTTTGTAAAAGGTATCCAATGAGCTTGAAGAGTGGAAGCAGTTGGAGAAGGGGATCCATGTTAGGAAATAAGGGATAAATTATGTGGAATAATCCCTCATAGAATCGCATATGATGAAACTAATATGCGGAAAAATATTATAGATCTAAAATAAAATTGTAGAATAACAATAACACAACACAAATAGATAGTATTTAATGTGGTTCACCCAATTTGGGCTATGTTCACCAAGAATCACTTGCTCGATTTTATTACAAGCCACTTTGCTCTCTTAATACAATACCCCAGATCTATTTAGATCTATGCCTAACAAAATCTATAGAATTCACACTGAATTCAAAACACATCTACTGATATTACATGATCTACCATACCATATGCAAAACCACATAAGTAGACAATGCTTAAGCACTTTTACAAAACCGTGGGTATCAAAACCATGGGCCAAAATCCCCCATAAACCTATGGGTCAAAAATCCCTCCCATATGAGAAAAATCACACTTCCCATTATATCGAGTGCGTTTTGTTTGAGGCCAACAAAAAAATTCGGGGTTGCGTCCCCCAACCCCTGCTCTGGGGGATGTCGGCCGGCCACGAACCCCCCGAGACAATTGTGGAAAGTGTACAAGTCACTATTAGTGTACGAGTCTTCAACACTTTCACACATGAAAACAGGCTACACAACCTAACAATCCGCCTAGAGTTCCTAGAACTTCTACCATTTCCCTAGCCTAATTTTGGACGTGTGCGAGAGGAACATTATTTATTCTTTGGTATTATTGGGTTATTGCCCACATTATTTCATTCTTCCATTTTTTAGATATTCTTTCATTCTTGTATTGTCGTGGATGAGCAGTATCCCTAGTGTGGGTTAATGTTGGACCAAGAAAAGTGACTAAGTATGAGCTACGTGTGAAGGTGTGCATGAAAAAAAAAGGGATAAATATTATAAGTAGAAGATAGTGTGTGAGGGTACGCACAAGTGTATAAGAAGAGGAAGCACAAAGAGTGGTCAAAACAACAGATAGCCATAAAAACATAAAATTTATAAAAATAGGAAGAACATGAGTTATCGTGACAAGAAGAAAGGAAAAAATATAAATGGATAAAATCAGCGTTAAAGCACATGTAGGGAATTGGATAAAGATAAAATATGCATGTGTAGATACAAATAAATATAGCATGGCATGTAGCTCAATAAATCTAACCACACATGGAGAAAGAACATCCAGATTGAAGACCAAAGTGAAGATCAAAGGAACATGTAAGCTAAGTATAGAAGAGTCTATTAATAGGTTAAAGCATTGTAAAGTGGTGAAGGACAAGTTCCCACCGGATATAAATAGTTGTTATGTTTGTGTAGTGGGAGCATGATTATATGTAGTGTAATAGTGTGTGCGAGAGAGATTGTATGACAAATTGTGATATGTTTGTAATGTTTTGTGAGATCTTGGTATGCAATGGATGACCTGATATTGATTTTCAAGGTTATAAGAGATGAGCGGGGTGTTATTGGCATTTAGATTTTTATATTAATTATATATGTTATGGAATGAATGATCAAAGATCCTTATTGTTGTTATCTTTTTCATGATTTCTATTATATTGTCTTACATTCTATGTTGTGCAATGTGTTATGCTGACTACATGTATTGCATGATCTAACAAAGAGGGACCTAGTAGGTTATGTACACTTTGGGTGAGCACTTGGACATCAATATGAGTGATGTTCAGTAGCGCTGGCTAAGTGGAGCTAACAAATAAGACTACAAATTTTTCTTCCATTATTTTCTTGTAATTACCTGCAAAACTTATTCGATCATGGTTCGGTTCATATAGAAATGGCATGAATGTCCTTTTATTTATCTAAGAATAACTTTTAACAATAATTTCACTCATCCATTTTATAAATTAATTGCTAAATAATTTGTTTGTTTGTGTTTATATCAAAAACACCTAGAAAACAATTTTTAAATTAAAAAAATTCAAAATTTTCATTTCATATCCATGACACCCAAAAAGCAGGGGTTTAAATATAAAAAATTCAAATTTTCCTTTCATGTCAATAACACCCAAAGACAATGTTTGAATTAAAAATTAGAATTCCTTTACACATTCATAAGCCTTCATTATTGCACCCAACAAGGTAAACATTAAGAGAAAAATAACAACAACATCTTTCATTTGATTACTCTCATCAACACACAAAAGAAAGATAATTAAGCTTAACATTTCATATTGTCCCTTTCCATGTGCATATGCCTTCATGATTATAACCAACTACTAATATGCATTCTTCTAGGCATTCGTCAATGCTCGAGAAAGATAGGGTTTTGAATAAAGCATTTTCATAAGTTCCTTTTCAAATTAGGAACACCTAGAGAACATGGTAGAAAAGTAGTGTTTCCAAAAAAATTCAATCATAAATACCCAAAACATGGTTAAAAGTGTGATAATTTCATAGTTGTTTTAAATCAGCAACACCCAAAAAAATACTATGTACAATCACAATATTTTTTAGATTTTGTTTTAAATCAACAAAACTTAGAAAATCATAATATTTTCAAAGTTTCTTATGAATATTAATGCATGATTTTCATTGCAAAATTTATGCAAAGATAGGGAAAATAAAACCATGCCTATGAAAAGAAGACTTATTTCTCTAAATATTAGATTCACCAATACAACTAACCACTAACCAACAAGGGATCTAAATTCCTTTGTCAAGCAGCAATGACTCATCTCCATAGGGAGAGTGTAGGTCTACCGAGAAAGAATCGTGTTTTTTTCCTCATCCAAACCCTAGATATTCCTCTAAGTGCCTTAAAAATTAGAAAAATTATCACTACTAACAACCAAACAAAATACGAAGAACCCATCATTCACAACATTTTGGAGGGCTTAAAGCCATTTTTAAAGCTTCTATTGGCGCTTTGTAAATAAAGTCAAAGAGGGAAAAAGTCTCATCCCTTGCTTTCCATCACACATAGAAGGAAATAACTTGTAGGTGTAATTTTTTGATGCAAGAAGGTCATCCCACAAGTTAGGATCCTCCATTCATCTCCACACCCCTCCCATATTTCTCTAGCACCTCCTTTCGGACCATGGTGGCTACCACACAAAGACATCTCAAAATAAAAATAAAAATGAGAAAAGATGAAATTTAAAGAAAACCTAAATGCATTCCCTAATCCATTGATATTTACTTTTCCATTTGTTTACTTTATTTTTATTTCCCTCCATCCAAACATGTCAATCCTTTTTGTGGGGGTGGGGGTAATTTGCCAAAAGCCACATGTTTAAGGTTACACACTCTAACAGAGGATTCACAAGATTTTAGATTATTATGATCACTTATAACCATGGCCATGGGTCGTGCACCTTTAAACATAAGCCAAATTTAAAAATTGAATTGTGTATGTTGAAAGGCATAGTAAAAGTTTCTTTTTTAGTAAATAACTTCATACGAAATAAGCTCTTGAATACACTTACAACTTATATAAAAATTGAATAAGATGCATGGTCGCATAAAGATGGAATAATCTCCTCTAATATCTTTATAGAACATCTCCAATAACCCCTTCACTATATTACTCACCACTTTATCACCATATGTTGGTAAGTCGACAAAAAACCAAACAATTTCACGCTCCACTAGATGACACAATAATACAATCAATTAACTCACAAACAAATATCAACGTCGATGCCAACCCAAGTTCTCAACAAAGAAGACAAAAACTAATTATTAGTTTTATTAATACTAAACAATTTTATTTATATATTAAACATGGTCATGACATATAACCTATAATAGGAGCCCTCATCGAAACATTCAATTAGATATTAGAGAGGTATTACAATTTGATTATTATTCTCAAAATATAACATCGTGTACAATTTAACTATTTAATATACACATATATTTAATTATATATGTATGAATATATTTATTAAGTATCACAATTGTTATTTTACTATTATGAATGTAATTCTTAACATTCTTGAACTTAAATAAAGTTTAAGTAATAGACGCATGATTCTTAAAATACATCCATTTGCACCACATATTTGAGAAAGATGTATCGACATCAAAATGGATGACTTCGATTCTCCTATAATTCATTGATTAACAACTAGTTACTAACCTCACACAACTCTAACGAGAGGCCAAAAATGTCAAAAAAATCCTAACCTTTACGTATGGCTGCAAGGTTTCCAAGGATGTCCAGATTTGAGTTGATTAGCTCACATATGTATGTTAGCACAAAAATGTTGAACATTGGTGGTTATCAAGGCACTTACAATATCTTACTTCTTGTAGCCTCATTCCAACATAGGTTTGAGATAGCTTGGAAAAGTACTTAAATACTCCAAAACTAAAGCAACCCTTCTCAACAAAGGTGTATGTACACTCCGCATAGACATGCCTCTTTCCAAGTAGAATCGATCAAGGATCAACTAACTTATGACCTTACACCCATATCCTTAACACTTATTAGGGTGCTTGATGAGACACGTAGAATTTTGACTTAAGGAGGGATCACTCAAGCGAAGTCCAAGCAAGCTCGTATAACATACCATGTTTAATGGGAACACCAAATTTGATCAAGCGACTCGTGAGGGTAAGCCCACATTGACCACCATTCAAGGCAAGGTGGCATAGGAAACTACTGATGAAATCTTGGAATATTTATATATCTAGACAACATTAAGAAGGAAAACTTATCACCATATAAGGATCATAATATTATAGGAGATACCATAGCTCAAAAGGGAAAAGGTGTTTTAGACTAGGATGTTTGACACATATAAAGTCATTGTTAATGTTGATCCGAGGTATTAAGAGAGGATATTTTGAGAAGTCAAAATAATGTTTTCAAGGAAGGGTTTTATTTTCTCTGTGTAAGGGGAGATATGTAACACCAAAAAAATATTTCTTTGGTTTCCCTCCAACTTGGAAAGTTAAATCTTCATAAATTGGATAAGAATATTTAGTTTAGCTCTATTGTGAATGCTCTATTACCTCAATCATGGTATCGACAACATGGTGTTACTGAGGGTTATCATGGATGATGTAAAAGTGGTTTAGGAGCATGTTGGTTCCAAAAGAAGTATATTGTTCATTTTTCTCAACTATATCACACTCTTCTTATTTTCTCATGTTTAAAAGATACATTCACATTTTGTTTGAATGTTCTACGGTCTACATATGACTAGGATAGCCATTAATACGAGTTTATAGGGTTTGAATCAATGTAATTTCTTGTCTTACTTATATTTAATTGTTGTCCTATGTTTTTACATGGGAAAAATTCACTGAAAATAGGAAAACTATACCCTAGTGTCAAAACTTTCATGTCATAGCTTTCTGACACCCCCAGATCAATCCACCCCTCGGTTTCAAGTCCATTGTTTCCCCTCGGTAGTCCATATGTGAAATTCATTATTTCCCTAGGTGATTTAGGAAAAGAAAAATCATTCAAGTGCCTTTGGAGCAATGGTTTCAAGGCAAGTTTTCAACAAACTTAGAGAGGGATTTCATCGGCCTTTCTAAGCTAAGTGCACCATCACCGGAGTAGTACAGAGGCTCATTTTCATCATGGAGGTGTATATAGGATCCATAAACATTGTGGAGCTGATTTAGGAAGATTATGGGAAGTTTCAAAGGTTTATGAGCCAATTCACTTTGAAAGTGGATTTTGAGGGTGAAGGAGCCTGCATCGTAAAAAGTACCTAAACTTCAAGGAGTGATTTTGGGAGCTTCATAAGGAGTTATGATCCAAAAAATATATCATTGGAAATAAATTTCAACCCTCTACATGGTGGTGAAATCAGATCTACCAAAAATACCATGCATTTTTAAGCCAACTCATTCTTTCCATGCATAACGGGTGATCCCTAGAAAAAGGAAATTTTTGGAGGTATTTCAAGAATAATAAAGTCACGAGACCTCTCATTAGTATAAAAAGGTATTTTTCATGAAAAATCATATAAATAATCACCCAAAAACTCATCCGGGAGCTCAAGATATGGTCTTTTCAAGTCGGCCCTCAAGGTATGTTATTCGATACTTAGTCAAATTTGTGAAGGGACACGTGCAACCTGAGGTTGAGGTGCATTTTCATGTCCCCATTGCACCTTTCCAAAGGGAAAATAGGTGAAATTTTTTTCCCTCCCCCATTATGCATGTTGGTCACTCATATGACCCTGACGACACTTGTTAAGCTCCTTTGACCAGTTTGACTTGCTCATTGTGATGATAGGGCGCATGTTTTTCACATTTTTTCCTTTAAAAGGTTGTAATGGGGAAAAATAAATGCATCCCACCCAATTTTAGCCTCCAAGTTCCTCATATGACCATTTTCCGGCCCTGAGGTGCTTAAATGTCTCCCCCCTTCATTTCTCTCATCGAATCAATGAGCGACACTTGTCAAGCATGGGATAAGGTGCATTTTTGTGCACCTATTGTCCCAAACAAAAGGGAAAATGGGGACAAAAAAATGCACCCCACCTCCTCCCTTCATTTTCAAAGCTATAAATTGCAGAGATAGCCATTTTTTTCTCAAACCCCTCACATGCTCCCCGCGCTACCGAAACTCTACCAAATTTTTCTCTGAATCCTTCCTCCACTATTTCCATTTCCTTGATCAATACATTGTTTCCATATCTCCATCATCTAAAGAAGTATAAAATGTAAGAAAAAACCAGATTTATGAAGAACACAAATAAAATCTTTTGCTAGAAAACCTCGAAGTTCACGAAGAGGATTTATTCATATCTCACAAACCAAAGAAATGGATCGACGTGTCATTTTTGCAATCATAGAGTTCCCAGGAACCTTGAATCTCCCAAATAAATATCTCACATGAATGGCACAATTTTTTTACGGTGAAGAAACCCCGGAGTTTCTGTGGAAAAAAATTGTAAATTTAAAATCTCTCAATCTAGCAACCGGTTTGACGTGAAATTTTGGAGGTGGACTATAGAGAAAAAAACCCATATCGAAAAGTTTTTTCATCATGAATTGAGTGCAAAACTCTACTTTCCAAAAATAGTAAGCCTTCTACATGAACACTTACTATTTTTGGTAAGTCATCATCAAGGGCATTTTTGGCGAAAGCAGTGTGCCAAGGACACCCAGAAGGACAATCTCAGTGGTTAGAGCCAAAAGGGTGGAAATTGCCACTTACTAAAAATAGTAACCCCCTTTTTCAAGTGTAGAAAGTGTTCCAGGGTACCATGAAGCTTGAATTCACAGGCATCAAATCAGTCTCAGCTTCAGTCATCAATGTATTCAAAGTAATAGGATCGTCATGGTTATAATGTCCGAGTAGTTATTATGATTCCTCATCCAAGTGTGTAACCAAAAGAATGAAGGAATGATGGCACTTCATGGTTTGGAGTGATTGTTTCATATTACGGAATGAGCGTTATTCAGTGTTCAAATGCACTTCATCGAGCTCTCCATTGGTGCGATAGTATGCCCATGTTGTAAAGGTCATTGGGGTCCATTTTTGAGCTTCTATCTCTTCAGAGGGAGATCTTCATGAGTGGCGCTCGTGGTCACCAATGGAATCACTCAACAGTGTTTCTAAACACTTAGTTCGCGGTGTCTGTGGGTCATCCAAAGGAGGTTTCTCATGGTGTAAGGCATTCGAGGATCGAGTTCACTACATTGAAGTGTTTCATCGGATCATCTGGCAAGGATCAGTGAACTTCATTAGAGTGGCAACTTCTCATAATTTGTTCAAGTATGTGAGGACATATTTCATCATCTTCAATGGTATATTAATCAAGTGCTTCTCACCTCATCACTCAATGTACCTAATGAGCTACGCTTGTCGATCATTTAGAAGAAGGATTTTGTCAATGTCAGAGTACTTCACTCAAATTTCATGACTTCATCAAGGCATTCAAGCAGATTGTCGCGAGGAGTGGATTTCCTTCATCCCTTCCCTCCTCCTCTCTTTCCCCCTCTTTCTTCTCTCTCCTTTCTAATTCTTCATTGGGCTTCATCATTGTATTTTTTCATATTCACTTAAGTGACCTATTTTAAAATTGTAAAAGTATTTTCTCAAAATTATAAGAGAAATACTTAATTTAATGGCGAGCAAAAGGCCACGGGTAGAATAGGAATGTGAAGAGTCATGTGAGGGAGATGAAAGATCAATCCACAATGCTATAAATTGGGATGGCCTCTCCATTCCAAAGGATCCTAGATTTTGAAAACTTCCACTCTGTAGCAATTGTGGATTGTAGTTGGACTTTGTGTCATCAATATATATGAAATGAAAGCTACATTTCTTCTATTTCCCCTTCTCATGTTTCCTCTTTTCCCTCTTATATGCACTTTGTAAGCATGGTGATTAAAGAGAGCTTTGTATCTTCGATGAATGAGCCTCAAAGAACTTTGTGTCTATGTGGGTTTTGTTTGTCTCATTGACCGCTTCATTGTTGCTTTCTTATATTGAATGTTGAACTACTCTGGTTACTGGGTGTGAACTCTGCAATTGTCCTACTCATGGCAGTAACTCCCTCCTAATTTCCCTCCTTCTCCCTAACTCGTTGTAATTTTCTCCCTTGTACCTCCGTCATGAGCGTTTTGGCTCTGAGTTCGGTGGAGTGTCCATGTGTGATCCTCACCTACTTGGCCAACCAACAACATCTAGATTAGGATTAGATTAGTAACATTCAATAATGTGAGTTGTACCATTCAATGCATAGGGCGTAGCCTCGTGAACGTTGGTGGAGACACCTAATTTGCCATACCGATAAATTTTCTCACCAACATTAATTAATTTGATGTTCCAATCTTTCAAACCTTTATTTATAGAGCTTTTTTCCATTCTCAAGGCTTTGTGTTTGAAGGATATGGAGTATAAAATGTCATTTTTGATTTCTTATAGCTAGGTAGGACACCTAATTTTACTTGGAGTTATAAGATCGATAATATCGAATGTGGTTGATGAAATTGGATGCATAAAAGTGAAACCTAATAGTATCAACCATGGTTGCCATTACTAGCCAAATATTTTTACCTTGGGTATTAATCTCACATTTACAGAGAGGAATACACGTGATGTACTTTTATATAGAAGTGCACCTAATAATATAAAGTGAAGCAAATAAAGGCTCTATGGACGAGGTCTAACTTTTGAAGTAAGTTGTGAAGTGTTATGATAGCAAGTCTATGGCTATGACATTAATTGAAGTGAAAACAAATATAAGGAAAATGGAAGATTTGAGGAGATATTATATCATGCCACATGGCAAGATCTCGTGAGCTCATAGATGTTTGGGAGTTGAAGGTTGATTCATGGTTGAGAATGTCCATGTCTTTGGACTACTAGATCATGGTTAATGTTTTGATAAAGGGTATTGCAGGTTTCTAGGGTTTCCACTTTGTTGCGAGGGGATTATAGGTCATCCTGAAGTTGTGAGATTAGGAGCAAAATATAGTGAAGGCCATTTTCGGGGAAGTGGGGTATGCGGGAAGTTTCAAATTCCAAGCTGCGAAAGGTTCCAAGACTGTATCTGAATCTAGGGCAAGACCATAGAGTTCTAGTTTGGGTGTATATTAAGTATACGACTGCCAGTACCCTGCTCAATTTGCGATTGTAAAAATCACAACAAAGCATCTCCAATCTTTGATTTGTCTTTTCCACACGCGTCTACAAAGCGGATCTTCTTTGTTCTAATATGTACAACTAAGACTTCTTTTCCTCTTGTAAATTCAAGTTGGCATTTTATTGATTATCAATGATTGCAAGTATTAATACGTAATTATTGCAAGTTGTCATTTTATTGTTTATCAATCATTGAATGTATTAATACACCATTCGAATATGAATAGTTAATTATAAATTGATTAAATCAGAATAATCCTTTCATTAGATTAGAAGAATCCCTTGACTATGAATGCTAATGCCAAATTAGAGAGAATGTGTGAGAAAATATGCAGGAACAAGGGTAAGGGTACCTACCCGTGGCCTATGTATGTATCCAAAAATATGTGAAACTTTGCAACAAGTTGCAACTTAGAATCCGCAAACAAAGGAAACGTGGGACCTTATAAAAACCAAAAGCAGCTGCCAAATGTGTGATGTACAAAGTAGTGTGTCATCATCATGGATTCCCATTTAAGCACCGCCTGGCTTTAGTTTTGGCTTTGGCTTTCAAGTCGACAATCGGAATCGGGATGATAAAGAGATTCACTTTTTCCTTTACTTGGGCAGGCAGGTAGGTAGTGGAATTGGGAGTGAATGAGAAAATGAAGCAGTGGTTGCAATACTCCCTCATCCTCGCGCTTTCCTTTTACGTGGCGCTGGACATGTCTATCCACTGGGACTGGCACTGGCACTACGGAACAGCAACACGTTGTAATTGGGAAGCCAAATTAGGGATGGGGATGGGTGATGAGGTTTGCATGAGCAGAGATGGGCATTACTATTCTGGGGAGGAAGAGGGTCAGGGGAGCAGTAGGGCATGGAAGCAAATGAAGTGGATGGGGGAGGCGGCGTCATGCCGTGTGAAGGGCATTTGATCGAGAAGCTGGACGAGGTTAACGATTTCAGGAGGGGTTACGCCCTCAAATTCACGGGCGACGTGGAGGACAAGACTCATCTCTTGCCGTGGCTGCTGGCGGCGAGAACAGGGGAGCTGAGTGGGAGGAGGAGGCGTGTTTACCTTGACTTGGGTGCGAACAGGTTCACCTCCAGCGTCCGATGGTTCCTCCGCATGTACCCCTGCGACTTCACAGAGGTGCACGCCTTCGAGATGAACCCTCGCCATTGGCGCCCCCCTAACAAGCCCTTCCGCGAGGAACCCAATCTTCTTCTTCTCTCCTCGCCTTCCAATCCCATCCGCGTCAATTCCACTCCCTCCGTTCCGGAATGGATGATGGAGCGCGTGAAGGTGCATTACAGTGCTGTGTCGGACAGGGACGAGCCCTCCGCCAATGCGATAGACATAAGTCGGTTCATCAAGGAGGAGCTGAGGCTGACTCCTGGCGACACAGTGGTGGTGAAGATGGACATTGAAGGCGCGGAATGGGGCATTCTCAAGAAATGGATGGATGACCCTCAAATGCCCTCATTGTTGACGAATTGTTCGTAGAAGTCCATTACGCACACCCCACCATGAGTGTCTACGGATGGGATGCCTTCGCTCCCTTTACCAGGGTCGACGCTTCCAGGCTCCTCGCCGATCTCAGGTGGCACGGCTTCTACGCCCATTTCTGGCCTTAGCTACCACTTACATCCTTATGTAATTAACCTCCTAATCAATCTTCAATGTCTCTATTACATGTTGAAAACATTCAACTCATGCACACATCTCACACCTTGCCAAAGTATCCACTCTTGTTTAATGTAATTTTATAAAAGATTGGTGATGAGTTTACAATAATAGGCTATACCACTTCACACGTTCAATTGTATTTATTAGAAACTCATCCCAAGGTTGTTGATGGAACAAAGGTCCAACTCGTAACTAGTGGCACCTCGACGTTGCCATTTGGAATTCTAAAGTTGATGCCATGGCTCAAACCACTGGTTGGAACCTTTTCTTCCAAAGGCTTCCTATCAACGATAACATTTGGTTCCTTGCCATCAATACTCTTAAGTGTCTAGCCTACAAATGACCCAAGATTGCCATTCCTTATCATCTGTGTTCTTAAATGTCTGGTCTATAAACAAATTAACCTTGTCATTCATGTATTTTGCATATGTCCATTTACTAACCGCACATCGGTTGTTATTCACAATAGTCTCCTTATTATCTTTGGATACTGTTATCATGGAAACAACCAATTATGGGCCTCAGTATTTCTCATAATGTGGTTCTTAAATCATTTACATAATTCATTATTAGCCACTGTGGAAGAACAAACACATTATCATTTACTATAAAAATTGTTTTACATTTGAAGTTTGCGATGCAAAAGCTTTACACTAACATTATTTTCAAGTGAGCAATATATCCAAAGTACTCTAGCAAGCCTTTACTTCTAACATTAAACCAACTCAACAAATGACAAAGATTAAGAAGCAAATAAGTAAGCTTGAAAACGTTCAAATGAGAAACCTCAAATTTTGTAAATATACGAAATGATAAGTTTCTTTAGTTTGTTGTATCATGTTGTTAGCTTTACTTTGCTAGTTCAAGTCTTTGTTTTCAAGTTAGTGTATTGGTTGTTTTTACATTGTTAAAACCTTTTTCTTTTTGGGATTTCAACAATGTGTATTTAATCGTTGTTTCTCTTTGTTTCATCAATGAAATTGTTTACTCATTTGAGATTTAAGCAATATCTATTGTTCTTTCCAACTTCTTCAATAAAAATGTATTGTTGAAAGTTCAAGATACCCACGATTGTAAGAGGTTGTTGACAACTATTTAATAAGTTGGATTCATGAAGTAATAGTATGTATTATGAAATGAGTAATGATGATTTACAAAAATGAAAAACAACTAATTGTCAATGGAGATATCTTCAATAGATCTAGTATTGTTGGAGTCCATATTAATAAGAGACAAAACTCTACAAATATATTTTTGTTTTAATTTTCGAGAGACTTCAATAATACTAAAATATGGTGCTTCCTCTTGAAATTCTTCAATGGTTCACATTGATGTAGTTGAGTGGTACTAGTAATATTTGAATTTCGCTCTCCCGTTGGAGTTCAAGGTGATGTGGCAAAGTGTAAATATGATTACACTCTCCATTTTAGCATTCAATTAGATGTGGGAAAGTGGAGAAATATTATGCTATAATGTAAATGATAACCCCATCACAAAATTCCTCTCCAATTTTTTTTTATCAAAAATAAGAAATCGATAGGCACGTGGGAAGGAGGAAATGGATTGGTAAAATATTTTACAAGTTGTGACCTTTGAAATGAAATGTATTGCCCTAATTTCTCCCCTATGGTTTTTCTAGGTCTTGTGTTGGATCAATATGCAACATATACAAACTAAATGATACAAACCTTTTTTTTGATAAGGTAAATAGGTAAGGGTTTTGAAATGGATCCATAATCTTTTACAACAAAGAAAGATAAAACGTTAAAGCCCAACCTAAAAAAAAGCAAAAAAATGGGTCTAAACAAGACCCTAAAACTAATCCGCATAAAACTAAAAATCAACAAAAAGTTAGCAAAATGTTCCAAAAATACCTTCCTCTCCCAAGAAGCATGCTACACTTCAATTTCTTTTAGACTCCCGAGTCCTCCCAATCCATCTAAGTTTCAATGGATCCCCCAACATTGGGTTTCTCCATTGCATTCCTCTCTTTCTTCCTTTTGTGGCATCTAGTCCTCAAACTAGGACCATCCTACTTATCCCTAACCTTACTCCTCTTTCTCACATATTTTTCCTCACTTCCAACTACTTCCATATTGTTCTCCTCAATCTTGTCGATCCATTTGGTGCGATTGTTTACCCTAACATATTTTGTCTCTGGATATTTTCCATAAGCTTTGCTCTTTGCTCAAGGATGAAATTGTTAGCTTTAGTTCTCTTTACCTCCATTTGTAGTTGCATTACCCTCTTCATTCAATATCTTGGCCTCTAAGACCAATGCCTTATAACATTTCTTTGAAGGACAATTATCCACTACCCAACATGGATCATCTACTACAAAAGTTCACTAGATGAGAACTAATTTTAATGCTTTGGATGGATTATCTTGTTACAATAAGGATTTATTAAGAGAATCAAAAGATTTATGATTGCATTTACAACTCCTTGGGGTACTTATGTATACATACACATGACATTTGGTTCAATCAATGGTAGAGTCATGTTTTAGAGAGAAATGGATTATACATTTTCCAATGTAATTAATGAGATCATGACAATCTATCAAGATGATATTAGAGTGTTTTACAAGAAGAGAGTTGACCATGTGGGACATCTATAAAAGTTATTTCATAATTATAAAGAGTTAGGGATTTTTATCAATCCCAAGAAGTGTATCTTTGGAGTAGAAAGAGGTAAGTTGTTTGAGAAAATTGTGTACAAAGAAGGTGTAGTTATTGATCCTAAAAGGGTGAATGCTATTTATGGAATTCATCTCCCACACTCAAAAAAGGTTATTAAGTCATTTTGGGTAGATCAACTTTGTTAGGTGTTTTGTATCAAACTTCTCTGAAATTGCCATATGTGTCACTAACATGTTAAATAATAACCATGTGATTCAATCGATTGTGTAACACCCATGTTATACTTCAATAAACTAGGGGAATTTTTTTATATAAACCATCAATTACCTTGTCATGCATTCAATGATTTTCAGCACACAACACAATGATAAAATCCAACATAATATTAAGTTTACAAAATCCTTTAATTATTTTTATGTTGTAATGAATAAGATTATTACTTAGATCAAAACCAAGTAATCTAACATTAATAATATTCCAGAATCCATCTTAACAACATACATTAACCATGTGCAATTGTAAGGGTCATTTAGATCTACTCGATCTCCCTTAATTACTCTATACGAGCATGTATACATTGTATACCTTTGGTTAAACATTTTTATATGCTAAGAGAACATGCGCATCTTTTTAGTGTTAGCTTGATAAAGTATGCAAGTACTTCCCTCTAGCTCAAAACACTATTGAAAGAAAAAATGGTGAAAAGACAATGTAATCAGTCATTTGCACTACTATGGTCATAGTTTTCAAAGCGGCGTTGGAAGATTAGTTTCATGATCGCACATAAGTCAAACAAAATTTTTCTTCCATTAACCGCACAATCATCTCAATATAGTTATCAGGATTATTTTTCATTGATTAAGTATTTAAGTTTCCTTTCAAAGCAACAGAGACCATGAATCATCCTTCTAATGAAGAAATCTCATCACTACCACCGTAGGATCCCTATGGGAAATATAGTGACCACGTAATGAATTTCATCATTACGTCCTCACTACCCTTCCCATAGCCATCCTAAGATGGTATGGGTAGGATGTCGCCGATAGAACGATAAGACAGTGACTATGCTCTGTTTATATTTTACGCTTTTCAATATAGTTAAGTATATTAGTGTATCATAACGATATGCTACTTAGTAACAATCTATGGCATTCCTTTCTAGAAGAGAGTTAGAGTAACATGATAGGTTACTATCTTCAATGAGTAACTCTCATCTACCTGTTGTATTTTAGGGATTATTAAGGATACAACTTATCATGATATATTGATACAAATTGTTTCATAAATAGTTTCATTCATAATTTCAATCACATAAGTTTAACATTCTATAAGAATATTTCTTTTAATTCTTTATTGGTCATCCTTGACCGTTCATAGAACCACTTATTTCATTACAATGTAACATTGACATATATTCCATATCACACCTCGTATGTCCAAGACACTTTTGTTTATCCACATGGACACTATGAAAGTAGTCATGATTTCTATGTTGAATCATTAACTTATAATCAATCACTTTTGTAATATAATCAATTCTTAATTGAGGTACTATGGTGACATTATGTGGTGTCATCATATCGTTTAACCGATTCTCACTATAACATAAATGCCCACTCAAAAATGAGGCAATAATAAAATATGATGTCCCTTTATTTATCATGTTATATGTTTGTATATTGTTGTTCATATGACAACATATAGTTTACTATAATACTCGTAAACCATTAAAAAAACATATAATTTCATTCATGGTGAACTATTGGAACAACATATCGTAAAAGTGTATATAAAAATTTCAGTAACTGCATGTATACTTTATGTGTCGTCATGGTTTCATAAGTAGTGTACTTGCTTATATAAATGTACATCGACACTACTTACACAAGTACATGCTATTGTTTCCCCATAATTTGTTGCTCACATTAATGGCGTAGTTGTCACCTTTAAGAACTATAATTACATCAAGGATCGTTAACAACAATAATTCACTCTAAGAAATTGTTATTATTAAGCAGCCCCTAATTGCTTTAGCTTAATTATGATGATAATTGTTATCACCAAACAACAACACCCTCTAATATGTCATGTATTTGGATGAGCAACTAGTGTTTTTGGGTAACATGGGACCATCTCTCAAGTTGTGGGACTTGCTACTTGATATGGACCTCCGAAGAAGGTTGGCTTCCTCTACCTAAATCTAATGTTAAAACTACTCCTATGAAAGAAAATGCAGCTAACTAATCCTAAACTAACCATTCCAAGGGACCAGGGAGAGAGAGAGGGTTAGAAAGATGCATGAAAGGGAAATCCTAAGCTAAAAGGCGGTGATAACACCAGAAAAGGGGGTGATTTCTCTCCACAAGGGGAGAAAAGTGGGAAAACGTGGGAGATAGGGTAGACGGATGTGCCACGAAAAGAACCATGTAGACTAAACCTTGCTTCACACATGACAATACAAAAAAGTAGAACTTACAAGTAGGAGATACAAACAACGTGCCAAAGTAGAATAAAGAGGCAAGAATGCAAATAAAATGAGCTAGGGAAAACCAATGTGCCACAAAACAGATTCTATGTTGCTCTAAGTATACACAATTCCATTATAGTCATGGAAGAAGGTGAGAATACATTGCAGAGACCAAATTATAGGTCTGAAACTTTTGGGATGTCAGCCACCATTTTGACATAGTTTCAATACAAAAAGATCCATCTTCAAAATTAAAAATATTTTTACATTATAAAGCGAGAGAAGAAAGAGAAGAGGGAAAGGAGAGAGGAACGGATTTTCAAACTTTCAACCACCAAAAATCAGCATTGACTTATCCTCAGTAAAGTACATGGGCACTCTGCAAGGCCATTACTATGTCAATTCCATCATGTACAAGGAAATTAAGTCATGTTTCATAAATTCAGTGGTGGTGTAGCTATCGATTTGATCGTTTGCATGCCCAGATGCGTTATTTTCTCTCTCGGATTTTATGTATGCCATTTTTAACCATTAAATTTAACCAAAACCTAAATATGATTGAATCAAATTGAAGGGCTCGAGGAGACCTTTCCAATGATATAATTTTTCCAAAGTCGAGCTCGGATTAAAAGATATGGCCATTTGAAGTTTTTGCATGTCGAGTGCACAAGAATTTGACACATGTCGACCTCTTATTAGCTCGGGATTGACCTTTGCCAACATGTGCAATGATTTTGTCTTTTCCATGTGTTGATCATCCATTGGCTTGGGTATCGGGCCTTTGCTTCCCATTCTTTTTCTTTTATTTCCTTTGGATTTATGAAGGTCTATCGTATTAAGAAATACATATGAATAAGACAACGCCACATTTCTCGTGGTGTCAAACCATCCTTTTCTCTTGTCTTCTCCTTTAGAAATGTGATTGAATGAGAAGGCTCCATATTTCTTAAGTAATTCACCTTTTCAAATCCCCTTGAGTGACTATTGCGAAGTTTGAGCCAATGAGAAGGCTCCACACACTTAACAATGTTAGTCCTTTTGATTATCCCTTCTGACACTTGCAAAGCATTCAACCAATGAGATCATTTCATGCTCATGCATTGTGTTAGACTCTTGATAGTATCATCTAATAATTGAAAAGTTTGATCCAATGAGGAAGCTCCACAAACTTCATGTTGTCGAGTCTTTTCTTTGAACTCCTATTCTGGTGTGAAGCATTGACCAATGGGAAGCCCCACACCTTTTGCATTGTCGAGACCCGCCTTAGATCTTGGCTAAAAACTATGAAGAATGAGATAATAAGAAGGCTTCATTCTCCTTCGCAATTTCAAAGTGTGTCGAGACCTTACTTTTCATCTGATTTTTCAGACTACAAAAGGTGAGCCAGTGAAAGGGTCCCACGTAGCTTTGGGATGTCATATTTTCCTTTATGTCGCAACTTATAACTTCGAGGAACTTAGAAAAATTTTGGCTTTAAATAAATTTTCCACGTAGCCTGTTGACCTCGTTGAATTACCTGAACCCAACGAATTATAAAACCCGGTCTATTCCACAGACTTGAGATCTGCGAAGTGCATATGTTTTGAAGTTGGTCGAGAATGATGATGTGTATCTCACCTTGACCATCGATTTCTTGCCACTGTATTTGCTATCACCCACCATGTGGCCTCTCCCGATGCTTGACATTGTATTTGATGTCCAAATGAACATCATGCGACATTTTAATATAACCCACTAATAAATAAGCTAAGTCTCCCATGGGTTTTTGAATGCCAATAGCCGATGCATTTGGAAAGTGCAATTTGAGAACCGTTTAACCATATTTAGATGTCCCATACTAGCTTAAAAATGGCTATGCCAAATTTTAAGCTTGTTAGAGACAAATTAACCCAGGGGTAATTTTGGATAATAATTTGGTGACCTCTCGGGGTAATCTGCCTACTAGATTAGATCAGTGGCCTTTATGCAATCTATTGGGCATGTAGTCAAGCCCAAAACTTGAAGAAATTGATCCGAACTTGAAATGCTCTTACCCTCGATCTTATGAAGAACAAAATGAACTTAGTTGATATGTGGAGCTCTAAATGATCTTTAGAACTGCTCCAACTATATGATTCACCATCATCCGCTTGAACTAACATTGGAGTTGCCTTGGTTTGTTCTTGAAGTTGATTGCTCAATAATTTTTAATTTAAAACTCTACAAACTATCCCAAAACCAAATTTTTCACCAAAGAAAGGGCACGGGAACTCTAGACTATGATTGATCTTGGGATCTAAATAATTGAGCAATTAAAAATGCCCCATATCTAATTTAGCCAAGAACACTTCTTTGAAATGGAATGGACTTCTGTAAAAGCAACTAGGCACACAAAAATTATGTACAAACATGTAAAATAATACATGTTCTAAGTGGAAACATGTAGAGTGTGCGCAAGCACTTATTTTTCTTAAAACGGACCTACACTAACCTACTCTAACCAAGGAAATAAGAAGCTAAGAAAATCCTGATACAGGGAGGGAGAAATAGCTTCCCTTTCCTACAAATGGAGACCATGCATTTGATTTGACATTCAACACGGTCTTAAGCAAGAGTGAAAATTTGTTTTGCAACTAGTTTTCCACCCTTCTCTTCAAATATCAACAAAAAAAAATACCTATTTTAGTTGCTCTGTATTTGGATTTGAGAGGCATTGTTGCTGACCTTTTACACATTAAATCTATTCCTCATGCTTTGAAGTGAGCATAACTAATTATAACTCTCCTTTTGGCTCTAGATTAGCCAAATATTTTATTGGGCAAGGCCTGATTCTCTTGGTTTTTCCATCTTCTTTGTAATTATCTCCAAGAATGGAGTTGGTAGAGACTCTTTCCTCCTCATGGTGGATGTTTGCAAGCTTGTCTGGATTTGATATTGCTTCTTTTGCAAACAACTATATTTCCACCCTTGTATTCTCATGCTTTACTTCCTCAAACAAGAAGCTAGAGAGCTCAAACTCATCCTCCTTGAAATCTTAAGGCCCTTCCATTAAAAGTGCGAAAGCTCCAAACATGTAGAGCAATGAGTTATCATTGTATTCCAAGATAAATAACCTTGCTCGGTTTTAAAACATTCTTCCTCAAGGCCTTGGATGCCAATAGTGTTCAAAAACACTTTCTCCTCCTCTTTATTTCATATCTAATTGTCCCTCACATCTGCATGTTTTTCTTTAAAATTCAACTCCTCCTTTTACACATTTTAGATCCTTTCATCCTCCTAATTTGAATCATACCAATCTTCAACAGATATGGAATTATATTCTTTGGTATAATTGGTTCGAGAAAAGGCATAACCAAGGGGTTGTTGAGACAAAGGAATTTGAGGAACTTTACAACCCATGATAGAAGAAAGAAGAGGATCTAAGCGTATTCGAATGAGATGGGTTCACCAAATGATTTAACAAAAATAAAATAAATGTATAGTATATTACTTTGTTAAATTCTTATTTATATTACAACATGTATATATGACAAGAAAGTATAGAAATGACTCAAGGAAAAAAAAAAAAGGAAGTAAAACCCTAAGTGTAATAGAGAGTTAGGTTACTTAGTTGATTTTGTAAATATACTAGCAGTATGCGAAGGTGGAATACTAGTAGAACGATAGTACATGACCTCAAAACCGAACCCAAAAAGTGCAAGAGTGTAGGAGCGAGGGACCGGGGTGCCTAGACTAGAATCTTGGGGCGCCAGCGCTGGATCCCATCCTAGGCGTCGGGGTTTGTAAAGGGGGTCTAGAGATGAATTTTACAAGGTCGATGGATGATAAAAAAACCTCACTATTTCCCACTATATGGTCACACTATGATCGCCAATGTATGTTGATAACTGCCGATAAATAGATCACTGAAAAACCCTCGAAAGAACATCAAATCCTAAAAAATAAAGATGAAAAATAAGGGGACTATCTGAGCCATCAAATAAGTGATCTTACGACCGAGCATTGTATGTTGGGCCCCGAATTGACTAATTCCCAAAGAATAATTCAACACGCACGGGAGGAAATAAATAAGGAAGGCACTTGGGACTTAGCCATATTTTGAGAGGTTGTCACAGGAGAAACACGTGAAAATACCGAGTAGGCATGCTGAATCGATAAAGGTTCCAAATTAGAGCCTTGAGGTCAAGAAAATAATATTCCATGTAAGGAATATTCCTAGGATGATCATTACAAGTAGTGGAGGCATTTGTAACATGGCATAGGTATTCAACCATGGAGGACCACACTTCCACTTGGCATGCAATTTGTTCATAAAGGAAACCAAGAGGTTACATCCAAATTCTATTTAAAGGAGTGCTTGGGTCCAAAATAGAGGGGAGGAGAGTAACAACGAAGTTTTGGGGAAATGGAGAGTTGAAGGAGAGCAATAACAAAGTGTTTTATGATGCTAGTAGGGTTCAATAAAGTTTTAAGTTGTAACAAGTCTTTGTAGGAATACTTGCAAGGATGTTACTGAGCATATATGCATGGGTTTGGGTCTAAACAAGGGTTGTAATGGGTAGAATAGCTAAGGACTCTCTCTGCAGAGTAATTTTGTAGGGTTTAAGATAATATTCCTTGATGTATTTGGTCTATATGACCCTTATGATGTAATGAGGCCATTGTAAATGTTTATAAATCAATATATGTGTGTGATTCTGGTTATTCATGATCTTAAGTATAAACCCTTGTTTTCTTCATATTATTTTGAGTCAGATCTAGTTTCATTATGATTATTTACAATGTTGATTCCCATTTATGATGCATCAGTGCACATCTATGTTATCTATATCTTCTATTTTTGAGTGATTGTCTATATTTCCATTCTTGCAACTCATTCTCCATCAATGGCAGATAATTCTTGTGAAGCTCACATTAAGGAGGGGCTCAGTGCATGTGCATGCCTCGGTGAGCACCCAATGCACACAGGGGTGATAGTCCGATAGGCTTGGGGTAGAAATAAGGTACATGAAGAAATGAATACATTTGGGTTATGTTGGTGTGACCTCTTTTGAAGATGTTGTGAAAATGAGGTGTGATGACAGAGCACTTAAACTTAGACAACGTTAAAGCGTGGCTTAAAATCACAGAGGATAAGTTTTCTTATAGATTTAACACTAGACGTAATTTTGATGCACATAAATGGGTAGAGGACCACATGTATCATGAGTTATATGAAACATTATTTTGTTTTCCTAGTGGATTTTTATGAATGGCGTTCATCATATGCATCTAGGTTAATTCGGTACTATATAGACCTCGTATGGACCCAAGATGAGTATCAAAGGTTGCATGATGTCGATCTGACCTAGAACTATGTTGTTGATCACTGGTGGAGTAGAGTGTTGACTAGTTATACCTTGAAATATGTTAGTTATATGTATTATTGCCCGAAGATTGCTGAGTTTGAGTTCTTGAGGGATCCTAGAGGATTGTTCTTGCATGTTATTCCACTAGCTATCAAGATCTTGGTTATTACTTTGAGTTTGGAAGCCTTTCTCATGGCTGACTAAACTCCTTCTAGGTGCAGTGTGTGGAAGCTAGCATGGTAGAGGATGGAGGACCCTGTGGTAGAAATGGAGGAAGAGGAGAGGAGGCTCAAGTATAATGAATCTTAGGAGAGGGAGTTGGCAAGACAATGCAAAGTTGTAAGAGTCATGGATTTATGGAGGTAGACGTTGCGGAAAGAATTTGAGGTTTGCACGGAGGACAAGGAACTTGAGCAATCGAGCTACCCCATCTTGGAAATCACGAAAGAGATGCCCCCTCGGATTCGGAGAGAGATCATCATATGAACAAAGGAGGAGAGCTGTAGGCATGTATCTTAACCCACATGGTAACTAGACCCTTACGCTTAGTTTTCCAGCTTCCTAAGATAAGTATTGCTAACCCGATTGGTCTTGGTATTTTTGGTTGAGTGACACCTAGGAGATATAATTTTTCATTTGGTACATTTATGGCCACAGTCATTTCTTGTGTTTAAAGGGATCCTTTCTAGTACAACATTTGGGCAAGGTGGGGGTACACAAAGCTTGAGCACCACATCTGGGAGTGGGTGGACTTCACGGACTTTTGGTGCACAGCTGGTTTAGCACGACGGTGGGATCACAAGGCACACCATGCGTTAGGCCCCTTACCTGTGATAGGAGGAGGATTTGGTGGATCTAGAGGAGTTGGCACTAGTGGATCTAGTAGTGCTAGAGGTGGTGGAAATATTGGAGGAGGAAAATTTTATAGATCTCATTGGGCAAGGGCTTCAATGACAACCTTAGCTGGTATTTTTTAAGATGTCTTTACATTTTCCTAATCACAAAGGTGTGGAAGAGGCTATGGAAAATGTGCATAAATGTGAGTTGTTATAGTGTGCAAATGGTATCACCGCTCTAGAAAGGAAGGTGAGTCAATTTAAAACTACGTTGCAGGGCGCGTGCATAGCTGGTATAGGAGGTATGATCCAGGACTAGACGGTGGCAGATTACATTGTGCTACATAATGCCTTTTTGGAAGAGTTCCACATACCCGAGTTTGAATAGACAATCATCAACGCATTAAAGGAGCTTCGAGAAAGGAATGGTGGAGAGCGTGTGAGAGTATGATGCACATTTCAAGACTCTCCTATCACATTTGTCTTATGACATTCGCCCTTCGTAGCATGCTTAGTGGTTTTTCGGAGAACTAATCATATCTATGCGAGGCCTTAGAGGATACCTTACATGATGAGGTAGTAGGAAGCATTAATACAAGACTTAGTCCATTC
Source organism: Taxus wallichiana var. yunnanensis (assembly GCA_018340775.1). Lineage (NCBI taxonomy): Eukaryota > Viridiplantae > Streptophyta > Pinopsida > Cupressales > Taxaceae > Taxus > Taxus wallichiana. The sequence goes on from CM031235.1 coordinate 616,948,181, forward strand.
CTAGAAGCCCAAATTGTTGTAATGGTAAAGCAACTAGAAAAATTGTCTGTGAACTCAGCTCATGAGACTCGTAGCGGGTTATGGTGTACGAATTACGAAGTAGAGTGTCATACAAAGGACAATTGCCTATGAAGGTTGGTTTGTGTTATATTAGTGGACTGTGAGATTGTCCACGAGAGATCATGATGCAATTAGGTGTTAGCTACTATAGCACGCGATCCGAGAAGAATGTGTCTTATTATTACAAAATTTGCACCTCTACTACTTATGACACTAATGATTATAGATTAATTGACCGAGATACATGATGCCATTAATACTTGGTGTGTACCAGACTAGTGTTCTCGGTAGTTCCAAGGATGATGGTAATCATTATGAAGGGCGCACGGATGGAGGAGGTCATAGAAGAGGGTTTTGGGGTGGATTTTGAGGCCATGAAAATCGCGGAGGAGGAAAAAGTGTGTTTCTTCGTGGAACCTATTACAACTATGGATCTACAGAAAAATACAAGTGTGAGTGTCCTAATTTTTTGCAGTGCTCTTCGCATAGGAAAAAACACAAGTATGAGGAATTCCTAGAATTATTTGAACAGATGATCCAAAATCAGCAAAAGTATAAAGGCATTGAGATGGTAAACGTGAAGAGAGTTGATCCATAGTGGATGCCAAGGGTAGCACATGAGTCGAGTTAGAACTGTCTTGGTGACAATGCAAGTTGAGGTTGTGCATGCCAAGGAGATCCCAAAGCATAGAACTCTATTTACAATAGAAGAATCGGTGCATGGGAAGTATCGGGACCCTATGAATCAAAAGGAAGTGTATCTAGAAACCATGGATGTTATTTGAAGCCTACAAGGAGAGATCTAGTACCTGAAGGAGTAGTCACAAAAGTTAGAGCAGAAGAAGTATGCTTTGAGGCTCCACAAAAGGATTTGGATGAAGTCAGGGAGGTATGCAAGATGCTTTGAGACAAGAGAATATCATCCCTCTGTTAGGAGAGTGGCTGAGAGGAAAAGTACCAAGCACCGAGAGGAGAGCATGAGAGGCAGTTTTTGCACGCTAATCTTCCTCCTCACAGTCTTGACTATGATAAGGAGATTACCTTGAATATAATTGTTTGTGGATGGCTCCTGAGTAATATTTTGATTGACATGGGCGAAGTAAATGTTCTCACTTTGGATGCATGGAATCAAATGGGAAGACCTCCATTACAGTTTTCTTAAAATGTGTTGTATATGGATAACAAGACAAATGCGATGCCCATTGGTGTTTTAAAAGATGTTGTTATAACTATCCAAGGGGTGAAATTCACTAGAGAATTTGAAGTCTTGGCACTTGCCAAGGTGGACAACTTTCCAGCATTATTTACACACCCCTAGTGCTATAAGAATAATGTTGACTTATGTTTCAATAAGGGGTATATAATTTTTTAGAGCAAGGAGGAATGTGTTATCATTCCTTTGATGGATGGAAATTAAATGCCCTATACTGAGCCCTTGGGAGAAGAAGACATAGGAAAATTCTATGTGCACACTATCAAGGATCCTGAGGTTATGCAACCAACAAAAGAAGGTGTTATTCAAAGGGAAGATGCTTAATCTATAAGTGATACAACTAGTGTGGCATGTGACAATTGGGCACACATGACATATGAGTTAGTCAGAAGGTAGTTAAGAGGCTTTGTGATGAGAGTAAAAAGGGCTCGCTCGACCAAGCACTTGGGAGGAAAATAGTAGTTGAGTTACACTAGGGGAGGCAACCCTAATGTTTTCTTATGAGAAATGGAGATCCAATAGATATGTGAGATCAAAAGAAGAGGTATGCTTGGTTATAATTTGCTTGGATCTGCAAAACGTTGGTGGGCGACCCATTGAGATAACCTTCTAGAATGACACGAGGTGAGAATCACGTGGTGTTAGGTTTTTATGAAGCAATGCACCTACTACTATACAAGACTATCATGGGAAGGAACCCGCCTCATTTCACGTCTAGGCATGTGAGATGGCTTGGATGGAACGTGTAAAATCCTTGCCTCCATATTTATAGGTGTATAAGATTTACTCCACCTTACAAGGTTGTAAGATCGCGTGGTACATTCATTCAAAGTTGCATCGTAAGACAAGAAACTGGTAGGATTTGACGGCTGATCTCATTCAAGCTTTCAAGTATCAGAGTACTAAGCCATCGGTGAATGAGGCACTACAATTTGTTAAACGGATAAATATGGGAGATAGTGTCATGATAGAGGAAAAATACTGGAGTTGTTAGAAGAACCTGACTTGGAAGTTGTTGGACCCCTGTAATCTTAACCAAGCATGAAGACACGTGGGTGCATAGTGTCCCAATTATGAAAAGGTGTGCAAGGAAAAATTGCACGAGAGAAAGGCTTAGGGAAGCACATAGCATGCGTGACGCGTGAAAGGAGGATAGGGACATAGTCAATTTGAGCACCCAAGGTAGAACATGTGAAAAGCATGATCGGTTGCACATGGATAAGATGCCATCCTGGCGATAGGCTGCCCAGGAAAGAGCATGCCCCGAATGGAATATTCTAGAAGAACATTATGAGGTAAAGTGGAAATCTCAGGCCTGAAGAATCATGCTTGCATGGACCACATTCAACACTTGGCACTAGATCTAAGGACGCTAGAAGGCGAGTTGGCAGTGTAGGAGAATTATAAATACAAGTGCCTACGAAGTAAAAGATACATCTAGAAGTATGAGGTATAGTGGGTTGGTGAGTGAGAGGAGCTCTGCAGAATTACTACGTGAGTGGATATTTGTATTCAGGAAAGAATGCACTAAGCATGGAGTTGTAATTTTTCTTTTTCTAGCTTAGTTACATACGTCCAGAGATATGCATGATTGCGAGTCTACTCTCTATGACTCTCTCTAATGAATCAATGAATATAATGAGGTTACATGTTATATATAGACATGGATATCAATGGTTTTAATGCACATTTCTCTCATATAAGTTCTCTTTCCTTTCATGTTGTGTATGAATTCTTGTATAATTCTTTCTGTCATAATGCATGTTCTGGGTTTTGTTAAAGTACTTAGTCTAAGGTGACTGCAAGGATCTAGAGGCTGTTCTAATCCCTATGGTCCTTGTATGTTTCAACCTCCCTCATCAAAACTCTTACACTAATAATAATTGATGCTTCCCACTAAACTCACATAAAAGAGAGACTCGGTACCCACGCGTGCCTCGGGTGAGTGCTCACGCTTTCTTTGGGTGAAAGGTCAGGTGTGCATGGGGTTCCTTCCTTTTTTGATAGGAGTAAAAATGACTACACCTTAGTTCCATTGCTAGGACCTCTTTTAGAAGTTGTAGTGGGATATAACATACATCATGATCTGTGTAATGAGTAATGATAGAGTGGTTGACACTGAAATTGTTGAATCCTAGTTCAATAGCACGGAGGATGAATTTACTCAGAGACACAGCACTGGACCTGAGTTTAATGCACGTAGATGGGTAGAAGAGAACCTCTACCATGATCTATACGAGACCTTCTTCTGTTGCTTCCCAGTAGAACTATATGAATGGCTTTCAGCCTATGCGTCTAGATCAAGTTGGCGTTATGGATTGCATGTATGGACCGAAGAAGACTACCAAAGGTTGTAGGATGCAGATCTGACGTGGACCCATGCTATAGATCATTGGTGGAGAAGAGTACTGACTAGTTACACTCTGGAATACGCCATTTCCATGTATTCTTGTCTGGAGGTTACTGAGTTTGAATTTCTGTAAGAACCTAGAGGAACGTTTCTACGTGTTATTCCCCTAGTTATGAAGATATTGAAGGTTGCCATGAGTTTAGAGGCTTTCCCAATGGCCAGCTAAAACATTCTGAGTGTTGGGTAAGGGAGCTTTGGTGGAGGAAGATGGTAGATATCATGACAGAGAAGGAGAGGGAAGAGAGACGGCTCAAGTATAGTGAAGTGTGTGAAAGGGATATTCTTGCTAGACAACGTGAAGTTGCTAAGGAGAGGCAGACGCGTTGCGGGGAAGGAGTTGAGGTTCACATGAAGGACGTGGAACCTAAGTGCATCTGTGCTACCCCATCTTGGTAAGCGCTTGAGGGAGACCCTTTCGGCTTCTAGTGAGAGTTTTTCACATAGAGAAAGGAGAGTCATTGGCGCATATATGAACCCACCCAAAGGTGGCCGAGCCCCGACACTTGGATTTTCTAAACCAGAAGAAGTGTTATTAACCCAGGTTGATATCGATGAAAGAGACAGATCTGCACCTAGGAGATACAATTTTATAGTCCCTTCTTTTATGGCTGCACATATTCTAGTATTTAGAGGAGTCTTTGGACAGGGAGCGATTGTACAAGCTTTCAGTCTTGCATCAAGGAGTGGCACGGGAAAAAGTAGTGGTAGTGGAGCACTATCACGCACCATCGACACATAGTTTGGTAGGACCATGGGGAACTTGACACGCTCCTACAGGCCTTATTGGACAGAGTGGTTCTAGTGGCTCTGAAGGCACATAACCTGGTGGATTAGGTGGTGGAGGAAACATCAGAGGGAACCAAGGCTTAGGCTCGGGAGGACAGGGACCCCAGCCACCACCTCAAGTATTCTTTGAAATGTATCTACATTTGCTAGACACAGGGGCATTGAGGATGCTACGGAACATGTTCACAAGTGTGAAATGCTATGGCATATGAAGGGTGTCACAACCCCATAATGGAAGGATAGTCAATTTGCAACCACGTTGCAAGGGCACGTGCATAGCTGGTATAGGAAGTATGACCCTCATCAAATGGTGGTGGACTATACTGCCTTAAAGAATGCATTCTTGGTAGAGTTCCACATCCCTGAGTTCGAGCATAAGAGCATTAGTGCTTTGAAGGAGATTCAGCAAGGAATGGTAGAGAATGTGCATGAGTATGATGTGCACTTTAAAACTCTCTTATCTAAATTATCATATGATATCCATCCTTCTCAGCATGCACAGTGGTTTGTTGGAGGATTGATCACCCCTTTTAGAAGGGCCTTGTCTCATAAAACTTTTTAGACCCACGCAAAGCATTGGAATCTACCTTACGTGCTTTGAGGTTGTTAGTAGTATTGATCTTGGTGTTAACCCATTCTTGGAGGCTCGATTGCTGCTATGGCAAAATAGTTGGAAAAATTATTTGTGAACACAACCCATGAGATTCGCAAAGGTGGTTTTGGTGCACAAATTATGAAATAGAGGCACATGTTAATGATATTTGCCCCGAAGGATGGTACGTGCTTTGAAAGTGGATCAGAAATTTTCATGGGGACCATGATGCAAGTAGATGTCCTTGCTACAAGATACATGATCAAGAAGAATTTGTATCTTGTTACGTGAAAATTTACACCTCTATAACTCATGACACTAAGGAATGTAGGCTCATTGATCAGATCCATGAGGCCATTGATCATGGGGTGTGCCAAACCAGCTTTTCCAAAGTGGTTCTAAGGATAATGATCACCGTTATGAGGAGGACACGAGAATGAGGCACGCGTAGAAGAGGTTTTCAAGGAGGATTCTGTGGTCGAGGTAACCACGGAGAAGGAAGGAGTGAGTTCCCACGTGGAACATGTTTCAATTGTGGATATACAGAACATTACAAGCGTGATTTCTTGGACCTATTGCAGTGTTCATGATGCGGAAAGAAGCATAAGTATGAGGAGTACCCAAAATTATTTGAGCACATGAATCAGAAGCACTAGGAGGACAAGGGTGCTGCAATGGTCAATATTAAGAAGACAGACATACAGTGGATGCCTCAGGTAACACGGGATGAAGGTTTGGAGCCTATCTTGGTAACAATAAGGGAAAAAGATACGCGCGTGAGAGAGGTACCAAGATAGAAAACCCTGGTTTCAAGAGAGGAGGTCATTCATGGAAAATATCTAGACCCCATGTATCAAAAGGAGATATATCAGGATATCATGGATGTTATTCGCAGCTTACAAGGGGATATCCAAATGTCTCAAGGAGCAATCCATGAGGGAGGAATAAGGAAGGAGAGTCGAGGCACAAAGGATGACCTGGATGAGGTCAAGGAGGTGTGTAAAATGCTAAGGTAGGAGAATATCGTTCCTCAGTAAGGATCCCGGTTGAGAGAGAAGGTACCGCACGCGAGAGAATAGTGTGAGAGATAGGTCTTACACACAAACCTTCCCCCTCATAGCCTCTACTATGACAAGGAGATTATGTTGAATGCAGTTATAGATATATGGATCCTCAGCAATATCCTCATTAACACAGGTGCAAAGGTTAATGTTCGACTTTGGATGTCTAGCATCGATGGGAAGACCCACATTACAGCCATCTTCGAATTTTTTGTATATGGAAAACAAGACTAAAGAAATTCCCATCGGTGTCTTGAAGGATGTAACTATTACTATCCAAGGAGCTAAGTTTACTTGAGGACTTGAAGTCTTGGCGCTCACCGAGGCGAACAATTTCCCAAAGACTACTTGGGCATCCTTGGTGTTACAAAAACAATGCGGACCTTTGGTTCAAAAAAGGGTACATCAGCTTCGAGAACAAGGAGGAATGGGTCATTATACCATTGGGAGAAGAAGTTCGACAAGATTTATGTGTGTTGAATCGAGACCACGAGATGATACACCCTACTAACAGGGTTATCCATTTTGAAGATTCTCGGTTAGTGAGTGATACCACCAAATCGGCATGTGAAAATTAGGTGCATGGAACTTACGAATTAATGGGATGGTAGTTGAGAGGGTCATGACCAAGTTAAAAAAGGTGTGCATGGTTAGGCCACTTAGAGGAAAAGAACTCGCCCAAGTATTTAGGAGGAGCCTTCCCTAAGATCTTTCTGTAGGAGGTAGAAGTTCAGTGGAAGGATGAGAAGGAATGGAGGAGGATGTTAAGTTATGTCTTTCTTGGCACGGCAGCTCGGTGGTGGGCCACACATCAGGAGAGCCTTTTAGAGTTGCATGAGGTAAGAGTTTCTCTCTCAGTCATATTTTCTAGGAGCAATGTACCCACCATCATCAAGGAGTACCATGGGAAGGATCCCACCTCTTTCCATATCCAGGAGTGCGAATAGGTTTGGAGAGAAGGCGCGGAAGCTTTTCCACCATCCCTCTAGGTGCACAAGTTGTATTCCACACTCGCAAGGTTATACGTGTGCATGGTACATTCATTCGAGACACTCCACCGCATAAGGAATTGGGAAGAACTCACAAATTGACGTTATTCAAACCTTTGAATATCGAGCACTAAGGCATTGGTTAATAAGGCCTTGTAGGGTATTAAACACCTTACCATGGGGGATAGTGTCAAGATAGAAGATAGGCTTTTGGAATTACTAGGTGAACTAGGATTAGAGGTGCTTTTTTGAAGAAGAAAAGGAAACAAAAGAGTTACAAATTGAGTGCATGTGTTTGGAAAAGGAGAAGGGAAAGTTGGTATATGTGATTGATGGAGAGGAATCATAAAGCTTAGATGTTATCCATTCTATAGGGACATGTGAGTTAGTGGACAGGTGCGAGATGCTCACACGCGTGCCTACCATGAGCCTTTAAAGACGAAGAAAGTTAACATCGGTTCAGAAGAAGAACCTAAGGAATCTATTATTTGGGATTAATAGACAGAGAAGGAAGTATAAAAAATCATTGATCTGCTATGCAAATTTGAGGATTCATTTCCACATGGGTATCATGAGCTCAAAGGCGTTCACCATTCCTTGGGGGAGATGAAGATAAAACTGAAGGATGATGCATGCCCGGTTAGGAAAAGGCCCTACCGAATGAATCCCAAATTATGCGTAAAGGTCAAGGAGGAGATAGAAAAATGATAGCTTTTGGGATCATTGAGGTAGTGGAAGAATTGAGTGGATAATTCTGATGGTAATCAGCATCAAGAAGGATGGGTGGATTAGAATTTGTGTGGATTATAGGGAATTGAATGTAGTTTGTGTCATTGATTCATTTTCGACCCCCTTACCAAGAAATTTTAGAAGGAGTTGTTGGGCGCAAAATCTATTCCTATACTGAGATGGATTTTCGGTACCACCAAGTCCAGTTGCAAAGGAAGACCAGAAAATACAACTTTTGCCACCGAGTGGGGAAGTTTTGCATATACAATCATGCCCTTTGGATTGAAGAATGCACCAGCTATATTTTGCATAGTGGTGCAAGCATTCCAAAGATTCATCCATAAATTTCTTCAGGTCTATTTGGATGAATGGACAAGATATATGGTCAAAGTTAAAGACCATTGTGACAATTTGAGGTTAATTTTTGAGAGGTGTAGGAAGTTGAGGATATCCCTCAACATTTGGAAATGTGTTTTTGCTACACCCTTTAGGACTTTATTGGGACATATCATATGTAAGGAGGGCTTGCTAGTAGATCCCACTAAAGTTGTAGTTATTGTGGGGTTAAGGAGCCTACTAGCCAGAGCACAATGCATGGATTCCTTTGGCATGCGGGCTATTACAAAAAATTCATTAAGGGATATGCCAAGATCATCGTGTTGTTAGAGGAGATGCTTAGACATAAATGTGCCTTCCATTGGGGAGAGGTGCAACAAAGGGCGTTTATTACATTAAAAGATAGGCTTATTACAGCGCCTATTTTACGGTTTCCCTCTTGGGACAAGCCCTTTCATGTTCATGTAGATGCCTTAGGAACCGCTATTGGAGTAGTGCTTGCACAACCAAGTGAAGGGATTTTTGATCATCCTCTTAGTTTTTAAAGTAGGAAGTCGACACCAAAAAGCAGCAATTATACCACAACCACGTGCGAGGCATTGTCAATGATCTATGCACTCTTCAAGTTTAGGTAGTATCTCACATTGGCAACACCCTTTGTATTATAAACCAAACACATGGAATTGAAGTATTTTGGTGAACAAGCCATTTTCTACAGGATGCATATGTCGATGGGTGTTGTTGTTTCAAGAGTTTGAATTCACCATTGTAGTAAAACCTAGAAAAAGCAATTGTGGGCCTGATCATCTATCAAGAATTGATTCAAGGGACGATGCACAGAGTATTAAGGAAGAAATGCCAGATGTGCAACTGTTTAGGTTGCAGTGCACACCCTCAGATTTAGAGGAGATTGCGGTATTCTTAAAGGAAGGTGTGGCGCCGAATGGAATAAAGACATTGGAAATGAAGCAGTTGGCCATATGCGCCACACCCTACATGCTAATCAGTGGAGACTTATACAAATTGGGATGTGATTAAGTTTTATGCAGGTGTGTCTTAGAGCATGAGCTCTTGACCATCATGGAGGAAGCACATAGAGGAAGTGCGGGTGGGCATTATGTAGGTGATGCCACCACATGCAAGATATTAATGGTAGGTTTATGGTGGGAAACCTTGTACAAGGATTGCAGAGATTATTGTAAAGCGTGTGACCATTGTCAACGTATTGGCCAACAAGGAGAGATGAAATGCCTTTGCACCCTATTCCTAGTGCGGATCCTTTTGAAAAGTGGGTGATAGAATTTGTAGGACTTATTACACCGGCAACACATAGGACTAGGTCACGTTATGTCATCACTTGCATAGATTATCTCACAAGGTGGGCAGAGGTAGCCCCAACTAAAGATTACATAGCAGCAACAACAACAACAAGGTTCTTATGGGAAAACATTATCACGAGGTATGGGTGTCTATTGAGTTTGACCAGTGATAGAGGTACGCATTTCTTGAATGAGACCATCAGGATCCTGTTATCAAAGTTCATGGTAGCTCATCACAAGACTACACCCTATCACCCACAAGAAAATGGAACTGTGGAAGCATTCAACAAGATATTGAGTCATACCTTGACCAAGATTTGTGATGTCGGAAGACTTGATTGGGATGACAAGGTATCGTAGTATTATGGGCTTACAAGACAATGTATAAAAGACTAAACAAAGCCACACCTTTTCAATTGGTGTTTGGTGCAAGAAGTTCTATTGCTGGTTGAATTTATGTTTTCTTCTCTATGAATAACGCGCACAGAAGGGTTAGCTGATGAACAAGTTCTAGAAGAAAGAATTGATGAGCTAATGAAACTGGATGAGAGACGATCACTTTCGCGATGGATCCAAACAGCGAAAAGGCAAAGAAAAATGCTTGGTATGATCGCCATATTAGAAACAAGAAGTTTGAGGTTGGGCGAGATGGTGTTGTTATATGATTCTAAGTTTCTATGCCATCCCGGGAAGTTGAAATTCCATTGGTTGGGTCCTTACACGCCTCATACATCCTTGATTCAGGCGCGTGCCGATTACAAGTGCTAGATGGGACAAATTTTCCTAGACACTTCAATGGCAGTAGGCTAAAGCCCTACTATAAATAAGTCTTCTTGGTGTTTGTAAATAAGGTAGTTTTGCTAGTTAGTTTAGAAGTTTCTTTTATGCATTTTCCCTTTCTTGTGTTTCCCTTTGCGTTGTTGTTTTGTTTTGCACCTTGGGTGCCAGTAACCTTATTACTATTTTTGGATAATTTGTAAGTGTGTAGAGGACCACACATCACTTTAAGTGTGGGGTGGAGAAAGGTGAAGAAGTGTGTGATCAAAGTACCAAGGAAGTTGTGTTGAAAATCCTTGTTGAGTAGCCGGGTTGAAAGAGGTATATAAAGAGGAAGATGGAAGAATGGTTGGTGCCAGGGTAAAGCTACTTGTAGATCCCATGTACTAAGGAGGAGAAAGTGCATTTGAAAGTAACACAAGGTAGGTGAGATTAAGGATCAAGACAAAAGAAGTGCCTTTGGTGTGGGTTACGCACGTGCAAGAGTCTCCTGTCAGGTTGGATTGGTTGCGCGCTAGAAGGTTGGAGGAGTTTTCACGTAGGTTGGGCACATAAGGGAAGGCACTGAAGATGGGATTTGTTTGAAAAATCTACATTAAATGAACAAAGTATGGTGGTAGGTGAAGTAGCATTTAATGTTCAGAAAAGAGAAAAACTATAAGTAAAGGGTTGGGGCACTCTCATTTTTACCTTGCGAAATAGAAGAGTTTGAGATATAAGCGAGTTCCATAAACTAGGGCTTTCAGATTCGATCAAGTGAAGGAAGATCTGTGAGATTGAAGCAGCCATAGTTTGAATTTGTGAACTAGAAGGGGTTACACGGGTGGAGAGAGTGAAGAAATGTTGTCTTGTGAATATTTTATCCCAGTTAGGGTTCGAAAAACTAGGGCATGGGTTAGAAGAGTTGTATCACGAATCTAAGATCGGAGGATTGGAAGAAGTAAGATAGAATAACAAGGAGAGGGTAGGAGTGATAAAAATACCTCGACCATGGCACCCAAGAAAGGAAAGGGCAAAGCCAAGGCTAAACAACCAGAACCCGTGGTAGACACAAATGAAGAATGGTATGCAAAGATGCAATACCCAGATGGGGTGATGATGGGGAAGGAATGGGAATCCCACTTGAGAAGTGTACTTGTTAGTGACTATAATCACTGCATGAACACAATAGAAAAGGAAATGGCATTGGAATTAGTATGCCCCACCAAAAATGAACACTTGAGGGTTTCCTATATACGATGATGACGTTAAGGTTAAAATGGAGAAGGCAGGGCTGTTGCAACTCTATGAGTTGCCTTATTTTGGAAATCCAGTGCTTGTACCAGTGGTTGATGTCATGGGTGCACGAAGACTACTTCCACTTTACAGGGTGTAAGATGCGTGTGACTCCCTAGCTGATTTCACAATTTACAGGCCTCATATGTGAGGGAGATAGCCTAGAAGATGACCTTGGTGACAAGGAAGCTATTCAAGAGACCATCACCGAGTATGCCTGCAAGAAAGGGTCGCAGTACTATGACATTTCAGACATCAAGGACCCCATAATGAAAATGGTTGCGCATCTGGTGACTAAGCTGAATGGCCAGGAAAGATGGACACATGTCAACAAACCTTGGCTACATGTCTAGTAGAAATATTATAGAGGGAACTATATATAACCTATCTGCGTACATTGCGGAGGAAATTTCAGTTGCGCAAAGGAAGGGGACAGGATCCTATTCAACAACATCTTGCTCACCATTGTATTCACAGAGATTGGGGTGCCTAGCGTGCAGACTTAAAAATTTATATGGGAGTACCCATCCGAGGATCCTTCACCCATGAAGAGGTTTGTGAAATATGCCCGTGACATAATGAGAACACCCCATAAGGCGTGGCTGGAAAAATGGTACACGCACCTGAGGAATGCATTTGGGGCGAGTGGAGAATCCTCAAACAACTCCCAAAGAACCACCGAGGAGAACTTGAATTCGCAGTCTACCAACACTATTGCACAGGTAGATTCAAGTGATAGATGAATCATGGATCCATTAGTGCAAGCTCCCTTCACATTTACTTGCCCAATACTTCTAAGCGGGAGTGAATAGGTTTAAAGAGTCAAAGAAGCTAAGATTGGAATTGGGTAGGCTGGACCAGGGAACACAGGGAGATGAGAAAGAAGTTGAATTACCCCAGCAAAGAAGCATGCATACATGGAGAAGTACGTATCGCACGTGATTCAAATGACTAGGCCAATGACTCTCCCCATCACTAGAGGATCAGCAACGCATGTGTACTTGCACATAAGGTCAAAGTTCGAGAAGGGCGCGTATCTAGAGAATGAAGTCTCCATACCTAAAGATCCCTTGGGTAAGAAGGGGCTCATGTCAAGGAAGAGAGGGAGAGAAGGAGAAGAATGAGTTGTGTAGACTACGCAGATAGTGAGCATGCCATCCACGAGCGCTAAGCTAAGCACTTACATGCGGAGAAAGAAGTCTCGTAAAGGAGAAGATGCCAGAGGTAGAGGCACCTAGGAAACCCGTCTCCAAGGAAGAATCACCTGAGGAAGAAGATAAGGCCGAATCCCCGATCAGAGCCACCTCTTAGGAAAAAGCAAAGGGTTGATGAAGAAGTTGACTTGGAGGCAACCAACAGCTTGGAGAAATACATGGGCAGAAGAGGGGATGAAAGTGAAGAAGATGGCAGCAAGGAAGAAGAGACAGAGAAAGACCAAGATCCACATGTGTTTAGTGTCTATGACTCGGGAGAGGAGAGTGGAGATGAGAAGCAAGATTTTGTATTCACACAACGTAAGGGCACACAGATGAGGAAGACGCCAAAGACATGGAGGATGAGGAGGTTGCCAGGGAAAAGGAGGGAGCCATAAGTTTTACAAAGGAGCAGATCACGAAGGTGGCAGAGAGAGAAGCACAAAGAATGCTCGAGGTCTTGGTAGACCAAGAGTTGGAGCACAACATGGACATAGTACTAAAGGAGGGGAAGGAGGAGAACATTGAAAAAGAACATGACAACCTAGGAGGCCCCGCTCTGATAGTAAGCTTCCCCAAAGGTGCGCACTTGGGTAGAAGAACTCTAGATGCAAAACAGAGACAGGTAATGGGCTATGTTGATGACACAAGGAAGGTGTTACACACGCGTGTAATTCCAAAGCACCGTACCCACAGAAAGGCTCATAGCCATGGGGTCTTTTGAGAAGGATGACACGTACCCCAAAACTAAGAAGATGCTCTCTTGGGCGTTCGAGTCCCACATTGATGAGCCAGACTTCAAAGTCTACCAAGGAGCACTCATCACATTGCCAGAATCTAAGGGGGTCAATCCCTTAGTGAATGCTCAAGAGCTCTCGGATGAGCAAGTCTACAATGCTCTTAACAAGGTCGTGGTTGAGACTAAGGCTAGATTATTCATATGCAATGACAGGATTAGAATGTTGGAGGTGAAGTTAGGGAAGAAGGAGGAAGAACTGGTGGAGAAGACCAAGAGCTTGAAGTAGGAGGAACTGATCAACGCACAGTTAAGGCACGAGTTAAAGGAAGAAAAAGTAAAGGTGTAGGAAGTATACAAGAAAATGGAGTCTATCAAGGGCACCATCCTCCTGAAGCACCTGACTTAGTGCCACCCGCACAAAAGTACTCATCCCTCCTGGAGTGTATAGAAGACCTAACGTGCATCCTCACTATGGAGAGATGACCCTTGGCCCTAGAGTCTACTAAAGAAGTGGCCGCACGCTTGAAAGAGGAGGACCGATTGAAGGTGGTAGCACTTGTTGCAGAGTATAACCAAGTACTCATGGAGGTTAAGGTCGTTGCCTGTCTGTCAGAGAATATGCATATGATATATGCACGGACAAAGATAAGGTGGTGAGCTCCTTGGTCGCCACGCTTGAAGCAGAGCTAAAAGAGTTCCAAGAAAAGAACAAGGGGAATAGGGCAGAGAGAGATAGGGTCCTGGCCGAAGTAGAGAAGAAATCAGAGGTAATTGAAGCTTTAAGGAGCTCAATTAAGGCCCAGCTAAAGGAATTATACCCCCAGATCACTAGAAGGATGGATAAACTTGAGGACTTGGGCAAGGAGATGGAGTAGATTGTGGACGTTTTGGGCACCCAGGAATTTTTCCCGAGTTTTGATGAAGTGAGCACCCTAGTGGGAGACCTTTTCCAAAAGGCACATGGCAGGTTAAAGTGTGGAATAAGCTAGAGGAAGACCTCCAGAAAGATTTTCCTAGCTTGTTGAGTTGATGCTCCCCCCCATTCTTCATTCTTTTCCCCGATTCTTTCATTCCTTATTCTTTTTGTAAAGTGTAAGATGATTCATTGGTTCCCTGGACAACATGCATCTTGGTCAAGTAAAATTTTTCCGAGGACAGAGAACAGGCATAGTGTGGGGTGATGTTGGACCCCTGTAATCTTAACCAAGTATGAAGATGCATGGGCGTGCAAGGTCCCAATTATGAAAAGGCACGCAAGGAAAAAGCACGCGAGAGAAAGGATTAGGGAAGCACATAACATGCATGATGCACGAAAGGAGGCTCGAGGACTTAGTCAATTTAAGCACCCAGGGTAGAACACGTGAAAAGCATGATCGGTTACACATGGATAAGATGCCAACCTGTGATAGGCTGGCCCAAGAAAGAGCATGCCCCGGATGGAATCTTCTAGAAGAACATCATGAGGTAAAGTGGAAAGCTCAGGCCTGAAGAAGCATGCTCACATGGACCACATTCGACACTTGGCACCAGATCTAAGGACACTGGAAGGTGAGTTGGTAGTGTAGGAGAATTATAAATACAAGTTCCTATGGAGTAAAATATACATCTAGAAGTACAAGGTATAGTGGGTTAGAGAGTGAGTGGAGCTCTGCGAATTACTTGTGAGTGGATATTTGTATTCAGGAAAGAATGCACTAAGCATGGAGTTGTAATTTTTCTTTTTCTATCTAAGTTACATACATCTAGAGATATGCATGACTGTGGTCTACTCTCGGTGACTCTCTGTAATGAATCAATGAATATAATGAGGTTACCTGTTATATATAGACATGGATATCAATATTTTTAATGCAAATTTCTCTCATATAATTTCTCTTCCCTTTCATGATGTGTATAAATGTTTGTATAATTCTTTCTGTCATAATGCATGTTCTGGGTTTTCTTAAAGTACTCAGTCTAAGGTGACTGCAAGGATCTAGAGGCCGTTCTGAGCCCTATGGTCCTTGTATGTTTCAACCTCCCTCATCAAAACTCTTACACTAATCATAATTGATGTTTCCCACTAAACTCACATAAAAGAGATTCTTGGTACCCGCACATGCCTCGGGTGAGTGCTCAACTTCTGCTGGGTGATAGGTGACACGCATGGGGTTCCTTCCTTTTGTGATAGGAGTAAAAATGACTACAAAAGCGCACTTCGATGAGGAAGAATCAGAGGAAGTACACCTTGAGTGTGCTTACATGGAAAAAGAGAAGTGAAATTTGGTCTACGTGATAGAAAGTGAAGAGGTGGAAAACTTAGATATCAACCATATTGTTGGTACACGTGAGCTTATGGATAGTGTCGATGAGCAAGTGTTGGACCCTAAAATATTGTCTAAGTACCAAGAGGCATGCATGTGTAGGATCATTAAATAGAGGGGTGCTTAGGGAAAAGTGCACTAGAAAAAGGGGTTTAAGAAGGGTTTAAGTGAAACTAGGATTCACACATGAGGCGTAACAAGAGGACTTAGCCATATTTGTCATCATGGAGTCACTTGAGGAAAAATGTGAGGACCCGACTAGGTGTGAGAAGTGGATAAGGTGTGATAAGTGGATAAGGTGCCAACTTGGAACCTTGGAGGTTAAGAAAAGGATATTCCATGTAAATAATATTCCCAGAGGTATCATTACAGTTAGTGGAAGGTTTTTAAAGAGGATAAACATTCACCAATGGAGGACCACATCGACACTTGGCACATGATCTTCTCGGGAGAGAAGTCATGGCCATAGTCCATGATCTTATGTAAATAATTGTTTGGGACAAGAACATATATAGAGTGTAGACACACGGGAGAGAGATATATGGGTGCGAGTGCAAAGGGGAGAAGAAAAAGAGAAAGAGGCTAAAAAAGTGTTGCATAAATGTTAGGAAATGGTAAGGTTTTGGAGTTTATAGTGTTAGGGTTTAGATTACTTAGTGCTAGCGGGTTGTAAGGGATACCATTAAGTATATATATGGGTATGCTGGGATCTGTAAAAAGGGATATAATGGGAAAAGGCATAGTTAGGATCTCGATTCTATAGGTTTGCAAGAGCCAAGTCTCTGTCATTTGATGTATATGGTCTAAGATGACCCTTCGAATGTAATATGACTACCATAACTCTATTAAATCAATATACATGGATCTATTTTGTACAACATGCTTATGGGTGTAAACCCTTATGTTCTTTAGCTTATCATGGCTCGAGATCTGGTTTCTTATATTTCTTACAATGTTAATTAGCTTTTATGATGCATTGATCTATAGATCTGTTAGTTATATCTTCTACCTTTTTGAGTAGATGCATGTACTTGTGTTCCTACAAATATTCCTCCATTAATGGTGGAATTATCTTTAAAAATATCACATAGAAGAGGTGCTCAAAGGTGACCACACGCACCTTGGGTGAGCGCCTAGCTTATGTTGGTTGATATGTTGGCACACTTGGGGTTAGAAAGAAGTATTGAGGGTAAAATAATGACTACATCTTGGTTCCATTTCCAAGACATATTTTGAAGTTGTTGTGAGAGAAATGTGTAATGACGGAGCATTTGAGCTTGGACAACATCGAATCATGGCTCAAAATAATGGAGAATGATTTTTCTCATGGGTTCAATATTGGATTTGAGTTTGATGCATGAAAATGGGTGGAGGAGAATTTATATCACGAATTCTATGAGACATTATTTTGTTGTTACCCAGTAGAGTTGTATGAATGGGTATCATCATATGCATCAAGAAAGAGTTCATACTATAGACCTCATGTTTGGACCCAAGAGGAATATCAACATTACATAATATTGATCGACTGGACCCATGTTGTTGATCACTAGTGGAGTAGAGTGTTACCTAGTTACACCATAGAATATACTATTTCTACTTATTCTTACCCGAAATTACGAGTTTGAGTTCTTGAGGGAGCCTAGAGGATCATTCTTGAGGGTTATTCCACCGCTATCAAGATCTTGGTCATTACTTTGGGTTTGGAAGCCTTTCCCATGGCTAGATAAACTCCTGCTAGGTGTGGGGTGTGGAAGCTGGCATAGTAGAGGATGGAAGACCTCGCGATAGAAATGGAGAGAGAGGAGAGGTGGCTCAATTATAATGAATCTTGGGAGAGGGAGTTGGAAAGATAGTGTGAAGTTGTAGGAGTGATGGATTTATGGAGGCAGACATTTTGGGAAGGATTTGAGGTTTACGCGGAGGATGTGGAACTGAGCAAGAAGAGCTACCCCATCTTGGAAAGCATGGAAGAGAAACCCCTTAGCTTCTAGAGAGATCTCATCATATGCAGAAAGGAGAAGATCTGTAGATGTGCATCTTAACCCACATGGTGACCAAACCCTTGCGCTTAGTTTTCCAGTTCTTGAGATAAGTTTTGATAATCCAGTTGGTATCGATATTTGTAGTCAAGTGATACACCTAGGAGGTATAATTTTTGTTTGATACATCTATGGATACACAATCATCTCCTATGTTTTGGGGTATTTTTTCTAACACAACATTTGGGAAAGGTGTGGGATCACAAGGTTTGAGTATCATGTCTAAGACCGGTGCGGGAAACACATATAGGAGTGGTTCGGTATCACGAGATGTCGATGTGTATTTTTACGTAATTGTGGGTTCGAGAGGAGGAGGATTTTGTGGATCTTGAGGCTTTGGCACTAGTGAATCTAGTGGGGCTGGTGGTGGACGTAACATCGAGAGGAATCAAGGTCTTGGATCAGCGGAAAATCTCCACAACACCATGAACAAGTGTTTGATGAGATGTCACTCCATTTACCTTATTACAAGGGTGTTGAGGATGCCACGAACATGTACACAAGTGCGATATACTATGGAGTGCGAAGGGGATCACTTCCCAGTGGAAATCAATTCATTTTACAACCATGTTGCGAGGACACACCTATAGTTAATACAAGAAGTATGACCCACACCGAGAAAGTGGTGGATTAAATTGTATTATGTAATGTATTTTTGGTGGATTTCCACATACATGAGTTCAAACATAAAAGCATCGGTGCATTGAAGGAGATTCAATAAGGAATGGCGAAGAGTGTGTGAGGTTACGATGGGCATTTCAAGACTCTTTTATCTAAGTTATCTTATGACATTAACCCTTCACAACATGCTCAGTGGTTTTTCTAGGGACTGATCATACCATTCAGGAGGGCACTTTCACATAATAATTTCACAGATATGTGCGAGGCCTTAGAGGCTGCCTTGTGCGTTGTGGAAGTAGGAAGTGTTGATACAGGAGTTAGTCCATTCCTAGAAGCCCAAATTGTTGCAATGGCAAAGTAGCTGGAGAAATTTTCTATGAACTCATCTCATGAGACTTGCAACGGGTTATGGTGTATGGATTGTGAGGTAGAAGGGCATATGAAGGATAATTTTCCTTGAATATCGGTACGTGCGATAACGGTGCGGTGTGTTTTTCCATGGAGATCATGATGCAAGTAGGTGTCTGCTACTGCAATGCACAATCCATAAGAATGTGTCTTGCTATTGTAAAATTTTCACCTCTACTACTCATGATACCAAGGATTGTAGATTGATTGATCAAATACATGATGCCATTGAAATTGGTGTACACTAGACTAGTATTGCAAGTAGTTCCAAGGATGAGGTCCATCATTATGAAGTGTGTACAGATTTAAGGGATTCATGGAAGAGGATTTTGCGAGGATTTAGAGGTCTTGCAACCGCAGAGACAGGAAGAAGTGAGTTCCCACGTGGTACTTGTTATAACTATGGGTCTACGGAACATTATAAGTGTGAATGCCCCGATCTGCTATAGTTCTCTTGGTGTGGAAAGAAGAAAAAATATGAGGAGTGCCTAGAATTATTTAAACACATGAGCTAGAAACATTGGAAGGATAAGGGCGCTGGATGGTGAGCATAAAGTGTGTTGATCAATAGTGGATGCCTATAATGACACGTGAGTCAGAGTTAGAACATGTACTGGTGATGACATAAGCTTAGGTTGCATGTGCCAAGGATATACCAAAACAAAGGTCATTGATTAGAAGAGAATAGGTGGTACATGGGAAGTATCCAAACCCTACGCAACATAAGGAAATCTATCAAGAGACAATGGACGTAATCAGAAGTCTTCAGGGGAGATCCATTTTCTAAAGGATCAATCTAGGAAGTTAGAGCAAAATAAGAGCATTGAGGTAACTCAATCAAATATAGATTATGTCAAAGAGGTGTGTAATATGTTGCACCAAGAGAATATCATTCCTCTATTAGGATAATGGTTGAGAGTTACAGTCCCAAGCACTAGAGGAGAGCGTGAGAGGTGGGTCTTACACGCTAACCCTCCTCCTCACAAAATTTATTCGATAAGGAAATTAACTTGAATACAATTGTTGATGGATGGCTCCCAAGAAATATTCTCGATTGACACAAGAACAAAAGTTAATGTTCTCACTTTGGATGTATGGAATCAAATGGGAAGGCCCCCATTACAACCATTTTCAAATGTGATGTATGTGGCTAATAAGACAAAGGAAAAGCCCATTGGTGTTCTAAAGGATGTTGCTATCACCATGTAAGGGGTGAAATTCATTTGGAGAGTTCAAGTATTAATGCTTTCTAAGGTAGACAACTTTTTAGCGTTACTTGGGCACCCCTGGTGCTATAAGAACAATGTTAACTTATGTTTCCATAAGGGGTATATAAGTTTTGAGAACAAAGAGGAACGTGTTATCATTCCTTTGATGGATGGGAATTCATCACCCTATACCTTGAGCCCTTAAGAGAAGAAGACCTAGACAGAATCTATGTGTGCACTATAAAGGATCCTAAGGTTGTGTAAAAATAAAAGAATGTGTTATTTAGTGGGAAGACACTCAATTTGTAAGTAAGTAATACAGTAGTGTGGCATGTGAGAATTGGGTGCACATGATATATGAGTTAGTTGGAAGGTAGTTAGGAGGATCTATGACAACAAGAAAAGGCACACTTAGTTAAGAACCTAGGAGGGAAGAATTTTCCAAGTAATAGTAGGGGAGCCGACCACGATGTTTTCCTGCTAAGCAATGGAGACCCTAGTGGAGATGTGAAATTGAAAGGAGAAGGAATTTTAGCTATACTTTTCTCAGGACTACAACACATTGGTGGGAAACCCATCACGATAACCTTTTAGAGTGGTGCGAGGTGAGAACCGCGTTCTCTAGTTAGTTTTGTCCAAAGTAATGCACCTATTATTATACAAGATTATCATGGGAAGGAACTTGCCTTATTTCACATCTAGGCATGTGAGAAGGCATGGATGGAAGGCTTGGAAGCTTGACTCGCCTTCTTTATGGGTGCATAAGCTTTACTCTACCTTACAAGGTTTCGTGCATGTATGGTACATTTACTCAAAGCTTTTTTGTTAGACAAATAAACTAGCATGAATTGATGGCTAATCTCCTTTAAGATTTTGAGTATTGAAGTACTAAGTCATTAGTGAATGAGGAAATGCAAGTTATTAAGTTCCTAACTATGGGAGATAGTGCCATGGCAGAGGATAGGATATTGGAATTGTTAGGAGAACCTAGCTTGGAAGTGTGCTTTAATGAGGAAGAATCGAGGAGGTACAGTTTGAGCATGAATGCATAGAAGAAGAGAAAAGAAAAATGGTCTACATAGTAGATGGTGAAGAGGTCAAAAACTTGGATGTTTACCATACTTTGGTAACATGTGAGGTTATGAATAGTGCTGATGAGCAAGTCCATGCCTACCATGAACTCCTGAAGACCAATAAGGTTAACATTGGTTTGGAGGTAGAACCTAAGGAGGCTACTATTGGAGATTAGTGGACAGAAAAAGAGGTTTCAAAGATCATCGATCTCAAGTACACGAATTTCAAGATTTTTTTCTACATGGGTACCATGAGCTTAAAGGAGTTCACCACTCCTTAGGAAAAATGAAGATCAAGTTAAAGGAAGGTACACGCCCAATTTGAAAGATACCTTATCGAATGAATCTAAATCTACATGTCAAATTCAAGGAGGAGATTGATAAGATGATTGCATCAGGAATCATTGAGGTCTTTGAGGAATAAAAATGGATAATTCTAATGGTCATTAGCATTAAGAAGGATGGAAGGATAAGGATTTGCATTGATTACCGAGATTTGAATGTGGTATGTGTCATTGACCCTTTTCCAACCCCATTCATGATGAGATCCTAGAAAGAGTAGCTGGGCATGAGATCTATTCTTTTACAGATGGATTCTCAGGATATCATCAAGTTAGAATTGTAAAGGAGAACCAAGAAAAGAAAAATTTCACCATTATTGGGGAGTATTTTCCTACATGGTCATGCCTTTTAAACCAAGAATGTGCTGTTGTGTTTTCACACATTGTGGTTTAGGCTTTTCAAGACTTCATCCTCAAGTTTCTACAAGTCTACCTGGATGACTGGATAGTATTTGCATTAGTGAGGGACCATTGTGAAAATCTGAGGATAATGTTTGAGAGGTTTTGATAGTTGAGTATATCCCTCAACATTGAGAAATGTGTTATCACTACTCCAATTGGCACCCTGTTGGGACATATCATATGTAAGGAAGGCTTGCTAGTGGATCCTGTCAAATTTTTCGTTATTGTGGGATTAGGGGATCCTACCAGCCAGAGCATGGTGCACATATTCCTTATGCATACAAGGTATTACTAGAAATTTATTAATGGGTATGTCAAGATCACCACATCATTAGAAAAGTTGTTGAAGCACTAAAGTACATTTCATTGGGGAGAGGCGCAATAGATGGCATTTGACACATTAAAGAATAGGCTTATCACCTTTCCCATATTATGATTTCCCTCTTGGGATAAGCCACTCCATGTACATGTTGATGCTTCAGGATGGTGATTGTAGAAATCTTAGCACAACCCTCGGACAGGGAATTATTAACCACCCCTTATGCTTTGCTAGTAGGAAGCTTACCCCAACAAAATAGAACTATACTAAAACCGAGAGTGAGGCATTGCTGATGATTTATGCGCTGCACAAATTTAGGAAGTATCTTTGGAAACACCCTTTATATTCTACATGAATCATGTTATCACCAAATCACGCACCCTTCTATTTATACAAGCACATATACTTGAACTCACAAAGTGTGATTGGATAACATGGGTACTATCTCCAAGTTGTGGGACTTGCTATTTGAGATAGACCTCCAGAGAAAGCTGGTTCTTGCTCCTAAACTACCTGCCACAATCTACTCTAATGCAGGGGAAGCTAACTATTCTAATCTAACTTTTCCAAGGGATCAGGGAGAGAGAATGCATAAAATGTAAGCCTACACTAAAGCGGTGATACACCAGAAAAGGAGGGGTGAACACTTCTTGTTCATGAAAATTGACACAATTTCATGAAATGCAACATGAAACATCATACATAGGCTGATAAGATGCAATTAGAGGTCTGAAATGAAACAAGACAATACAAACAAAGGACTGAAAGCTGATCACAGAGTCTCCAGACCGCTACTTTCACTGGCAAAATCCTTGCATTTGTAACATCAAAGAGGTATAAACCTATTACAATCATGAAGAAGGTATGATACTTGCAAAAATCACTTGTTGAAGGTGAAAGAAGAAGCTTGCTATCCAAAAAGATGTTTCCCCCTTTAAAAATGAGCCAAATTTGGCTTTTACAATGCATGGGTCGAGCCCAGGAGAGAGAAAACATGTAAAAAACATGGGAGCCATTCCTTATTGAATGAATATGCATTAAAATATCATGGGCATCCCTACAGACCCATGCCCTAACATTTTGGCCATGCTGAAGAAGAATGCGACCCATTTTGCATTAAAACTGGTTGTTGAAACGTCAATTCTGGCCATTACCACGTACCAGAGACGTTTCTTGATTTTCTCTCTCCAAAATGAAACAAAATGAAAAATTGACCCTGGAATCATGTAGATAATTCCACCAGCTTTCCATTGATATAAAGAACGCAAAAATCTGAGCTCTGGATCGAAAGTTATGGCCATTTGAAGATTTAGGGCAAAAACAGGCCCAAAACGGATCGGCGGGCAAAAAGTTTGAATTTTTTACCCATTTGGTCTTTGGAAAAATTTCAAATTTTCCCCGTGCTCCGCCACTTGGATGACACGTGGTGAGATTCCATTCGGTGGCGGGGGTAGTGGGCCAAAACTCGCCCTTTGGACTTTCGGCAAAACATTTTGCCAAAAATTCTAATTTTTGCCTCGCTCCACTGGGTCGATGGTGAAGACACGTGGCAAGATTTGATTCGTTGGCGGGCCCGCAGGGCAAAAAAAAATTTTACCTTTGAAAACTTTGACCAAAACTTGGAAAATTTTCTAAGTCCTTCTCTTTTCCTGCCACTTCCTGGGACACATTCTCCCACATCGGCCGATTTGGGCTTCCTTGTCCCTGCTTGCGGCTTTTTCACCTTTTCGCGTCTCACGCATCCCTCATGCGTACTTTTGTCCCAACTATCCCACAGACTTCCTGGGACAAATATCTCCGAACCAACCGAAATGGACTATCTTTCGGCAAATCGGCCGGTTCACGTCCCACACATACTTTTGTCCCGGTTGTCCCAGATAAAAATCTCCGAACTGCCTGAAATGGACCATCTTTCGGTGAATCGGCCGATTCACGTCCCATGCGTACTTTTGTCCCGGTTGTCCCAAAACCACGTGAAACAAAAACTTGACGATTTTCCCTGCTCTCGGTCGATTTGGCTTTTCACGTCCCACACGTCCCGATGTCCCAACTGTCCCGCGGACCGCCTGGGACAAAAATGTCCGACTTAGCCAATTTTCTTTGTTTTTTCGGCCCCAAGCTTGGTACGACGAACCTCGGTACGACCCGAACCCTTCAGACCTGAAATGCTTTAAAATAATCCTGCAACCTTATTTTTTACATTTTTTCCATTTTCTCTAACTCATTGGGATTTCTTCTTAGATGGGAGAGTTAGAGAGAAGCGAAGGGGCCCCAAAAACACGATTTCGGCCTTAAATCAATCTACTTGCTCGGGACTGAATAATTTGATGCATGTTATCAAAATTACCTTGAGGGGTGAATTTTGGATAACACGAACCACATGGCATTGATGTAATTGGTAAACAAGACCATTCTCGCAGGGTGCATATGTCGGTGGGTCCTACTATTTCAAGAGTTTGAGTTTACGCTTTTGTAAAACCAAGTAAGAGTAATTTGGGGCCCGACCATCTATCAAGGATTGACTCTAGAGAGAACGTGCAGAGAATTGAGGAAACAATGTCAAATGCACATTTTTTCAAATTATAGCGCACACCCTCTCACTTGGAAGATATTGCAGTATTTCTCAAAATGGGTGTGGTGCCGGAAGGAACGAACACTTTGGAAAGGAAGTAATTATCCATATGCATCACACCATACATGCTAATTAGTAGAGACTTACACAATCTAGTCCATCATTAGGTTTTATGCCGATGCTTGTTAGAACATGAGCACACTGCAATCATGGAGGAAGCACATGGTGGAATTGCATAAGGACAATATGTAGGAAATGCAATCGCTGCAAGATCCTTTTAGTAGGATTTTGGTGGGAAACAATTTACAAATATTGTATCAAGTATTTCAAATCCCGTGATCACTTTGCCCGAAGGTGCCTTAGTAAATGAGGGAAAAGAGATGAAATGCCATTAAGACCGATTTCTAGTGCTATATCATTTGAGAAGTGGGCAATTGAATTCATAAGCCTTATTTCCCCAGCCACACGAAGCAAAATTTTTGCTATATCATTACATGCACATATTACCTTACAGGGTGGGAAGAAGCGGTTCCTACAAGGGATTGCACAATAGAAAAAGAGCTAGGTTCTTGTGGGAAAATATAATCAGCATATATGGATGTCCACTGAACTTAACAAGTGATAGGGGTACTCATTTCTTAAATGAGACAGTTAGAATATTTTTGGCAGAATCCATGGTAGCCCATCACAAGACTACCCTTTATCACCCACAAGCTAATGGGACTACTGAGGCATTTAAAAAAATTATAAATCACATGTTAACCAAGATTTGTGATGTGGTAAGAAATGATTGAGATGATAAAAATTTTGTTGTGTTATGGTCATATCGGACTAGTTATAAGATATTGAACAAAGCCACACCTTTTCAATTGGTGTTTGATGCGGAAGCTATGTTACCTATTGAATTCATGTTACCATCGATGTACATAGCATGTGTAGGAGGATTAGATGATGAACAATTGCTCGAGGAGAGGATTGATAATTTGATGTAGTTGGATGAGAGGCGGGCTATTGCTCATTAGAGTCGAAAATAGAAAAATCCGGGCATAAGGCATGACATGATAGACACATCCGGAAAAAAACAATTTGAGGTTGGGCGTATGGTTCTATTGTATGTCTCCAAGTTTCTATGTCATCGTAGGAAATTCAAAGTCCATTAGATGGGCTCCGTACATTATGTAAACACCTATAATTTATCTCGAGCAATTTAAATACTTAAATTGCGCTAATTATACCATTTCCCACAAATTGATGACATATCGTCAATATCACACATTTTCTTTGCTATCATTGTTAATTAATTACATTACGTTAGTTAATTAACTCTTCTATCCAACAATGATGTCAATTAATGACATTCCATTAATCAGCTCCCCTTTCTATCTACATTAATTAATTATTTCTAATTAATTAATACCCCTTTCTATCTAGATTAATTAATTATTCTTAATTAATTAATTCTCTCTTCTATTTAATCAATAAATCATCATTTATTTGATTAAAATCCTCTCATAACATAAATCATACTAACTATTCCTCTAAAAATCTTCTATAAGCTTACACACCTATTAATTAATCACTTTGGTTAATTAATAAATCCCCTCAAACCCCATGGGTCACTAAAGGATAAACTAAACTCTCCTGAGGTTGACTTAACCCTTTCTAAACCTCCTTTATCCACAACTAACCCAACCTCTCCATTTATCCCACATGAAGAGGGATGTAGAGATTCTTCTATCCATTGGGCTATATAAGGAGCCCTCCTCCTACCTTTCTATTTACACCTACACTCCTAAATGAGCATAGAACATACACTATAGTCATTTATAATCTTTAAACATTATTCCATTATAAGATCTTGCCTTCTCCATTTCTTGTATTCATCTACCCATGTTTTGAAGTCATATGGAGATATGTCAAATGGTCTTGTAGCCATGATTTGACAAGACTCCATTCTTAGAATTCTTGGGATTTCAAGCACATAATCAACTCTTTGATTGTTAGAGATCTACATAGGTTCAATCTCATATTATTTTAGCATTCAATAAGAGATAGAGGTTAATTTTGTCAACATATTAGCTTGAAATGTCCATTTCATGTTTAATGTAGAAATGTTGATAGGTTAGCTTTGTTTAAGCTCTTAGCATGATGATGCATAGGTTTAGTTTAGCATTGTATTGAAGCTACTAGGTGTTAGTTTCAAATTTACTTAGATAAATAATTTGTGCATACATTTGGCATGCCCAGTGGGACTTACTCCATTATCCTTTGCACTTAATTTCAATTTTTTGTAGTTTAGTTTCAATTTTGGTTACTAACCCTCTTTTTGCATATATTAACATAACTTATTTTTCTTAACTTGTTTTGTTGAGTTTGAATGTGTTGAGTCTTCCTTGTAGGTATAAAGGAGGTGAAGTTATGTCAATCAGTAGACACCTAAAATTGGTTACCCAATTTAGTGTCCCCCGTGTGCGTTTGCCTTCTCGCAACTTTGAGGCATGTTTATATCATCACTTCTCACTTAGGGTATTATTTAATATTTGATTTAAACATCTATCCTACGTTTATTTCACCCCATTATGTTTTACCCATAGATAATTAAATATTAACTATTTAATTATACTTTTTACATATATCTTAACCACTTATCTACCCCATATCAATTCCTAACCTCCCATATCTATTTTATCCATATATCCCCCCTATTTCTCCTCCTTCCAAACCAAGTAGCGGGATATTTCCCATATTTGAGGTGGAAGGATCACTTTCATCTTTCCAAAAATCACCCCTTTTAGTCATTTCAGAGTCTCATTACATTCGATTGGCGCCGACCGTGACTCGATCGATGCCGATTTTTAAACGCTCCGATTTCATCTTGGTCGGCACCGATTACAAATATAGGGCCAGAATTCAGTTTTGGTGAGACAGAAAGAACAAAAGAGAGTTTTGAGCATCAAGTCTGAGCATTATCTATCAAGCGAGAGAAAATTCTATCCAAATCAATCCCTGAGAGGAGTACCATTACTCTGCTCCTACCACATCAACATCGTGAGCCTCCATCAATCTCTTGGTGACTCTGTTCCTGCATCCAGCATAGGTGGAGCCTTGTCAGTATCCCTACGGCTCTTGCAGATCTAGCAGAGATCGACGATCTAGCTTTCATCGGTTGTTTCTCAATCTTCCTGTAATTTTCCCCACCCGACGCCCGATCGTACCCGATCCGACGCCAATTATGTCTAGTCAACGCCGACCTATCTCTCCGACGCTGATTTTTTCTCGCCGACGCCGATTTTCCTAATCGATGCTTTGATCTACCTACTATGACAGTAAAATAATTTAGGGAACACAAATCCAGCATTGTTTTCACACTTTCCCATTTTTTATTGGTTTCTGTCTACTGTTTACTTTTCTATCTATCATTTTTAATCAAAATATAGACATTTACTTACATCTTTTATCATGTATGCTTCTTTCCTTAATTGAAAACGTGGACTGACATCCGCCGAGGAGCTTATCGCTTCCCGGACCTAATTTTCAGAAATCCACCCAAATATCTTTTAACGTGGTCTTTTCTCATGTCAAGCATCGTGTCTCGCAGTTTCTTGGATCTACTTTGCAGATCGCTCGTGGGCACTGTCTTGTCTACATTGGCTTTCTTTTCCATCTATATCTTCGATCTTGTCTTATCTATCGTATCGATTTCATTTGAGTTTTTCATGCTTTTTGTGTTTAGTTTGGTACATTAACTTGGACAGGTAACAAGCATGGAAATTTTTGATCTACATTTTGGCACGCCTGGTGGGACCCAACCAAAGTCCCTTATTGGTAAGTTCATTTCTTTTCCAGCTTTTGAGCTTTTGTTGTTTCTTCACTACTTTTCACAGTCTCCGTAGCATGTCCTTCCTTCATTTTGGTCTTACTTCTTTCACTTATAATTTGCAAAATTAAATTTTCTTCTTTCTTGCAAAACTAAATTCCAATTCGTATTTCGAAGAGCAATAAATCTTTCATTTGATTTCAAAATTGCATTCTTGATCCGTCTCTTTTTACAAAATTGTTATTTTCTTGAAAGTTTTCTAGTCCCTTAAATAGAAATTGTCATTCTACTATCATCTAGATATATCTTTCTGGATTTGTTGGGTGTTTGCTTAACCTTTTCTTGCAGAGCACATTGCTTGTTCATGGGATTTTTCAAGGGGAAGAGCTCAACAACACGCTTTTTGAAGTCCACACACCTTGGAGAGCTAAATCTATAGGTATTTCTCTTTTACGGTGTTTTCTCCTTTTTAAGAACTTAAAAAGAACTTGTTTGTTTGTTTTCTATCACATTCAAACATTTCGATTTTGGCACTTAAAAATAATTTAATCACATTTGGGAAAGAATTTGTTTGACCTATTTTCATCGAAATCCAACACTTTGTTCTTAGTGCTTAAAAAGAACTTTTCCTTTGTCATTTCTGATTGTATGCTATTCATCTAG
Source organism: Taxus wallichiana var. yunnanensis (assembly GCA_018340775.1). Taxonomy (NCBI): domain Eukaryota; kingdom Viridiplantae; phylum Streptophyta; class Pinopsida; order Cupressales; family Taxaceae; genus Taxus; species Taxus wallichiana. Next base: position 616,977,429 of record CM031235.1, read on the forward strand.
TTTTCTAAATAGGCTGGAAAAATTAATCAAAATCGGTAGTGACACTATTTGATTTTTATTTTTCACCCTTGCACACAAAGCCAAAATCACTAGGTATAAAGCATCAAAACAAAAATTCCTCCCCTGGCCTCACCTACTTGGAAGTGACATCCAAGAGGAAGAGCCTACGCGGTACTCGAGCCGCGCTATAAATTCACGAAAGTTCTGGTATATATTGGCAAAGCACTGACTCCCTTATCACAATGGTGTGTGAAGTGTGGGGGTAGGCCCCTATATCAAGCCATGTACTGGTCTTTTACTGAAGTGCCTTCGGGACTCCTCTCCAAAACATTCTCCAAACCATCCTTAGTTTGGCTCTCTGAATAGTTCCTGTTCTAAAAAGCCTTCCCTAATATTTTCTTTCTTAAAAGAAGGAAAAATTAAAAGAGATAATCACCTACGCTACTTGAATTGTCTGTGCATTAGTTAGGTCAATCTTCTTTTTCTATATTTCTACTTGTTTATGACGGTCATCACTCGGTTACAATCTAGAAGAATGGCTCAACTGGCCCCTTCTTCCTCCGAGATCACCACTAGTGTGGATGTTTCGGCACCCCTCGGGTCTTCCTCGGGACCGCTATTAGTTGGTTCCCCATCTTGGTCATATAATCCTTTCTATCAGCCTAAAGCAATCCCATCACGTCCAGCTTCCCCCAGTCCTTCAAAAATATCATCTGCTTCTGATATAGAGTATGTTCCTCGCAGGATCCTAAATTTCAGGCACTCCTTGATCGCAATCCGGTAGCCCTTATGGACTATCTAGTACATAAGTCTATTCGAATATCTGATTAGGGACCACCAATCCAACAAGTTTACGATTATCCTCGTGAACCATCCCAGGATTTTATAGAATAGTTAGCATATTTTTTCTCACCTCGAACCATGGAAGAGGATGGTGCAGTGCAGGCTTGTGCCTCCTTTTTCTCTTCCACCGACCATGTCGACAAGTTCTCAAATAGTCTTACCTATTCCTAGCACCGTAGTTACCTCGACTATTCCACAACCTACTTCTGAGAAGTCCTCTTCTCTAGCTATAATGGGTGCACCTACACACCCACAGATTGTTGTTAATTCTTCTATGTCATCCATTGCATCCCAGGGTCAGTACCTCTTTATGAATCAACCCCCTTCTATGAGTCAGTTGGTTCCTACTTCTCGTCCTCCAATTGGTCTTTCTTCTAATGTTCCAAATGATGACCTTCACCCATCCTCTAGCGTCGGCACCCTTAATAACCAATCTGGCAGTCAAAAGCCTCATTCAAACCTTATTCCCCACCATGTCCAATCAAATCAATACCCATGTTCCTCAATCCATTCTGATTCAGTCGACAAGTGTAGGATCCCACCAATCACAGGCTCCATCTTTCATTCAACCACCTTTTTCTCAACCACTTGTCATCTCACATCCTGTTTATACACAGGCTCCTTCACAACAAATACCTCACTAGGCATCACCCAGAACACCTGGTTATTCCTCTTATCATCCTATTAATCAACAGATGAATCCCCATTGACACCTCAACAAAATCCACCATTCACTTCTTATGTAGGACATACCAGTATGCCTCCTCCTCAATCTGATGTGGTCCAAATTCTTTTCAAGAAAATTGCATACTTAGAGACCTCCACCAAAGGGGCTTGTCCATACTCTTTTGAAGAAGTGTGTAATGAACCCATTCATCCATCAGTGGCTTTTAAGCCTTATCCTCCCCAATGGGAACTTCCTAAGTTCTCAAAATTTCATAGTCGGGAGGATCCTCAACAACACCTGCAAGCATTCAAACACGCTTGCTGCACGATAGTCCGGTGATCGAGAGCTTATGCTCCATAATTTCCCTATGTCTCTAAAGCAGGGCTGTTTTAGACGGTATAATAACATTCCCCAACATTCCTTGTTTTCTTTCTCTCAATTGGCCCGATGTTTGTTGAAAACTTTTCAATAAACATCGCACATAAGATCTCGACTACGATCTTTATAACATTTTTCGATTTGATGATGAGTCTATTGCAGACTTTTTTGCTTGTTGGAGAGGGATAATAAACCAATTGTCTTTCTCCCTTCCTCAATCTCAACAGATTGATTTGTTTACTCGATCTTGTGCTAATCATATTTCTTCCACTTTAAGGATCCAAACTTTTCATACATTTGAAGAAGCCTTTACGATGGCACGCAAACTTGAATCCCATGCCATTGAACAAGGAAAGTTAAAACTTTGCTCTAAATCTAAACCAGATTTTTCTCGGTTTACAAAAACAAACCCTTCCGCTTCTAACAAAGACAAGAATCAGGGGTCTACCAATGCTATTGTATTAAAAACATCACGAGCCGACAACACTTCTAATCAAACACCACGGAGAGACTCCTCATCTTCTCAAAAAGGACCCTTGTCATCTCGATCTTTTACTTCGTTGGGGGAATCATATGCTTCTATCTTGGAAAAAATGTTGGAAGTTCACATGATCGAACTTCCCCCTATTAGAAATTTTGATGAAAACCAAGAACGTCCATTCTGGTATAGGGAAAATGACTTCTGTCATTATCATAGAACCAAAGGCCATGACATTGAATGATGTCAAACCTTCAAAAATATTGTCCAGAAATTCATTGATAAAGGTGAGCTCATTTTGGATAACCCAAATGCTCCCCAAATCAGGGCGCTTGATGTTTTTAAACAACCTTTTCCCAATCATTCCCAAACAATGATGCTTCAGAGTCTCAAAAACCAAACACTCATACTATCAACTTCATTTCTACTGAAGAATCTTCTTCTAAAACTAAGCCATCTACGAACACATCGACCGAATTAGAACCTCCTGCCACTCCGCTAATCATTGGGATTCCACCATCTTCAAACAGCCCGTCTTTGAATATTCCCACATTGTTAGAGACGGATTCATCTCCCTCTACCTCTTTATCTGATCTTCCATCTATGCCTGAGACAATGTCATCCTCATCTGTCTCATCGTCAGATATTCTTTCGATGCTCAAGGAAATTACATCCCTTTGAGTTACCACCGTGAATACATCTACTTTTGTTTCTCCCATTTTTGTTGCGAATATGTCATTGGTAAACATACCTATAGTTGTACCAACTTCGACGGAAGCATCTTCGATTTTGAATCTTCCCATTTCCTTTCCCATAGTAGTTACACCCATAATTATTGTACCAGAAGTACCTCCCTCGCAAGGAACTGCTTCTTCATCATCCACTTCTTCCATCACCGATACTATTTTTCCTATTAAGGGAAAATATAAAGAAATAGCACCGAACCTACACTCTCGGTTCCTGAACTTAAACCGAGACAACTAAATTCTAACGTTACATCATCAGCACCTCCTCATCTCCTTCCCCCGAAAAGGCTACAATCACCTTATGCGGTTGAAGTTGTCACCATCCCTGAAAAAGGAAAACCCATATTTCGGACTATTAAGACTCTTGGTGCTTTCCCTCAAAAATCTCTCTCTGCGCCTCATAAAAGATTGGATTTATCAACTGGGAAGGCATCTTCTTCTACAATACCATCGAACCATCATCTTCTTCTTCTACAACACCTTCTTCACTGGTGCCTTGTAAAGTGAATTCACAGACTAGAGAGGCATCACCTCTTTTATCAGGACCATCATCTTCATCACCAAAAGCCAAGGCACCCTCTGTTCCTCCAATCAGACCTATTTTGGGAGCTCCTCCCTCATCTAAATCAGCATTATCTAAATCATCATCTGTTTTGATCAAGCAGCCTTCCCTATCTCTGAAGACCACAACACTTGTCACATCTTCATCTTCTTCAAAATCTATCTTAGGAGCTCCTCCTCCACAGAAATCAATCATGCCTCACTTGCTTCCATCTCAAGTGTCCAAGGCTACTTCTCCCGATGTCTGAAAAAGTAAAATGATCCCTAAAAAGACTATCAAACCAGACATGCAGGTTCTTTTACCTCGGCAGTCCGTGGAGGTAAAAGAGGCACCTCCATCATCTCTGTCCTCATCTTTGTCTACCGGATTCTATACCGAGATTATTCACCAACTTATCCAGTCTTCATCCATATCCCTTCCTCTAATCAAACCCTATAATCCTAAAGGAGTAAAACCTTCCTGGTTCAACTCTGATTTGATTTTTCCTTACCATCGTAATCCATGACATGACATCGAGGGATGTAAATCCCTTCAATCATGTGCTAATGTCTTTTGGAAGAAAATGATCTTCTACTTTGGAAGAAGAGGAGGAACAAGTATCTCCTATCATCTCAACCACATTTGAGCCTCAACGATCTACTCAGGCCTCTAGTTCTATTAATTCCACGCTAGATGGTCTTCCACCTTCTCAAATCGACATGATTCATATCACCACTAGAACACAACAATATGATAATCTATCATCATCTACATCTCAGCCACGGGTTGTCATTTCTACAGCCCAGAGGCATTCCTCTTTCCACATTAGCCTCAAGACCTAGGGTCTCTATTCGTGCTTCACCTCGGGCTCAAATTCCCATGTCAGTAGAGGAGAGTGTTATGAAACAACTTACCCATGCTCCGGTCAAAATGTCTCTTTTTGACCTCATTCAATCATCTCCACAGCATCACCAGGATTTGATTGATAATTTGCACCATATCGCAGTGAATTCAGATGAGCCCCAGCCTTTCGAGATGATTGTTGGATTGAATAAACCATCAACCACCATTTCTTTTGAAGATTCATAAATTCCTTCCCTTTCTTCCGAGGATTTGGAGGCTCCCCTCTTTATCACAGTTCAAATCAACAACACTACATTAAAATGCACTATGATTGACAATGGTGCTGCACTCAACGTCATTTCCTCACACACATTCGAGCAACTTAAGTTACCAAAGAACATAGTGTCACCCCTGCCTTTCGCCCTTCGATCATTTAACGATCAGCTAGTAGTTACTTTAGGAACTGTGGTCCTGCCCATTCGAGTAGGTAAGAAGTTGCTTCATGAACTCTTTTACATTGTTGAAGGAAAATTCCACTACAATATGATCCTCGGATGCTCCTAGGTTCGTGTAATGAATTGTGTTCCATCAACCCTCCATCGATGTTTAAAATATAAATATGAGGGAAAAATCTATACTCATCCAGGTGATCCTTTTCCTTCCGCACAATGCGACAAGACCACAGGGTATGCCCCTCTAAAGGAGAATGTTTGTTCTCCTGATGAGGATTTATCCTCTTCCATACCTACAACAAAACTACCAGATTTACAAAATCTAGAAGAGACATTGCAGCATTTATGACTAGGAGAGCTTCCTCTTCTCTCTTTTGACACCCATCTCAAACCTAATGAGTATGGTAGACCAGACAAAAAATCTGAATATCAACCAGGTCTTGGTCACGTCATCACCATTGGTCTACCCAATCAACGGACTAACTTCATTTATGGTGGTCTTGATACACCTCACTATCACCTCGGATTCTCCTCCTAGGGCCAAACCCTATTCAACAGGGTTTGATTATCTACAGAATCCCACATTTGCAAAAACTTATTTATATTGATGCACATGGAAGGGTTTTGACCTGGGAAAGTATGAACAGGGTGTGCATGACCTCGCGTCCATTCCAACTCTCAAACCACATCAAAAATTTGGTTTAGGATTTAAACCTCTTTCAAAATCCACCATCACTATTCTCGATGAGCCTCTTCCCATTGAGGAACCATCTTCTCCCACTAGGTCAGAAGCATCATTTGATGTGGATGATGTCATTTCCATCCCGTCTAACTTTTTTTTTAGTCAATACCATTTCCTTAGGGCCGTTGACCTATAAAACTAATAACAAATCCACTTCCATACCATTAGTCTTCCCTGAAATAGTTGGAGATGACTCTCCTACTATCAACACTATCCATTGTGTAGATGATGATTCTGTCCTCACCTATCTGGGGGCAGAGGATTCCTATCTTCCTAAAACCATTCCTTCTGACACATCTACGCTTCTTAATGAAGCCACTGTCAATCTTAATATAGGGACTTCTAAAGACCCTCACATCATTAAGGTCGGCCAATCTCTTAATCCACAGGAGTTAGGAGACTTTACCACTTTTCTTTCCAACCATCATCAAGCCTTCACTTGGTCATATGAGGATATGCTAGGACTCGATCCTGATATCATGGTCCACAATATCGTTACTCTTCTAGATATCAAACTGGTTAAGCAAAAATTACGTAAAATGCACCCTCGAGTAGCCCTTCTTGTTAAAGAAGAGTTGCAACATTTTCTTTCTGCTAACTTCATCCAACCCATTGATTATCCACAATGGGTTTCAAATGTAGTACCAATAACCAAAGCTACTTTGGGAAGATTCGAATTTGTACCGACTTCCGAGATCTTAATCTTGCTTGTCCAAAAGATGATTTTCCTCTACCTAATATCGACCAACTCGTGGATTTAACGGCAGGTCACAAGATGCTTTCTCTTATGGATGGTTTCTTTGGGTATAATCAAATTCTCATCGCACCAGAGGACCAACATAAGACTTCCTTCATAACTCCTTGGGGGACTTTTTGTTATCGTGTCATGCCTTTCGGTCTTAAGAACGTAGGAGCAACCTATCAGCGAGCAATGACCTACATCTTCCATGATCTCTTACACAAAACTATGGAAGATTACGTCGATGATATCCTCGGTAAATCCAAATGCCGTTAGGATCATCTTTTCACTCTTGCACCTCTCTTTGAGAGGCTCATTCATTTTTGTCTTCGCCTAAATCCATCTAAGTGCGTGTTTGGCGTTCTCACTGGTAAACTCTTAGGCTTTATCATTTCTATTAGGGGTATTGAAGTGGACCCCACAAAAATAAAAGCTATCCTTGAGATGCCTCCCCCTTCTAACTTAAAGCAACTCTGTGGTCTTCAAGGATGCCTTCAATCAGTACGTTGTTTTATCTCGCAAATGTCATACCATTGTCAACCTTTTCATCATCTCCTCTATAAGAATGTTCATTTTGAATGGGATGAGCGTTGCCAAAAGGCCTTTGATGATCTCAAAGCTTATCTTCTTTCCCCACCTATGCTTACACCTCCACATGAGGGGGAGCCATTCTATCTTTATATTTCTGTGACTAACCATGCTTTAGGAGCCATGATCTTGCATCGTGATGCTAACGGTAAAGAACATGCCATCTATTACATCAGTCGCACTAAAAATTGTTTTGTGCTCTCTTCTTTGCAACTTCTAAGCTTCGTCACTACCTCCTCAATCACAAAACTTACATTTTCACAAGTTTCAATCCACTCAAGACAATGCATGCAAAGCCTTATCACAATGATAGTATCACTCGTTGGTTCATGCTCATGACAGAATTTGATCTCAATTTTATCCCGTAAAAATCTATCAAGGGTCGTGTCATTGCGAGATCAATTAGTCGATGCTCCTCTTCCGATAAGTCCCCTTGCTCAATTCCCCGATGAATATATCCAACAAATTGATTTCAGTCTTTCTCCATTTAAATTAAAACTCTTCTTTGATGGATCCAAATGCCAAAGAAGGGGAGGTGCGAGGTTTCATTATGATTCCTCCTTGGGGTGCACCTATCCTAGTCGCACACAAACTTAACTTTGAGTGTACCAATAATATGGCTGAATATGAAGCTCTTGTTTTAGGTCTTCAAAACACCATTAATCTTGGTGCCTACCATATCAACATCTTTGGTGACTCTAAACTCATCGTTAATCAAGTCATGGGTGTCTATCAATGCAAGAATGATATCCTTCAAAAATATCATGATATCGTTCTCTTTCAACTTCAATCTTTTGATAAATTCACTATCCAAGCTATTCCTCACACTGCGAACCGATTCGCAGATACAATGGCTTCGTTAGCCTCACTTATTCCACCTTTTACCGAAGACTCACGACTTTATGTGGCTATGCAGTGATTAGATCAACCATCTCATCTCAGGTAACTGACTTCAATCAATGTCGTCACAACCAATACTCAAGATGAGTGGTATCAACACATCATTGATTATCTATCTCACTTAGTGCTTCCTCCAGATATAACTTCCAATGGTAGAAGATATTTTATCCTATGCGCTAATCACTATACTATTTTAGGCGAATCCTCTACAAACGTGGTTTTGATGGTATTTTACTTTGGTGCCTCAAAACCCCTGAATCATCTAAAGCCATCTAGGAAGTTCATGATGGTATCTGTGGTGGACATTTTAGTGGTTTAGCCATAGCTAAATACATCTTACGTTTAGGCTATTATTGGCCTTCTCTTAATCAATATTGTTGTGAATACTCTAAGAAATGTGTCAAGTGTCAACAACATTCCAATCTCACACATATCCCCAGTCAAGCTTTGCAACCTGCGGCGGATTTGTGGCCTTTTTCGCAATGGGGTATTGATCTCATCGGTCTCATCAATCCCCGCTCTTCACAGCGTCATCATTCTATCATTACTGCCACAGAATACTTTACTAAGTGGGTGGAAGCTATTCCTCTTTCATCGACCAAAGCTAAACCCATAGTTGATTTTGTCTATCAACACATCATTTGTCGCTTTGGTGTTCCACACAAACTCATCACAGACAATGGTAAATATTTCAAAAACGTTGATTTGTAGAATCTCTGTGATGCTTTCAATATCAAACTCAGATTTTCTTCTCCATACTATCCCCAAGCTAACGGCCAGCCGAGGCTTCCAATAAAACTTTGCGTAATATCCTCACAAAGGTAACTAGTTGAGCTGGTAGGGATTGGCATTTACATATCCCTTTTTCTCTCTGGGCTTATCAGACTAGCATTCGTACTCCTATGGGTGCTACTCCCTTCTCTATAGTCTTTGGGTTAGAGGTTTTTCTTCCTTTAGAATTCCAGATCCCATATCTTCGTGTTTCTCTCAAAGAATTTGTCTCTGATGAGGACTATCGTCAAAATCATCTAGCGCAGCTTGAGTTGCTAGATGAGCAAAGATCTCAATGCTCTTGATCATCATCAAATCTATCTTGATCATGTCAAACATGCTTATAACAAGCAATTTCAACACCATGACTTCAAATTTGGTGATCTTGTTCTTAAAGAAAACCAAAATGTCACTACACTAGAACAGAGTCAGCGTGGTAAGTTTGCTCCTAATTAGATGGGTCCGTACGTAGTCACTCATAAATATGGGTTCGGGGCTTATCATCTCTCTTTCATGGATGGTGTACCTAAAATGGAACCTCTTAATGGCTTGCATCTAAGGCCCTTCTACTGTTAAAATATATCTTACATGATTTTAGTCGCAAAACAAATCTCTCATCCATCTAACAACTAGTCATATATTTTCATGGTGATTCGGAACTATGTGGTTCTCCGCATTATGTCTTTTCTACCTTAAATATGAGTATCGCGGCTCTACTCATGGCATTTTTCATATGGATATGTTCCTCCTCCTAGTAGGGACACCTTAATCACTTCTTCATCTATCCCAAGTATCTATCTTAATCAAATCTACTCGGGGCATGAGTATGTGCTTTTATATGTTTTCTTCCCCTCTATCTGATCTATCTAGTCTACACTCAGCTTCTTTAAAAAAAGCTCCAAAAGCTCCAAAAAAAAAAGGTGCTATCCTAAAAATTCCCAAAAGATAGACTGATCCCTCGAAGGACAACTATCTATGCATTTTCAAAATGAATCAAAAGATATAGACCATGCCCTTGAAGGATGGCTATATTCGAAATATAGACCATTCCCTTAAAGGATGGCTACATTTGAAATACAGACCATTCCCTTGAAGGACGGCCAGTTTTTTTTGCTTCTTATAATTATTGAAAGACTTCTCGTATCGATCAATATTTCTATATCTAGCAAACTTCCTTCATTGATCACTGCTTCTTCACAAAAACAAAAATCATGAAGCTGAGACATAAGACCTTTTGTCGATCATATGGAGAACCCTATTTTCCCAACGTGAGCATGTATTCTATCCTTTGTAAATTTTGACAAGATAAATACTTACTTCTCCTTCCATTTACCTTCTAGATCTGGTTTGCGACTAGCTAGTGTCAGGTTTATTTTAACCTCATATATGGCCTTGTATGCATGGTCTTTTGGTTTCCTATCAAAGTCTCTATTTATGGTCGGTTAGGGGCCTAGCTTATCATTATTTTTCTTATCTAGGTGTATTGCCTTTATTTCTAATCAAGGTCATTTCATTATGTCCTTTGCTCTCACAGAGAGCATTTCCCATTATTATTTGTTATTCATCCAATTAAATTGACATTTAACATGTTAATTTAGTCAAAATCTATCATCTATCTATATTCATCTTATCTACTTTGTCCAAAAAAATATCAAAGCATGTATTGTCAACACATGTGGATCTACCTATCTATTTTCATCAAAATTAAATTAACATCTTAAACATATCAAATCTATCAATCACATCTATCCATCTATCCATCAAATCATCTAAAAACTTGTACATCCAAGTTACACTACATCTATCTATATCTATTTTTCATCAAAATTAAATCCACATATCAATCACATCAAATCACATCACATCTATCTATCCTCTATTTCTATGTCCATCAAATCACATATATTTGTCCTCTATCAGCATATGTGTATATCCATCATAATTACGCTACATCTATCAATATCTATTAAAATTAAAAGCATGAGTACAATCATATGACACATAAAATGATGAATCTATATATATACATGAGTGTCTGTACAACAAAGAATGGATGGCTTTCAATCAAGCCATCTATACCATACATCAAAATGCCTTCAAATCGAGGCTACATCAATATGTCGATACAAAAATATAACACATCTATATCGTGAAATCTGATAGGTGGAAGACGCTATCTCCTCCACCCTCCTCTAGTCCAGGATGTCTCTCCTGGCCACCGCCTATCGAGCTAGAATCACCTATTGCTGGGGGCCTACTGCCACCTCGATCTCTCCCAGGTGCTCCCTCCCTCTGATGCACCACTAGCTGCAACTGTTGCTGATCTCCTCCTCGCACCGTAACAAGGCACATCAGGGGCATGCTGTTCTAGGGCGTCCTCGTAGTATCTCACCTTGGAAAGGAGAGAATGATAAGTACTCAAGCTCACCGTACTAGGTGCTCATAATGGCGCTGCTTTGGTGGTGGCCCTCCTACGGTTGCACCCTGTGACTGGACTCTGACATAGTACCTGTATCACCATATTTGGCCTTGAGGGCCTCTCTATGCCGATGGTAGCAATCCCTCTGCTGGATCATTATATCTCACTCTTGACGAGCTGTGTCTCTCTCCAGTATCAGTGCATCCCTCTCCTCTGTCAGAGCTCTGATCTCCTTGAGGGAAACCTGGTGTGTCTGCACCAGGGTGGCATGCTCTCCCTCCAGCCTCTCCAACATTGTGGCTATATCCTCCTCATCGACATCTATGGATGCTGGCAGGTGTCATGGTAACTCTGTCGAATACCATGCCACATAGCCATCATCCACTCCGGCATCATCATCACTGTCTGTGGAAGGTGGGGCCTCCCTCAACGGATCTTTCGGGATCAAAATCGGCAGATCAATCTCTCTGCTATCTCACCTGTATGGCCTGTAGGTGGTCGGAACTGTCTACACTAAGCCAAACTACCTCAATACCCGTATAAATGGGATGCGCTCCCACATATCTGGCCTGCACCACCCTACTCCATCTCAACCCCACTAGGTAAGCCTCTAGCCGTGCCATGCGGATAAACCCGATATGGTCTCCAAATGACCTTCTCTGGTGTCAACGTCCTGAAACGCTCAACATACCACTCTACAGATCTCCATGTATCTCTCGGGGTCATGTCATCTTGCCATCACCGAATCCATAATCAATGGCCCCTGCTGCTGGCATCCATGGAAGCCCGGATGGCCTGATCACTACTATGTGCTCATATGCCCAGCAATGGAGCACAAAGCTAACATCGATGCTTGTCCTCCTACCGGTGGTGTACATCCATAACTCATAATATATCTGAGCTATCAGGGCATCGAGAAAATGTGAACACCTATCTAAACTGCAGGATGTCACAAACACAGTCTAGTAATAGCAATGGAAATCTCCCACCTCCTGAATCTGGCAGAGCAAAATAGGAGATCACCATCTAAATCAGTACTATCCGTCTGCTCCTGGCATCATCCTGTCTATAATGAGAGGCTATCCTCACCGCCCCGGACACTATCTCTGAATCATCTGCCCTGTCCCCATATAATCATCCTAGGGCCCTCTGCTGCTTGCTCTCATGGAGTAATCTCAATCAGTCCCCAGATCGGTAGCCTCAGGATCCTATATATATCCTCGTGGGTGATGGTCATCTCACCCGTCCTGAACCAAAAAGTGCAAGTCTAGCTATCCCATCATCGTACTAGTGCTCGCAGCAACTCTACATCTCGTGGCACCCATCGGTAGTACTGGAAGCCCCGATCCCGGCTAGCTCTAGGTGACGCCAATCTGCGTCAGTCACATCAGGGAGAATGGTCTCTAGAAGCTTAGGAATAGCATCCCGCATATGCAAAGCCTCTCGTGCCTGCATCACACGACACCATGAATAGTGTTAGCTACTTACTTATCCACATCCAAATATCACAAAAATACATTCTATCAATTTCTTAAATCTAAACATTGCAATCAGCATTGATTGAGTCAAATCGATTTCGATTTGATTTAGTTGACGACAATTTTAACAATCGACGCCGATCTAACTAAATCGGCATCAATTTTAACAATTGACACCGATTGCAAGGCCAAACGCCCCACAATGCTCTGGCCTCTCATTTATCTAGTTTTTTCTTATTAAATTTTGGCATTCTAATATGCTATTTCATGATAAAATTATATAGGGAAGTTCAGGTAGATTCACTTACCCCCGGTCATGTCCTCTTCCGCTTCTGACTGCTCCCAGAGGCTTCCATGGTGCTCAAAACCAATTTTTGACTCTCTCTAAATCAATCGTCACTTTATCTAAATAAATCGTTCACGTTTTCCTTTCGCATATTTATATGGGCTTGGTACGGTCGGCACCGATTTGTGTGGTCGGCGCTGATTTTTATGGTCGGTAGCGCCGATTAATCTGGATTGACGCCGATTTAGGCCTATTGTTGCCAATTGGTTGCACTTTTGCTTCTTCACCTCACTTTCTTCCATCTCCTAATCTTCTTGCCATAGTGTTGATGCTTGGCTTATTTATCTGGTCATTATTGTGCCCTGAGTGTTGCCTTTTGGCACATACTTTCGATATTATCACCCATTTCGAGCCTGCTCCCTGTACATGGGGCACTCGCATTTTTGGTAGCTTAGAGTTAACGGGTCTGTAGGCACTAACGTCGTCTACTTCGCAGACCATCTAGTTATCCCTACCAATGTGTCTCTCTTTAGGTGCTACTATTTTACAGCCCTCCTTACACTCACGGGTCTATAGGTACTAACATCGTCTCATGCAAAGACCATCTAGTCTTCCCTACCAATGTGAGTTCCTTAGGTTGCTACCTTTTTATTATTTTTGTGCATCATTAATGATCAGATCTACTCCAGGCATCTAGCTGGGGCATCCTACATTTTCATCTACCTTTTTCAAACTTGGGATCGATTGCTCTTTCTGGGGCCCATCCCATCCCTAGTTTGAGGGGGATCACATCATCACTTTTTCTTCCTTTCTTCCAACTCCTTGTTTTTGTCTCGCAACTTTGCTTATCGCAAGTTACTTGACAAAAAGGGGCAAAATGTAGACACCTAAAATTGGTTATCCAATTTAGTGTCCCCGCGTGCGTTGCCTTCTCGGGTAACCTGGGGCATGTTTATATCACCACTTCTCCCTTAGGGTATTATTTAATATTTGATTTAAACATCTATCCTAAGTTTATTTCACCCCATTATGTTTTACCCATAGATAATTAAATATTAACTATTTAATTATATTTTTTACATATATCTTAACCACTTATCTACCCCATATCAATTCCTAACCTCCCATATCTATTTTATCCATCTATCCCCCCTATTTCTCCTCCTCCCAAACCAAGTAGCGGGATATTTCCCATATTTGAGGTGGAAGGATCACTTTCATCTTTCCAAAATCACCCCTTTTGGCCATTTTGGGAGTCTGTTCCTGATCGGCACCGACCGGTACTCGGTCGACGTCGATTTTTTGGAATGGAACAAATTACAAATACAAGGCTAGAATTCAGTTCTAGTGAGACAGAAATAACGACAGAGAGATTTGAGCATCAAGTCTGAGCATTATCTATCAAGCGAGAGTGAATTTTGTCCAAATCAATCCCTGAGAGGAGTACCGTTACTTTTCTCCTACCACATCAACATCGTGAGCCTCCATCAATCTCTTGGTGACTCTCGCTTGCATCCAACATAGGTGGAGCCTTGTCAGTATCCCTCGCGGCTCTTACAGATCCAATGAAAGATCGATGATCTAGATTCCACTGTCTATTTCTCAATCTTCCTGTAATTTTCCCCAAGTTGATGCCAACCATACCGGCTTGACGTCGATTTTGTCTAGTCGATGCCGACTTATCTCATTCGACGCTAATTTTTTCTCGCCGACGCGATTTTCCTAATCAACGCCGATCTACCTGTGGACAGTAAAATAATTCAGGGAACACAAATCCAGCATTGTTTTCACACTTTCCCATTTTTTATTGGTTTCTGTCATTGTTTACTTTTTTGTCTGTCATTTTTAATCAAAATATAGACATTTACTTACATCTTTTATCATGTATGCTTCTTTCCTTAATTGAAAATGTGGACTGACATCCGCCGAGGGAGCTTATCGCTTCCCGGACCCGCTTTTCAGGCAGTCCACCCAAATATCTTTTAACATTGTCTTTTTCTCAAGAATCAGTGTCTCGTAGATTTCTTAGATCTACTTTTTAGGATCGCTCATGGGTGTCCGTCTTGTCTACATCGTCTTTCTTTTCCATCTACATCTTCAGATCTTGTCTTATCTATCAGGTATTGATTTCATTTGAGTTTTTCAGGTTTTTTTGTTTAGTTTGGTACATTAACTTAGATAGGTAACAAGCGCAAAAATTCTTGATCTACATCAACATTGGAATTGATGGGAAAATTTCAAGATTTCTCTATGTTTTGTCATTTTTAGATCTTGTTTTTTCAACATTCCACATGCTAGTTTTGTCAATTTCTTGAAAATCTTAAATTTTTGAGCATATAGGTTAGTGTTTGATAGTGTTTAGTATTCTATTTACATATTAATTTTTGGGTTGCTATCAAAATTGAATCTTGGTGAGAAAATTTCAATATTTCATCATGTTTTCATTTTTAGAGCTTACTTTTTCATCATTTTACATGTTAGTTTTGTTAATTTCTTGAAAATCTTAAATTATTGAGCATGTATGTTAATGTTTGATAGCGTTGAGTCTTATATTTACATATTAGTGTGATGGTTTGTTATAAAATTGAATCTGGTTGCAAAAATTTGACCATTTTGCATAGATTACGGGACATTTTTTTTACATTTTTTGAGTGCATGTCAAGTGCATACCCATGAGCATAAGAGAATATGCGTAACCCATCTTCCAAAGGCCATAAATTTTGCTCCTAAACTTGAAATTTTATTTTTTTTTGTGGAAAGGCATATTGAAGTTAACTATGCAATGAAAACATAAATTTGGGATTTATATTTATAAAAATTGCAGGTTTTTCTTTTATTTTAAAATTGGTCATTTTTTAACATGTCTAATGTTTGATGAATTTTGTATTTCCATGATTTACTTGATTTATACCAAAGCATGTGTATGTTATTCTCTAGCACCTTTTGGTGATCTTAAGAATAAAAAATAACTTTGATATCTATCTTTTTAACATTGGGATTAAACTTGGAAATTTGATTATTCATTTTGCTTAAGGGAATGAACATTTTACAAAGCATTTTTCAATGGTCCTTTGATTTGAAGTTTTCCATTTCTATATAGTTGGGCTAAATTGTGCGTATGCTCTTCTCTTGTACCTTAGGGTAATCTTGAGAGTAAAAAACAACTTTAGTCTTTATTTTATAATATTTGGTAATTGGAAACTTTATCTTTCATTTTGGTTTAAGGGAATGAATATTTATCAAAAATTTTGTATGGTCATTAATTGCAAAGTTTTCCTTTAATTTTTATTCAGATTATTTGTTGTGTATTCTATTATATTGCATCCTTGAAAATCTTGAGAATCAAAAGAAAATCTTAATTCTCTTTTAAAAATGTGGTTTATTCAGAGAACTACTAATGCTTGAGTGCGGGACCTAAAAACACTTGTCAAATAAAGAGAGTTAAAAAAATTTTCTAACTAAACGTGTGTTGCAGATTTCCAAATGATGAATGACTAAACCACATTAATTCTAAAAGATTAAAAAACACACCACATTCAAAACACTTGATTTGCAGGTTTGGATAAGGGTATGCCCCATCCACTTAAAACTAGGACATAACCCCTTTGGCATAAGCCTTAAGCTACAACAATGGGGGTGGTCCTAGGAACCCCAAATTATTCCATGCAAGAGGGAACCTTGTGGATGAAATGGGAAGTGCTCTACACAACCTACTTGACTAGTATTACCATTTGTGATATTTAGCATCACAAGTCATCTGTATCGTGACCCCAGTGAGAGTACACGATGGACACATTTATTGCCCATTGTGCTTGAAGGGGGTAAAGTAAAGCCAAGATACTCCCAAATTAGTCAATGTGACTTTTTAGGTAAATCAAGCTCACTCTTAGATGACTTGTGAAACCTAATTGAGTGAACCACCCAAGAAGCTATCTTTGACCAGGAGCCCACTTGGACCACATCAAATCCAATTTGAGTTAAGAGCTATTGTTCATCACGAAACATGTGAAGCATTACTTTTTCTTAGTTTTTCACTTTCCCTAAGGCAAGGTGAAACTCTTCCAAAGTGAGGCCAACATTTTTCAACCCTAATTGATCTACTTCCTTCACTTTATTTTGACACTTTGTTGATCAAAAGAAGAGTGACTACCTTTACATTATCAATTGATTGTTTCACCACTTTTTTCCGTTTACGCCCATCCATGTTTGTGGTTGGGTTGTTAAACATCTAAAGTGTGTGGAGACATTTTTATATCATTGGTAGCCTTTTTTATCTTGATACCCAAGTCAAGATCATCATCGTAGTTAGGCTTGGTTCATCACTTTGATTCTCCTTTGAATGGTTATCTTGTTTATATCGTGTCACTACAATTTTGGTATTTACGTCTTGTTTCTTGTAAACTTGGCCTAAATATCTATATTGTAAGGTTACGTTATATACACTTTAACAATTCCTAGGTATACTATCACTTTAGTTTGATTTCAATTATTACCTCAATTTTGAAGAGTGTTAAGTGTTACCACTTATGCATGTTATATCAATATCATCTTGATAGCAATACCTTAATTTCTTGCAAAGTTTAGTTAACATATCTTGGTGGAATTGTTTTGTCACTCACAATCATAACTAACACCCTTTGGGATATAGGTCTTGATTGAATTTAGGATTTCTTCTAGTATACTTTGTTTGGAGATTGCATTAACTTCTCGTTATTACTTATGACTTGTTCATTCCTTTGAACTCGATATAAGTAGGGACATTTTGTTAATCATCATACGACACCAACTACCTTTCCAAAAAAAAAAATTAGGAAGTACTTCATTTGATTGTTTGGTTTGAAACTCAACATTGTGTGACTAATTCTTTCTTGGCTCGTTCATTTAAGAGCAAATTATTGTGTCACGTTGGTTCTTTGAAATTCATAACATTCCTTAATTTCTTGACATTCCTTTTTTCACTTAGGTTTGATAAAAATCTTTGAACACATTCATAGATACCTTAGTGAACCTATTACATGTCATGGATCCTAAAACAAGATTAGGACTCAAAAATAGGCTTTGGAAACAAGACAAACACAAACTTGGGAAGCCTCCAAAAACAAGGGTCAAACCCTTTTATTGGCCATGATCTTGGGCCTTTATTCTCTGCAGAGAAAGAAGTAGAAGAAATGATAGATCATAGCGGTGACGAGTTGGAATCACCACATGTGGAGTTTGACTTTGACCCCACCTTGTTAGATGAATTCCTTTTTAGAAACAAGGATCGGGTACTAGCACGAGTTGTGGAGTTGGGAGCCAAAATGCCTATCGAACAAGAGGAATCCCACCTAAAAATGATGTTAATGAAGAGGAGCAACCTCTTATTAACATGGATGATATATTAACACATGGACATGCTTCTACTTCTAATGTGGGAAATGATAATGTAGTGGGATATAGAATACCTTTCCTTAAAGTACCACGTAAAGTCAGAATAGAACATGAAAATTTTGAACAACCTCCACAACATGAAGAAGAAGAGGAACCTTTCAAAGAAGAAGTCACTATTCAACAACAAATTAGTAACCTTAGTCGACAATTGGCTTTGTTAACATCTCATGTACAAAAATAAACAAACAAGAATGTACAAAAACAAAACCTAAGGTCAAAATTAGTGAACTTCAACTAGAAAATCAAGGAGAAGACAATATGGAACATCATCATGTATATATCCCTACTTCTCCTACCAAAGAACAATTACTCACTCAAGAAATGCAATCTATGAAAGTGAAACTTACAAGCCTCCAAGAGAGCACTATGGGGAATAGCAGAAAATATCAATATGAAGAGCTATGTCCCTATCCATTTGAAAAACTATGACGCTTCAACCCTTCCCTAAAATTTTTACATGCCAAAATTTGAAAATATAGAGGGAAAGGTGACCTGTGAGACCATGTAAATATTTTTACATGGCATGCCAAGAAGTGGCCTACAGTGAAAACTACCTCATATGACTCTTTCTAAAGAGTCTAGGGGGCCAAGCCTTGGAATGGTTCACTTGCTTACCCCATGGGTCTATTTTTACATGGCCTAAACTAGTAGAAAGATTTGTACAAAATTTATCGTACAACATAGAAAGTGACATAACCATGGCGGACTTGTGTGGCACCAAACAACGTCCTAATGAGACATTCACTAGCTTCCTGCAAAGATGGAGAGGGATAGCCAGTTGCTTCCCTTGTACATTCCTTGAAAAATAGCTGGTGAGTATCTTTGTGCCCAATCTCAACCTAGACATCACTTTTCATCTACAAATGCATTGTGTTCACACCTTTGAAGAGGTTATTGAAAAGGGAATTCAAATAGAGAAATCCCTTATTGCCAAAGGAACCATTAAACCACACTCTAAGGATAACCAAAATGTAAAACCTACGGAAAATCCAAAAATATTCAACAAAAACAAGAACGTGGTGGGAGACGGGATCATAGATTCCAAACGCATGCAAATGGTTCAAACTGGTCAACCTTTTAAATTAACCAAAGGACCTATTCAACCACCACCTAAATGTAGAATGTTCACTCCTCTCAATGAGCCTTTTTCGGCCATATTGAAGCAATTGGATGCGGCTCACATGGTGACTTATCCCACGACACAACCCTTTGATGAAAATGCTCCAAAATCATCATGGTACAAATAACATGACTATTTTGAATTACATCATGTCAAGGGGCACAAAATAGACAAATGTCTATGAATTCGTCACTACATCCAAGACCTCATCGACAATGGGGAGATAGAAGTGGATACCCCGTAAGAAAAATTAGACGCCAAATGAAAAGATGGGAATATTCAAAGAACCATTCCCTAAACATGGTAAGTCAAATGAGAAAAATATTGATCAAGGTGAGTCATCCTAGAGTTACAAAGAATTGAATTACCTATATAATAAGAAGGACAATAATCATTATGATTCGTTCATTGGATGTATCCACTCTCCTAGTGACCATGTGAACACCATTAAAATCAAGGGAAAGGATTTTGTTGTGGTAACAAGGCGTGCCCACCTCATTATTCTTGAACCCTCTCCATCGACCCCATAAGATGGTAGGTACAACCTCTTAGAACAACTTGAGAAGACGTCTTGCCAAGATTTCAATCTATGATCTTCTCAAAATATCAAATGTACATAAGGACATCTTGTAAAAAACTCTTCAGGGGTTAGGAGTACCACTAGAAGTTGACCATTCACATCTTTAAGCTATGGTGGATAACATTGTGCCAACTAAGTATATCTCTTTTAATCATAGGGAGAACCCTATTGAAGATCCAACACATAATATCCCCTTATATATTGAGGTATTTGTTACCCACCGAAAGATAAAATGGGTGCTTGTGGACAACGGATTAGGGATGAATATATGCATGTTGAAATTAATTAAGCAACTGGGACATACAAAGAAGATCTAGAGTCCCACATCATTACCATAATTTCTTACAACAACAAGAGTGGGAATCAACCAACATAATCACATTACCCATGGAAGTAGGACCCACTTGTCATCAAATGAAGTTTCATGTATTGGACTTGGAACTCCCATACAATATGCTTCTTGGTCGACCATGATTCATGCCATACATACTTGTCGTCAATGCTCCATCAATGCATCAAATTGAAACATGAGGGGCACACTATCACGATACAAGGATATCTAGATCCCTTCACTCACTGCAGAGATCTCAATAGTTTTATGCGTAAGGGTTCCTATACGTGTCCCTTTGTTGATATAGTTGTTCCTCTTCAATCCAAAGCCATGGAGTCATGAGTAGATTTAGATTCCCTAAGTTCTTGTGCTCATGAGGCTTCTACATCAAATTCTCCTTTTGATTCATGGGAGATGAAGGTTCTAGAATACGGTTATGGAGAGTATAATGTGCAAAAAGCTCTTTTGGTTTCAGACCTATCGTTGTCACCTAAAACTAGAGGTCGACCCAACTATCATTTTAAATGGCCTAGAGATGAGTGAACTATTGGGTCATTTTTACCTAGAGGTTACTCACTGAAGAGAAATTGTTGGACCCACCTATGACTTGGTTCCTAAAGATACTCAACTAACTTACTACCAAATCCCTAAGTATGAGAAGTCTAGCCGAATGATGTATTCCATGGGCTACAAGGGTCTAGGATGCGGAAAGAATGAGCAAGGACCGAGAGAACTAATTCCTCTTCCACATTTCAAGATGGAAATCAGCGGCACTCACGGATGTTGATCAAATTTCTAGTTTGATCATCCTAAGCATCCAGAGTGATTTCACAACATTGAATCCTTTCCCCAAGTGTGGGACTTGTAAAATGGGAAAGGAATCTCCATATTAGAGGCTGGTTCCTCAACTTTTCCTGATCAAATTTATCACTTACAAGTTACGAGAGGTTTATATTCCTATTCCTACTTATTTCAAAGGGGCGGAGATAGAGGATGCAAAAACTAAAACTAATGCTACACAAGGTGATACACCAAAGGAGGGTGAGCATTTTTACTTTTGTAGATTAACAAAAATCATGGAAATGTAACAAAACATCATGCAAAAACATGACATGTAATGAAAGATCGAAATTCAATTTGAAACAACATAAGCAGAGGGATTGAAACTCATTCACTTAGAGCTTGCATTGTCATTTTAAATCAAAATACATGCATTACAACACCTTCAGTTGTTAAAAATAGGTTTGAGAATAAAGGTTTGATATTCCACCAAAAAAATTCCAAGGTGAAAAAGGGAGCTCACCACAAAAAATTCTCCTTCAAAAAAATGAGCCAAATCGGCAAGTTATAGTGCAAAAATGAGAAGGAGAAGAGAGAAACATGGAAAACATGGAAGGGATTCAACCATTGACCAAAATCAATCAAAACAGCATGGGTGTCCTTACTTGCACCCCATCCCCGACATTTTTAGCCATGCTTTTGGAGAAATGCGAGCCATTCTTCATTAAAACACGTGGTTGAAACATCATTTTTGTCCATGACCACGTGCGGTGTTTTTGATTTATCTCTCT
This sequence comes from Taxus wallichiana var. yunnanensis, assembly GCA_018340775.1. NCBI lineage: Eukaryota > Viridiplantae > Streptophyta > Pinopsida > Cupressales > Taxaceae > Taxus > Taxus wallichiana. The sequence continues at coordinate 616,999,332 of CM031235.1, forward strand.
AAAATCCATCAAATGCAAAAATGACCCTAGAATCTTGTAGAAAATTTCACCATCTTTCCAATTGATATCAATAACGTGAAAAACCAAGTTCTGGATCGAACGATATGGCCGCTTTGAAGTTTTAGGGCAAAAGCAGGGACCAAATCGAAAAGGCGAAGAAAATTTAATTTTTTCACCTTTTTTGCATTTGGGAAAATTTCCTTAAAAATCCCCATGCTCCACCTTTCCAGTGCCACGTGGCATTCTTTTATTGGAGTGCGGGCCCATCCATCCATCTTCCTTCGTTTTCCCTTTTGGGAAATTTTCCAAAAAATCCTGCGCGGGGCATGAACGTGAGTTGAGGCCACGTGGCATGTGTTGATTGGGCTCGGGATTTTCCTTTCTAAATTTTCCATGGGCCGTTTTGACCATTTTCAACCTAGACACATGGAAAAACTCCATTGGTTGCAGGTTTCTGGACACGTGGCGGCATTCCGTTCACTCGCATTTTGGGGGCGGGCTTTTCCCTTTGAAAAATTCCTTCGTTTTTCCTTTGGGAAATTTTCCCAAATTCTCCCCACCCTCCGCCATTCCAGGACACATGGCATCATATTACAAGCTAGGGACCCTTTGGGAAAATATTTTCTTTAATGAGCCATACACTTTAAAAAAATCCCATATTCCTCCCGCTCCGCCTTTCCGGCTCCGGCGTGTGTCAAATATGATTGCTTGGCGAGGGCACTCGAAGGCCAAAAATCCTTCTTTTATTTCTGAATGAAACACTTTGCCAAAAATCCAACTTCTCCTCCACCCTCTGCAACTCCCATGCCATAGGACACATAGCGCACTTTATGATTGGGGCGCGGATCTTTCCTTCAAAATTTTCCATACGCAACACTTAGCCAAAATTTTCAAATTTCTCCAAGACACGTGGCATCATCTCATTCTTTCATCGCTGAGCCTGCGGGAAAAGTCTTCCTTTTGAAATTTTGCCAAAGCACTTGGTAAAAACCAAGTTTTCCTCCAAACCCCAATGCTTGCTTGGACACGTGGTGGAAGGATCTTTTCATTTTCCATTTTCCTTTCTCTCTCTTTCCACAAAACTCCACCGAACCATAACTTCAAAATTACATGGGGGTAGTTAGAGGAAAACTTTACCTTTTTGGAAAGTTGAGAGAGAGCTCTCCCTCCAATGGTGTCTTTCCATAAATTTGAGTGCTTGAAAAGCAAAAATTATGTCCGAGGCACAAGAGAGGGAAGAATGAAAGGAGTTAGCCACAAAATGAGCAGGGCACATTTTGGATAACAATTTCAAGATATAAAGATACTGATCGGCATTCAACCCTATGGAACAAACCCTAATGATAAATATGCCACCTATTCTGAGCATGAAGATAGCTCTTATTATTTAGACAATGACACAAATTCCCATTGTAGCCAATACGAGGATCTTTCCTCCATGAACCTATTCATGGATATTGTTTTCCTTACCATAACCCCTACTGAACCTAAAATTGACCTTGTTTACCATTTCCTTGTTGAATGGGACCAAAAATGTCACGTACCACTAGATCTCTTTGAAAATTACAAAGCCATTGCAAGATTCATGGGCATTGAGATAAAATTTTGATTGGAGACCATTAGAAAGGTGCCCACGTTGACTTAAATACCTACACGTACTTCAACAAGGAAGCTGAGTTTCATGGTCAAAACTTAAGAAAAAGTGAGGATAAAATTTCCAACAAAAAGCCTAGGAAAAACAAAATTCCAAGTCACACAATGAAAACCTCTTTTCAGGCAATATAAAAACAAGTGTAAAAATCAATGGAAAATAAAAGTGACCACACCAAGGGTGAAAATATCATAGAGACACCCTTGGAAGAAGATCTCAACCTTCCTCCTAATCCTATGTGTATGGAGGATTTGTCAAAAATTCTAGTGGAAGAAACCATTGATGTGAATATTGGAACAAAGATGATCCAAAGATAGTCAAACTGGGAGCTTCACTCTCAGCACGGGAATAAAAACATTCACCATGCTTTTACGGGAATTTGTAGATGTATTCGCATGGTCCTATAAGGATATGTCGGGCTTGGATCCAACTTTGGTAGTGCATAACCTAGTAGTGCATGCAAATGCCAAACCCATCAAAAAAAGATCAGAAAAATGCATCCACGGGTGGCTCTTCTAGTTAAAGAAGAGATAGAAATATTGCTAGCAACATGGTCTTCATTATACCTATTTTCACTTAGAATGGATATCAAACATAGTCCCATACAAAAGAAACCTGTCGGGATAAGAATCTGTATGAATTTTAGAGACATTAATAAGGCATGTCCAAAGGATGATTTCTCATTTCCCAATATTGATATGATTATTGATTCAACTACAGGATATGAAATTTTATCTCTTATGGATGGTTTTTTAGGCTACAATCAGATCAAAATCATAGATGAAGATCAACACAAGACAACATTCACCAACCCCAGGGGACTTTTTGTTATCAGGTAATTCCCTTTGGTCTTAAAAATGTAGGAGCAACTTATCAAAGGGAAATGACTATGATTTTCCATGATATGATTCATGACATCATGGAAGACTATGTGGATGATATCCTCAGGAAATCCAAGACAAGAGCATATCACCCTAAGATTTTTTGCATATCTTTGAATGCCTGTGGGAATACAAAGTCAGATTGAATCCAAAGAAGTATGTATTTGGTGTACTTTCAAAAAAATTTCTTGGATTAATTATATCATGAAGATGGATTGAGGTAGACCCAACTAAAGTTACTACCATTACTTGAAATGCCTCCTCCCAAAAACATCAAACAATTGTGCAACTTACAAGGAAAGATACAAGCCATCCACCGCTTCATTTCCCAACTTGCTGAAAAATGTCATTCATTTACCCATCTACTTAAAAAGGATGTTGCCTTTATTTGGGGACCAGAGAAACAACATGCCTTCACCTTACTTAAGCAGTACTTATCCAATCCACCTGTCCTCATGCCTCCAACTCTGGTGAGCCACTCCTGCTGTATATTTATGCTACTCAATTTTCTATTGGTGCGTTGCTTGCCCAATATGACCTTGGCCATAAAGAAAATTTGTGTACTATCTCAGTTGTACTCTCATTGCTTATGATCTTAACTACCCTCAGATTGAAAAATCTTGTTTGGTTGTAGTTTTTACCTTCCAAAAACTTCACCATTACCTATTGAACACTAAAACCAAGCTCATATCCAAAGTTGACCCACTTAAGTACATGTTGTCAAAACCCACCCTTACATGTAGAATGGCTAATTGGATCATCCTACTAAGTGAATTTGACATTGATTATGTACATCAAAAGTTAGTAAAAGGACATGTACTCACTGAATCGGTTGGCAAAAGCACCATTACAAGGACAAAGCTTGTAAGTCTGGATCTACCAAATGCTTCATTATTGTATATTGAGGAATCTATCATGTGGCAAGTGCACTTTGATGGATATTTTACTTTTCATGGTTTGGGGGCAAGTGTGGTATTAATTACTCCTTCAGAGACCCTATACCTCAAGCTTTTTACCTTGGTTTTCCTTGTACAAATAATATTACGGAATATGAAGCGCTCATCATGGGGATGAAGCTAGAAATCAAATGGGATATCCATCATGTTAATATCATTGGTGATTCACAATTGATCATTAAGCAAGTTAACGATGAATATAAAGTCAAGGATGAGAAACTCATCCCCTACAAAAAAATGGTGGAAACCTTGAAAGAGTATTTTGTGTGTATCACATTTGAGAAGATTCCAAGGGCACAAAATAGATCATAGACATTATGGAAACCATAGGTTCTATGCTATGAATTCCACTAGAGAACAAGGACATGTCATTATTTGTGGAGAATCTATGCTAGCTTGCATATGACATGCCAGAATCATGTTTGGCTTGTGAAGTTGTTGGTCCCTATTCCCCATGGTATGTGCACACCACACCTATCTTAAACATAGCACCTTCCCTCTAACATCTCCCATTCCAAAAAAAAATCCTTATCCGCCAGATAGCCTATTACACCCTCTTAGGAGATATGCTCTATCGTCATGGCTATGATGGGAATCTATTGCATTGTCTAGATGTAGCAGAGTCAATCCAAGCAATCAAAGAGGTACATGAAGGGGTGTGCAACGGCACCATATAAATGAAATGGTTCTAGCTAAGAAATTGTTAAGAGTAGGCTATTATTGGCCTACTATGGAAACAGACTTGCTGCAACTATGTGAGGAAATGTGTACTATGTCAAAAGTATGGAAATTTCATCCATGCGCCATCACAGCCATTGTATCCAATCACAACCCCATGGCCATTCTCCAAATGGGGACTAGATTTAATAGGAAATCTCACCCCTACCTCATCTAATGGTCATACTCACATCATCATAGCTATGGAATATTTCACTAAGTGGGTGGAGGTTGTTCCTTTGACTTATGTTACAGGAGCTCATATTTCAAATTTTATCATGAATCACCTTATCTACCAGTATGGCATTCCTACAACCATAGTTATTGACAATGGAAAATCATTCAAGAACAAGATAATGAAGGACCTTTGTCATTGATTTCAGATAAAATTTAAATGGTCTATGCCATATTATCCACAAGGTAATGGGCAAGGCCGAAGCCATTAACAAAACATTGGTTCAAATCATGGAAAATATGGTGAGTAAGACAAGTCATAATTGGCATTTACAAATTCACCGAGCCCTTTGGGCTTATAAGATCTCAATTCACACTCCTAATGGTGCGACACCCTATTCCCTAGTATTTGGAACCGAATCCATCATCCCATTGGAAATCGAGCTTCCTTCCCTGATAATATCTCTTAGGGATTACCTGAAAGGATGAGGATTACAGAGTGGTAAGCTGGTAGAATTAGAACTCCTGGATGAAAAGCACATCCGCACCCTTAACCATCTCAAAGTGTATCAGAACAAAGTCTCTAGAAATTACAACAAAAGGATCATACCTCATTAGTTTGAGGTCGGAGATTTGGTCATGAAAGAAAATTAGTTCAACACAAGGGCAAAAAGAGAGAAGAAAGGCAAGTTTGAACCGCATTGGTTAGGACCTTACGTCATTGTGGCCAAATATGGTACAGGAGCATACAAACTTGCCCATCCCAATGGTGATGAGCTCCATGTGAACCTATGAATTTCATGCACCTTAAGCGGTTCTATGCTTAAACATGGCACAAAAATCAGAAAAGAAAACCAAAAAAAGAGTAAAAATGATCAAAATACAAAAAAATTAAAATAAGAGAAAAAAAAAAGAGAAAACAGGTCATCCATATGTGAAAACCACACAATTGTGGCACGTTGGATAGGTCCCTTGGTGAAAATTAGTTTTGGTGCCTTGGGAGGATTCATTGTTCATAAGCATCTTGCATCTGAGGGTACTTTTTCTTAGCCTTGAGGATAGTTCCACGCCTACATCTGAGATTCCCTATGAACCTATCCTATCAAGCCTTGATCCGGCTTCTTCTCCTCTTATTAATCTGTGAAGGGATGGTCTTTGCATATTCCCCATCTAACACTGGGGGCATTTCTATGACTTCACCTTCCTATTTATAACACGTGGCGCCTTCCTTTGTATATTCTCTGTCTTACACTGGGGGCATCCATGTTTCTTGGTTACCTGTTCATAGCTTAAAAAATGTTAGAAAATCACAAAAACATTCAAAAATCTTAGAAAATCACAAAAACATTCAAAAATGTTCCAAAAGCACAATAACAATAGAAACGTGTTTCACAAAACAATCTTGCAAAAACACAACTTTAGTTTACTTACTTTATCTTGTTTCTTGATTTGTTTGTGTACATTGTTTTCTTGTATAATTGTTGTTTGTTTGTACGTTTTATAGTTTTTGCTTAGACATACTTTGATAAGATTCATCTTTTCTTTCTTAGATTATATTCATTCTTACTTATACATATACGGTGTTTTTGCATGCTTGTAAATAATTATACATGGTTGTGTTAATTCATGTTGGTTAGTTTGGTGCATTTAGTTAATTTTGTTAACATTTGATTGTGTTTTCTTGTTGCATGTACATTTTTTTTATCACATCATCATATTTCCATCAATATCATCACATCTAACATCATCTATACATCATATATAAATAAAAAGCTAAGTATACATCATACATGAATATTAAGCTAATCATCACATATCGTATCATCAAATGGGGGCAAGAGGGATCGCAAATATCAAAATCTATCCCCCCCAGCACCAATATCATCCTATCATCCCATCCACTACTCTAAGAGCATCACAATTGATATCATCTATGGATCTATCATATCAAAAATAAAACATAGTGGTACAAACATCTCAACTATCACCATGATACCTACAAAGTGTGAAATCAAACCATATAACATCACACTCTAATTTTTCTTCTACTCGCCATGAATAATTATTTTATTTAAATAATTATTTTTCTTTCATTTTTTGTCGTGTTGGGGCATTATTTGTCATCTGGTACCCCTTTCTTCTCACTAGGACAATTTTATTGCTCCTAGGCGATATCCTTTCTTCTACACACTCCATCGAATAATTATTTTTATTAAATAATTATTTTATTAATTTTTCCATTATGTTGGGGCATTATTTGTCACCTACTACTTCTTTCTTCTCCATAGGGCATTTCTTTTACGTTTGGGAGATTCTTTCTACTTCTTCTACTTTCTTCTACACATCTAACCCATCCAAAAATAAATAAAAACAAAAAATATATATACCCTTCCAAAATCCAAAAAAAAAAATTCTCCAAAAAATCCTAAAAATTGTAAAACTCACAAAACTAGGTAAACCAACTCATAGTGGCTGAAACTTGTGTCTTGCACATGGTATTATTTCCATATCTTGTTGGAAATTTCACATCTTTGTAGATCAAATGACTCGTGGATCATCATATTTACAACCATTTACAAAGCTAGCATGTTTTCTTTGTTAGTACTCTAGGGCACATATAGTTTCCTAGTATTGTTTCATAGCGCACTACACTTTCTCATTGGACCCAGTGTCCTTCATCATCTTCCCTTACATGTATCCTTGCTTGGGCATCATTTTTAACCCTTTTCATCAATCATGAACATTTTGGGATCTTCAACTTGATAAAAAAACATTTGTACAACCATCTTGACCATTGTTGGTTGGAATATGTGTGTTTGTACTTATTTTCCCTATTAAATGAGCTTGTTTCCTTCTCATATTGCATTGCTTTTTGTATGTTGCATTGAGTGGGTGTTTCAGCAATGGACAATTGTTCATAGTATGGATTTTCATGTCATCCTAATTTTTTCGTATGCTTATATTTTTAATAAGGACCGATGATGTAGATCTTTGGCAATATGATGACAATAAATTTGTTTTAATATGCTAGATGAAATATTGTTCTTTTTCTTCCCATATTCATTCCTCCTCTACATCATTCTCTTATCAACATTATTCTTCTTATTCACCTAGGGCATCCTACTCCTACCCATTCTTTTATTTCCTTTCTCTCACCTTTTTGATTTTCGATCACCTTCTCTCATCACCCCATCGACACTCGAAGGGGGCATCTCTCACTTCTACTAATTTTTCTTCTACATCTTCAAAATTTTATCTTTCTACTATCTTTGAAGTGGTGTCACTTAAGCCACCTCAAAGAGGGGCAAATGTAGACACCTATAATTTATCTCGAGCAATTTAAATACTTAAATTGCGCTAATTATACCCTTTCCCACAAATTGATGACATATCGTCAATATCACACATTTTCTTTGCTATCATTGTTAATTAATTACATTACATTAGTTAATTAACTCTTCTATCCAACAATAATGATGCCAATTAATGACATTTCATTAATCAACTCCCCTTTCTATCTAGATTAATTAATTATTTCTAATTAATTAAGCTCTCCTTTCTATCTACATTAATTAATTATTTCTAATTAATTAATACCCCTTTCTATCTAGATTAATTAATTAATTCTCTTTTCTATTTAATCAATAAGTCATCTTTTATTTAATTAAAATCCTCTCATAATATAAATCATACTAACTATTCCTCTAAAAAGTTTCTATAAGCTTACACACCTATTAATTAATCACTTTGGTTAATTAATAAATCCCCTCAAACCCCATGGGTCACTAAAGGACAAACTAAACTCTCCTAAGGTTGACTCAACCCTTTCTAAACCTCCCTTATCCACAACTAACCCAACCTCTCCATTTATCCCACATGAAGAGGGATGTAGAGATTCTTCTATCCATTGGGCTATATAAAGAGCCCTCCTCCTACCTTTCTATTTACACCTACACTCATAAATGAGCATAGAGCATACACTATAGCCATTTATCATCTTTGAGCATTCTTCCATTAGAAGAGATTTCCTTCTCCATTTCTTGTATTCATCCACCCAAGTTTTGAAGTCATATGGAGATATGTCAAATGGTCTTGTAGCCATGATTTGACAAGACTCCATTCTTAGAAACCTTGGGATTTCAAGCACATAATCAACTCTTTGATTGCTAGAGATCTACATAGGTTCAATCTCATCTTATTTTAGCATTCAATAAGAGATAGAAGTTAATTTGTTTAACATATTAGCTTGAAATGTTCATTTCATGTTTAATGTAGAAATTTTGATAGGTTAGATTTGTTTAAGCTCTTAGCATGATGATGCATAGGTTTAGTTTAGCATTGTATTGAAGCTACTAGGTGTTAATTTCAACTTTACTTACATTGCTAACTATTTCATGCATACACATTATATCTTATATACTTGATTTAGGAAATTTCCATTCTGAGCGTTGGATGACGACACGATTGCGAGTCATTTCAATGGGAGTAGGTTGAATCCCTACTATAAATAAGTCTTCTTTGTGTTTGTAAATAAGGAAGTATTTATAGTTAGCCTAGGTTTTACTTTGATGCAATTTCCTTCTTTGTGTTTCCCTTTCTTGTTGCTTTTTTTGTACGCATTTTTGTGCTGGTAACCACTTATTATTTTCAAAAAAATTATATGCGTAGAGGACCGCACATCCATTTTTGTATGGGGTGGAGTGATGTGACAAGTGCTGAAAGTTATGATTGTGGATGGCCCGAGTTGAAAAATCAAGAACATGTGGATTGAAAGATCATGCGTGGAAAAGGTGAGCATAAGGGAAGGTTAGTGTCAAAATGCTTTGAGAAACCACGTACAAGGGTAAAAATATTAGGAGAAACATGAGGTAGGAAGTGGAAAGAACTTGGTCCAAGACATAGAGGAAGAATTGACTTTGGCATGGGAGAAAGTGTGAAGAATTCGATGGTCGAGGCGCTTCACATGCCGAGAAGGTTGTGGAAGTGGTCACATAGGATTGAGCGTGGAGGAAAAGCACTAAAGGTTGGCATTGGAAAACAAATCCACCTTTATTGTGAAAGTACATTGGTAGGTGGCATGACATTTATTATAGAGAAGATAAAAAGTTATAAATAGAAGATTGGGGTGCATTATTTTATACCTTGTCTTTTAAATTATAAGAGGGCTCGCGAACTAGGGCATCCTTTGAAGAAATTTGATAAGAATTTTGAAGCAATTAAAACCTTGTGGGGTTTGATTAAGAATAAAATAAAGGAATTGTACCCCCAAGTCACTTGCAGGATGGATGCACTAGGTGATCTTAGCAAGCAACTGGAAAGAATTTTAGATACGTTGAAAGCTAAGAGCGAGGAACTTAGTTTTGATGAAGTAAGCACATTAGTGGGTGACCTACTTGAGAAGGTGCATGGAAAATTAGACGCCTAGGAAAATATTTAGGAATCCGTGAAGAAAGAGTTCCCGCTCCTCATGCAAAGCGGTAGCATATTCTTCTATTCTTCCATTCTTCCATCCTTCCATTCTTTAATTGTTTCAATACCTCTATTATTTATTCTTTGAGGAAGAAAAATGTTTCCAAGGATAGATAACACACATAGTTTGGGATGATGTTGGACCCTAAAACATTGGATAAGTACCAAGAGGCAAGTGCAAGGCGGGATCGGTAAATAAAAGGGTGCTCGGGGAAAAGCACACGGGAAAAAGGGGTTTAAGAAGGGTTTAAGTGAAACCAAAATGATTGCAGGAGGTAGAACAAGGGTTTAAAGGAATTAACCATATTTAGCATCATGGAGTCACTTGAGGAAAAATGTGAGGACCCGACTAGGCATGATAAGTGGATAAGGTGTCATCCTGGAACCTTGGAAGTCAAGAACAAGATATTTCATGCAAAGAATATTCCCAGAGGCATCATTACAGTTAGTGCAAGGTTTACAAAGAGGATAAGAATTTTCCAATGGAGGACCACATCGACACTTGACACACAATCTGCTCTAGAGAGAGAAGTCATGGCGGTGGTTGATGATCCTATTTAAAGAGGTTCTTTGGATAGGAACATATATAGAGTGTAGACACATAGGGAGAGAGATATATGGGTGTAGAGTGCAAAGGGGAGCAGAGAAAGAGAAAGAGAGAAAGGAAATGCTACGAAATGTTAGGGGTTTAGAGTTCATAGTTCTAGGGTTTAGAGTACTTAGTCTTTGGGAGGGTAAGGGATACCATTAAGCATATGTGTGGGTAATGGGATCTGTAATAAGGATATAATGCGAAAAATCATAGTTAGGATCTCTTATTATATAGGTTTGTAGGAGAGGACTCTCTATCATTTGATGTATATGGTCTGAGATGACCCTTTTGAATGTAATATGGCTACCATAAATTTGTTAAATCAATATACATGGATATATTCTGTACAAATTGCTTATGGGTGTAAACCTTTATGTTCTTTGGCTTATCATGGCTCGAGATCTTGTTTCTTGTATTTCTTACAATGTTTATTATCTTTTTGATGCATTGATGTATAGATCTGTTAGTTATATCTTCTACCTTTTTGAGTAGATGCATGTACTTTTGTTCCTACAAATAGTCCTCCATTAATGGTGGAATTCTCTTGTAAAGCTCACATAAAGGAGGGGCTTAGTGCCCACGCGCACCTCGGGTGAGTGTCCGACGTATGTTGGGTGATAGAATGACGTGCTTGGGGTTAGAAAGAAGTATTATAGGGTAAAATGATGACTACAACAAGCGCGTGCCTACCATGAACTCCTAAAAACCAAAAATGTTAACATTGGCTCAGAGGATGAACCTAAAGAAGCTATTATTAGAGATTGCTAGACAAAAAGGGAGGTTTTAAAGATTATTGATATGTCATGTCAATTCTATGATTTATTCCCTTATGGGTACTATGAACTCAAGGGAGTTCACCACTCTTTATGAGAGATGCGGATCAAATTGAAGGAGGGCACGCATCCAATTTAGAAGAGACTTTATCGAATGAATCTGAATCTACGAGTCAAGGTCAAGGAGGAGATTGACAAGATGATCACATCAGACATCATTGAGGTTGTTGATGAATCAGATTGGATAATTCTAATGGTTATCAAGATTAAGAAGGATGGGAGGATAAGGATTTGTGTTGATTACAGGGATTTGAATGCGTTGTGTGTTATTGATCCTTTTCCAACCCCCTTCACTGAGGAGATCCTAGGAGTAGTTAGGCACGAGATCTATTCTTTCATAGATGGGTTCTCGGGATATCATCGAGTTAGAATTATAAACGAGGACCAATAAAGACAAATTTCACCACTGAATGGGGAATTTTTTCCTATACATCATGCCTTTTAGATCAAGAACGTGCTTGTAGTGTTTTTGCACATTGTGGTTCGGGAGTTTCAGACTTCATCCATAAAGTTCTACAAGTATACCTAGATGACCTGGATAGTACATGGATTAGTGAGGGACCATTATGATGATCTAAGATTGATATTTGAGAGATGCCAACAGTTGAGTATATATCTCAACATTAATAAATGTGTTTTCACCACTCCATTTAGAACCCCTTGGGACATATCACATGTAAATAAGGCTTGTTGGTGGATCCTACCAAAGTTGTCATTATTATGGGATTGGGGGAACCTACTAGATAGAGCGTGGTACACAGATTCCTTGGGAAAATGGGGTATTACCAGAAATTCGTTAAGATTTATGCCAAGAGTTTCACCCCATTACGGGAATTGATGAAGCAAAAAAAGTACATTTCATTGGGTACAGTACAGGTAGATGGCATTTAACACATTAAAGAATAGGCTTATCCTTGCGCCCATATTATGCTTTCCCTCTTGGGATAAGCCATTCCATGTACATTTTGATGCTTCAAGGATGTCGATTGGATCGATCTTAGCATAACCTAGAGAGGGAATTTTTGACCATCCCTTGTGCTTTTCCAAAGAGGAATTCAACCCCGAGAAGAACAAAATTATACTACCACGAAGCACGAGGCATTATCAATGATTTACTCGGTGTAAAAATTCAGACAAAGATTTACTAAAGAAACCCCTTTATATTCTCACCCGGACCACATGACATTAAAATACTTGGTGAACAAGCATGTCTTGTAAGGGTGCTTATACAGAGAGTCCTATTGTTTCATGAGTTTGAGTTTACGCTTGTTGTAAAATTGGGTAAGAGTAATTTGGGGTCTAACCATTTATCAAATATTAACGAGGAGAGGACACACGAGCATTGAGGATACAATGTCGGATCCACAACTATTCATATTATAGCGCGCATCCTCCGACTTGGAAGATATTGTTGTGTTTATCAAAATGGGTGTGGCACCAGAGGGAATGGATACTTTATAAAGGAAGAATTTATCCGTACACACAAAGACACCTACATGTTAATTAGTGGAGACTTATACAATCTAGGACGCAATGAGGTTTTGTGTCGGTGCATGTTTGAGCATGAGAGGATTGCAATCATGGAAGAGGCTCATGGTGGAAATGTAGGAGGAGGAAACTATGTGGGAATGTGACCTGCATGTAAGATCCTCTTAGCTAGATTTTGGTGGGAGACGGTTTATAAGGATTGTATTGAATATTGCAAGGCATGTGATCATTGCCAACACCTTGGTAAGCCAAGAAAAAGGGATGAAATGCCATTGAGACCAATAGCTAGTGTTGAACCATTCAAGAAGTGGGAAATTAACTTTGTAGGCCCTATTTAACCTATCGCACGAAGGACGGGTTCACACTATATCATTACTTACACTGATTATCTAACACGGTGGGCGGAGGCAACACCGAGATGGATTGCATGGTGGCCACATTAGTAAGATTCCTATGGGAAAACATAATTAGTAGGTTTGGGTGCCCTCTAAATTTGAATAGTGACCGAGGTACTCATTTTTTGAATGAGACAGTGAGGATTTTTTTGGCAAAATTCATAGTGGCTCATCACAAGACTAATCCTTATCACCCTCAGGCTAATGGGACTACTGAGGCATTTAATAAGATATTGATTCATACACTTACCAAGATTTGTGATGTTGGGAGGAAGGATTGGGATGAAAAATTCTCAGTCGTGTTATGGGCGTATAGAAAAACTTACAAGAGATTAAACAAAGCCACACCATTCCAATTGGTGTTTAGTGCATGAGACTTTTTCCAGTAGAGTTTATGTTACCCTCTTTGCGTATTATGTGCGCATGAGGATTGGTGACGAACAAGCATTACAAGAGTGCATTGACAAGCTAATGATGTTAGATGAGAGGTGATCACTTGCTAAGTGGAGTCAGAAGACTAAGAAGGCGAGACAAAAGGCCTAACATGATTGTCACATAAAGAATAAACAATTTGAGGTTGGGTAGATGGTTTTACTTTATGATTCTAAGTTTATGCATCATCCTAGGAAGCTCAAGGTCCATTGGTTGGGACCATATTATATTACCCATATACTTGATTTAGGCACTTTCTAGCTACATGCATTAGATAAAACTTCCTAGTTATTTCAATTGAAGTAGGTTGAAGCCTTATTATAAATAAGGCTCTTAGGTGTTTGTAAATAAGGTAGTACTTTCAATTAGCTTAGAATTACCCTTAATTGATTTTACTTTCTTTTTGTTTCCCTTTCTCAAAGATTTGCTCCTTTTGGTTTTTTGGGTGCGTGTGTGTGTTAGTGGCTAATTACATCATCAAGGTGTTATGCACAGAGGACCGCACATCTTTTTAGTGTGGGGTGGAACATGAAGGGGAAGTGAGTAGGACATGGTAAGAGTTGGAGGAAGTTCCTAGGAGAAATGTTGATGTGGTGGCCCGGGTTGTGAATTCAAAGGCACATGGGATCAAAAGAGCACACATAGAAAAGGTGAACATGAGAATATTGGTGTCAAAAAGGATTTGAGAAAACCATGTACAAGGATAAAAAGTGCAGGAGAAATATGAGGTAGGAAGCGAGAAAGAACTTGGTCCAAGACATAGAGGAAGATTGACTTCGACACCGGAGAAAGCGTGAAGAGTGTTATGGTTGAGGAATTTACATGCCAAGGGTTGAGGGAGTGTTTTCTTAGGTTTGTGTGTGGAGGAAAAGTGTTAGATAGAACACACGTAGGATGGCGTTGGAAAAATATGACTTTAATGTGTTTGTACATTGGTAGGTGGCATTGGGGTTTGTGTGGAAAAAGAAAAAATTTATAAATAGAAGGAAAATGAGCTATTTTTTATCACCTTGCATTTTGTTATCAAAGAAGTTCTTGAATTTTAAGGTGATTCTTACGAATAATTACAAAGAAGAGTGTGCGAAGTTGAAGAAATCAAAGGATTTGTGAGCCAGTGTGGAAGCAAACTGTACGGGCATACGCAGAGGAGTTTTTATGTGGGTTCCTGTGGTGGATATGTTGTTTTGTGGAAAGGAATTGCTCCAGGTTAGGCTTTACAAGATAGGGCATGGGTTTTCATGGAAATTTCACAGAAGTAGAGCTAAGGGTTTGAGAAGTGATAGAACTTAATGCAAGGGAGAAACTACAGAGGACCAAGCAAGAGAAAAATGGAACCAAGGAAAGGAGCGGCCACTTCACCGAAGAAGGGAAAGGGTAAGGGAATACTGAAATCTGCAGTATCAACAAGTTTCAATAAAGAATGGTATGCATAGATGTAGTGCCCAGATGGTGTACTACTATGGAAAGAGTGGGTGTCACATATAAGGAAGATGGCCGTGAGTGATTACAATCATTGCACGAGCACCACATAAAAGGATATGACCCTGGAGTTGGTTCACTCAATGGAGAAGAGGACGTCAAATGGGAAACCCATCTATGATGATGAAGTAAAATTGAAGTTAGAAAATTTTGGGATTCTTCAACATTATGAGTTTCCCTATTTTGGAAAACTCCGAGCAATCAGTACCAATGGTTGATGTTGTGCATGCATGAGGATCACTTTTACTTAACAAGATGAAGAATGTGCATAACTCCTCAATTGATTTCCAAGTTCACTGGCTTGATCTATGAAGGGGAGTTGTTGGATGATGATTTAAGAGATAAGGAGGCCATTAAGAAGATTGTTGAGGCATATGAATATAAGAAGGGTTCATGGTACTTTGACATCACTGTAATCACCAAACCTATTATGAGGATGGCCACATGCTTGGTGACAAAGTTGAATGGGCAGGAGAGATGGACACAAATAAACAAAGGTTGGTTAAATGTCTACCATAAGATCTCAGAGGGAACCATTTACAACCTCTCAACTTTTATTGTGAGGAGACTATTGATGCCATGTGCAACGGGGAGAAGATTATGTTCGGTAATGTCCTCCTTACCATTGTCTTTTCATATACTGGAGTGCTCGATGGGCCAGATCAGTTTGTTTGGGAGTACCTGGATGAAAACCCCTCTCCCACAAAGAGGTTTGAATCTTATACTTATGAAACCATGATGGCTGCTCACAAGGTGTGCTTAGAGAAATGGTATAAATGGATGTGCGATGCATTCAAAGTTGAATGGAGGATACCGGAATAGTTTTCTGCACTAGTGGATGGAGAAGTTGAATTCATTATATACCAGCACTTTTGTATTGGTAGGTTTACCTTGACAGATGGCACCAAGGGTCCTTGGTGTAAATTTCCCTTCTCCTTCACAATGCAGTATTTTCAAGGCACGGTAAATAGGTTTAAGGAGGTGAAGAAACTTAGATTTGATCTAAGTGTTGTAGATCAAGATCACCGCGAAATGTGTCGACCTTGGTGTATCCCAAGAAGTGCGCCTATGTAAAAAGTACATATCTCATGACATACACATGATAAAACAAGTGACATTTCCTATTACAGAAGGATGAAGGAAAGGGTGTATGTGCGACTAAGGCCCAAGTTTGAGAAGGGCGCTTATGTTGAAGATGATGATGATAAATCTCTAGATTTGCATAAATAAATTAAGCAATAATTAATTAAAATCAAAACATGAAATGGAAACTATAGAATATAGAAACTAAATGTAAATAGAATGGAGCAATTTCTATTTAATATGAGAGGGAATTTTATACAATTGCTTGCTCCTAAAATCATGGAGTCAAGTCTTATCATTTTATCCCCATATCTCTCCTTTATTCCCTAGTCTTACTCTCAATCCCAAGATATTCTCACACATTTTTATCTCTATGAGTTGTGCATGACAACTAATTTTGCACACTCATATATTATTGTATAAATATTAAAAACTATTACTACCAAATAACCCAAACCACTCATAAGTGTTCACACTATGTACAATATTTCATAATAAATCACCACCTTAGTGTGAACATGGGGAAAGCTATCTCTTGTACTGCTCACGATCTACATAGAAATGAAGGTTTTCAATGAGTACCAACAACTCAAACAATATGAGGTTTTCAAAGAGAACCTCTAACTCAGAAAATGGTTTTCTTGTAGAACCAACCACACATAGCAGCATACATTATTTTTCTCACATCATTGTTTCTAACTTAGAGGGGTTACAAAACAAAAATTATGCTCATAAAGGAGCTTTAAATAGGAATGTTACTTCTATTCATTATTACAACATAAATTAAACACACCACATAACAAAAATAAAAGGTCACCAATACCACCCAAGCAATCTCTTTGTTGGCGAGTAACAAGAGATGCCAATTTGCCTCCATCCTCCTATGCCTCCATCCTTCATCGTGATGTTGCTAACTCAGGAAAATTTGTCTTTGAGGATCATTTTTCAATTATATTGGGTGTCAGTTCAACCGATAATTTACCCTTACAATAGTAACTAACTTTATATTTAACCAAAATAATAAAGCATATCAGAGTTTTATTGCTGGAAATCACTCATTATTTTTTTACAAAATAATTAGAAATGTCAGAATTGTTTCCACAATTACTCTTAAAATACGAAATGGGTTTCTGTAATATTTTGGAAAAAGTTTTCCATAATACAAATAAACAAACCCAAAAAAATTTAGAAAATTTTGAATCTGGGTTTTTGAAAAAAACATGAATTACCAGCTTGTTTCTTTTAATATCGAATCTAAAAAATTACAATGGAAGCTTTGAAACTCTAAAATCTGCATCCTTGAGGCTGTGGTTTTGTCCTGTAATCACTCTCATAAATCTTCCTAACCTGCTTTGATACTAAATGATGATAAATCTCTAGATTTTCATAAATAAATTAAGAAATAATTAATTAAAATCAACACATGAAATGAAAACTACGAGAAGATGGAAACTAAATGTAAATAGAATGGAGTAATTTCTATTGAATATGAGAGGGAATTTTATACAATTTCTTGCTCCTAAAATCATGGAGTCAAGTCTTATCATTTTATCCCCATATATCTCTTTTCTTCCCTAGTCTTACTCTCAATCCCAAGATATTCTCACACATTTCGATCTCTATGAGTTGTGCATGACATGACTAATTGTGCACACTCATATATTATTTTATAAATATTAAAAACTATTACTACCAAATAACCCAAACCACTCCTAAGTGTTCACACTATGAGAAATATTTTGGTAATGGATGATGTATCAATCCCTAAAGACCCCACTAGGAGAAAGAAGAAATTAGTATTTAAGAAGATAGAATGAGAAAAGACTCCTGTAGAAAAGGTGCCGAGTGTGTGCGTATAATGTAGACTGGTTAGGGCACGGTAGAAGCACCTACATTTGACAGAAGAAGTCTCCCATCGGGAAGGATTCTCTAGAGAAAGAAGAATCCCCTAGGAGAGAAGAGTCACCCGAGAAGGAATCCCTAAGTTGGAGTCACCAAAAGAGAAAAGAAAAGGGTGGCACAAAGTTCGACTCGGAGGAGATGGAGAGCATGAAAGGAGAGGAAATCAAGAAGATGAGGGGCATGAGGAAGCTTATAATATTCCTATGTACAATATACATGAGTCTAGTCAAGAAGGGGATGAAGATGAGCAGGAGGAGGAGGAGGGAACCCATGCTAAAGGAGGAAGTGAGGAAGTGAACATGCATGGTTAGAGGACCCCAACCCCTACCAAGGAACAGATAAATGATATAGTTGAAAATGAGGTGGCGGGTATTATACGAGATCTAGTGGGCTAAGAGGTAGAGCACAAAACCGATGAAATACTAAAAGAGACTGAGGAAATTTCTAGTGTAGGGAAGGAATATGGAAGTATGGGTGGATACCCTATCTTAGCATAAGCTTCCCAACGACAACACACATAGGTGGAAAGGGCATAGTAGTAATGTAGGAACACACCATGACTTATAACAATGATCCAAACATGGTACTACGCGCGTGCTTCCAAATTATAGTGCCCATAGACCAAATCCTTTCTTGGTCATGTTTTGATGAAGAGAGTCCGTACCCGCATGCAAGAACAATGTTGTCTTGGGATTTTGAGTCCCACGTAGATGATCCCAAATTCGATGTAGATAATGACGCATTGGTAAATGCACCAAAGCCAAAGGAGTGAACCCCCTTGTAAATTCTTTGTAGTTGTCAGATGACAAAGTTTGCAACGTGCTCAAAAAGGTTTCAGTAGAAGTGGAGGTAATACTTTTTCATAGAAGTGACATAATAAGAGCCTTAGAGCAGGAACTTGAAAAGAAGAATGAGGAGACCATTGAGAGGGATAGGGAGATAAAGCAAAAGGAGTTAATCAATGCATAGTTAAGGTGTGAGATGAGGGATGAAAAGGTGAAGGTGTGCAAATTCCACAAGAAGGTAGAGGCCATTTCAAATGCCATTATCTTGAAGCACCTGGACACTGCCCCCGAACAAAAGTACAAGTTAACCATGCATTTTTTGGAAGACTTAACGTGCTTACTCACCATGGAAAGGAAGCTACTTGCATTAGAATCAGTGGAAGAAGTAATGGCGCACCAGAAGAAGGAATAGAATTTGAAGACTAGGGAGATACTAACTCGGTAATCCGAGCTCCTTGCCTTAGTGAAGACCGTGACGTAAATGGTAGAAGTTGTTTATGAAAACTGTGGTGACAGGGACAGAGTAGCAAGCATATTAGTTGCCAGCCATGAAGCAGATTTGAAATAATTTAAAGAGAAAAATAAGGGAAATAGAGCCAAGTGGGAAAAGATCTTGGCCGAGGTAGAGAATAAATCATAGTCAATCAAAACATTAAGCATTTTGATTAAAAATAAACTGAAAGAGTTATACCCCCAAGTCACTCGCAGGATGGACACATTGGGAGACCTTAGAAAACATATGGAAAGCATTGAATATACGTTGAAGGATAAGTGGTATGAGATGATTTTTCACGAGGTTAGTGCGATGGTGGGTGACTTACTTCAACAAATGTAGAATGAGGTGGATGTTTGGGTTAAGATTGAATCCCCCGTGAAGAAAGATTTCCTACTTCTCATGCAACAAAGAGCAAGAATATTTCATTCTTTATTTAATCGCACTCATTCATTTCCTCTATTATTTATTCTTAAGTGGAAGGGAAAAGTGTTTTAGAGGATGGAAAACACACGTAGTGTGGGGTAATGTTGGGCCCTGAATTGAGTAAGTCCCAAGGAAGAAGTCATTGCATGTGGGAGGTAGTAAAGAAGGAAGGCACTTAGAAAAAAGTGTGGAAGGAAAGGCGTGTGGGAGAAGAGATTGGCGCGCATGGGAGAAGAAAGGTTTAGGTACTTATCCATATTTTGAAGAATTTTTCGTAGGAGAAACACATGAAAAGACCGAGTAGGCATACTAAATGGATAAGGTATCATCTTGGAACCTTGGAGATCAAGAAAAAATATTTCACGTAAGGAATATTCCCGGGATGATCATTACAGGTGTAGTGGAGGCATTTGCAAGCTAGCATAGGAATTCGACCATGTTGGACCACACTTCAACTTGGAATGTGATATGTTCATGAAGGAAACCAAGGTGGTGCATCCAGTCCTATTTAAAGGAGTGCTTGGGTCTAAAATAGGGGAGGAGAGTAACAATGGAGTGATGGGGAAATGGAGAGTTAAAGGAGAGCAATAACAAAGTAATGTTAGGATTATAGTAGGGTTAAAAAGGGTTTTAAGTGGTAATAAGGTGTTACAAGAATAGTTGTAAGGATGCTATTGAGCATAAATGCATGGGCTTGAGTCTCAACAATGGTTGTGTTGTCCAATTTTGCCACACTTGGAAAAATTACATGAAGAGGATGTCTAGTGGACCCTAGGACCGAAAGACTTATTCATAAAACATTCTGGGATCTACAAGAAAATTTTTTTGTTAAGACACATCTGTGGCATTACCAAAGTCTTCGGGATCATTTTGGAATGGGTTTGTTGATAGTGCAAAAATTGGCCTCTGTGGGCCCACTTCCAGCCAACGAGTGCAAAAAATTATCAAAATTGAGAAATCACGTTCAAAGGGTCTTATTGTGCTTCAGTTTTAAGAAAGGGCCCCAAAAGATCCAGAGTCATTGGTATTGAGATAAGGTATTACAAGAAAGTGATTGAGCTCATGCGAGCTCTTTATTAGCTTGACCAAGCAAGTTGGGAACGATCCTAGCTCGATAGCATGAAGGATGTGGGTTGTGCAATGTAAGGCTGACTCCGCCTAAGGTTAAATGATAGCAAGTAATTGAGAGCACACCGATCTCACACGAAGACAAGTCACAATAGTGGTTTCATCTCATCGAGTCAATACCTAGTCAGCTCATTGGGATCATGACACAAGGATAGGTTGGCTCAATGCATTGAAACAAGATACATCAGCAATGCATGAAGACCAAGCTAATGGATAACTAATATTTTGAGCTTGACATATCATATATATGAATTTATCATAGGGGAAGCTTGAGCTCTTCCATATAGCTATCTCAGTAAATCAAATAACACGTGCTATGGAGCTCGATAGGAAATATGAGTCACTAGGAGTTACAGGGAAACTATTTCAATGAGCTAAATTGAATAGTTCCACCTTAGTATGAAGCTCTAGGGTAGGATTGGGTTGGGCCAAGTGCGTGGTGCATGGCATAGGGATGATCTTACAGATCAAAAGGATAACATTGAATTGGATTAGGCTTGAGTTGGAGGTTTTGAATGTGGAACAAGTGTAAAGTATAATTTAGCCAACACAATGAAAATGGGGAAAGAACAAACTCAGAGAGAGCTATAGTTGGCCGTGTTGAGAGGATTGACGATCTTTCGGGTTTCATATTTGCACTTGGAATGAAACCATAGTCAGGGGACAAGCAATTCCCTCCTCTTTAATGGGAGAGGTTCCCTTATTGAAAGTAGGGGCAAAATCTATGTACAAATACACAATCTTTCATTCAATGGTAGTTTCCCGATATCTTGAAATGTTTTTATGCCTGGAAAGTTATCAATACATGAGGATATAAGACTTGAAGAGAGGAGGGAGGTAGAAGAAGACAATACTTTCAGGGAAAAGAGATGTATTGAGCAAATGAGATATATAGTAGAACCATTCACGTTTATAACGGAACAATCCATAGACTCAAAGTTCTTGAGATTGTATAAACCAGAACACAAATTTTCTAACCATGCAAGGATTAAATGATTCACATATTAGAGTAAGAAGGAAAGAGAAATAGAGGAAGAAGGGGAAAACCCTTGTATTGATTTCTTCAAATTCAAATTACAGTTCCCCGAATAGCAAAATTCCATCCCCATGCAATGGATTTGAAATCCCATGAAATATCTCACAAGAGAGGGTTATAACTTCCTCGAGAAGGCAAGAAATGGTTACAAATTCCTCAAGCAAGCAAGAAATAGTTACAAATCATTCCAATCATTCACGCCTTTTTGAATTATTGATTCGTAAAGAAACGTTAACGGTAGAAAAACTAGGTTTTAAAAAGTACAGGTTGTTGCATTATTTCTCCAATTTAAATATGGGCCATTTGATTTTCTTTTACAACTTTAAATTTGGGCCACCCACGTGGAAGAAATTGATTGGAGCGGGCGCGGGGGGACTTTACGCTTTATAACTTTTACAGTGAAAAGGCATTTTGGAACATTTTGGCCCACTCGCCCACTTTGAATTTTCAATTATCAGACACGTGGCATTATTTTCTTGGTGATGGGGTCGCGGATCGCATTTTAATTTTAACTCTTTTTATCAAAAAAATCTTAAAACTTCAAAATTCTCCACCAACCCACATCCCCACTTTGACTTTTCAACATGGCTATGTGGCACCATCTAATTGGTGGCGGGCCTTAGGCATTATTTTTCTATCTCTCTACGTGGGCTCATGAGCATTCCATTGCCAACCGCGCCTTTTCCAAAAGGTGTTAAGTGCTAAAAACTCTTGCAGCCCCGCCAGCCCGCCTTGGGCAAATAATACCATCTCAGGTCCGTCGGGCCATAACTTGAAAAATATGAAGAGTTAGGAGGACTTCTTTACCTTTTCGGAAATGGGAAGAAATTTCCCATCTAATGAAGAATTTTCTAGGAGACCAAAAGCCCTTGGAAAGAACCATATTTCACAATACTTTGTTTTCAATATTTTTAGAGGCACCAACTCAAAATTTTAAGTCTAGACTTGGAAAATGAGGGGAATTTTGAGGGTGACAATAGTTAGCTCTTTCTGGGGATGACTTGGCTTGGAACAAAGACACAAGGAAAGATCAAGAACTATAGATAACTCTAGGAAAGAGGACCAAAGGCCTTATCCATTGGGTAAAGGAGTCAAAATCAAAACCAATACAAGGCAACACACATAAGATGGGAAAAGAAACAAAACAAACCAAAAGGGAAGACCCAAAACAAAACACACCACACAACAAAGAACAAGAAAGGGACAAAACCAAAAACCAAACATAATGTAAAAAAAGGACTTCCTAGCCACCTAGGAATTGAACAAATTTAGGTACTTGCCACTATAAGGAAGTGGGAGAGGAGATCCATCCATGTAATCCAGATAAAAAGAGTTCTCTCTAGCAAAATGTCTTATTCTAAAAGGACCAAGCCAAAGAGAATCAAACTTACCATGGCTTCCTCATGGCTCATGTCTTTTTTCCCAAAGCAGAACAATGTCTCCCACTTGGAAAACTCTGGGTTTGGCTTTCTTGTCAAACAAAGCCTTCACTTTCAACTGATGAGCTACTATTCTATCAACCACTTGCAATCTGTCCTCATCAAGCTTCTAAAGGTAAAAAATTATCTTGTCTAAAGAGCTACTGAAACTTGAATCTTCAATATTTTTTATCAAATGCAAGGCTAGAAATTCCATCGTGACCTGGTAGTTGAGCTTCCACACCATACACCACTTGGAAAGGATACATTCCAATTTCTCTCTTGGATATAATTCTATCATCCCAAAGTGCATCATATAGCTTCTTATGCCAATTCCTCTGAGAATCATTTACAATATTTCTAACTATGTTCACCAAGTTCTTGTTTGTTGATTATGCCTGTCCATTCCCTTGGGGGTAGTAATCTGAAGAATGAGCAAGGGAGATCCCATACCCATAGCAGAAGTCCATCATCTCAGCAGAAGAAAATTTGGAAGCATTGTCAGTCACAATTTTTTTGGGGTCCCAAACCTGATCAATATGTTCTCCTTAATGAATTTGTAAACTATCTTAGAAGTAGTTCCTTGATCGGGATGGATTCCACCCACTTGGTGAAGTAATCGGTGGTAGTAAACACATGGGTATTTCTAACTCGGAAGATGGATTGAGTGCTCCAATGAAGTCTAAACCCCATTGTTGAAATGGCTCTTCAATCACTACAGGCTTGAGAGGAAAAGCAGCCAACTTAGGTCTTCCAACAAACGTTTGGCATGCTTCACATTTACCAACCCATTTTTATGCATCTCTAAACAAAGTGGGCCAATAATAACCAGCATAAAGTATTTTATGAGTTGTTACAGACAGAGGAGAAATGACCTCCACAAGCTTGGTCATGAAAAGCAGAGAACAACTTCTTTTGTTGCTCCTTGTCTACACACTTCAAAAACCTTCCATCTATGCCTCATTTGAACAAATCATTCTCCCATAGCACATATTGTGCAGACCTCAGTTTGATGGCTCTCTTCTCTTTGGCACTCAAGTGAGATGGACACTCTCCATAGGTCAAAAAGTGAGCAATGTTAGCATACCATACATCTGTCGAGCTAAGGAATAGAACAACAGGGACATCAACTCCATCTTTGGACAACTCCTTGGCAGCTCCCTTAGTAATGAGTTCACACAGGCCCTTACCCCGAACCAGCTTTGTTGGCCTGATATCAAGATCATACTCTTGCACCTTTTCTACCCAATTACCTCTCTTGGTTCCAAATTCTTGCTGAGTAAGAATGGATTTGATTGTTGTATTAGGCACCAACACCACAGAATGAGAATTAAGGATGTAAAACCTAAACTACTTGATAGCTTTGACAACTGTAAAAGCATGTTTCTCCATCATGGTGTACTTCAGCTCATGATTTTTCAAGACATAACTCATGAATGTAATTGGGAGCTCATGATCTTCAGCATTCTTCTAGGCTAACACAACAACTAGGGTATTTTCAGTGGCATAACAATAGATAATGAAATCTTTGCTAAAGTCAGGGCATGCTAAGATTGGAGTCTTTACAATAGCCTATTTAATGTCCTCAAATGATTTCTTCCCTTCAGAGGACCAACCAAAAGTTTTCTTCCCTTGCATCATGTGAGTAATTCTCATAGTAAGTTCTACAAAATCGGGATGAATCTCCTTAGGAAATTGATCTTACCAAAGAAAGAATGGACACCTTTCATACTTGATGGAAGAGAAATTTGTTGGATGGCCTGAACTCTCTCCGGATCAATCTTAATCCCTTCCTTTGAAACAATTTGTCCTAAAGGCTTTCCTTCTATGACACAAAACACATACTTCTTAGGGTTTAAATAAATCCCATGCTCTCTACAATTATGCAATATTGTTTCAAGGTGTTGGAATTTATTTGTTCTTGCTTTAGAAAACACTATCAAGTCATCCAAATACACAAAAATGCATTTCCCTTTCAAAATGCCAAAAGCCAAGTCCATGGCCCTCTGGAAAGTAGCACTAGCATTGATGAGACCAAATGAAATCCTTTTGTTTGTGCCCCAAGGTGTAGTAAAGGAAGTCTTATGTTGATCTACAGTATTCACCTCTACTTGATTGTACCCCGAGAATCCATCTAACATAGATAGCATCTCCGAGCCTGTGACAACTTATAATACTTGTTCCATCATGGGGAGAGGGTAGTTTTCCTTCAAAGAACCCTGATTTAGATTTTTGAAGTCCACACAAATCGATTCTCACCATTCTTCTTCCTGACAGCACTATATTAGCAATCCATGTTGAATGGTGGATGGGGAAGATGATCTTAGCCTTCAAAAGCTTTTGTATTTCTTGGAAAATTGTATCAGCTATCTTTGGATTATATTTCCTTTACTTCTGTTTGAAGGGTTTGATCCCATGCTTAAGAGGAATGAAATGTTACATTTCTTTAGGTTGAAAAGCCTTAAGATCATCATAAGAGTAGGCTAGAATATCAACATACCTCTTCAATAGATTCACCACCTTATTTTTCTCTTCCTGAGTGCAACATTTTCCAATGTTGACCATTTTGGGATAATCAAGACTCCCGATATTCACTTTCTCGGTCTCAAGATTGATTAGCCGGGCTCCTTGAGAAACTTTAGACCTCATATACCTATCATGTTTATTAAAAAGATCCTTCAAACTCACCAGCCCTTTAGGGATTTTGTTGCCTTTCAATTTGATGCATCCATGTTGATCCATCTCTTATTTGACACCCTCTTCATTTTATGACACGCACTCTCTAGGCAGATTGTCACATCCTTCAAAGTACAACTAATCAAAGTTGTCTCTGAGCTCCAAGAAATAAATCAAATGATGGTCATCATTGAAAACTTGCCAATTATTTGCATTGTTAGGCACACTGGGTCTATGGATCATCTCAATGGTGAATTTCTCTTGAGGAAAATCAAGATGAGGAATCAACAAGGATCCCAAAATAGCTAGAGAGTCATCCCTAGTGTTCCTTTCCCTTAGCACAGCTTCAATGGAAAAATCATCAAGGAATTTAATGGAATCCCAGACTAGATTCCTATAGTGCTTCAACCTTTTTTTCTTTACTTGATAAAGGTATCTAACTTGTTTTACAATTAGCTATGTATCTCCACGAGCAAGAAGGTTCTTCACTCCCATTTCCTTCCCCATGTTCAACCCAAGAATGAGGGCCTCATACTCAATAAAATTGTTGGTATTTTAAAACTGAAACTTGAAGGAGAAAGGATAAACCTTATCCCCAGGAGAAATGAGCACTACACTAGCTCTAGAACCAGCTAAAGAGCATCTTCCATAAAACTCCAAAGTCCACACACCATTAGGACCAAGAAACACTCCCTTTGATAGAATTTTCTCCTCTTGTGACATGATCATGTAGTTCACTTTCCCAATGTCTTCATATAGTATTTGTGCTTTAGAATCATCTATCTTTTGCACAATATACTCTGCTTGTTTCTCAAGAAACAGCTTCTTCATCTTCCCATTGACAGGGATCAAGGCATGTGACCAATCCATTTGGATCTCGCCTCTAACATCTTTGAAAAAATTCCTACTTAGCAGCATGACATAGGAAGGAGGGATATCAACAACCAAGATTGTAGCCAAGACCTTCTTCTCCTGTAAAGCAAAAAGCTAGCTACTTATGCATTGTTGATTCTCCCAACCAAAGGGACTTCTCTACTTTCCATGGAATACCAAGAGCCATAAGTGTGCATTAGGGTTAGACCCAAAGCATGAACCACTTTTGTAGTCATTACATTATCAGATGCACTAGAATCAATGACACAATTACTGAGCTTATGACCAGCTGTGAGGAGAGTCACATAGAAGGGTTTGATCTTCTCGTTGGGTGAAGTGATTGCGCACACAAGGCTGGGTTGAGGCAGATAAGGAGTGGGCAAAAGGCCTTTAGAAGAATGGGCTAGGGTTTTAGATTTAGAATTTACAAAGTTAACCATTTTGGCAAAGGATTTAGAATTGGTTTGATAGAACTCTGCCTCAGAAATCTGAATCTTGGTCTTTTTAAGATGGTCTATAATGTTAAAATATCCAGATGTGGATGGGGAGTCACTTCTAGGAGTAGGAGGAGCTTTTGATCTATCAACTTTATCATTTGTTGGATAAGAAATCTCAGAAGTAGAAGTAGATGAAGAAGGACTAGTAGAGCTTACCTTTTGGGTGGAAGTAGTAGGAATATGATCTCCTCTTCTTGCAATCACCGGGATGGTAATGGGGTACTCCTTGGATCTTTTTTTAGGTTGCACCACTTTTTCCTTTTTTTGGTCTGCTCCTAGGTCATAACAACATATGACTCACTATTCATCTCAGTCACTACATCATCATAGTCATCTTCATCATCCACACCTCTAGTGTTGAGGAAATGAACTCGAGAACCACCAAGCTCCTCCAATTCTTCATCATCTTCCTCTTCATGTTCATCATAGAGCCCATTTTATTCCTCATCATCGTGGCTCAAGAACCTCACAAGTAGAATTGACGAGCACCTTGAGGGGTGGACCTTCAATGGCCAGCTTGGTTTGAGAAGAGGGAAAGCAGCTTCTAGGATAAAAATTCTTCCTTAGAACATCTTGATATGGAGCATGTTGAGCCAATTGTTTCTTCATAGAAATGATGTCATTAGCCAATTTTTGCACCAACCGATCTACATTACCTCCATAAGAAGAGGAAGAAGAAGATTATTTGGATTTGAAAGACTTCCTTTTCATCTTGCTAGACATGATCAAGTCATCTTCCACACTAACAACCAATCTTTGATCATTGTCCAAAGTTATAATATTTTCTCTCCTCGGGAATAGCTTTTTACGGCAATTAAGCATTCAAGAAGAAACACTTCTGAATCTTATCAACAAGCCTAGTATTTAGTGGAATATTGTTAATCAACTTATTGAACTTGGACACAAATTCTCTCATAGGCTCATGTGGCTCCTTCTTGATTTGAGAAATCTGAGCTAACAAAGCATGCACATCTTCAACAGGTTTGAAACGCTGCTCAAATTTAGTCCTCATAGTAGTCCAATTGGTGATGGTCCTAGAAAGAAGATGGTAAAACCAATCTACAACATTATATTGCAAGGTCTCCACAAATAGCCTAATAGAGACATCCTCATGTTCAACTCCAAGGACCCCACATGCAACAATGAAGGTTGTAATGTGTTCATCAGGGTGCACTTTTCCATCACCTCTAAATTTGGGAAAATTATTCTTGCTACCCCTAGGTAACTCATGCAATGGTTGAGGAAGATCCAGAGGCCAAAATATTTGTCCCCAAGGCAAAGGTGCTGCCATCCTTGGAAATATTTCTTGAAGTGGAACTAGAGACACCAACAAGAATTAGGGCACGGAGATTAGGGCTAAGTTGTGCTTGAGGAATGCTACTACTAGAAGCTCTGTCTTCAACAGAGGTGTGCTTGTGGAACGAGCTCTTCTATTTCTTCTTGTTGGAGGAATTTGAAAACCTTGTTGATCCAGGGGTTTAAATTGGGGATCTTTAATTCCAATAGCCCTTCTACCACGAGTGTATCTTAGAGTTGCCAGATCAAAGAAATGATCAAATTAGTCATTATTTTTAGAAAGGAAATTTTTGAACAAATCCTTAGCAAAGTCGCCAAAAACTATTGGGTTTCAAATTTGCACTTGGAATGAAACCACAACATGACAAGAAATTCCCTCCTCTTTAATGGCAAAGGTTCCCTTATTGAAATCAGGGGCAAAACCTATGTAAAAATACACAATATTTCATTCAATGGTGGTTTTCCGATATCTTGAAATGTGTTTTATGCCTGGAAAGTTATCAATACATGAGGATAGAAGACTTGAAGACATGAGGGAGGCAGAAGAAGACAATACTTTCAGAGAAAAGAGATGGTAGATAAAACCCTTATATGTATTGAGAAAATGAGATATAAAGTAGAACCATTCACGTTTATAACGGGCACAATCTGCAGACTCAAAGTTCTTGAGATTGTATAAACTAGAACACAAAGTTTCTAAGCATGCAAGGATTAAATGATTCACATATCAGAGCAAGAAGGAAAGATAAAATAGAGGAAAGGGGGAAACCCTTGTATTGATTTCTTCAAATTCAAAATTACAGTTCCAGAATATCAAAATTCCAACCCCGTACAATGGCTTTGAAAGCCCATGAAATAGCTTGCAAGAGATGGTTACAACTTCCTTGAGCAAGCAAGAAACAGTTACAACTTCCTCGAGCAAGCAAGAAACGGTTACAAATCATTCCAATCATTCGTGCCCTTTTGAATTCTTGATTCGCAAAGAAACGTTAATGGTGGAAAAACCAGGTTTTCAAATATACAATTGTTACATTATTTCACTAGTTTAAATATGGTCCATTCGATTTGCTTTTACAACTTTAAATTTGGGCCGCCCACGTGGAAGAAATTGATTGGAGTGGGCGCGAGGGGGAGCTTTACGCTTTATAAATTTTACATCGAAAAGAAATTTTGGAACATTTTTTCCCGCTCACCCACTTTGAATTTTTTATGGTCATACATGTGGCGTTATCTCGCTTGGCATGGCAGGATTATGGATTGTGTTTTACTTTTAATTCTTCTTAATCAAAAAATCTTAAAACTTCAAAATTCTTCACCGACCCCCATCCCTACTTTGACTTTTCAATGTGGCTACATGGCACCATCCGATTGGTAGCGAGGCTTCAACATTCTTTTTCTATCTCTCTAAGCGGGCTCGTAGGCCCGCCATCACCAATCGCACCCTTTGCCAAAAAATTTAAGTGCTAAAAACTCTCGTAACCCCGCCACCCGCCTTGGCCAAATAATAGCATCTCAAGTCCGTCGAGCCATAACTTGAAAAATATGAAGAGTTAGGAGGAATTATTTACCTTTTTGGAAATGGGAATAAATTTCCCATCTCGACGAAGAAGTTTCAAGAGACCAAAAGCCCTTGGAAAGAACCATATTTCACAATACTTTGTTTTCAATATATTTAGGGGCACCAACTCAAAATGTTAAGTCTAGACTTGGAAAATGAGGGGAATTTTGAGGGTGACAACACGATCGAGCTCTAATCAACCTCTATGAGCTCATTGAGAAGAGTTCAGTCCCCTTACCAAGTCAACGTTGAAGTGGCTCATTGTGAAAAACTATATGCAGATTTCTCACTGGTAAAAACTAAAAATCCGTACCGAGTAGTAAGAGGTCGATCGAGCTAAACATTGTGGAAGCTAAGCCACTTGGTAAGAAGATGGGGAGGTTGAATGAATCATAGAATAACTAGAATAATCCCTTGTAGATCATATAATTGATGCATTGTGGGGAGAAGAGCTCAAACAAATCAATTCGAGATACGGAGCGAGCTCATTTGAGGAACCCGACGGCTCGAAATATCACAAAGGCCGAGTTCTCAACAAGTCGAATGATGAATGAGTTAGGGAAGAAAAGATAGCATGAAGGTGAGCTTGTAGGATTTTTGGAAGATGAAGTGAACCAGTTTCGGGAGGTGAGTCCCTCAATTCAAAGATGATGGAACAATCAAAGTTAATTATAAAACAAGACATTGATATCTTGCTCGGTTTGTTGATCCTGAACGACCAAATCCGTTGAAGGAAAATTTTGGGTTGAGCTCCATTGTATCTTGACAAGCTCGAAAAAATCCAAAATGTATATAGATTTAGGTACATGGATGGAGAGCGCAAGTTTGGCCACATGAAGATGGGATCACATCGTGTCAAGTGAGCTATTGAATATTTCACTCGGTCATTGGAAAGAAAAAAATTCTCATGAGGGTAGAGGCGACAAGGTACAAGGTGAGTTCTAAGTTGAAGACTAAGTCATAGTTTCGAGAGAGAGCTCGTGGGATTGATTCATACACGAAATTCGATTGAGGACCGAGCCACTCAATGTAATTAGGATGAGGAAAAAGGAATTGAAACATGAGATCAAGAAATGTTTGTAAACTCGAGCCTGTGTCCATTTTCCTTAGAAATGATGGTTATGAAGCTAGGCCACGGTGACAAGAATTGGGTCAACATATACAATGATGGAAGCCAAGAAGGTGGGTGAACGGTTGGTCCGGAAAGTTTATATGTCATGATTAGTAGAAGCGGGAACTTCACAAGAGACTCGAAATATCTCATGCTCTTCATTACATGAGGATCTCGAAGGATGGCTCACCGGGTGAGAACCAAGGTAATACATAAATGTTGAGCTCAGTAAAGTAACATGGAGGGAATCAACCCAAGTGGGAGAAAGAACTCGAGAATCGGGCTCAAGATACATAAAATTGGCTTACTCGTGGAAATGGATAGGATGTCACTCGGTATTGCCAAGCTGATAGTTCATTTTGGGCTCATAGAGGGCCGGATTCGTAACTTGTGAGTAGGTTTAATATAAGCTCTAAGTCATATGGCGAGTCGCATTTTGGGAGATGGCTCACATTTTGGGCTTTCGAATGTTTTATTTCTGAACTCACCTCAAGTGAGTTGAAAAATTAGAGGGAAAGTTTTGAAGCCCGAACTCTGAAATTCAAAGTTCAGAGCTTTTGTTTTTCGGGTTTCATAGTTGGTTCATTTTAGGAGTCGATTGGGCTGGCTTTCAGGGTTAGGAGCTTGAAGATGCTAAAACAAGTGAGTCTGAAAACCCAAAACCAAGTTCTTTGTGCTTGAGTTAGACGTAAGGGAAGCCACATGGAAACTCCAATTTGGGTAACAAATAAGAATTCACCCGGGTAAGTCACCGCATCGACCAATGCAGGAATCAATGCATACATGGTGGATGTTGACGTTGATGAGCGAGTCAAATCCTCGAGTAAGAAGGGGCAGTTTTGATAGGATTCCAAAGCAAGTTTTTCGATGTCACCCATTCTTTGTGGCAATAAGATTCCCGAAGAACTCGGACAACACATCATTGGGGTGGTTATAGATTAAAATTTGATGCTATCGGTGGGAAGATTCAAGCTTCTCGGTCAATGCATGAATCTGGAGCCAAGCTACTTGCCTTTATCCACCTTGTTGGATGTTGGTACAATTCATTTAGGTGATGGGATTTTAAATGAGTCGTGGATATTCCAAATCAGCCGTTGAGCTATGAAAGTGGATATTGGTGGAGGTATGTGGTAAGAGTTTGGGGCTTCAACCAATGTAAAGTATTCATTGTGTAAAAGGTAAAGTGTCGCTCGAAAGGTGGTTTAGCTCGGCACGAATAATGGGCTCGGCCATTCAATGCGAATTCGTGACTAAGAATAGTGCGAAGGAGGGTCAACCTTTATTCAACATAAAACATGGTGGATGAGTGAGCCATGTGGGCTCGGTAGAATATTTGGTGGTGTTTATGTGGAGATCTTGTTGTGAAGAGTTTACTAAGCAATAGAAGCAATGTAGTCGCCACAATCAGCTTTCGGTGAGCTAGCTAATGAGCATTAACTGAGCTACTTTATTAAAACGCCTTTCCAATGCAAAAATCAAACCTGTGGGTCCCTCAGGGGTTATTTAAATATTAATTTAATTAAATAATGGAGGAAAATTCAAGTTCAATTTATGAGTCATGATCAAAGAATTGATACCCGGATGCCCAAACAAGCAAGTTTTACTCAAGAAGCCACAACTTTCTCCCCGGTTGCCCGTTTTTCACAAAATTATAGTCGTTGGAATTGGGAGAAAGAGAGATATGCCATGGATTCATGAGCATATGGATTTTATAAAATTTGACATTCCAAACTTTCAGGTTTCCTCATTCCTTGAGTGGTGCCTCGAAAGGTGGAGGTGCAATAAATGGGAAAACATGGCCAACAACAGTGATTAATTGTTTCCTACATTCTAGCCTAGATTCTAGGGTTTCTCCTTCTTTCTCTCACCACTTAGAAAGTTTTCTATAAATGTAAATGGGGTGCTTATTTCAAAGGGTTAGACACTATCTAGGATTCCCCTCTCTTCACAAGTTAAACTCTGTAAATTTGTAGGCTAAAAGTCTTTCTTCTCAAAATTGTAATGGCAGCCTATGCCTTTTCCCCACTGTAATGATGCACTATGCAAGTGCTTGAAGTAATGAAAATTATGTTTTGTGATCAGTTATATGTCCTTACATTATTTTCCTTCTTCTATTTTCCTCTCATGTTTGCAAGTGAATGGTGTGACCAGGTTTCTTTTTACAAGTTTGGAGGTCATTGTACTTATCAAGGAGTGAAGTATTGTATGTAAATTGGGTTTGTAATGCATGTTCATTCTTCCTCATGATCATCTCTCTTCATCGGCAAGCCAGAATTTTTCTAGCAAAACCCTTTCTTGGTGCATCACCACTTCTAGTATAGGTTTTATTTCCTTGCAAATCTCTCTCCCTAATCCCTTGAAATGTTAGCATAGGTCTAGCTAGCCATTTTTCTTACATTAGGAGTAGTGTAGTGCTTAGTTTAGGAAGAGAAATTCAGCCTTCTCCAGAGGTTCACCTCGAGCCCAAGTCCCACAACTTGAGAGGTGATCCCATGTTACCCAATCACATTAAATGTCATGTTCACCTTCAAACCATTTGGGAGGTGCAGTGATTTGGCGATTACATGTTGTAATGGGTAGAATAGCTAAGAACTCTCTCTGCAGAGTATTTTTGTAGGGTTTAAGATAATATTCCTTGATGTATTCGGTTTGTATGACCCTTATGATGTAATGAGGCCACTGTAAATGTTTATAAATAAATATATGTGTGTGATTCTAGTTATTCATGTTCTTAAGTGTAAACCCTTATGTTATTCATATTATTCTGAGTCAAATCTAGTTTCATTATGCTTATTTATAATGTTCATTCCCATTTATGATGCATCTGTGCACGGATATGTTATTTGTATCTTCTATTTTTAAGTGAATGTCTATATTTCCATTCTTGTAACTCATTCTCCATTAATGGCAGATCATTCTCATGAAGCTCACATAAAGGAGGGTCTCGCACCCACGTGCTCCTTAGCCGAGTGCCCAAGACACACTGGGTGATAGGTTGACGTGCTTGGGGTAGAAAGAAGGTACATGAAGAAATGACTACACTACACTACATCTCATACCTAATGTAGTTCTATGTGCGTGTGTATGAATTCGTGCTCTAGGTGGCTCTTGTGCGTGTTGCACTTGATAGCGAGAAAAGAAACTAGATGTAAAGATATGTAATAGATGTTTGCATGGAATAAAATGAACTTCCATCCTATGCATATGATACGAAAAAAACCAGCCCTTGTCCCTTGTGTGAAGCTAGATGGATGCAAACATTCTCTTAGATTCTTGTGAGATGCAACCTTACGTGTTGATATTAGAGTCTTAGAGCTTAGTCCTTTAATTTGGTCACATAAATTTATATTTATATGCTTATCTCGCTCAAATTTAGTAATTGATCACTAAAAAGTCATGTGATTGACTACAAATAGGATTTTATGGTTTTTCAGTTATTGTATAAGTTAATCTAAATAGAAACTAAGTGCTATCTTGAATTGCTAGATCTAAATATTTTTATTTTATATTTGAATGGATTGAAATAATAGAAATAAGAGGGATATGTTACTAACCTGTAAATAAATTACATCATTGTGTTGGACTGTAGCAAACTAGTGTGAGGACTAGGAAGATTATGACCGAATGAATTTGGGAAGGATAGAAGTTGAATGTTTGTCTACACTAAGGCACTGGGAGTGTCTTGGGTGCCTGTCTCAATTATGGGCACTGGGAACCAGTAAAAATCTCAAGATCTCGTGTTCGGTAGTGTCATAAGAAGATCTGAAACCCTTCCTATCTGTCATGCTTGGATTTGCCAAATGGACTGAATAATGACCTACAAAACAAAAGTCTAGTGAGGTCCGATTGTCCCTACACAAAAAAACTAGTGTACTTATCATTGATCATTTCACTATATTACAGGACACTGATGTATTTCTAATGCGTGTGTGTAATTTTGTGCCTAGGATGCCCTAGCGCCAATGACACGATAATAAGGGGCAATAACTAGATGTAAAATGCAAAATAATGAATGGAATGGAAATAATACAACCCTTCCCCTTGTGCTTGTGTGATGCAAGATGTAGAAGAAGCCCAAATGCAGTCCCTTGCCTTAGTAGATAGTTTCCCTTGATGTGTGAGATGTCCACCCATAATGTAGTGAGTATGTTTTGTTTATATAGGGATCTCTTGCTCAAATTTCGACACTAGTGACTTGAAATTGTTGACTATGACCTAGGGAATACACGGGGTAACCGTTAGGACCAACCTCGAACAAATAAATTAAGATAAAAAATTATGATGACACAGTGCCTAGGATTAGGGATTGGGGTGCCCCAATGCAACCCTAGGCACCCCAACATAGACCTAAAGATGACAATTGAACAAATTACAACATTTGAGACACCCTAAAAGATGGCCAAAACTATAGAGACAACTGATGATTGAACCAGAAAAACACAATGACACCTAACTAACTAACCAAAAGACCTAGAAATGGGTCACTAGTGAATACTTTTATCACACAAGATCCATATATAAATTAACATACCCGATGGTATAAATGTAATAGTAAGTGTGTGATTTTGTGACTACATTTTCCCCACTTTATGTTGGTGAGCAGAAATCTTGGTAACATAAATTAGATAGAGATGTGTACCTGAGGAAAATTCAGAGAAGCGGAGGCTATAGAATAATGCGTAGATGTGTAGTATAAGCGTGCTTTGATAGAACTATAAAAGCATGTCAAACCATGGATCAACGAGTTGATCCATGTAACGTAAAAGTGTAAGTGTCATGATGAAGTGTGGAAAATGAAAATGATGATGTGATGATTTTGAACGCAGTTAAATATCAAATAGGTGGGTAGAGAGTGATCAGCTCCCAATCTGAACGCTTGTATATGAATGGAATGATGGGAGGATTTGGGGTCCCGTGCTTTGAGAGAAAGTGTAGGGAGAAAAGTGTGTTATTCTCTAAGCTTTAATCGCATCCCAAAGATCTTGTCACACGCAAACGGACTCGATCAAAAAGTGGTCAATTTTGGATCCATATGATTTCAGTTAAAATAGTTGATGCATATAGGAGTGATAAGGGAAAGGCACTCTTGCCCCCACTTCATGGGTATCGCTACAATGTAAAGGATTCCAAGTTAGGTCATGAGGAAGTGGATGTGATAGAGAATGAGATGGCTTCCAAGTTAGGTCATCTAGAAGTGAATGCTGGAGTATAGAATAAAATCCCAAGTTATGTTGTCTAGGAATGGAATGGTGAATGTAACTCCCAAGTTAGGTCATCTAGGAGACTGCTCATGGATTTGAATGGTCTGATTTGAACGCGTTGATTTTGATTGGTTGATTGGTTACTCATGGAGAGGTTTTTTGCTAATTTCCCCCAGGTTAGGTCATTAGGGGAAATTTTCTATAAATTTATGAGATGACGGATAAAATGATGATTTTTTTAGTCTCTCGATGCCCCAAGTTAGGTCATTAGGGGGAATTGATAAGTTACGATGTGTGAAGGTGCTTGCGATTGTTGCCCCCAGATTAGGTCATTAGGGGAGATTGATGGTGAAATTTCATGGTATAAGTTGTGAGGTGTTGGATTCATGGTTTTTTGAACATGTGGTGATGTAAGGGGATTATAGGAGGACCTTCATGATATACCCCCTTTCGGAAAAAGAGGGAGTGGTGAGCGGAACGGAATCTAAGCTGAAAGTAATGGAAAGAGGTTAAAACGTGGTTGTAAGGAATATTAAATATCATTAAGGTGTATAACATGAGAAAAACATGTCTAGGATAGTGGTAGGTGTAATTTTGAAAATAATGTTGAAAACGGGGGTGCAAATCGGAGTAAAAATGCTCAAGATATGACCAAACGGTGTTGTGTGTATTAGTTGTGGTGATAAGCGTGACATGTAGACCATAGTAAAGGTGGCAATTGTAATGGGCTTATAAATAGGAAAGTGAAAAGGTAACTTATCACTTCATTTGTTTCTGGCATGAGTGTAAGAGTGTATACAAAGCGAGTGAGGATGCCTCAAGCGAGACCATTACATCCGACCCGATTTGAGAGAGTAGTGACCGTGGTAGCGTCACGTACTACTGCAGAGTTGGTAAGTGCATTATTTTTGCTTAAATGTAGGGTGGAATAGGCTGTTGAGGTGAATTTTTTAATTTTTTAATTTTTTTAGTATTGTGGTGTATGTGATGAATATGAATTTGTATGATGATGTTAGTAACGGTAGATAAAATATGATGATGTAGATAAGTAATGTAATATGATTGATAAGATGAATAAAGTATGTAGCACGTAGGTACTTTGTAATGGTGATAATAGAATAAATGTGAAAATAGATAAGCGTAGCATAAGCAAGATGTGGAAATGTAATATAAGGGTAATATGATACAATGATGAAAATAGGAGGGGGAGGAGATTAACGATGCCCTTAGTGTATGGATGAATAGGCTCATGTGATAAGACCCCTCAACAATCAAGGATGAGCCGCATAAGTAAGAGTGCATCATCGGGAAATGATTGAGGTGTGCTAGATGAATGACGGAGTGTGTGGTGAAAGGTTCTTAAAACTAATCCCTCAACAATCGTGTAAGAACCATAAGAACACAAGTGTGTCATCGGAGGTAAGGTGATAATGATCACCTACCAATGACCAAGATGATGGGTGGAGGTGGATGTATATGAAATGGATGGAGCATGAGTGTATGGACCAAATTGTGTGTCATATGGAGTGACCATGGGATATGTAAAGAATGGTGGAAACCCATGGGATGGATGTGATGGATAGTGTGAGTGAGGTGGATGTAATGAATATGGAGGTGGAAGTAATGGAGGTGGTGTCTAATGTGCATGTGACGGGTGGAGAAGACTCATGGGGTGTATGTCTGCGACTGTCATGGTGAAGGAGATAATGATTTATCACAAGAGGAAAAATATATGACACCAAAGTGTCCTCTAAATTTTGTAACCTCTCACGTAAAGAAAGACAGTCATTGTCATGATGGCCACTAATACGATGGTAATTATAGTAATACTGATCATGTTGGCATTGTAAATAGTGTGGAGGTGGTGGTGATTGGAAGGAATTTGAATTAATCACTCATCAAGTAATATATGCAAGACATCATGAGGTCAAGCATTAGGTGAAAAACACAGAGGCTCATGGTACTGAGGTGAAGTAGTAGTGGTAG
Organism: Taxus wallichiana var. yunnanensis; assembly: GCA_018340775.1. NCBI lineage: Eukaryota > Viridiplantae > Streptophyta > Pinopsida > Cupressales > Taxaceae > Taxus > Taxus wallichiana. The sequence continues at coordinate 617,037,868 of CM031235.1, forward strand.
TAATTGGTCGCAGAGGTGGAGAGACATGTGTAGGAGATGGAGGAGGAGAATGAGGTTGTTGCCTTTGCACTTTGGGTTGAGATAAGGGTTGTTTTGGATTGTTGTTAGGAGGTGGAGTAGGAGTAGCACAATTTGTTTGAGTTTTAGCTAAGGGTGGAGGTTTTTGAGGATGTACAACTGGAGGTGTATGTGGAAGAGCATAGGGCATAGTAATCGGAGAAACGTGGGAAGGCTCTGCTAGAGGAGAATCAAGAAGGTCTTGTTCTAGAGCAATAACCTTGTAACACAAAATTATAAAATACTCACAAGTATCATATTGTAAGTGTTGCTTTAGAGGAGGAATAAGACCACAATAGAAGAGGAACTGATTTTCCAAGTCACTAGGATGAAAGATAAGTTGATGTATACATGCATTAAAGCGTAAGATGTAATCCTGAATAGGTTCAAAAGAGCCCTAATGGAGAGTGGGAATATGATCGTATGTGACCCTAGGACCATTATTGATAATAAACCTACAAAGGAAGGCATCCTCCATGTCATAGAAAGTGCTAATAGAACCAAAAGGGAGATGTGTATACCATTGAAGTGCATCATCAACTAGACTAAACTGAAAGGCCTTAAGCAAGAGTCGATCATTGGAATAAGAGGCCATAAGAGTGTGATAATGTGCAATATGAGCATGAGGGTCTTTGGTACCATCGAAGCATGTAAATGTGGGCATGATGAAATCCTTAGGAAAGGTGGAGTTATGGATTTTTTTGGGAATGGGATTACCATGCAAGGAATTTTTATCTATAGATGTGTAGTAAGCCCTACTTTCTAAGGTGAGAGAGTGAACTTGAGACTAAAGTTGACCTACAACATGCATGAGGGATAGGATGTCCTGTGATGGAATAGAAGAAGATGGAAACAATGTATTAAGTGGTTGGATCTTTCCATTATGTGTGATCATAGGTATATCAAGAGGGGAGATAGTAGGCTCTGAAGCTAAGGATGTGTGAGGAGTGTGTGTCAAAGGAACCACATGAGATGATGAAGGGGAAGTTTTACTAACATTACTAGAAGTAACATGCGATGTGGGTGAAGTGGAAGAAGGAAGCATAGATAAGGTAGGAGTAGAATGAGAAGAAACAATAGAAGGCAAAGACTCATGCACTATGGTAGAATCAATCTCAAGAGAAGAAGAGGAAGATGGAAGAGGTGAAGCACTCTCAATAGTGTAGAAAGAAGGAGACTCCTTAGGAACGAGAAATGAAGTGGTATGGTCCATGTTAACTGGAATAGTACTATCAATAGGATCATCAAGGTAATAATAATGTGCTAATGAACTAGAATGGGATGTTGGAGAAACACAATGAGAAGTGGTAGGAGACATGGGAGTAGTGATAGGAGTGGCTGGAGGAGAGGTAGAAGGCATACTAGGTCGAAGTCAATGCCTAATAAGATAATCAATGATAGAAGGATCTAAAACATCAGGTGGCATATCAGAAGAAGAATAAGAAGGATCACATGCCACCGGATGGCATGGTGTACAATAAGTAAAAGCAACAGGGTCATCAACAAGGCATATGCCGATAGGAGAGTCAACAAGATTAGTTGGCACATGTTTTTGACCTTCCAAGAGGAGTTGTTGAGTGGCATTGGGTAAGGTCATAAGAGAACTATATAAAGTTGTAAGTTCAGTGATGGTAGCCTCATCATAAATAGGGTTGACACTAAAATGCGACATGATAATAAAATAAGAGCTATGCTAATGAAAGATGATAAAAAAGCAACAATGTTCAAAATGACAGGTTCACCAAAATGATTAACTAAAAATAGGATTTTATGGTTTTTCAGCTATTTTATAAGTTAATCTAAATAGAAACTAAGTGCTATATTGAAGTGCTAGATCTAAATATTTTACTTTTATATTTGAATGGATTGAAATAATAGAAATAAGAGGGATATGTTACTAACCTGTAAATAACTTACCTCACTGTGTTGGGTGTAGCAGCAGTGGTGTGCGGATGCGTAGACCATGACTTGAACGACTTCAAAGAAGGAAAAAAGCTGACTATTTTTCTACACTAAGGCACCTTGGAGTGTATTAGGGCGCCCAAGGGTACCTGTTGTGAATTATGGGTGTTGAGAAATGTAAAAATATCGGGATCTGTCCTCGCGGTGTCACAAGGAGATCTAAAACCCCGCCCGTCACGCACGCTGGATTTTCTCAATGAACTGAATAATGACTTGCAATACAAAAGGTTAGTGGGGTTGATCGTCCTCAGCTACCAAACTAGTGGACTTATCATTGAGCGTTGCACTACATTACAAACCCTGATGTAGTTACTGGTGCGTGTGTGTGTAATTTTGTGCCTAGGATTCCCTAGCACTAATGACACGATAATAAGGGGCAATAACTAGATGTAAAATGCAAAATAATGGATGGAATGGAAAGAATACAACCCTTCCCCTTGTTTTTATGTGATGCAAATGTAGAAGAATCCCAAATTCAGTCCCTTGCCTTAGTAGATAGTTTCCCTTGATGTGTGAGATGTCTTCCCATAATGTAGTGAGTATGCTTTGTTTATATAGGGATCTCTTGCTCAAATTTCGACACTAGTGACCCGAAACTAGCCGACTATGACCTAGGGGAATACATGGGGTAACTGATTAGGACCGACCTCAAACAAAGAAATTAAGATCACAAATTACGATGACACAGTGCATAAAATCATGGACCGGGTGCCCCGTGAAACCTAGGCACCCCAATGTAGACCTAAAGACGACAAATGAACAAATTACGACATCTGAGATACCCTAAAAGATGGCCAAAACTGCAAAGACAACTGACGACTGAACCAAACAAAACACAATGATACCTAACTAACTGACCACAAGACCTAGAAATGGGTCACTAGTGAATAATTTTATCATGCAAGATCCATATATAAATTAACATACTGGGTATAAAATGTAATACTAAGTGTGGGAGTTTTTGACTACAGGATGACCCCTAAGAGATAGGGATGCCCAACGGCTAGAAAGGACCCAAAAAGGAGTGAGAAAAGTACAAAGAGGTTTAGGGTGCCCAGAGGGGACAAGGGCACTTGGGTGTTGGTGTCTTGGTTGGGCGTTGGTGTCCAGAGCCAAAAAGGTGAAGTATGAAGGTTCATATTGGGCATAAGGTTTATAAGCCCAAGAGGGGGCTAAAAAGAAACTAAGAGGCCAAATATAATGATCAATTAGTACTTTTCTCCCGTAAGAACCATATGAATAGTAGTATGTGATTAGGACCTAGTAATGTACCCAAAGTTCATGATTTAGTATCTATATTTGGCACCCAAAATTGTTCACTTCATTTTGGGGCCTTATAGTTAAAATCTTGGAGTTTGAGGGTTTAAATATTGGTATTTACACATATTTTAACCCCCAAATTAATTTCAAAGGATTTCTCCATAATAATAACACTCCTAAGGAATTCTCCCTCCACTTCGAGAATTACAAAGGTTGAGGTTTTATAAGAGTCTTTGTACTCAACTTCTCCTTACCCTTACCGAGGGAAGAGCCTCTCCCACTAGGGCTATCCTGTTTTCATTAATTCCACCCCATCCTTGCTTTTTTGTCTTGCCATTGGGATTCTCATAAACCACCTTCTTATTTCCCTTGGCATTTGAATTTTATTTCTCTAAGTAAAAATTAGAAAAATCCTTTAAATATTTTTCATCATCCTCACTAAACAAGGGGTTCATATTCCTCATCCATAACTTTATTTTTCTCAACCCACCCTTGTTCTAAACATGATTGAGTTTAGGGATGATGGAAAATTTACCATTAGAAAACAATAGAAGGTCAAGGCTTGATGAATAAGAGCATCATTATTCTCATATTGGTAATCCATAATCATTTCCTTGAAAGACATGAACAAGAAGAAGCAGATACTCATAGTTCTTCCATGGATAAAGTGATTAAGTAGAGAAAAGTGGTGGGAATGAATTCTCCTGAATTTTCCTTCCACCATAACATATTTCATGATATGTAGATTATTGGGCTTCATCGTCTCCAAAAGAGGAATTGAAGTGGACATGGAAAAGGTCACCATTATTGCACGAAATTCATCCTCCCAAAACCTTAAGTAGTTACATATATTACAAGGCAAAATTCGGGCCATTCATAGATTCATCTCCTAACTTGTAGATAAATTCCATTCATTCACTCATCTGCTAAAAAAATATGTTGATATCCATTGGGGTCATTACTGCCAACAAACCTTTTCCCTAGTAAAGTTGTGATCGCCAATCTGCTTGTTCTAAGTACCACCCACCTTAAGAGAACCCTTATTGTTGTATATATTTGCTACTCATTTTTCTATTAGCATGCTCTTGACACAATATGATGACCAACACAAAGAAAGATCCGTCTATTACCTTAGTCATACCTTGATCTCCTATGAGCTCAATTCTCACTAGAAGCATGTTTGGTCATTTTTTCACTTTAAGAAGCTTTTCCATTACCTCCTAAATAACAAAACCAAGCTCATATCTAAATTTGACCCGCTCAAGTACCTATTATCCAAACCCGCGCTCACCGGGAGGATGGCCAACTGGATCATTTTACTAAGTGAGTTTGACATTGAATATATCCACCAAAAGGTAGTAAAAGAACAATCGATTGTTGATCAACTGGCGTAAGAACCCTAATCGTGTGCACGGAACCACTAAGTATGGATATACCAGATGCTTCTATTTTATACATCGAAGAATATTCTACCTAGAAAATCTACTTTGATGGGTTGTTCACATTTAATGGCTCAGCGGTAGGAGTTATTTTTATCACCCCTACAAGTGATATTATTTAACAAGCATTCAGACTTGGATTTCCATGTACAAACAATATCGCTGAGTATAAAGACCTCATTGTTGGTTTAAAAGTCACTATAAAATGGAATATAAAACAAGTTGAGGTTATAGGTGACTCACAACTCATCATCAAACAAGTGAATGACAAATATAAAGTCAAAGATGAGAATATTCTATGATATAAACGTATGATGGATAGCCTGAAAGAATACTTTGTTCAGATCACCTTCCAACAAGTCTCACAAACACATAACAGATCAACAGATGTTATGGCTACCATTGAATATTTGCTTATGATTATCACCGATACCATAGATTTCCGATTACTTATTGATCATCTCACGGTACCTTCTTACGACATGCCAAAATCATGTTTGGTATATGAATTTGGTCTCTTTTTCCCTGTAGGTAGATATCTATAATTACTTACTAGTTAGTACCTTCCCACCCGATATTTCCCATTCACAAAAGTGAACCCTTATCCAACGAATAGTGTGTTACACCCTCCTTGGGGAACTCTCTACTATCGAGGCTACTTTATGGGAATTTTTACGGTGTATTAATTCGGAAAGAAGCTATCCAAGCCACCAAAGAGGTATACAAAGGAATGTATGGTGCTCGCACTAGTGGAATGGTCCTTATAAAGAAACTTCTATGCATTGACTATAGGATATGAAGATGGTTTGTTGTCAGTATGTGAAGAAATGTGTCCTATGCTAAAAGCACATAAACTTGATCCATGCACCTTCTTAGTCTTTTTAACCCATCACTACACTATGGTTGTTTTCCAAATGGGGTTCGATATCTTAGGGAAACTTAGACCCGCTTCATCTAATGACCATAAACACATCATTATTGTGAATGAGTACTTTACCAAATGGGTGGAGGTTGTTCCTCTCACCTATGTTACCGGTGCTTAGATCTCAAAATTTATCATAAAGCACATCATTTGTCGTTATAACATCCCTTTTGCTATTGTATCTGATAATGGAAAATCGTTTAAGAACAAACAAGTGAAGGCCTCGTCTTAACACATTAAAATCCACAAAAAGTAGTCTACCCCTTATTACCCTCAAGGTAATGGGCAAGTTGAGGCCAAAAATAAAACCCTTGTTCGGATTATGGAGAAACTGGTCAATAAGACAAGTCGTAATTGGCATCTCCAAATCCATCTTGCCTTATGGGCCTACTGAAATTTTATTCGCACACCCACAAGTGCAACCTCATATTCCTTGGTATTTGCATCTTTGAAGCCATCATTCTCTTAGATATCGAGCTTCTCTCTTTGCGAATATCCTTGAAATAATATTTGGATAATGAAGAGGACTACATAGTGGTTAGACTAACAGAGCTTGAATTGCTTGATGAAAAATGTCTCCATGCCTTGGATCACCTCAAAGTGTATCAAAATTGAATTCGTGCTAGGTACAACAAGCGCATTATCTCTCATGAATTTGAGGTTGGAGATCTTGTTCTTATAGAAAACCACTTCAATACCATCAAAGAGCATGAAAAGAAAGGAAAATTTGAGCCTACCTAGTTAGGGCCATACATTGTGGTCGCAAAATTGGTTCGGCAGCCTATAAAATTACTTATCTTGATGATTTAGAGCTCCAAGATCCCATGAACATCATGCATCTCAAGTGTTTTATACATAAGCTTAGAGGCATTTAAAAACAAAACAAAAAAACATCAAAAAATTTAAAAAATTTAAAAAATTGTAAAGAGATAAATTCATTTAAATGTGAGAACCATGCAATTGTGGCACTTTGAACAGGTCCTTTGGTGAAAACCGGTTTCCAGTGCCTTAGGAGGATTTTGTTGTTCACAAGCACCTCACACTTGGGCATGATCACTTCTTCCTAGCTTTTCATTGGCTTTTGTTTGTAATCTTGTTGAACCTATCCCTCTTGGCCTTGATTCGGCTTATCTTCTTATTATATATATGCATAAGCATTCGCCCTTGTTTATTATCATCTCTCGTTGGGGGCTTCTTGGTGCTCGAGTTCTTCATGTACCTAGTTTCAGAAAATCTAGAAAAATCAAAAACATTTACAAAGCCTCAAAAATCCAAACACATTGGTGAATCTTTGAAAACCCTAAACATTTAAAAAATCTCAAAACACAAAAACAATGAAAAAATCAAAAACACTAAAATTACAAATTATACCACAAAACATCTGTAGTCATTTTTATGCCCTTTCAAAGAACAAGAAAATCCTATGCGCGTCGGCCTATCACCCAGCGGGTGTTGGGCGCTCACTCGAGGCACGCGCGAGCATTGAGCCCCTCCTTTATGTGAGTTGTGTGAGAATGCATTAGTTATGACATAAACTTAAGTGAAGAGACTATAAACGAACCATACATTCATCTTAGAGCTCAAAATGGGCTTCTAGACCAATGTATTCATTCAACATTACGAACATAGATCTGAATCATAGCAAAAGGAAATGCACAAGGATTTACACCCACTCATATGATATATATATATATATATATATATATATATATATATATATATATATATATATATATATATATATATATATATATATATATATATCCGATCCATACGAGATATAAGTAAAAAATGGAACCACATATATTCATATTAAGTATGTTGATAACCACATTACATTTACTAAGGCAATCACAGATCCATATAATAGTACAGACCAATGTCATGCATCAGAATTGGACTTAAGCCCTTCTTAGTACAAAGAAAAATATTTAGACCCATCCCCTTGATACATCATACCCCTACAGATCCTCTAAGCCCAACCCATAGAACTCTCACAGTATTTCTACATAGCCTCGCCTCTTTCCATTCTTGGTATTTATCTCTACATTCGTCCATTTTCTTCTATCGGGCGTTTGTATATATAGCTTTTCTCAAGTTGTAGATCGGGTGCCAAGTGTCCAAGTGGTCCTCCATGGGAGCATGCTCCTTCATACGTGATCTCTCCATCCTTCACCATAATGACCTTCTAGAATCTTCTATCACAAGGTATATTCCTTTCTTGGGCACAAAGTTGTCAGGCTAGCACCTTATCCACTCTGCATGCGCAGTCGGGTCATGTTTTCCTTGTGTTCTGCCTAATATGCCAAATATGGCTAAGTCTCAAAGCCTTTGCTCTGCCTTCCGCACACGCCACTGGTTCTACTAAACCCTCCTAAAACCTTGTCCTGCGCGCTTTCGCCTTACGCGCCCTTCTTCAAATAGGCCTTACGCGCTCACGCGTCTTCTTGTACTTAGTCAATATTTTAGGGGCCCAACAAAATCTCACCTCGGTGCTTGTTATTTTTAGCGCACGACATGCGGATCATCTTGTGATCTTCTTTCATCAATAAAGCTTGTTTGCTTTCTATGTCTATCTTCTTGACATATATCGTTACACGGAAAGTTTCATAGTGCACGTTTGCTTTTTGTAGGACTTCTCATCCCTTGCATGTATCCTTGTTTGGGGCATCATTTTAACCCTTGTCGTATAACTCAAACATTTGGGTACTGAAGTTGGATAACAAAAACATTGGTACAATTATCTTAAACATTGCTTATTTGAGTTTATTTGATTGTACTTGTTTGTTTGTTTACTTTCTCGTATTACATTGCTTATGTATTTTTCTTTGATTTAGTTCTTTAACATTGCACAAAAATTGGTATCATGGTTTTTCATGTCATTCTACCCTTTTGTTGTATGCTTACATCAAATAAAAAGGTACTTCCGAGCCAAGACGGTACTTAAGTTACACTACGATCTTTCCATCCATCATCTATCATTTTTTTCCATTCTAACTAATTCCCCATTCTACCTAACATTCCTTCTAACCTTTTCTATTTCTTTTAATCTAGTGAGACAATTATCGCAATAACATGTTTCTTCCTTCCCCCTCCCTCCTATAATCTTCGTCGTGCGAAAGGATCCAAAAATCTATCAAATCGAACAATGGCCAATTGATCCAAGTTCGAATCCCAATCGACACAATGAGTTTTTTTGTTACCATGGTCATTCTCCTCTTCTTTTTGAGCGTCAATCGACCTCTTCTATCACCCCATCGACACTCGAGGGGGCATCATCCATCCTACTAATTTTTCTTCTACCCATACAAAATAAAATTGTTTACTATTTTTGAAATGACGTGCTACACCACATCAAAGAGGGGAAAATGTAGACACCTAATTTTGACCGCGCAATTTTAATAATAAAATTGCACTAATTGTTTTCTTTATGTCATTTCGTTATGATTAATGATTTTCTACTAATTAGCTAATATTCCCCTTTGTCTCGGTCAATTAATGGCATTTCGTTAATTAACTAACTTCATCTCTCATCTTGGATGCCAATTAACGTCGTTTTGTTAGTTTAAATCTCATTTTAATTAATTAATTAACCATTATTAGTTAATTAAGCTTTCAATGTCGTATTTAATCAATAAAGCCTCTCATTGACTAAATCTCTCTATCAACTCCTCAAATTCTACTATTTCCTCTACAAATCATCTCCAAATGGTTTCTATAAGCTTAACTTGGCCTTTTAATTAATCTTAATTGACTAATTGAGTCTTACCAAACTCTCATGAGTTACTAATATCTAATTAATCTCTTCTAATCATACTTATCCCTTTCTAATCATACATTCAATTTATCCCACATTCACTAAGTTGCAAACTTCTCCCAAATCGTAAAGTTATATAAGAATCTTAGTGCACCTTGTCACACTTTACACCATGTCCTTGACATCTATTATACTTGAGAAGAGCATTTCATGTTATTGGAAGACTTGTTAAATCGAGTAATTCTCTTCCTTTCTACTTGTTAAGAGTAGTAAGAAAAGAATCAAAATGACAATTAAGCCATATTGATGAAATATCTTCCTCTTTTCTTGAAATATCCTTGATTGTGCTTCTTCTATGTTTGGTTCACTAAAGAAATACCTACATACAAGACACATCAAAAAATCAAAAGAAGGTTTGCATTAGTATAGATTCATATTTTGTGATTTAACTAGCTTCATTTTCCGCTTTATCATGATGTATTTGCTTGAATTAAACTAAGTTTAAGATATACTTAGTGTTAAGTTCATTTAAGTAGCTTACTTTAAGTTTAGCATGCATTATCTAGCCATCTTTCTTTATCAAATTAAAGTGACCATCATAACATATTTTGTTTCCACGTGGTATGTGTACGAATAGCAACCCAACCCTTATTAGCAATGATCCTTGGAAACCCGTGAGGGTAAGTTAAGCTTGTAGTCTTAAACACTCAAAAGGGCATTATTTTTAGAGATAGATAACCTTATTGCAACTACTATTTTCAATAATAAATTTCACGGTGATCCGGTTTATACTCAACATAGTGAAATTTAAGAGATTCTACTATCAAATTATAAATGAAGTCGCCCCTGGATTACTTTCACTGAAAGGTAAGGAGAAAAGGACGTAGAATTACCACGTGTTAATGGTGCAGCACGACTTTTGTGCATACCGACACTCAATAAACAATAATCACCTCCATAAAATTTGAAAATGAAAAACTATTTTTTTAAATTTATTTTTGCAAATCTGAAGAAATCAAAGCTCTAACACAAACAGAACGGAATAATAATGAGATACACATGCTGTAGCAAACTTCAAAAAAAAAAAAAAAAAAAAAAAAAAAAAAAAAAAAAAAAAACCCCATCTCTACAAAGTTTTAAGTATACAGCGCCTACATATTTTTGTCACAAATAAAGAAATAAGAGAACTTGTAGCAATAAAATATAAATATATGGTGACTAGAGCAAAGCATTCAAGGGATAATTTTTACAAACCAGATATAAATTCTACGCAATAGGCCCATGAAAGACTCCACTCATCCAACGCAATAAGAGATCAGTTATCCCCTTTATTTCTTTACCAGAAAAGGAAGGAAAGAATTTAGTGACCAGAAAATAATGAGAACTGTTATATATTTCCTGAAACACTTGCAGATTCGTGAGATGCAGATAAATAATAGGGTTTGAATTTCATTTAAGTACAGCCATGAAACCACCAGATCTCAAAAATATAAAGGGCATTTTTTACAGGGAACACTTGTCGGAAATGGATACACAATCAACATTCTGCGATAAATATACTAAATTAAAGCTAATCCAAATTAGCAATTGTAATTCAAGTTCTTTACAACGACATAATCTCTAGGAGAAGCAAAATACCGCAGGTTAGGTAAACAAAAATAAAGGCAATTGTAGAGAAATGCAATGCAAAGAACCAAAACTATATGGTAGCATTCTGGAGACTGTAAATTTAAACAGAATTTCTGCTCCAGCTTCCATTTCCTACAGTTGTCTATACTCTCTAACCTACAACACTAACCACTGCTTCAGCTCACCACATTAAATGTGGTTCTCAGAGTGGTTAGTCGAAGAATCCATCTCATGTGATGCCTTCTGAACCTCTTTGCCTTCATATGCATTTTGTACTTCCTTTAGGTGTTTCTCCTGGTCATACTTCTCTACTGAGTTTTTCCCATCAAAGCCATTCTCGGTCTTATGGTCCAAATCTTTAGGATTCTCTTCATTCTCCACTACTGAATGTTCCTTCAGGCCCCCTCGTCAGGATGAATTTGTGGTTCAACCACTGGTTTCTCTTCTGCCTTACAGGCTATTTCTTTTGTTTCTGTAGTTATGGGTTCATCCGCTTTTTCTTCTTGCAAAATTTCTGTTTTAGCTTCACTGTTCTTTCCTTCTTCCTTGTCTTCATTTTCCTCCTCCCCTGTTTCAGCCTTTGTGGTTTCTTCTTCGCCCTGATGGACATCCTCCATTTCCTCTTCCTTCTCAGCAGATTTCCTAACTCGCTTTGGTTTTTTCGTTGATCCACTTCCTGGGGTTTTGACAGGTGATTCCTTTACCTTTTCGCTTATCCTTGCCGATCTCCTTGTCGGTGTAATTTCACCTGTAGTATATAAATAACGTGTAAAATATTCATGGCTTGAGACGAAATACGTCGAAAGGTACGACTTTTAAGAAATATTACCAAAAACCCAGGCTTGCAGGACACAGAATGCAAAGAAATCTTTGGGAACAATCAAACCGTACCTGTACTCCAATCAAATTCAATGATAGAAGGGCCTCCTGGATTGGCCTTCAAGTATCGCTCTAGTGTTCGTTTTGCCTTAAATTCTTCACCTGTTGGAGCCACAAAGACAACATCGTTCTTCGGAGTGCCACTCTTCTTAGGAATAACCTGGACAAAAAAAAGAATATTAATTTTCATAAGATCAGTATAATACAAATTATCCACTATAAGTTGCAATCACAATCCTCCATGTGAGCGTACAACTGTTCTGCTACATCAACTGCATCAAGAAATGCGACGAGTTTTTTTTTTTTTTTACAGCAGACTTTTTATACGGTTTACTACAAAAGCAAACCCCCTTATTTCACAAAAAAATGCGACACCCATTAACATTGAAATCAAACCCTCGACATATGAACCCTGGAAATCGCAAGAAGGCTGTAATTAAGAAAATAAATTCAAGAAATGATTCCTGAACATTAATCTTAACGCAGAAGCGCTGCAACATTCATGCACAAGTTACATCCTTGAACAGGCCGGCCATATCAAAGTTTATTGCAGGCCTTTAGCCTGCAGAGGGTTCAAAATATCAGTAGAAATTCATTTAATTTCGCGCGGGGAAGCTAAGAAGAGTTAAAGAGAAATGTAATTAACAAGAGACAACAGCTTAGGGCCTGTATTCTCCTTTGTTTACGACATTTGTACGGATGGAAGAGACTGGAAGTTCCAGAAAGCCCTAAAAATTAGCCCCGAAACGACTAGCAAAACAAGATGCAGTTTCTGCGAGCTTAAAGTCATTAAATTTCACATTGAAAGCACTTCCAGTCCCAAACTGTGAAGAGGAGAGGAAAAGAGGAAAGATTTGAAGTTTTCACACTTGGTTGAGGACAAGATTAGAGCTTGCTTTGTTCCAACCACGGATTCGCTCTGAAAACAAGAGGCAGGGCCATGAAAAGTTTTACCCCACTGAAACCCTACGGACTACTTTCTGAAGAAAACCCAACAGTGAATGTAAAAGTAACGAGGAAAGCTCCTGAGAGAAAACAGAAAATAGTATAATTTTGCAGAGAAATCTACCTTCTTTTTCCATCCTGCGGGAGCTGTATGGTCGTTCTCGGCGCTTCCTTTAGGGCTTTCCATCACACTTGACACAGTTAACAGTGCAAAGCTTTAGTTTTCTTTACTTCTGCTTAGTTTTGTTTGTACAGGGATGTAAGTAAGTCATCACAGCTTGAGACTTCACAAAATCTTTCCACCGTTGGTTTCGTGCCACCTGTCCCGCACCATCCCAAAATATATGTCACCCTGACCCCAGGCACATTTCAAATATTTAGAAATTGAAGAAAACGCAAATAAGTACCTCTCATGAGTTATACGTACTTACCAAATGTTGAATCCGAGGAGCTTGTGCTACTCAAACTCATAATTAAAGTGAATAAAGTTATCTCTAAGAGTCGTCTTAATATTTTTGTTTAAAATTTATTATCGCTTTTATGTTGAATTTCCTATTGTAGATTTCTACCACTAGCAATCGCATGTGTTTCATGAGATGTGAACGCCGAACGGTATATGTTATTTGATTTAGAGGTACAGTTATTATTGATCCACTTAATCTGAAGGTTGTTTCTACATTTCAAACTTGTTATAAATTCGTACATGATTACTTGTGATATCGTTTTCGATAGTTAATCAATTTTATAGTTGATGTTGTTAGTTGTGCATTGGTTGTTCAATTGGTGTTTTGTTGGAGAAACATTTATTATACAATTGATAATGTGTGTGATTGATAGTTGTAGTGTAGGACTTTAGTTGAAACATTACATTGTAATGTTGTATGTGTACATTTAATTATGTTACAGTTTGTACTTTTAAAGTTGCATACCATATTTCCAAACATAAAATAAATGTAGGTATACGTACACGTAATGAGACATGTATACGTTTGCAGTATTTATATCATGAGTGGTAGCCTTTAGTGGGCAATTTTAGTTTCAATAAACTTGATTACATTTGATATCCCTCAACAACCTTCGCTTTCGATAGAAGAAATGTTGAGTATAGTAGTATTTGAGGTGCTATGAAAGCAGAAGCTAGTATTTACGATGGGTTGAGTGATAGTAGTCTTGCTTCCTCCTTTCTTCTTGCTTCGAGTGCTGGTACGTGCGCCATATTTGAGTATCTCTCGAATGAAAAAGCGGGTGAAATGCATAGATTTGCAAGCGAGGGTACTCTGGAGAAAGCTATGAATGTCAAACCCTGCCTTTCAGTGGTTCCAATGTCGACGGTTGCTCTGTGCAGAGTAAGTCCCTGGACTTGTGGATAGTTAATCCCCAGGCCATTTTAATCGGCAACTGTCTTCGATTCCCTCTGGAAATAGGGGGTATGGGAATATGTAAGGGGTTGGAGGGATCCCAACATGGGCCGTTGTATCTATCAAATTTTACAACAACAAATAAAGGTAATGCTGGTGGTTGCATTGATGCATCGTAGACAATGTCTGTGATTGTTCCTATGGCACCATTCACGAGGCCTGCATCAACCCATAGATTTGCAATAAGCATGATTTTTTGTTGTTTGCATAATGTAACTTGTGTTGCAGTGAACCGATCATCATCGATTTCCTGGTCCAAATCACTGTTACTTTCAAAGAATGGATCAAGCGATCGGAACGTTCAATGCCTTCAACATCTGTAGGTTGTGGCATGCCACTTGATCATTTTTTGCAAACAAATGTGGTGCATCCTTAAAAATGTTGAGCTCCTGGAGTTAGGTGTGTGTCTCATGCGAGACATCAAGAGTTCCCAATCCTCACCAGAGGGGTCGAATCTCGCATGTGGAGTAGTAAATTCCTGAATGAAACATGTGCATTGGTTGTTCCTTGTTGCCGAAATATTGTTCGCAATGTAATGGAAGATTGAAATCCCTTCCAAAGGGTTGCTCCGTAGGAATTACTTGTGTAAAGAGGACTGTCCAAAACCGGTGGTAATTTCCCGAGGTCACCGAGGAGGATGACTGATCTGTTCCCAAATTCGATGATGTTCTTGAGTGTGGGAAGCTTCATGAGCCTCTTCATCAATTTTTCTTAGCAACTTTGGCCCGATGAAACTCATTTCATCAATAAGAACATATTCTATATGTTTCAACGATTCTTGAAAAGACGATAATGCACTACCTTCAAGGGATTTTAGTTCTTTGATTGGAATACGCATGGCTGTGTGGATTGTGGATGCAGAGATGTTGAATACTGAAACACCGGTAGGGGCGAGCATAAGTAGAGGAGAGGGAGATATGGTTGATGCTGTGAATGAATTCCAGATTTTATTTATCAGAAATGATTTTCCTGTGCCAGTCGTTCCTTGAATTATCAATCTTAGTGGAGGTAGAAGGGATTTGTTTGTTGAATGGTGTAGTATGGTATCAAGAGCTATTTGTTGTTCTGGAGACAAAGGAAGTGTGGAAGATGGTGGTGTGGCATGTATGTTGTTGTTAATTGTGTCTCCTTCTCTCTCTTGATGAATGATGAACCAGTTATCTGCAAATCATGGGGAACGTCGTGTATGGTCCAATTATTGTGTATGTCAAAATCTCATTTCCCCAACATTTCAAGACTGTTTAGACCCGTGTTGTTTCCGGGGTGAAGTTGTGCAAAGACCTACCATTCTTGTAATGGTTCTTGTTGAATACTACATTCGGGCTCTGAGTCAGAACTAACATCTGTTGCAAGTCCTGTGTCTGCGGTAGTGCGTAGAACATGCCACGGTCTGTAGTTGTGCTTGTACATGTCCCAAGTGACATTGATGTCATGTGGGGTTGAGCCAAATTCAAACGTGATATTTCTGAAAGGCTTGTATAATAGGAGTTCTGACCAACAGAAAAGGTCATATGACGTTGATTCTTGAGCAGGGACATCCACAAATCTCGGGTGGACCCGTACAATTGCTTGTATCAGACGGCGTTTTTCCATTTATCACCTTTATGGTGCTTGTTGTAGCTCCAATCTCGAGCAACTTGAATAAGTGGTAGGTGTTCCATGGTTGTTGGATGAACTTTATATGCATCCAAGAAAGCGGTTGTTTGTTGTGCATCGGCGTCACTTTCAACGACACGTCTCAAAAAAAAATTTCCAACATTTAATGATATGAATGGATGGCTGCACATAACAAGTGGCATTTTTTGCAGCATGTGGCATGTTTCTTGTGCGCTTATGTCATGTTCAACAACACTTTCTGTGAGCATTTTACGGATCGCGATATGTGCTGGAGAATCTGCGTCTGCATCTCTTGAAACTTTGGATAGCATTTGGTGATATGTTTTTGAACGTTGCTCGGCTTTTGAAGCATATTTTGCAATATACTTAAGAACGGCATGGCGGGAAAGTACCGGTTGGCAATCGACATTTTCTCTCCATATGTATATCATTGTTCGATTGTGGATGTTCAATCTGTCATCGTTTCTGGAAGGGAGGTACTTTATTTTCCTGTCACCTTCAATGTGTAAGGAAGAAGTAGGTTGCATGGCCCAAGGAGCATTGTACCTGCACTGCAGCTGTGATTGCTTTCTACGCAGGCATGTCTGCTCTGAACATTTAGTGTGGCGCTGAACTCGATTAAGTAGTTCTTCAAGGTCCGCATGCGGGGAGGTGGATAGAATTTGTGTTGTATCTAGCAAGCAAGGGTCATCTAGGAGTGACCTGCGAATGAAATCCAAGCGGTTGCAAGCCGGGCGGGGTTCCAGGCAGACACGAACTTATCAAAGTATTGTTTTGTCACCTCAATAACTGTTGTGTCCTCCCAGTCCAGTTCGTCTACCTTTGGTGCATTCTCGAGCCACAATAAACCGTGGACATGTGCAGAGCCTCTATGTTGCCATTCGTACCTGCGAGACGAGGGAACATAAATATTAGATATGTAGTTTGGGAAAAACTTTAAAATAAGTAGATTTGATTACCTGTACCAAAAGTCTACTGCTCCAAGTTCCTTCTGCAATATTTCTTCCCGAAATATTGTGAATCTGTGATGCAGGTATGTTGATACTCGATGAGGGTTAGAGACAATGTTAAGTGTTCTCCAACATTGGGCGGCTCGAGGATCTGTTGGGCATTCACTAGACATAATATTGTGGAGATCTGGCCATTTAGTGTCTGCAGCACTTAGAGTGAAGAATAAGGTTGGTGTCCCTAATTGTTCCACCATATCTGAAAGCTCGCTTCTACTTTTTGCCCAGAATGAACGTGTCCCTCGAAGGCTCGATCCAAAGCGCATTAAGCTATCTGGGAGGTTGTCTTTGGGGCATTCCAGTAGTTGTCTTCGTAGCTCTCTAATTGTTGGAGGGATTCCAGATTCGATGTTTTGTTTCATAAAAATTGCTGCCGTGGACTGGCTTCTGTGTCGCATTATGAGGTTTAGAAGGAAGTAACAAAATCTTGGGTGGGAACCGAAACGCCCATCATGGTAACACATCAAATGAAGTGCGTATTCATGCATTGGAACTTCTTTAATGTGGGGTTGTTGCCACATTGCTTTTCCTGTCAGAAATAAAGTTGGGAAAGCCATTGAGAATAGGCCTTCCATATTATATTCATTTATTGGCGAAACCCCAAGCTCTGGCCATGGCATGGTAAATGGAGTGTTACCATCGTGGTTGAGCAAGAATTATTCGATTTCCTCTTCTTCTGTTCCTGTATTGTGAGGTGTTGGCATGAAAGACGATGAGTGTTCATATGTTTCATCAAAGTGGGTGGGAACACCACTACCATGAGTTGTAGAGCAAGTTTGCATTTGGGGAAGTTCCATTGTGGCTGTGTTGAGAGAGGAGGAAACATTTGACGATTCAGATGGTAGTGAGGAAAGGGCGTCATCGTCGATTAAGACATCTTTGTAATAGGGGTCGTGTTGGATTTTATATTGCAAGGCTGCACAAACACGAGATCTACTGACGTAGAAATCATAATTTTTTAAATTAGATCCTTCCCTTTGTATGAGAACTATGTCCAAATCTCCAAGGCGGTGGGGTAGGGTCTTTGCTATTGAAGTAATGTTTTGCATGGGAAGCTTATGGTGTGTCCTGAGTATTTGTATTGCCCGCCACGTACTTGGGTGACTTGCATGAATGGATTAACTCGTGCGATAAGCATCTCCTCGATTTGGGTTAAAGACGCAAGAACGATAGGTTGTTTTTCAGGGTCCATGTTGTTCCATGAAGAGAAGCGGTGGCCTTGTTTTTCACTTTTGCATCTGTTACACGAGGGAAAGCCTTCGGAAAAAAATTGTTTTAATTCCAGGGTAATTTTCCAAACAGATTGAGCAAGTTTGGATGTTCGCCAACAAATCTATTCTTTTGCGAAACCGACGTTGGGCTTCTAAATTCAGTGAAGAGAGTGGGGATATGGGAAATCTCTGTGTATTAGAAGGGGTGGGGTGTTCTGTTTCAGTCGTTTGTGGATTGCAAGGTGGAAAGCAGTCTGAAGGAGAGGAGAAACCGGTTGTATATGTGGGATGAACTGAAGAGAGGTTAGTACTTGAGATAGTTTCATGTGGCATCCTAGACATTTGGGGCAAAGTGACAGTTGTTAGCAAAGATGGGTTCATACGGAAGGAAGTGGCATGCTCTTGAAAGGTTTTTTCCATGGAAGTTACATGCGGAATGTTGGTTGGCAATTCTTCAATAGTTGTATTTGATGGCAAGATTGGAATGTCGAGGGATCGTAGGTTGTTGGTCATTGTAAGTTGAAAGATATTAGAGATTTTCGTTGTTCTATGCTCTAATTTACGATGCCGTTGCTCAGCAGTTATGTGTACTTTCTTTTTTGCGTAGTTTTCTCTTCATTGGGCTCGTTTTGCAGGAGTTGACATGATTGCGAAGTCACAGGATTATGGAGTACCACCTGTTGGATAAAGATCATTTTGGGTTAGCAAGGAACGATATATAGTTTGATGACAAACAAATGCAGAAATAAGTGAAAATGTAAAACTAAATTCAATTATACTGCATGTGGAGTTCCAATGGGAAATACGCATAAGAGGTAACAATTTGAGTTTTGAGAAACTACTTTTTTATTAAGGAAAAGAGTATTAGATATATAGAAACATACAATGTGTTCACATACTACAGAAGGATGTAAATACGTACATAACAAAATTGAATATTTTTATATTTATTTTCTTAAAAGTACTAACAATCCGCATAATAGAAGGAGACAATAGTATGTCAGTGTATAAGGGAATTCAACAGTTTTCTTTTGAAGCAGGGAAAAAAGCGAAACATAGATATGAAATAAGAAACATAGCAGTGATAGTTCAAAGTATAGAATGGGATGAGTGAGGGTGTAATGTTTGAAGGGACGGGTGGGTTGGAAATCCTTGTGTAAAGGTTATGGAGGAGTTGCACTATTTTCTGCTTTCTTTGAACTGAGGATGACACATTTCAATCTGTTGTTTCCGCAATATGTCTCTTTTTTCAGTGAAAGTGTGAAGCAGTATTCGTTTCCGATGACATTACTTATAATTTCACTAGTCGCATCTTCGTCTATAGTCAATATATGGAGGTCGCTAGCTGCAACACCCATGATTAACTCAACTATCTCATCAAAAGCGGTAACTGATTGAAGTTCTCCTGTTGGGTCCTTTAGATCGATTCTGAGTGCATATCTATAATCATAGTTTTGCACTTGTCTGTTGCAACTTGAACATAACCATGAACCATTACCATTCTCTTTCACCTTTTTCCTACATTGTTTGTCACCTTTTTGAAGAGGACATGCCTTGTAAAAAAAGTTGTCCATGCTAATATTCGTGATTTCTGCAGTAACCATGGCCCATTCATTTCTCTCAGTGTTCCCCATATTTAGTACCTCCGAAATCGTCGTTACAGAGGTCATGCTTTTTGGAGGGCCTAGAAATTGGGTTGTGATAGAGGGCGCCGGAAGGAAGTAGTCATCGGAATCAACCCAGCCATGAAGTGTATTTGTTTCTGAAATTTTAGGGTTGACGTAACATTTGGTTCTTGAAACAGTGTCCACTGAGCTTCCATTGAAACTGGAGACGTGGGCAGCTTTCAAGGCGAGGACCGGAAGAGGCGGTATAGAAAGCATGTCTTCAAGTTCGTTGCTTATATCATCTAAGTGATGTCCCCACAATGTGACACTTACACTGAAACCCGACATGTCCTTTAACTGCAGTGTTCTTCTCTTTGTTTCAGACTTGTCATACCGACGAATTGTTGAGCATGGTGACATCATAACAACAATTCCAATCAAATCAACTGTAGAACCTTCAGCGCTTGTAGGTAATTCCTTGATTTTGGTGAAGTGAAAGTTATGGGAAGGTATTGTATCTTCATTTGCTATGAGTGGAGATATGGTTGAGGAAGGTTGCAGGAAAATATCCAAAGCATTGTTCAAATGGTTATAACATAGCTTTGCATCAGCAATCCTCACAATCCTCCCATTGGAAATTGTATATAGCTTCCCATTCTCAATCTGCTCATAGAATTCTTCCGCGGCCTCGTTGAAACAAGTGATGTGGATTTCTCCTCCTTCCTGATCAACAAAATCAAACCTAAACACGGATCCATTTCCCCTTGCATTGTGATATTGGTGAAGGGTTGTTTTTGCTAGGCACACGGCCCTCTGCACTACCACATGTGCATAGATGTATTCAAAGCACTTATTTTAGTTGGTGTTCTCGTAAAATATTTGTTAACCCGATTTGCACTTGCATCTGTTTGTGGCAACTGACTGTGTTTGAGAGCATTTGTTGGTAGTCGGATTGGAGCACCGATTACCAAATGTGTTTCAACAACAACATCCATTTCAATGATAAGAACGGTGCTGCAATGGAAAAGAAAAACAGGATATAATTAGAACTGAGCAACGGATGGAAAAAATAAACAGAATTAAATTTTAATTGATATAGCGAGTTTATGTACATTGGTAATTGAGCAAGAGATGAAGCTTACAGTTCACTTTTGATCATTCTAACGAGGGATTTGTGTAAGCACACGATGGAGCCTTCTTGTATTGAATTGTCGGTTACACGACTTGCAAATTTGGAGGGTAGAAGTGTTGTCTGAAAATGTATCCCATCTGAAAGGTCAACATGATGTTGGGCTCCCGTGTTGAGAATGGACCTTAGAGAGCTCAAGTGCAGTATCTGAAATGTGGGGTCAACATTGGAACCACCCTCAATCAATTGAGAAATGCCTTCGTGTGTCAAAGTTATTTCCATGGCAACTAAAAGATGCTTGAGATTGTGAGAATTCTGCAAATATATGGTAGAAAATGTAAACTTGTAGGGCAGTCAATCATGAAATGAAGGATTTGTTCAGGAAATCATGCATTTGTAAAGAATGAGAACCTTTAAAGTTGACTTCCTTATTATTTCATATTTTCTAAAAAGTGCAAACATGAAGTCTAACCCTTTAACAATTCAATATGCAAAAAAGTGATATAATGTACAAAGCTTTGGTTGAAAACAACTAAAATTTGTATGGTTGTTTGTCGGCATTTTAAAACTAGATGTATTTGTGTGCAAATATTATGAAGTACACATTAAAATTGCGTCGTTGGTTTACATAAAGAAGCGAGCAATTGTATAAAGGAAAGATATAATGAATAACTCATTAAAAATGTGTTGTTGTTGTTGTTGTTTGTTGAAAAGTTAGATTCTATGCCCCATATGTTCCGCCGCAATATATACATGCATTTATTTGAAATGAATTACATATTATTATGTTAAGCAAACAGAATGGAATACAATAAGAACAATATGTACACTTGAAGTGAGAAGACTATAGGTATTTGTATGGAAACACAAAGATAAAGAAATTAGGAAAGCATAGTTGTTGGATAACAAAAACTGAACATGTGTTTGATAAGTTTGATTCTCCGTCGGATATATACTGCGACAATACATACATGGAATATTTGGAATGAGTTACAGTTTATTTCAAAAATACTTATAAACAAACACTTATAAACTAACCACTACAAGCTATTTTTTAAAATCAAATTTCTTGCTTTTTGCTTGTGCAATTTTCTTTGCACGTTTCTTGTAGTTTTGTCCAGTTGCAGATGCCT
The DNA here is from genome assembly GCA_018340775.1 of Taxus wallichiana var. yunnanensis. Taxonomy (NCBI): domain Eukaryota; kingdom Viridiplantae; phylum Streptophyta; class Pinopsida; order Cupressales; family Taxaceae; genus Taxus; species Taxus wallichiana. Next base: position 617,059,840 of record CM031235.1, read on the forward strand.
CGATTGGAATTCCCATTCTCCTCAATTTGTGGGGTGGTTCATATTTCAGTGCATCTTCGTTCGAATCATAAATCAAGCAAAAGCCTCATGAATGATCTGCAATCGTTCGGATTTTGGAGAGAAAAATTGGGGATGTTGGCATCAGGTGGAGGCGATCTCTGATCATTTCAGCTATCACTGTTTTAGGTGGTTTCGGTTGCCTACAATGCAAAACATTAACAACACATCAATAGGCTTGAAATTTTCCTCCCTCTCGCAAGTGAGGCGTAGTTAATGTCAATCCCATTGTGGGGGAGGGGAATTGTGTTTCTAGTCTCGCATCATATTAAACTGAGAGGGAAAATAAGTATGTTAGTCCACCAAGATGTTCTTAGGTATGACGGGCAGCTTTAAAAGCCTTGTCGCTGATCGATCCCTAACGTCCAACTTGAGACGCTTCGAAATGGCCTCATTGGGAATGAACCCCCTCAAAGACATAACGAATCCTGTCGCTTGACGAAGGCATGTGCCCCACATGTCACTTCGGAAAAAGGATTGGAGTCTAAATATAAATGTAACAATCAAAAGAATATAACATGAAAGCTCTCTACAATAATTTTTTAAACCATAGCATGCAATAAACGAAACAAATGAATAAGCACTTGAATCAATATTAAAACCCACCTCAAGTTTGTTTAGAGATGACGCTCTTCTTTACCGCGGGAGAATGAGAATCACAAATAACCTACAAAAAAGTGAAAAAGAAGTTAATAAAACTAAATATATCTACACTGCCAATGTCATATTCACTACATAACGCTACCACTCATGATATAAAATTGGTAAATGTATATGCATGAATTTGTAACAAGTTAGAAATGTAGAGATAGAACATTTAAAACATCCCAATATGTATATTCATTATCACGATATGATAGTGGATCGTTTTCTTCTCCCAATATGTGTTTAGGATTTTATTGTATAGTTCTTTAAAATCTTTTGATCTGTAAATCTCCATTTCTACTGTTTGACTATTCGCACGTGTATTGCCGCCCAGTACTATGAGGTATCTACCCAGGGTATCTATTCTATTAATTAATTAATCCCTGATTAAAACTAAGAGAGGGGTTATGCAAAACAGTCATGGGTATTGTAATTTAGTATGGAATGGTTGGGAATTTGCAAGCGCGCAGTGCAGCTTGAAAAGGAATTGTTTATATATGTTATCTTCCTCACTACAAGCCTATATACTATCAGGCATTGATAGCTATATAATATGTTTAATCAACTGATGTGCATATATTTCATGAGACTTCATCTTGATGAAACAGATGAACAAACATATTGTGTGCCTTGTGTATGTTTCCACAAGTAGATTCTTTCCAAAAAGTTTTCCACTTCCCTAAATGAATAGACGCCCTCAAATTTAAATGAATATCCCAGCCGACCTGGCACTTAGTTTGTTCAAGGCGGTGCTTTATAAAACAACTGATATCCTTCCATTATCTAACATAAAAAATAAAAAAATGGATCAACATCATCCTGTATTTTTTATCCGGGCGTTAGCAATTAAGGATTCTGGCAGTGGTAGACAATCAGCCAAGATGTTTCAATTCTATTCTCTTTGCTACAGTATTTCATCCAACGTGGTAACAGAGAAACACTGCGAATTCTGGGAAGCAGTCTACAAATCCTACGAAAAATCCATGGAAAAAAATCCATATAACCGGCCCTATCCGGAATGGGTAGAGGCCAGAAATTTTCTAACAGAAAATGGGTGGGCAGACATGGCCTACTATTCCAAAAACTGCAGAGATAATCCCATCTATACAACCATGCATGATATAATTTATGATGAGCTTGAGAAATGCCGAAGCGATGGAGACTCACAATTTTCCTGTACAATGTGGTTAATGAACCCAGATAAAAAAGAGCATTTGTTCAACTGTGGGAATCCAGAAAAGAAATAGTTAAGCAAATTTACATACCAAACGCTGTGTGTCGACTCCCTTCACTTTCTCGGATCCCTCTTTCACAAAAACGAACTGATTATTTGATGAGATAACCAATACAAACTCCTTATTTATAAAACAGGGCGGAATCTAAAAAACAACAGTTAAAAATAGGATTTTAAAAATAGAAACTCAAAAATTGCATGCAAAGTAAAAACGACATGCAAACAACTGTCAAATTTAATCCCGTTTGAAAAACGTCTAAAAGGTCACAAATTTAGGACAGTCGTAGAAACGTCCGGAGGTCCTCTACCATAGGGGGAATGCCTTCGGCGTAAAAATATTTGTTGTTTTGACAAGTCTTTTATGTTCAAATAAGGATGTTACCTAAGTTGTCTACTCTCAAATTATCCTCATATCGGTGATGGATGTTATTATATGTCAGCATTATGTGATGTAGTGTCATTTTGTTTTTATTACTTCTTTGTTACAAAAATATGTATGTTCTCTCTTCCCAATCATTTTTAGGAGACGTCCATCTATTAATTTCACACTCAATATTATGTGAACTATTCCTTAATTGGGCCATCAATATTTTTTTCATCCATTTGATTTATGCCCGTAAGTAGGCTTTTCCTTTTAGTCGCAAGTTGAATTAAATTCTTTGATATAGTATTATTTCTTTTGTTCAAGTTATTGTGTCCACATGCCTATTCTAAATTTTTATTTCACACGCTTTTTTATTTCCTCATTAGTGTTTGGGCACCCTTATAGGTTAATATTTCATTTTCTCATCCATTTGATGTCCCGCTTCATCCGCGTGTTCTTCTTCCTACCTATATTTTCTTCTACAACCATTCTAGGCCACTAGTGAACTTCCATGCTTTGAACCTTCTTCAAATAAGTTATTAGTCAAGTTAACATCGATGCCTCTAAGCGTAAGGCTCCCGCTTCAACTAACAAAATCTCATATAGAACTCGATGTTTTAATTTTGAAATTACTTGTGATTAAGGGCTTTTAGATTCTTTCTATTTGTCTCCACTTAAGATCAAACACATTGTTGCCCCTAACTTCACAACTATAAAGAACCACTAGTCTCGGGTCAATTAACTTGTAAATGTAAGTCCACACTAAAACACGAAACCGGGGTGCTTGGTAAGGCATTTACAATTTTTCATGACATATAATAGCCTCTCTCAAGCGGAGGTTTTAGACTTGTGTGGCATAAACATGCCAGTTATGGGATTTGATCTTAGGTCAATTAACTTGTAAATGTAAGTCCACACCAAAACACCAAACCGGGGTGCTTGGTAAGGCACTTACAAATTTTCATGACATATGATAGCCTCGAGTGATAAGCAAGTCAAACAAGTTTTTATTAAATTTCCAATCCCACAATTTTACATTTTTGCACATATTTTGTAATGAATATAATGCCTTTTCCAATCCTTGAATTCATTTTTCCCCCGCAAGTTTCCCAACTGAGCTTGTTGTGAAAATCCAACCCAAGATATTTGTATTCTTCTACAATTTCTAGTAATTTTTCCTAAAAAAGAGAAAAGATCATTACTTTGGTTATGTTGATATTTACTTGTATTCCAACCTAGTCTCTTAATAAAGAGATCAGAGGCCCTCAAATTGTATATGACTATGCATCATTTTTACAATTAGGACGAGGTCGTCTTCATAAAGAAGCAATTTTAATACACAGCTTGGCTAAGTGAATGTCATCTCCATCCTTTTTTTTTAAACACTCCTCTAGCTTATTAATGTAGAGCCTGCATAAAGTGGGTGAAAGTGGGAATCCTTGTTTAACACTAATGTCACTCCCAAAACTTTCAGACATTCCTTCCTCTATTTTGATTTTGGTCCTGACTTGCTCATAGAGCATATGAATAGCCACTATACACTCATTTGGAACTCAAAGCTCCTCCCTTATGCTCTAGAGTTTACTTTTGGGTACCACGTCAAATAATTTTTTTAAGTCAATGAAGTAGCCAAAAACTTTTTCCCTTAGTTGTTCCACAAATTTTCAATCAAGTGTCGAAGAGTGATGCAATAGTCGATAGTGGAGTGCTTTGGCCTAAAACATGCCCTACACTTTTCTCTCTTTCCCTCTTTTTCTTCCCAACTACTAATTTTGCACTCTATCATGCTCCCAAACAATTATCCAAGAAGAAGGTTTATCATGATGATTTTGAAAACCAAATTCAAGCCTCTCAAGATTTAGTCTAGTTGTATAAGTCAAATTTATGTATTTAGAGATTAACTCTAGCTTTATTTAGGTAGTTGTTGCATGGAATGAAAAATAAGAGTCTCTACATTTGAATGGATAAGAATGGATGAACACTTGACCGAGTATTGTTTGTAATCATATCAAATCATGAGGGTCCTAATAATGATAGAGGGTTAATACATACCCCCATTATCATTCCTATTTTTATGGGTTTTGTAAGGATTTGAGGTTAGATTAAGGAATCGAAGAAGGAGATAAGATTCTTGACGACTCGCAATAACACAAAAAAAAGTAAATTGCATTCTCACAGCTTAGATTCATCCCTACACACGCACTACCAATTTTGTATATTTCACCGCTTTGTAGTTTTATGTCATTCTCATGATTACGCCAATATTCATGTCTTTGCCTTGTTGATTTCTAGTGTTGCTTTTAATGTTTGATTCACCTTACTAATTAGATATTTCTTTTACCACCTTCCACTAACTATCACCTCCATATTTGTGTAAATCGAGTAGCACTCGACATACTTACATTTCACTTATTCCTAATTATTTTAGCTTTCCATATGTTCTAGATCATACCTTTTCTTTTCTGTAATTAGGTTTCATGTATGCCATTTAGGTTAGGCCTAGTTGTATTCTTAGTCTAGACACCCTAAAAATACCCATTACACATTATAACCTCTAAAAACACCTATATCCTCCCATATTTGTTGTACAACACTCAAAAATAATATTTGTTTCATTAATCACCACATCCCACTTCTACAATTAATTTAATTAATTCTATCACACTCACTATACAATATACATCCCATTGGCTAGTTTAATTAACTATTTAAATAAATAAAACAAATTAAAATGCCTCACCTTCCACCCATCTCTACTTCATTGGCCACTTCACTTGACTTGACAAGTTCGAGAATCCTAAAAACATGGAAGCAAATATGCACGTACACTTTGACTAATTTAAGAGCCAAATAATTTGAAATAAAGCCTCTTTATATCTCATTCAAAGGGCCAAATACGTACTTACCAAATGTTGAATCGAGTGTGAGACCAAGTAGTTTATGCTACTCAAACTCATAATTAAAGTGAATAAAGTTACCTCTAAGAGTCGTCTTAATATTTTTGTTTAAAATTTATTATCACTTTTATGTTGAATTTCCTATTGTAGATTTCTACCAAAAGATTTGTTGTTTTCACAAGTCTTTTATGTTCAAATAAGGATGTTACCTAAGTTGTCTACTCTCAAATTATCCTCATATCGGTGATGGATGTTATTATATGTCGCATTATGTGATGTAGTGTCATTTTGTTTTTATTACTTCTTTGTTACAAAAATATGTATGTTCTCTCTTCCCAATCATTTTTAGGAGACGTCCATCTATTAATTTCACACTCAATATTATGTGAACTAGTCCTTAATATTATTTTTGTATTCCATTTGATTTATGCCCGTAAGTAGGCTTTTCCTTTTAGTCGCAAGTTGAATTAAATTCTTTGATATAGTATTATTTCTTTTGTTCAAGTTATTGTGTCCACATGCCTATTCTAAATTTTTATTTCAAACACTTTTTTATTTCCTCATTAGTGTTTGGGCACCCTTACAGTTAATATTTCCTTTGTTCATCCATTTGATGTCCCGATTCATCCACGTGTTCTTCTTCCTACCTATATTTTCTTCTACAACCATTCTAGGCCACTTGTGAACTTCCATGCTTTGTACCTTTTTCAAATAAGTTATTAGTCAAGTTAACATCGATGCCTCTAAGCGTAGGTTCTGCTTCAACTAACAGAATCTCATTTAGAACTGATGTTTTAATTTTGAAATTGCTTGTGATTAAGGGCTTTTAGATTCTTTCTATTTGTCTCCACTTAAGATCAAACACATTGTTGCCCCTAACTTCACAACTATAAAGAACCACTAGTCTCGTGTCAATTAACTTGTAAATGTAAGTCCACACTAAAACACCAAACTCAAAAGCTTGGTAAGGTATTTACAATTTTTCATGACATATGATAGCTTCTCTCAAGCGGAGGTTTTAGACTTGTGTGGCATAAACATGCCAGTTATGGGATTTGATCTTAGGTCAATTAACTTGTAAATGTAAGTCCACACCAAAACACCAAACTTCGGTGCTTGGTAAGGCACTTACAAATTTTAATGACATATGATAGCCTCAGTGTGATAAGCAAGTCAAACAAGTTTTTATTAAATTTCCAATCCCACAATTTTACATTTTTGCACATATTTTGTAATGAATGTAATGCCTTTTCCAATCCTTGAATTCATTTTTCCCCCAAGTTTCCCAACTGAGCTTGTTGTGAAAATCCAACCCAAGATATTTGTATTCTTCTACTACTTCCAGTAGTTTTTCCTAAAAAAGAGAAAAGATCATTACTTTGGTTATGCTGATATTTACTTGTATTCCAACCTAGTCTCTTAACAAAGAGATCGAGGCCCTCAAATCAGTATCCGACTATGCATCATTTTTACAATTAGGACGAGGTCGTCTTCATAAAGAAGCAATTTTAATACACAGTTGGCTAAGTGAATGTCATCTCCATCCTTTTTTAAACACTCCTCTAGCTTATTAATGTAGAGCCTGCGCATAAAGTGGGTGAAAGTGGGAATCCTTGTTTAACACCAATGTCACTCCCAAAACTTTCATACATTCCTTCCTCTATTTTTATTTTGGTCCTAACTTGCTCATAGAGCATATGAATAGCCGCTATACACTCATCCGGAACTCAAAGCTCCTCCCTTATGCTCTAGAGTTTACTTTTGGGTACCGCATCAAATACTTTTTTAAGTCAACGAAGTAGCTAAATTTTTTTCCTTGTTGTTCCACAAATTTTCAATCAAGTGTCGAAGAGTGATGCAATAGTCGATAGTGGAGTGCTTTGGCCTAAAACATGCCCTACACTTTTCTCTCTTTCCCTCTTTTCCTTCCCAACTACTAATTTTGCACTCTATCATGCTCCCAAACAATTATCCAAGAAGAAGGTTTATCATGATAATTGTGAAAGCCAAATTCAAGCCTCTCAAGATTCGGTCTAGTTGTATAAGTCAAATTTATGTATTTAGAGATTAACTCTAGCTTTATTTAGGTAGTTGTTACATGGAATGAAAAATAAGAGTCTCTACATTTGAATGGATAAGAATGGATGAACACTTGGATTGAGTATTGTTTGTAATCATATCAAATCATGAGAGTCCCGATAATGATATAGGGTTAATAAATACCCCCATTATCATTCCTATTTTTATGGGTTCTCGTAAGGATTTGAGGTTAGATTAAGGTTTCGAAGAAAGAGATAAGATTCTTGATGACTCGCAATAACACAAAAAATGTAAATTACATTCTCACGCTTAGATTCATCCCTACACATGCACTACCAATTTTGTATATTTCACCGCTTTGTAGTTTTATGTCATTCTCATGATTCTCGCCAATATTCTTGTCTTTGCCTTGTTGATTTTTAGTGTTGCTTTTAATGTTTGATTCACCTTACTAATTAGATATTTATTTTACCACCTTCCACTAACTATCACCTCCGTTTTGTGTAAATCGAGTAGACTTGACATACTTACATTTCACTTATTCCTAATTATTTTAGCTTTCCATATGTTCTAGATCATACCTTTTCTTTCTCAGTAATTAGGTTTCATTTATGCCATTTAGGTTAGGCCTAGTTGTATTCTTAGTGTAGACACCCTAAAAATACCCATTACACATTATAACCTCTCAAAACAACTATATCCTCCCATATTTGTTGTACAACACTCAAAAATAATATTTGTTTCATTAATTAGCCACATCCCACTTCTACAATTAATTTGGTTAATTCTATCACACTCACTATACAATATACATCCCATTGACTAGTTTAATTAACTATTTAAATAAATAAAACAAATTAAAATGCCTCACCTTCCACCCATCTCTACTTCATTGGCCACTTCACTTGACTTGACAAGTTCGAGAATCCTAAAAAACATGGAAGCAAATATGCACGTACACTTTGGACTAATTTAAGAGCCAAATAATTTGAAATAAAGCCTCTTTATATCTCATTCAAAGGGCCAAATTCACAAAATAAATCAACCATGGTAAATAAGGAAAATTAAATCAATAGCATATAACTTAGTCAATTCTAACTTCCTTAATCCATGACTTCTTCAACATCTATAAATAAGAAGATTCATTCTTCACAAATCATCATTGAAAACTTGAGGATTTTACGGTGTTACTTTACCAAATGGCCATTGAAATCACTCTTGCATCTTCGTTATGTTTTCCAATTGATCACCCAATCATACAACCACTCAAACCAATCAATCCTCATTACTTGTAGCTTGGCTTCACTTCCATTTGAAATATCTTAGACGATTACAAATCTAAAGAAATCATTATCTTATCCGGATCCAACAAGAGTGTCACTATACGTCTTAAAATCAACACATGACCTTAAGCACACATGACCTCTAGAGGTCATCCTAGGATGGCCACAATGGAATGGGCTAAATAAAGCAGATATAGGTGAAATACACGAAAATGGGTGAAAATGACTAACAAGTGATCAAGGCAATCTAATGTCCTCAATGGGCACTTGAGGATCTGTTCATCTAAAGTAATGAATTATTACCTTACTTGGGTTGGCGTAATGGAATGATGGGGGAGAATGGACACACAAAGAATTCTATCGATGTTAGGGTCACTAAATATTGTTTGAACCGGTTGCAGAATGTGGGGGAACTGTCCTGTGTTTGCCTCGTAGAAGTCTCTAGACAAGGTCATGGAGGTATAGGAGGAAACGTGGGAATAGGAAAAATTGTGAATTGTGGAAGCTAGTTTCGTTCAGGCTGACTTTGTTAGAGCTTGTAAGCATTGTCTACTTCAACGTTCAAAACTAGCAACTATGAGATGATAGTGGGTGGAAGCTATGAAGGACATAAAATCAAGGTTCTAAGACCCATGTCAATGTTTGTAAATAAGTCTGTGTTCGATTCTTTAGACTCGGGGTCATATACGTAATCTATTGGTTATTGAGGGCCTTGACTAGTCATGTGGGATGTGTGAACTACTAAAGCAAAGAAACAAACAATCTCGCAAAGAAAACCACAAGAGGGCAAGGTTAATCCTAAGCCAACTAGGGATACACTGTGAGATGTGTTAATTCATTTCTAATTAGCTCTATGTTCCTAATTTAACAAATGGAAACAAAAAAATTAAATTAAAATGATTCAATTACTTTCCTTGAAATTAATTAAATCTACGTGTTTCCAACAACTAATTAATAAATGAAAGCTAACTAATTGAATAAGCAAAGCAAGGCTAATCTACTATTTTTGTGATTTTCAACAATTTAAATGAAAGAAATAAACAAATAAGGAAACTAATTACTTTAATCTATGTTTTTGTATTTTTGATGCTTTCTGGAAAACAAAAGAAATATGCACAAAAACTAATTTCTTCCAATTAAATGAAACTACTTCTATTCTAATGCAAATTAAGCTAAACAGAGAAATAACCAGATTTGGCTATTTCCCTATGCAGAGGATTTAACTAATCTAATAAAATAAATGCTTTTTCCTATTTGTAATTGTGGATACAAAAGCTTCTTCTGGCACTACCTCAGAGTCACGGGAAGAAAGCTTCTCAAAAGAAACCCTTCCCTTGAAACTTCCTCGCAATATAGAAGTTTTTTGAATGCTATGAACTTCCCAAAAATATAATGATGAAGAAATATTAACACAACACTATAGCAGAAGCTTTCTCCGAATCCTTCTTAGAAAAATCCACAGGGATAAGATGAGAGGAAATCCTCAACAAAATATTTGCGGATGCAAACTACTGTAACAACTATTGCAATTGAATCTTTCTAAAGAAATGTAACTAACATATTTGAAGATTTAAATCTATTCTAAATAAATGAAGAAACTTGCAGGAATTAAAAGAAACCCCCAACTTGGAAGTGTTGTATAGAGACAAATCCAGTGGTAGAAGTGTTTCTTATTGTCCCCTCAACTTCTTTCCAATGTATGTTCAATGTATCTAGGGAACTATGTTGGCTTGTGTGGAAGAAATGATGAAGAAAATGTTGGAGCTTGAATGGCTTGCAAGCAATCTGGTAGTAACGTAGACAAGAGAATAATAAGGCAAGAGAGTTGAGCTTGTTTGTGTATTTCTTGGAAGGATTACGGGCAACATAACAGTGTAATTCAAAACAATAATCTCCAACCAATGCTCTGGGTAGAAGCTTATCTCTTAAAGAAAAATGATAGGGAATTTGTCTAAGCCATTTATAAGCCAAGAAATGCCACCTCTCTCAAATAAGGGGCAGTTAACTCACAATTAACAACAGGAAGGGAAGGAGAAGTTGGTACACATCAAATGAGCTCAAGAACAACCAAATTGGTTAAGAAACGTGTGCTAAAATAAAGTTTGAAGAAGTTGACACGTGTTTAGAACACACTAGAAGAGTCTCGAGAAAAAGCGCACAGAATCGCCAGCTACTCAGGCATCGACGGTTATACAACCGCCACGGTGATTACATAACCGCTCTCAAGGTAGATCGGTGGTTACATAATGACCGGGGTGGTTATGTTACCACCGATGAGGTTTCGTATCTTAAAACACGAAAGCTAAGGAAAAGTTATGAAAGAGATAAAGGAAAGCAAGAAAAGCATGGAAATGGTTAAGGGAAGCATTCTAGGCTACAAATATATACTGTAAACAAGAAATTGGACTTGAACACCATTGGAAATATATTTACTCACCATTGGATATTTTGAATCATTTCAAAAATGTAGCACGTGAAAAATTGGTGCGCACAATCACTCTACCCCACTCTTCAACCGGTCTAATATGAGGTTGCAAGGAGTTTGTTGAGAAGGTTTACTTTCATTTTTATTGTCTTTTAATTTATTTGTTTGCATTTTCTCTTGTATACATTTTGGCACGCCAAAGATGGGACCCCCACATTATTTTGATCATATTTTACAAATCTAATATTGTTTTCATGTTCTTTGTGTTGTTTAAAGGTCACTGACCAATTTTTAGGTCATTCCATAAGATGGTGTTTTAGTGGATTTTAGGATCAAAACTTATTGAGTGAAACAAACCAATAAAACTTAGAAAATAACATGGTTTAACGATACCTGTGTCGATAACACCTAGATGTACAAATTCAAATGGGTGCAAGAAACTCTTCTTCCAAAGAATGAGGAAACATGCACACAAGTAGATAACTTGATAAGAGAGATGTTAGATAATAATATGAGGAGTTTTGGCAAAGGCCAATCCCATAAACCAAAGGGCTTCGTTGATGGGTGTTAACTTTCTTTTAGACAATTAAGTTGGAAATCATGATAAGATTACAAATGGTAGAGAATAATAAGTTTAAGATGTGATGTCTGGATGGAAGGACTCGATCAACGTCCTTGATGATAGGTTGGGGAGGGTTGAAAAAGTCTTCCCAATAACAGTTGGTCTCATCACGTTTTTTGAGGAGAAATCCAACTGCTCAGTGATCTCGTTTGGATTGGGTGTGAAAGTAATGACACAAAGAATTAGTTCATAGTAGATATTTGATTGTTCCTATACGAGTGGTTGTCACATAATTAGTAGGTTAAAGATGGCGTCTGGATCATACTCTTCTATTGGAAGTTTCATCTAACAAAAAAAAAGGCTTATAAGCAACGATTGATTAGGCATGATTATTGATTCTTAAGGAAATATGACAAGATATGTGAAGGATATAAAATAGATAATTTTCGATAGGGATCGATGTCGATCTAGTGAATTAGTGTTGATTTGGTTGATTGATTCTAATAATTGTTAAAATTGGGTGAATCAAACAAAAATTGGAAAGTAAATAATTCTCATATGGAAAGCAGAATATTATTGTGAGAGCTAAGGCTGACGATTGACAATATTGACCTTGAAAATTTAATATAATTAAAAGGGACCGACCTTGACGAGTAAAAATCTAAGTCGGTTGAATGGGTGTGCAGAATGATTGTTCCAAAGGGAACTTACATTGTGAGATGCATAGGAAATATTTATGCTTGATCCTTCTACGAATTTGGTGAGCTTGAACCTGTCTCATGAAATCTTGGGAACTAAATGATCAAGATTGAATTAGGATTAATTAGAAAAATTGGAATCCTTTGGCAAAAGCCTTGATTTGGTTTATATAGGATCGATGTTGTTTCAACGGATTGTCATCGATCTGCATAAATCTATGCTGATTATGGGATAAGTTCAACAACTTCCCTTTTACAAATTTTTCAATTCTCAAATGGGTTTTGAGTTGTTTTAAGTTCATAGGATGTTTTTTTAAGTTGTTTAGATTGTTTTTGTGTCTTTATTTTTATTAATTTTATATTGATTTAAGTGTGTTTTTATGGTTGTAGGTGGTGAAATGGTGAATGTAATTAAGTAAAAAGGTAAAAATGATTGTGTGGGTTTGTAAAGGGGTGTGTTAGAGTGTGTATGCACTTATGGGAATTAGGGTGTCCTAATTCGGTGTCTACTGGATGGTTTGATAGTAGTTTGAAAAAATTAGAGATTTTTGGCCGTGTTATAACTTTGTTTTACGGTATAAGTTGAATTGTTTTTCCATCGTCCTCTTTTTGCACTAGCATAGCCCATGATCTACATTAGCGTGCTTCCATTTTTTTATTATTACAAATATGCATTTTTGTTAAGGTCTCTATGTTAGCATGCTTTTGGGGTAATACGTTTATGTTCTATTTTATGTGCTAGTGTGATTTTTCTAACATTGTTTTTACATATATGTGTTTCTATTGTAGTCTCTGTGTTCGCATGCTCTTGAGTGCATTTCCATTCGGGTTTCGTGCTAGTGTCTTTTTCTTACTTTTTCGGCAGGTTTTCATTTTTGTTCCAACCTCTCGTGCTATTGTGCTCCTCCTTGCATTTCCATGAAAGTCTATGTGCAATGTTAATACAATGTGCATGTGTGTTTTATTTAAAGTATGTTTATGTTCTTTTTAGGTTAATTTTTGTTCAACTTGTTTGTGTTTCTATTTATATTATTTATATTAGCATTCTGTAAGATTTAATTTTTCTACAAATTTCTAGAATTCAAACAATTCATTTACTGTTGTTTTTTTACAATTTTTTGAAAATTTCTTGCATGCTTTCACAAAAAATATAATATAACACGTCTTTTGATCATTTTATAACTAGTTTTTAGTGTTTCTCTTATTTTTCTGTCATTTCTAACATTCTATTCCTACAATCATAATCGTATATGCTCTTCTCTCACACCTTTTGGGTGAACTTGAGAATCAAAAGAGATTATGATTGCTATAATGCTTTACTTATGTTTGTTTCCAATATAATATAACATGTTTTATTTTATAACATTTCATTTATACAACCTAAACCATGTATGCTCTTCTCTCGCACCCCTTGGGTGAACTTGAGAATCATAAACAATTGAAGTTATCTTGTATTTGGTTAATCTTGTTTTCTGGATCATTAAGTCAAATATTTCCAAACTAAGAAAAAACCCAAAAAAAAAAACAAATCAAACTACTAATACATTTGCATGTAAGACCTTCTTGCTTTAAAATATTGCTAAAAATTCAAGTATAACTTTGGTTTATGCTTGTCATTTTTGCACTCATTTTTTTTTTTGTCAAAGTTGGAAAGAACTTGCATATTAATCACTCATACTTGTATTAGCACATAGCGACATGGATTTCATCACCACTTATATACATCAATAATGTGGACTTCACTACAACATTTTCACTTGAGACCTAGTCTCAAACAACGTCAAAATCATTTTCCTCGTCTTTGTACCTTGCTTACAAGTAATGTTGTCATGATGGGTTACTATGAGCATATGCCTAAAATAGTTGTAACAATGAAGTTTATGGCATTGTCCCTATAAATTATTCAGGGAGAAATAAGTAAATTAGCCACATTTCATTCCCTCATTACCCTACCACCTAATCATAAAACCCATCATTGGAGTGGTGATTCACTCCTCTAAGAGGGATACTATTGATTAGGTGAGTCTCTTTTAGTATTCCAAGGGTTCCCCATACCACTTTTATCCCCATACAAATTTGGTATATCAGGTTTGGGATATATCAAAATATGCATCTATTGGAGTTATAAGAGCCTTTGCATTCATTCATTCCACAACATTCTACTTGATTACATTATCATAAACTTTGCATTTCCTGGTGGTATTTTTTCCTTTAAGAGAAAATGAATAAAAAATCATTTCTTATTTGCTATTTGTAAACGTTACTTTGAATAAAAAAATTGTAGATTAAAACTTGTGTTCCACAACACAATCCAAATCAACACCAATATAATCCAATCAAAATCCAATCTACCCAATCCAAAAAAGTCTTATCCTTTGGATACACACCCTTTGATCAAACTAGACTTGATTCCCTAAACACATTTATAAGTCCAAACCAAGAAAACATATCCACTATTATTCTTTGAGCTTAAACATTTTCCAATACTTATCAAGCTTGTGAAAAATCACAAACCACATTTCACTTTAGGTTCTTTCCTTTAGTACAATGGTGATTACTCGCAATAAAATCCATAATATCTATGAGGACCTTGATAGAATAAACCTTCTTGGAAAAGACACATTTGATGAAGAAAATGATGCAAGAAAACACGAAATCACTGAAGAAGAAAAATAACAAATAAATTAACTCTTAAGAAAAATTTTTATCTTCTTCACATCCTAGAAATGGGAGCAAAGATACCCTTTGATTTCAAACAAGATAATTTGAAACATCTCTTAGAAAAACCTGAATCAAGCACATGAAATCAAAAATATAATAATTCAACGAAAACATCCAATGAATCCTTGTTAGCAAAAATCAATGAGATGACACAACAATTTTCTCATATAGCTTCTAAAGTTACCGAAAACACAAACAATGAAGGAAAAGAATAACCTAGTCAAGAAACTAATGAAATCATGGATACCCCTCAACAAAACTCTCCATTCACACAAGAGTGGAATAATGTGGAAGAAATGCTAATGAAAATGAAAAAACAAACCAAACAATTTAACTTTGAAGAGATTTATTATTATCCATTTGATAAAGACATGTTGAACATACTATTTCCTCCATTATTTAAAAATCCTAAATTTGATAAATATAAAGGATAGAATGACCCAATAAAACACATTATATAGTTCTTCATGACATGCTAAGAAGTATACTACAATGATATATACCTCTTGCATCTTTTCCCTAAGAGTTTAAGAGGAAAAACTTTAAATTGGTTTTTACACCTTCCTAAAGGATCCATTACTACTTTTACCAACTTATCAAAAAAATTTTTCAAACACTTTTCCTTTAACTTAGCTTCTGAGGTCACTATGATGGACCTTTGCAACACAAAAAATAAGTAATGAAACATTCACATCATTTATCCAAAGATGGCGAGGGATCGCAAGTCGATTTCCTTGTTTAATTCTTGAGAAACAATTAGTAAGCATTTTCATACCTAATCTCAATACTAAATTATCATTCCAAATGAAAATGCATTACTTAACCAAATTTGAGGAAGTAATTGAGAAGGGAACATAAATTGAGATATCCCTCATTGTTAAGGCCCTCATCAAAACTCCTTAATTAATTAATTGAAAAAATCAAGACTGCAACATTGTGAATGATAAGATCAATGATTCTCTAAATATTCAAAATGTTCAAACACCACAATCAAAATCAAACAAATCCACCAATCAACCAATCATCATTCCTAGTAAAGAAACCACTCCTTGTAAATTCAAATGAAGACAATTCACACCACTTGGAGAAATCCTTTCTAGTGTATTTTATCACTTAGCAAGTGCGGATATGATCAATTATCCAATCTCAAGACCCTTCAAAGAGGGGAAAAAAAACACAAGTACAAAGAAAATGAATATTGTGAGTACCATCATATCAATGGACACCATATGGATTATTGTATGAAACTCTAACACTATATTCAAGATCTAATTGACCGTGGAGATATAGAAGTTGAAAACACCTCAAATAATAAAACTCCTAATGAGAAGTTGAAATATTTTCAAGACCCTTATTTGAAACAAAATGAAAACAAAAGAGATCAAAAGGATAAGGACCAAAATCAAACAAGGTTGAGTATGACTCAATAATATCACTGTCGATTATGAACCCAACATTGTTGGTATCATCAAAATTAACACTCTTACCTATGTAGTAACAACATAAAAAAATGTTTGGGTACCTACAACAAAGTAACATTCCACATACACGACACCTTAAACATTTAATCCTAAGTCTACTCTTGATCCAAAACAAACATCCAATACTAAATCTTCTTCTAATTCTTATTATACTATCAAACAATTAGAGAAGTTTTCCACACAAATCTCCCTCATGGAGTTGCTTAAGACATCACATGTTCTTCAAGAAATTAGTACACATGCACTACATGATGCACATGTTCCAAATAATATCAACACCCAAAAATTCCAAGCCTTGATCGTAAATATTTTTCCCAATAGTCCTATCCTATCATTTGGTCCTCACGGCCTTTTGAACCCAAATAAGACAAATAATAATTCCTTATATATTGAAGCATTCATTACTCACCATAAAATTAAAAGAGTGCTTATAGACAATGAGGAAATGCTGAAAATCTACTCCATGAGACTATTAAGATGTATTGGTTATACTGAGGAAATTTTAGGAACTAATGTCACTATTCGTGGTTATGCTAACATTAAAAGATAATCCTAGAGAACAATTACACTATCCCTAAAATTTGTACCAAAAACATTGGAAACCTTTTTCATGTCATGGATTTTGAAACCTCTTATAATATTCTCCTTGGTTTATTGTGGATCAATGCTATGCAGGCCATTTATTCCACCTTCCACCAATGTATTAAATTCCCTCATGGAGGAAAATAATTCACCTTACATACCGATGAAAAACCTTTTGAATACTTGAAAACTTCTAAAGGGAAGATATAAGCAAGTGAACTATTTCCCATCTGTAGATAAATCCACTCTACCTCATATCATCCAATTTTATGAAACCATGTGTATTGTCCCTAATACACTTTCAAGCTTCTTCCAAAAATAGTGTAAACAGTCTAGATAGTGACTCTACACATTCTATATATGCTAATACACCTTCTACATATGCTAAACCACCTTCTACATCATCTAATATGCATACTACTTCATTTAAGAAAACATCCACGTTCAAAATCATTGATAAAGGATGTGGTGAGTACCAATTTCAAACTATTGAAAATTCATTTCACAATAAAAACTACCTTTATCACCACACAACTATGGAAAATCAAATGACTCCCATATAAAAATAGTTTCTGTCTATAGACTTGGAAAAAGCATTTTCTCGATGATTCAGATACTTAGAAGATGAGAGAACTCTAAGTTTTGAGAGCTCTTCATTGTATGATAATTTCATTCAATGTATGTTATCAATCACCCAAACACATCATAGGAAAAAAATCATGAAAATATGCAATGGAAGGAAAATGTCCTGAAAATAATGAACAAGGTTGTTTAGATCCTGTTATCCCATCGGAAAATCTTAACTCCTATAGATTAGGCTACAACCCCGATACTTCCACATACTAAGTGTATGTTAGTACAATGAATAATGGTGAATATATTGAATCTAATGTTGAGATAGGTTCCACACATGACCTCTTTGAGGACCTCACTGATACAATCCTTTCTGATGAACTTTCCATTAACACCATAAATTTTGGCATTATTTACCCTACCCTTATTGATCATGACCAATCAAATCACGTTTCTATGGACCTCTTCCAAAATGACGAGGTCATCGAGGAGTTTTTCAGAACTTGAGATCACATACCCCCTTCTGATCACAAGAAGGGATTTGATATTAATTTGGATGTTACAACCTACTTTTGCAAAGATCTTGCAAACCCCCATCCACCAAAATATCCCATATAGATCATCTAAAAATAATTCTAAACTTTTCATTCCATTGGCATATATCCCAATCATAGCATCTTCATGATTCTTCACACTCTTCACCTATTTATTTCATATCATCATAAGATAAGAGTTAATATTACTCCTATTAGGTATTGTGTATCTCATCCCTCTTGTGGTTTCTCCCATTTTAGATATTTTCACCTATGGTCTTATCTAGAAGCTTCATGATGGAAAATACTCCATCCAAAATTTTTATCTCCTTAACAAGAAAGCTCTAAAATTATTTACTTGAATTTTTTACGCCCATCTCGGTCTTGATGATGGGCCTTCATGTCCTACTAGTCTTATGGGGTGGAGATTTGGTGTCAAACATTCATTCCCAACAAGCACAATACAAAATCAAGGCAAAATAAATTAAAAATACAAAAAGCTACAATTACACCTTTCATCCTTCATAGTATTTGGTGATGATCCCACACTTCTTAGTTTTAGTAGTGTGAGGTTGAAAAGGAGAAAGGTACCCTTACTCACTTACATTTTATCTTTGGCGATGAGCCCTTTCACATTGTTATCTAAAAATACACCCTGTAATTTTGAATAAATCATCAAAATGGATTTATCTATTTTTACTCGGAAAGCCACAAAAGACTAAATTAGCATCATGTTGGTCCTCAATTATGCACCCCATGTTGGATTGACAACAATTTCTCCTTGGTGGAAAAGGGGGAACAACTTGGAATGATGGTATACTAGGTTGGTATGTAATTTTGTAGCTGGGGAGGGTCTAACACTTTCCTTGGGATCAAACCTTGGGATGATTAAGGGGCACATACAAAGGAGATGGAATTTTCCTACTTGCTTTTGATCCTTCCTTGAACTAGGGTGAGAGGACCCAAGGTGTAACTTGAATGCAGAGGGGGAGATGAAGTCTTTGTTCCCTCAATTTATTTTCAAATGGTGGATCGATCTGGGATAAACATGGCCAAGGAAACAACAATTCACTCTCACAAGTTGTCACATAAAATGTTGCATATGCTTAGTGTACTAGACACAGGTTAATATAGACAGTATAGTTCAATTGATCTTGCATTCTCTTGATAATAGAATTAAGGCTAAAAGACACCTTCAATGATATTTAGAGAAAGGTAGTAAATAGAACAAACAAACATTAATATGGGGGGATGGGGTCAATTATGGAAATTGTAACTTCACAAAGGGGGAATTATAGGCAAAGATATTTACTTGTAACATAACATTTAACACTTAGAGCAACCTGTAATCTTGGAAAGTATAGAAAATTGGATCAAAAATTCACATTTTTTACAAATAAATATTTGCATTCATTGATACTCAAGAGATGAAAAGTTTCAGCTCAATATCAAAGATACTTGACCCAAGATACCATGCAAGCATTATAATGAAGTATTTACTTCTTCTACCCTCACATGCCCAAGATACACTCAAAGGATAACAAAAATCTATCAACACAAAATGGTTATGGAAAGGATTTTACAATCAAGTCCAACATTGCAAAGGGAATGCTCACAACACAATATCAAACTTAATGACCAAAGCACAAACATTAAGGATAGATCTAGTGTATGAAAAAGCGAAGCAATAAGCACAAGATTGCAGCAGAAAATATGACTCATTAATCAACAATTCAACATATAGAACCCAAAACACAGAATTTAAACTCAAAAGTGGACATACTTCATTCAGATCTTAGAATTTCTTAACAAGGGAACATCATACAAATGCTCTCAAATCTCATCAATGGTTATACACTCGTAACCACCTTGACAAAGTTTTTTGGGAAACTAAAATCTATATGCATTTCACAAAGGAAACATACAATATTCACAATTATATTTCTAGACCTTTTTAGAAATAGAAATAATAAGACCCTTTTGATCATAATACCAAAACTAACTCCCTTAATTATGAGGATAAGCCCCATATTTATACAAATTTTATATCTTCTTACAACTCAATTTCCCCTAAAAGAATAAGTAAATATTCTTATTGTTCACGAAGAAGGATATTTTTAATTAGAGTGGGAATGTAACTTGTTTAATTGAAAATATATGATTTTCTATTAGCATTTTCGGATTAATTCCATGAATTTATCGCCACATACACAAAAAACAATAGTTGATATTTCCGTACATATGTGTCTTTTTATTTTCTCCTTTTCTCCTACCAAAGCCATTAATTTATGAATCGAGATGATGCCACCTTTAAGAGCTCTATGATACCTTTCCAACGAGACTGATTTTTCTTGATTTGGAGCTTTGGATCGAAAGTTATGGCCATTTGAAGTTTTGTGTGTTGGGATGAACAAGAGAATGAAACATCATAGCCTTTGATTAGCTTGAGAACTGCCTCTACTTATTTATGCATTAATTTTATTTTTCCATGTCTATTATGTGTCTTTTAATGTAGGTTAGTTCCTTTACAAAATGTGAGACAATAAGAAAATGCCACATTCCTTCGCCTTCTTAAAAGTTTTTTTACTTGTACTTAGCTACTTTGCAAAACATGAGCCAATGAAAAATTTCCACGTTCTTCACATTTTCATCGATTGATAACCTCGAATGATCCTACGAAATGTGAGCTAATGATAAAGCTCAACACTTATTCACAATTCAAAATTTTAGATGACCCCCGATCGATGCTTGCAAAACGTGAGCCAATGAGAAAGCTCCACAATTTTTCACAATTTAGACTATTTGATAACCTTAATTGACACCAAAGAAACATGAGCCAATGAGAACCACCACCCCCACCCCACCCCGCTTCTAGCATTTTACTTTTATTTACAAAGACCTTGTCAATTTTGTGAAGTATAAACCAATGAAATGGCTCCATGCACCTTTGTGTTATCATCCTTGTAAGAATGCAAAGCATAAACCAATCAGAAAGTTCCACGATACTTTGTAATTTACTTTTATCAATTAGGACCTTGCCAAAGTGTGAAACTTGAACCAATAAAAATCTCCATGCTTCTCACAATTCAGACTTTATCTGGGTGTGATGCATAAACAAATGAGAAAGATCCATGTTACTTTGGATTTTGGACTTCATCATTGGTTTCATAGAAATCGTACCACATATCCATTTTGACTTTTCAAAACACATGTACTCGAAACTTTATCAAACTTATCTCTTTTCTTGAACTTAATGTTTCGATGATCGAAACTCAACTTCTATCCCATCCTAGACCTGAAAATTTATGAAAATTTGTTGAATCCACGCACTTGAGGTCCACTAGGCTCATTTTCTTTGAAATTCACTAGAATGGAAACACATGTCCATCTCTTAGCCTTTGATCCGTGCCGCTTGTCCTATCTAGCTTTCTGCCGTGTGTACCATTGACTTTTCAACTCATTCACTCACTACCTCAAATCGACGTAATTAATTATTGTGGATCATTCCATGGGCTTAATTCTGTTGGAGCCAAATTGTTGTGAGGAAAGTCATAATCCCGCCACGCATCCCTTCCTGGATTGTTGATCTCTTGCCGCCATGTGGTCCCTATCTTTCTTGTGTTGAATTTTGATGACCAAATGAATGTCTCATCGATATTTTCAAATAGAACCCACCAATGCTTTAAAAATTAGTTTCCCGTGGGTTTTCAAATGCCAATGGCCGATGCTTTTGAGAGGTATATTTTAATGGCCATAAGAATGTTTTTGTGCCTTAAAAATGGATAAGTCTGTTTTAACTGAGTTATCTAACCAGTCTTGTAGATTTATATCTCATGGTTGGTTTGCATGCTTTTGGGCCTTTGGAGCTTTAGATTTCTGGAGAAGTTTGGATCATTTAGTGTTGATTTGTAGGTTCTTTGCCTTTGTAAATATATCCCAATCCTATACAAGTCTCAAGCTCTTTTAGACGTTGATTAACCATCCATTTAAAATAGTTCCTTGACATTTCTATTGAATCTCCTCTTTTATTTGGCTAAGGCACAAAATTTCTTACAAATTGACACTTCTCCTGGACTTAGACTAAAATTTAAAGCAAGGGGAACAATATGAAGTACAAAAACAATTATATTTTTAGAGAATTAATGAAAAATATGTGCTTCACCCAAGGAACTGGATTGAGCACCAAAAATGGCTCCTACTGGGGATGAGAACCCCTATGGGTATCATAAGAATAAAGACCATACCAAATGCCTAGTCCATTTGATAAGGATTCAGGGAGACAAAACATTCAAGTCTTTTTGAAAAGATGCATTACATTCATACCAAAATAATTCCAAGTCTCGAAACCCGACCATTATAGACCGAGCACAAAAAATGAAACAAACCAAAGAAAAATTAAAAAACAAAAACTATGCACTATATAATGATTATACCTGATACCTTGGCTTAGTCCAATAAAATTTTTAAATTCTTGCCATTAACAGGAAACTCCAGCAAATGTCCTTCCAAGTCCTTCAAAAGAAAGTATGTTCCCCAATTATGATATCAATAGAATAGGGCCCCATCCAGAGGGCATCAAAATTTCCATGTTTTCCTTTATCTTCATGTTTGCTATCCCATAATAGGACTAAGTCTCTAACATTGAAAAATCTTGGAGTGACCTTCTTATCAAATATTTTCTTGAGTCTTTCTCTAAACTTGAGATGTCTTTGGTGGGACTCTCTTCTTTCTTCATCCAATCCCATAATCTGATTAATCCTTGTCTCATATGGACTACCCTCTTCTCCCTCTTCAAACTGTTGCATGAATTGATTTGAGGAAAGTTGCAAGTGCGGGGAAAAATATCTTGAGTTCCCTAAACTAGCTCAAAAGGACTCTTTCTAGTAGACCTTTTGGTGGTAACTCTGCTTACCCATAGTGCAAACTTGAGTTGCTCACCCCATTTCTTTTTATTTGTCTCTAATGTCCTTTTTGAGGATCTTTAACAAATTTTTATTACTTGATTCTTCTTGGCCATTTCCTTGAGGATTATAATTTGATATATAAGCCAAATTTATACCATATTCCTTGCACATTTCCATCAATGGTTTAGCTCTGAAGCTCATGGCATTGTCAACAACTATCTTGGAAGGAACTCTAAACTTGCATATTATGTTATTAAGCATAAAGTCCATGACTACTTGATGAGTTTATTTTCTAGTGTGAATAGATTTAACCCATTTGGTAAAGTAATAAGTGGCCAATAATATCCAATTATGACCATCACTTGAAGAATATGATATCTCACCAATAAAGTCCAATCCCCATTGTTTAAATAGAGCTTCCACAGACACTCTGGAAGCGGTGGTGGGGCCCCAGAGGCCTTTAGTATTCTAGAGAAACATTGACATCTCTCACAATTTCAAACCAAAAAAGAAACATCTTTGAACAATGAAGGCCATCAATAACCAACCCTCAAAGATTTTATGAGTAGTGACTCTACCAATAAAATGACATCCACATACTCCCCCATGAAATTCTGTAATTATTTTAGGTGCTTCTTATTTAGTGAGACATATTAGTAAAAATCCTTCTGAATTCTTCCAAGCTAGTCCATGATCAGTAAAAATATAATTATGGGAAACCAACTTGAGTGTCCTTATTTGATTTTGTCGAAGTGTATATGACAATTCAAGTTCATCAAGTAATGTAATATATCTTTATACCAAACTAAAGTGCTCACCTTTTCATGAGGATGTGGCCCATCTTCTTCAACACTATGTATCTCCACCATCTACAAATTTCTCTCTATCATCAACCTTGTTAAGCCCAATCCTCAAACCAACTTTGTGGTTTGAATCTCCATGTCATATTCTTGTAATTTGTTGACCTAACAACATATTTTACTTGACATCTCCATTTATGACAAAATGTCTTTCACCATTGTATGGGGAACATAAGCTACAACTTTGGAGCTTAGAATATATGGTCTAAATATTTTAGTGGCTTTCACCAAGGAAAATATTGTTTCTCCATGATGGAATATTTCAGCTCAGCTCCTGTAAGGCTTTTGCTAAAGAAGGCAATGGGATTTTCATTCCCTTCTTCATCCTTCTACAATAACATAGAAGCAATTGTATTTTTTGAGAAAAAATTAAACATTTGATGGGGGAGTATTAAGTGCCTCCTTTATTCCTTTGAATTATTGCACAAACCCTTCTTCCCATTTGATGACCCGATCGTTCTTCAACATACTTGTGATGAGAATAGTAATCTCATAAAAGTTGGAGATGAATCTTCTCAAAAAGTTTATCTGTCCAAAGAAATACTGAATTCCCTTCTTAGACATAGGAATGAGAACCTTACCAATTACCTCCACCCTTTTAGGATCTATCACGACTCCTTATGTTACTATGTGCCCCAACAACTTTGCCTTTTGCACTCCAAAGTGACATTTCTTAGGATTTAATGAAATCCCATACTCTCTACATCTTAAGCAACATATTTTCAAGGTGCCCCAAGTGGTCACCCATTTTCTTAGAGAAAAAAATTATATCATCTTGATATAATACGATAAAATCATTTATACAGAGAAAGCCACATACATATCTCTATGAGAAGTTTCTTCAACATTCATTAGTCAAAAATGCATCCTAACATAGACATATGTTCCCCACGGGGTAGTGAAAGTAGTCTTGAATTGTTCTGATTGTTTCACCACCACTTGGTTATATCTAGAGAAACCATCCAATGTAGATAGCAGCTCTGATCCTATCACCTTTTGTAACATATTGTCCATATTAGGCAATGGGTAGTTATCTTTAATTGATGCTTTGTTCATATTTCTAAAATCCACACAAAGCCTTATATCCCTATTCTTTTTTTTGACTGGCACTAAGTTAGATACCCATGAAGAGTATCTAGTGGGCTAAATTATCCCCCATATTACAATTTTGTCAGTTCTTATTGCATTTTGGTTGTGAGTGAAGGGTTTGGAACGAGGATCCAATGGTATATCATGCTGAAACAGGTCTTCTCTGTAAGCTTTCAATTGTGAATATGACCATGCCATGAAATCTTGATATTTCTTTAGAACTTGGTATAAGCCTTATTTTCTTCTTTATTCATCTTACTCCCTAATCAAACCTCTCTTAGGCTTTGAGAAGTTCCCAGTTGCATTCTTCAACATCCCTAGTTGCATATATAGGCTTTCTCTATAACATCTTTGACAAAACTATTACTTTGTGATTACATTCCCTCTTGACATTGCAAACATTTCTTAACATACAAAACCTAGAACACATAATTTAAACTCAAAAGTGGACATACTTCATTCAGATCTAAGAATTTCTTAATAAGGGAACATCATACAAATTCTCTCAAATCTCATCAATAATTATACACTCGTAACCAACTTGGCACAAAATTTTAGAAACTTAAATCTATATGCATTTCACAAAGGAAACATGCAATATTCACAATTATATCTCTAGACATTTTTAGAAATAGAAAGACTAAGCCCCTTTTGATCAAAATACAAAAACTAACTCTTTTAATTATGAGGACAAGCCCAAATATTTATACAAATTTGATGTCTTCTTACAACCCGATTTTCCCCCACAATAACAAGTAAATATTCTTCTTGTTCATGAAGAAAGATATTTTTAATTAGAGTGGGAATGTAACTTGTCTAACTAAAAATATCTGATTTTTTGTTAGCATTTTGGGATTGATTCCATGCCTTTACTACCACATATGCAAAAATAGTTAGTTGATATTGCTAGGTGCATCTGTGTCTTTTTATTTTCTCATTTTCTCTTGCCAAATCCATTAATTTCTAAATCAGATGATTCCAACTTGAAGAGCTCAAGGATACCTTTCTAACGCAACCAATTTTTCTTGATTTGGAGCTTTGGATCAAAATTTATGGCCATTTGAAGTTCTGCATGTCGAGATGAATAAGAGAGTGACACGTTACAACCTTTGATTGGCTTGGGAACTGCCTTTGCTATGTATGCATTGCTTTTCTTTTTCCATGTGTATTATGTGGATTTGAATATAAGTTAGATTCTTTACAAAATGTGAGCCAATAAGAAAATGCCATGTTCCTTCACCTTCTTAAAATTGTTCTTTTACTTGTATTGGCTCTTTGCAAAACATGAACCAATGAAAAATTTCCATGTTATTCGCACTGTCATTTCGTTTGATAACCTCAACTAATCCATATGAAATGTGAGCTAATGAGAAAGCTCCACTTTTCTTTGTAATTCATATTTTTATATGAACTTGTTTGATCCCCGCGAAACGTGAGCCAATGAGAAAGCTCCACGCTTCTTTGCAATTCAAACTATTTGATAACCTTAACTGACACCAATGAAACATGAGCCAATGGGAAAGCTCCACACTTCTATCATTTTAATTTTATTTACAAAGACCTTTTCCATTTTGTGAAGCATAAACTAATGAAATGGTTGCACACACCTTTGTGTTATAGTCCCTATCAATGCGAAGCATAAACCAATGAAATGGCTCCACACACCTTTGTGTTATCATCCCTATCGAATGTGAAACATAAACCAATAAAAACTTTCACGATACTTCATAATTTAATTTTATCACTAAGGACCTTGCCAAAGTGTGAAACTTGAACTAGTAAAAAGTCTCCACGCTTCTTAATTTAGAATTTGTCAAAGTACGAAGCATAGATAAATGTGAAAGCTCCAAATTACTTTATATTTTAGAATTGATCATTGGTTCTAGAGAAATGGAACCACCTATCCATTTTTTACTTGTCAAACCCACCCGGACCCAAAAGTTTATCAAACTTAGCTCTTTTCTTGGACTTAACATTTCTATGATCAAAACTCAACTTTTTCCTATCCTAGACCTAAAACTTTATGAAATTTGGTTGATTCCATAGACTTGAGGTCTTCCAGGCTCATCTTATTTGAATTTCACCAAAATGGTGACACTTTTCAGTCTCTTATCATTTGAGTTTCTCCGCTTGTCCTATCTAGCTTTCTATCGTGTGTATCATTGAATTTTCAACTCATTCACCGACTTCCTTGGACGTGACACAATTATCTGTTGTGGTTAATTTCACGGGATTAAGTCCGTTGGAGGCTAATCACTATGAAGAAATCCAAAATCCTACCACACGTCCCTGTCTGGACCATTGATCTACCGCCATGTGGTCCCTATCTTATTGGTGTTGAATTTTGACTGACCAAATGAATGTCTCATTGGGATTTTTAAATAGAGCCTACTAATGCTTTAAAACTTAGTTTCCTCTAGGTTTTCAAATACGAATGGATGGTGCTTTTGAGATGTAGAGTTTGATGGACTTATGAACATTTTTCTGCCTTAAAAATGGCTAAGTCCATTTTAACTGAGTTATCTAACTAGTCTTGCAGATTTATATCTCAAGGTTGAGCTGCATGTTTTTGGGCCTTTGGAGCTTCAGATTTCTAGAGTAGTTTGGATCATTTGGTTTTTATTTGCAAGTTCTTTACCTCTGTAAACATATCACAATCCTATGTAAGTCTAAAAATCTTTATACTTTGATCAACCAATCCATTTAAACCAATTCTTCGACATTTCTACTAAATCTCCTCTTTTATTTGGCTAAGCCATGAATCTTCTTAAAAATTAACACTTCTCCTAGACTCGGATCGAGCTTTAAAGCAAGGGGAACAATATGAAGCACACAAAATACTTATATTTATATATAATCAATGAAAAATACGTGTTTGATCTAAGGAACTGGATTGAGCACCAACACCTCCCACGAGTACAAGAACTTAGTATTATGTGGATTTTTCTAACCTATGGAACAAAGAATTGAAAGCGGCAAGACAGGAGTCGAAAATTGATCGGGTAAAAATTTGCATGGCATTCTTTCATTTTGCATCAAAAAGGTAAGTCCTTGATATAAGGTAGAGAATCGAGTGCATGCATCATTGGGTTTTCTCAAACCCACGGAACATTAAAAGTAGTCACCTTAAGAAAAGGTCATGTGGATGTAAAATTGTAAGGTAGACCCTAAGCTCCACAATATTCTTTTTCGTGGTCGTAGGCTTCCCTTACGTCATTACATGCTCATGTGAGTGCATTTTCCATCCCGATTCCCCTTGCTTTCCCTTACCAATTTTTAGGATTTCTTTCTAACTTGAAAGGCTCCATGCACGTATGCATTTTTCACCCCAAGTTCTATGTTCTCACTTGGCGGGTCTTTGGGTCCCTCATGCATCTCAACATGTTATGAAAAATTTCATCCCTCCCCAAGCTCCACGGCATTCCTTCGTAGGCTTGGGGATTTATTTTCACTACCACATTGCCGTTCACATGCATTCTAGCCCCGAATCCCTGCACTTACATGTAAGTCCTCGGTCCCTACTATAATCCAAATGCAACATGTGGTGGAAAATTAGACATCCCCTATAGTCAATGGTCTTATCCCCATAGCAAACCAAAAGATGACATGTGTCATGCATGTCCTCTTGACTTGTAAAACTTTGAGAGGACATATCTTTCACGTTAGAGCTCCAAATCACACAAAATTAGTGTTGTTGGAAAGGTCTCCTTGAGCCCTTTAATATGGAATCATAAATTTTAGATTTTGGCGAGGTTTAATAGGCAAAATAGAGGTAAAATAGTCTGAATATTTAATATGCACTTGCATATGACTCAACTATAGGCTCTTTTCATCTCCTACAAGTAATGTAATGTGGGGGTCGAGCTCCACCGGCTATATAGAGGTAATGGTATCAGTAGGGGCATCCATAATGGTTTTTAGAGAATTAATGCTAGTTGTTAGTGGTTGAAGGCAAAAATTTAAAATTCCCTCTATTTTTTGTCCTCTCTCTTCCCCATTGTTATATATAATGTAGAATGAAGCTCATTTGTAAATGTTGGACCCTCTCTAAAGGCAAGGGATTCATTCATAGTGTTTCCTAAGTGTTTATGATTTGCAAACGTCATATCTTGACCTCTGCAAGGTATTTTTTCCTTCTTCCTCCATTGTAATGGACTGTACATCTCCTTAAGTAATAAAATTCACATTTTGTGGCTATCCTCCACCATAGCTTGTGTTTTATTGCATGATCTTACCTCTTCATTCATTACAAGTGTGTTTTACATGTTTTATTTCCTTTGCAATGTTTTAATTTCACAGGTCCATGAAAATGGAAGTTTGAATGTTGTTCTAGAGTGTAGCACTCATATCTACCCTCTCCCCGCATTTTCCTCCCATTTCCCCTTGTTTGAGAGTGTATTTCCCCTTTCTCTTGGTGTTATCACCTCTATTAGTGTAGGATTTCCCTTTTTATGCATCTCTCTCTTCCATGGTCCCTTAGATTGATAGATTAGGTTTAGATAGTTATATTTCTAGCAATAGGAGTAGTTTTAGCATAAGGATTAGGTAGAGGAAGCTGACCTTATCTAGAGGTCTATATTAAGAGAAAGTACCACAACTTGGAGATAGTCCCACGTTGCCTCAAAATATTGGGTTGTCTATGACTCAAGGAAGGGTGCAATTTTGATCTCCAACAGTTTTGGCATTCCCAAAGGGTCCAATTTGAAGTTATATACAACCTCATACCAGTAAGGTTAATGTGTTCTTTGTGGTATTAAACCTTTGGGGTATGTTCTCAACACATCTAGTGACTCCACTATTTCAAACAACCCATTTTATGAGTTATATACCTTTCCATTTATTCTTCTATCCATTTCCTCTTCCATTTCTATCTTCCTATTCATCATTTCCATCTCATTTTCCTCTTATTCATGAAGTTGTGCTATCATAAATTTATTCCCTCATTGGAATCCTCATTTCTAAGAGTAGTATCATTACCCTCCACCTTCATGTTTCAAAAATCCTCCTCCAAATCAGTTTTATGAGCCCTATCATGATGAATATGCATATAACCCAACCCCAACTGACTCATATGGTTATTCTTTTAACCAAAATGTTTGGAAAGAACATGGATATGTAGATGATGGTGGAAAATTCATGGTAGATGCTGATTTCCAAAGGAAAGTTTAGGGAATGGAGGAAAACATTGTGTAAGTCAGAGATACATGTTTAAGAAGGTAGTTAAAATTGGTTTTAGGAATCCCTATTTGTTGAACTCTTAGCAGAAGTTGGATTTTATGGATGAAATGACACTTCAAATAGAAGAGTGGGTCAAGTTAATGGAGGCTTACCAGTCTAGTGGTTGGAAGCCTTGGCAATGGGGAAATCCTACACTAACATATTATAACCCTCTCATTCCTCTCAAAGTTACACTATCTCATCCTACTTTCCATGTTCCTAGATTTCTTCCCCGATCCTCTCGAGGATTCCCCTTCTACATTTTCTCCCCTTCCTTGTCATATTCATTTCTCTCCCATCATTCCTCTAAAATATATATCTCCTCCACAAGAAAATATTACACCTCTTCCATAATTTTAACCTTTGTAAACTCATACAAGAGCTAGGTTCTTCCCTCATTTCACAAAACCATATTTACATGTGCCTGAGCCTCATGAAGAACCAATTACAAACCATGAAACACTAAACAATAACCATAAAAACGACTTCCCAATTACTTGGTTTCTGAGGATCCATTCCTCACTAAAGAAGATCTTGAATCTTTCATGGCAAGTGGGAATGTTCTTCGCTCTTTTTGGACAAAAAATACACATACATGCTTAGATGAACATGCTAAGAAGGATATAAATAAAGAAAAGAAGGTTCAAATATTTAAGGATTGGATCCATGAGTTTGAACCAAAGGAGATTCATCATCAAGAATCTATTAGTAAACCTCCTAAAAATCCATCAAACTTAATTAAGGTGAGTCCCATTCTTGGAAATCATGAAATATTTATTGAAGAATGGAGATATGGCCTAATCCATTGAAGAACCTTTGGTTATTTTCATTGAACAATCTAAAGAAAAAGAGGTTGAAACTAAGGAGCACATGGATGAAAAGAAGATTTGAAGTAAGCAAGGGGTTTTGATGGAATGTAGTGAATCTCATTTTCCTTCATGTTTAGAACTTGTTGTACTTTTGGAGAGCTACAATGATGTGCCAAGAACCTCCATAGATGTTATAACTACTCACAAAGAGCTTCATGCAATGAAACAATAAAAATTAGATTCGAGGCCTGAGATTATGCTAAAATGTAATATTATAGCCTAATCTAAATGTTATGGCAGTAGTAAATAAATAAATAATGAAATACAAAAATTAACCCAAGTAACTAAGCAATAAAAGTATGAAACCTAAGTGAAAAGAGGGTTATAAGAGCCTTAGATGATTCACAAAAGTTTCTACGAATGTGTCACAAGAATTACCAACTAAACAAGAGTGGAAGACCATCACATAGAAGCCTAGAAAAATGCACATCCGGAAGATTTGAATGGATTGGGGTGCCTGGAGAGGGCTAGGAGCACTTGTGGGTTCCTGGTCTATTTTCTCGTGCATCATGGTCTATGTAGATGCTCAAGAAACCTCCTTTGAGGTGTTACAATAGGTTTACAGCTTATTATCCTTTGATCACCTATATGTCACCGTAAGATCACCGAGGTCAATGTAATCCTTCAATGAAGAAATCACCTACAAAACCCTAAAAGAGGCATCAAATCCTTAAAAAATAAATATGCAAAATCGGGGGTCGATCTGTCCTCATCCACCACAATAGTGGAATTATAACTAAGTGTTGCACTACATCTCAAACCCAATGTAGTTCTATGTGTGTGTGTACAAAATTTTTCCCTAGGTTGCTCTTGTGCGTGTCACACTTGAAGTAGCAAACAAGTAGCTAGATGTAGAATGTAAATAATGTGTGCATGGAAATAATAGACTCCCCTCCTATGAAGTGTGATGTAGATGAACCAACATTTATCCCTTGTGACAGAGCTAGAAGGATGAAAATGGAGCTATAGATTCTTTGATGGATGTAACCTTAGGTGATGGTAGATCGTGCTTAGTGTTTGGTCCTTTATTATGGTCACATAAATTTATATTTATATGATTCCCTTGCTTAAATTTCATAGCTAACCCCGAAAAGGATGACTAAAAAAATATAAGATGCTCAAACGACTATAAAGGACCCAAAAGTGTGACCAAAGTACAAAGAGGACAAAGGTTCCTAGAGGGGATGGGGGCACTGACGCTAGCATCCTAGTTAGGTGCTGGTGTCTATAATGAAAAATACTAAAAGGTGAAAAGACATACTGAATAAGTAAGAGTGCAAGACTCGATTAAAAAATCATAAAGCAAAGAAAGGTGGCCAAAGACATGGGTTAATCATTACTTTTCGTACTTAGGAATCATGTAAATAGTAGTATGTAATCGGACTAAATAATTACCCAAAGTGTGTGATTTTGTGTCTACATTTTCCCCACTTTATGTTGGTGAGAAGAATGCTCGGTAACATAAAGTAGATAAATATACGTACCTGATATCCATGTAGATTGATGTAGAAAGTGTGCCAAGGGACTAGACAAAGCATGGAGTGATAAAAATGGAGCGTGGAGACTAAAGATGAAAAAGTGTAAAAAAGTGATGAGAATGAACCTAGGGTGGAAACACATGTGTGAATGTGGTGTTGTACCTATTTTTGGTGTCAATGTGTGTGATGTCAAGTGATGTTGAGTACCTTATTCCCATATGAACTAAGCTCAAAAGAGAAGACGATCAAGTACTCAAATACACATGTATATGTATAAAAAGCATGTAAGGAAGTATGTAAAAGAAAATGCTGAAAATTTGAAAAAGGAACATGTGCACTTGATATGTGATGAGGAAAGAGTGTAGAAAGGATCTTGTAGATGATGTCGATGCACATGAGTTTTTCAAGAAATCTCACGCCAATGTCATGGAAGAAGTGTAGGGAGAAAATGTTTGGTGTCATTCTCCAACCTTTAACTGATTCCCACTATATAAAACACCACTGCAAATGGTGTGTACAAGTGCTAAGGATTGTTTGCCTGTAAAATCCATTGTGTATGGAGTTTTGTAGATTGTTCTGAACTACCAATCACTATGTGATATGCCCCTAGTCTTAGGTAATCTAGGAAAGGATGTTGTGTGATATTTCCCTTATCTCATGCAATCAAGGAAAGGCCATTGTGTGATGATATGCGCATTGTCTAAGGAAATCTAGGAAAGGCCACTGTGTCATGGACCCAAGTCTGATTCTGAGCCCCAAAATCTAAAAACTATATTGTACCAGTATTGTGTTGTGTTGTGTATACTCTATATGGGGTGAATGATTCACCCAAATGATGCCCCCTTATTTGGGGTGTATGCGACGTCATTTGAAGGAGTATGCGCCCAAAAAGGGCCAACTATCAAACCGTGCCCTACAGGGGGAAGGGGATGTGCTTGGTAGAAACCAAGGCACATGTAAATAAGTGGTGGGAGATAAGTGTTAGTACAAGAAAAGACAAACATGTATGTATAAGACAAAGTGTAATCTAAACGAACAATGTGTAAGCTAAGACGCAAGAATAAGATAATATAGACCACGAAAAGTGGGTTGCAAACATGGGAAACCACTCACGATGTCACAAGACACTCAAAGCCATAGTGGCCATAAATAAACAAGTTTGCACAGAAGACAAAAGGTAAATCCCACAAACAATGACATTAGATAGCAAGTACAAATAATGTAACTAATAACCATGGTGGAAAATAGTCTTGTAAAACAAATGCTACACATGAGACACCCGTTAACACATTAGAAAGATATAGAGTATGTCAAAGTGTGTATAATCTAATAAAGTAGTGTTCCATGAAACAAAATGAAACAATAGTACCTATAGTGTATGTAAGTGGATGCCCCTAGGATCCGTTATGGGACTAGTATTAGGTACTTGTGAAAAGCATCCATGCATGCGTGTAATAGATCTCGTAGAGTCTGCGATCATAAGAAGAAATAAAGTAAATGAACATGTGTGTATGATAAAGATAATGACATATAAGATATCTATCTAGCATGTGTAATAAAGTGAACATGTACAAGTAAATGTAAGCAAGAGTAAATATAACCAAGATATGTAATATGTTGTGGATGGATGGAATGGAATGTAGAGTGAATGATAGGATTCATGTGCCCCCCAAGTGAATGGAGTTGTATGCAGTGAGGTTCATTTGTTTATGCCCCTCAGTAGTCAAGAATGAACCGTAAACAAGAGTGCGTCATTGGGAAATAGTTCGAATGATATGTTATATGTAGCATCTGTGGTGATTGTGTAGTGATGATATGTGACATAGAGATGAGGTGTGAAAATTCGTGATGATTTATCCTAAAGCGTATATCACAAAAATATGATAGAAAAGTGGTGATTTATCTTAAAGCGTATATCACAAAAATAATCTAGGATAAATAATGATTTAGCATGACGTATATATCACTAAATGATGCAAGGGGAAGTGATGAGGTGGCATATAGTGTATATCACTAAATGATGTAAGTGGAAGTGATGATGTAGCCTATGGCGTATATCACTAATCTAGGAATGTCACATGAGAAAATATGTTAGAAGTGACAAAGGAATAAGAGGGGGTTGAATAATTACCTAATAAAAATTTCTCTTTCTGTTTCAAACAAAACCACTCACCCTCATGAAACACAAACATAAATGCTTGATCACAATTAGATATAGTTCATCATAAAATTCATACATAATAAAAACACAAGATATACTTAGAGCCTTTCTTCATTGATATTCAAAATAGAACACACCAACTTGATATCCTCATCAATAGTCTACAATATATAATCAAGGGCTCATAAATATTGTACTGACATCAATATGCTAAGCTAATAACATTTAAATAAAAAATAACAAGACTTCTCTCCTTCATCAATTTGTTTTTACAGAGACTACAACAGATGCTAACCTAGAAGAGACTTCTAGGGGTTTTGGGTCAGTGCCCAAAGGGTTTTTATTTACTAAAAGATAAAGGTGTTTTTTCATTAACAACAATCATAATCCAATCACTTACACTTTATCTCAAACTCTTCTTGCATGAACACTATCTCTTCAACTTCCCTTGGATCTTTGTGATTCTCGACTCACCCGCTTTCTAACATAAGTAGGACTCTTAAATTATTTCTCGAGAAAGATAAGGATAAACAAATTTGTAGCTGACCATGACTCTTTATCTCCCCTAAGAGTGCATTGAAATCACTTCAAGACCTTACACCTTCTCAACTTTCTATTTGAGAAAGACAAACCAATGTTTCTTGATTTTCTTGCACGATCTTAGAAGGATGGAATAAGTTTGTAACCACTTTTGGCCTTTTGGCTTCTCCTAATCTTCATTTAATTCAAACTATCTGGTCTTAAGCCCGTACCTTCACCGAAATTTCAAACACAATCTTGACACTTGTTCTAAACTATATACTGCATATTGTTATAATTTTTCATTCTTTCATACCAAGTTAAACATTCTATTGTGTCCCCTAATATAGACCTTTACTCTTAAGAGCCTCAGTAAGAAACCTCGATCATCTTTCACAATGAAATTTGTATTTTGAGGGATTCACTAGTTCTTCACCGTAATGAAGGTTTAATTTAAGGATACTATCACAAATTTTACACTTTGAACTTAGTATCAACACATACAATTATTTTTGAACCTTCATTATATATTTTAGAACCTCGTGAACTATATTTGGAATGATCACTTTGAAGCATTCAACCATAAAATTGCACTTTTCTTATGCACAGATAGAGAGGATGGGTTTTGGTGAAGATCTGTTATCAATTTCTCCTTCAATTCTTGATGAAATTGAATCCTTTTTGCAACAAGTTTGTGGAAAAAGACAGAGAAGTCGGTACAATTTCATGAATTTTGACTAGTTGAAATTGATGTTTTGAGCAAGATTTAATTGAAAACCCTAGAATCATGGTCTAAACATCAGAACCACCCAAGGACACTAAATAATTTATTTATCCCTCCAAATAAGGTGGAAACAAGAAATTTAGAGTGACGAGAGCCTTTATGAAACCTTCCTCCATCTCTTTAAAAATATTTTCAAGCATAATCATCTTCCAATCATTCTCAGCCAACATAAATTGTAGTGTACAAAGTAAAACTAACCCTAACAGAGATTTCTAGACCAAGATGAGAATAATCAAAGTTAGAAAACAATTAGTAAATAGATAGAGAGAATCATATGGAGTCTTATACATCATTAGGATGGCCACCAACCTCTTTGAGAGAAATATAACAAATTGAATCACCTCAATTCATCCCAAACGCTTAAAATACAACAACACAATCACTTCAAACAATATTGTGCAGGTCTAACATGCTTATATTATCTATATGCCAAAAAATTTGCATCAAGATCCACCCTACAAACTTGTGATAACATTTCCAACCCTTGCTCAAGGATATGCTTCAATATAAATCATGAAACATGCTCTCTAAACCCTGAGACTTTTAAACAACCACATAACCAATAGTGAACAAGATTCATCAAAATAAGAAAGAGCACTTAAAATATATTTACTGATCATGTTTATGGTATTTGAAAAATTATAGGAATGATAAATACTCACATCAATTCAAAATTCTAGCTTTAGGACCATTATACCTTCATACATCCCAACTATATCCACGACACTAGTACTCACCGCAAGGGCTTTGGATTGAACAAATTCATCTTTAAGATAATTAATGACTCAAGTAGCATGATAATATCAATGATAGAGCATGAATAATTTAAAAATTTCACATCTAAGTGATTTGAGGTTAAACAAGCCACTTTTGCTATTATTGACTTAAGAAGATGCTTAGAGAGAGAAAACATACTCGAAGAATGCTTATAAATTCTCTAAAACTTGTCCATATCACCTGAAACATTTTGAAATATCTCAAGCTTGGAACCCTCTAAAAAAATTCCTTCTATGATTTATCTGAAGGAGGCACTATATTTTTTCTTGAGTGTTAAGAAGCCACACCTTATTATGCATTTTTCAAAAATCTTGTTTTAGAAAAACTAGCATAAATTCCACATACCTTCTCATAACTTGATGAAATTTCGTCTCAAGTACAAAAAGACACCCTCTAAAAATTACATGTATTTATTAGCCATAGGTTTTCTTATACCTTTCAATCCTATCTCATTCTCGCTAACCTACACCGTTAGTCCTCAAGGCCAAATTTAATGTAACTTTTAAAATTTTCCTCCGTAATATAAACTAAGACTTATTATTACTCACACGTGCCCTAGATAACATTCTTAGGCTCCTAAAATTATTGCATCATCCATTCATGACCTGTACCAAGCTTCCACACCTCATTAGGCTCTAGAAACAACTACAACTTCCACCAAATGACCTCGGAACACACCGTAAGAGTTCTTTCCTACGATGACAACATTATATATGACCCGAGAAACATATGAGAAAAACATCCCAAACATTTCCAATATTCCATTGGACTCATGCCTAACCAACCAATCCTACAGAGAACTAAAATCATCCCGAACTCTCTCTGAAGCTTCAATCATCATCAGAAGGCACTACCAATCAACTTTCATGTCCCTTACATAGCCTCACATCACCATTCACTACTTTTCCATCAATTCCAATTGACATCAATGACAACACCAATGACCCAGGGTGCAAAAATCTCCCTTTTGTCATTGATGACAACTTACTCGAAACCTTTGATGGAAAATACAAGCTCACATCACCCTTCCTGGTTTCTAACAAATCTCTCTCCCCCTTTGACATCTATGAAAAATATTTCTTGGCCACTTGACATGAAATAATGACATTAAAAAAAATTATGTATAAGAAAACAAGCTTACCTGTTTAGAAGCTCCCCTGAACTATGTTTGCTTTTTTTTTTAAGCTCCCGTACTACCTCGAGTTACCTCTACTTGATCAAACTAAGCTCCCCTAGGTATAAGACATCTATATATTATTGAAACACATAAATTTTACACTTAACCTTGCTTGCAGCTCTAAACCAACTTTTTATTTCTTATAGCCATATTTTGATATGAAATTAAAAGTGTAGACCTAACATGCCTCGCCCTCAAGAAAGATAGACAAAACATACCTTCTATAACATGGAATCATTTAGAGTACATGTTATCCAAAATAAGCCCCTTGCTTATTTTTTTGCTAACTCCCTTCATTCCTTCCTTCCTTGTGTCTCAGTCAGAAATTTTTATCTTTCAGACACTCAAAATGTTCTGGAAATGGTTTCATTGGATAGAGCATCCCCTCAGCTTTCCAGAATGGTAAAGTTTTCCTTCTAACTCCTTGTATTTTTGAGTTATGGCTTGGCAGAGTTTTGGAGGGAAATTTTCCCTAAGGAAGTCCACCAACCAATGAGAAAGTGCCATGTCAGCAGCGGAATGGCAGATTGGTGAGGGTGACTTAGAAAATTTTCATCAAATATTGGCGGGGCACACAGAAATTTTTTGGCCCAAAGGCCTCGCTAGCTAATAGAGCGGGCCATGTGTCCTCGAGGTCGTCGGGAGGTGGAGGGGCGGAGGGAAATTTTTCCTTTCACTAAAATATGGAAAATATTGAAAGGAAGGCCCGCCCCGATAGCCCGCACCAATCAGAAGCCCCCACATGTCCATGTGGCTGGAAAAAATCTTAAGGTGGGTCCGCAGAAGGAAATTTAGAGTTCAGACCCACGCCAATCAGAAGGTGCCACATGTCCTATTCGGGAAGTGGTTGGTAGTGATGGAAAATATGGAAGTGATGGCTTGCCAACCAATTACAACATGACACGTGGCATCGAGCTTCGCCGAGAATTTTGGAAAATTTTCCAAAGGCCAAAAACGCGTAAAAAGGGTCGGGAAAGGCCCGCGACCAATCAAAAGGTCGGGCCGGAAAGAGGTAGAACCCTTTGGGGAATTTTTCCCAAAGTTAGAAGAGAAAAATTTTAAATTTCAGGTCCGCCAATTCAAATTTGCCCTAGTTTTGCCCTAAATCTTTGGAAGGGCATAAATTTTGACCCAAAACTCATATTTTCACGTTCTTGGTGTCATTTGAAAGCTGGTGAAATTCTCTACATGACGGAGGGATAAATTTTGTGTTTTGGTGAGTTTTGGAGAGAGAAAATAAAAACTCCTCTAGAATGGGGGAGACAAACAGTAACTAACATTTCAACCACCATTTTTAATGAAGTATGGCTTGCATTCTCTCCCAAAGATGGTTAAAAACATCGAGGAATGAAATTTTGAGGGTGCCCATGCCGTTTTTATTACAATTTGGTCGTTGGTCAAGCATCTTTTATCCTTTCCCACATTTTCTCCTTCCCGGCTCAAATTTTCATGGTTAAAAGCCATATTTGGCTCATTTTGTAAGGGTTGGACATTTTTATGTTTGCGACTCCTTCTTCACCCCGACAAGTGGATTTGTGGAATAATGCACTCTTTTAGAATTGCAACATATTTTCTAGCCTCTCTACTATTGTAATGCATGTATTTTTGATATTGGAAATGACAATGCAAGCTTTGTGAATGAGTTTCAGTCCTCTTCTTGTGTTGTTTGATTCATTCATGATCTTTCATTACATTTTATCAGTTTGTGCATGATGTTTTGTTGCATTTCTGTAATCTGTGTCAATTTGCAGAAGTAAATGTCCACCACTCCTTTGGTGTATCACCTTATTAGTCTTAGTTTTATTTCTTTGCATCTTTATCTCTGCCCCCTTGAAATTTAGAGTAGGATTTTGAGTTTAAACCTCTGCAAATTTCAAGTAATACATCTGATTAGAGGAGTTGAGGAACCAACCTCTAATCTGGAGATTCTTTTCCCACTTTTACAAGTCCCACACTTGGGGAAAAGATTCAATGTTGTGCATTCACACCAGATGAGTTTGCCTTAGAAAAGCGATCCATAACTCTTTTGGGGGTTCTATGAATCTGCACTAATAGTACATTTTAAGAAAAGAAGCAATAATCCCTTTGTCATAAGGACTCTCCCCTTCTCATAAAGAGTTCTTACACATCTTTCTCTCTTGATAAAGAAGCATACTCTATCTTTGATGCAGATACATACTTTATGATCCGTAGTATTGTAGCATTCACAAACTCTCACAATAACTTTATGATTTGTAGTATTGTATCAATGTTTGTCAATCTACTAAGATCATTTCTTGTCTTTACCAAGATATAAGGGATGAACACAACAACTTTTCCTCATCTTTACTACTATATTTGACCAAATTAAGCTTCGAGAAAACATTGAGTTTCTTCTCATATCTGTCATTATACCTCTTAGTACATCTACAGTGGCTATAAATTTCACTTCATACTTTATTTGTAGTCATTACCACACCTTATCATTACTTAGATCACGTTAGCATCCGGTAGCTCATCAAATATGGTTTCTTCTATGATATTCACTATATCTTCAATTTTGATTTGGTCCCCTTTGTTCTTTAGCAACTATTCAAGCCCATTTTACCATTTTGAAAACTTATACTACTCAGCTTTCAACTTTAGGCATGTAGCCCACTATCTCTATGTCAAATTTTCACTTTCACAGTCATAGTTTTATGGTTTAAGAGAATGACACAAAACCTTTCACCTAAGAACTACCATGTTCTTTCATGGAGAGCTATACCCCCTTGAGTGAAAATCCAATACATATTGTATTAGATCTAAGGTACTTGAAACAATAACCCACACATTGAATTCTATCTAGATTTGCATTTGCACTATGAAGAAGCAAAGATGCTTTGCCTTTGTCACCTTGACACTCATTAAACATGTATCCTCTTGTTTTTCAACATTTCTTGGTCATATAGTTTGTACTTAATCTCTTTTTTTGGAAGAGAAAACAATATGCCTCCCTAAATTTCAATGGTTTCTCAAACCTTATCTCCATGTAGCTTGCACTTGAACTTCCTCTTCCTAAGACATATAATTTCTTACACTAATCCAACCTTGCATAGTACAAACCCTTGATATAACTCATCACCTTTTGGAGCAACCGTAGGCTTTAAGTGTTCTATCATAGATCATCAATAGAATCTGATTCATTTCATTTATCACCACCATTTCACACTCTTTTATATTGAGATCACACCTACAGTCCTCTTGTCAAAATTTATTAAAATTTTTAAGAGCATTAAATAACCGTATATACATCAAACCCTCATTCTGATTTATAACCCTTAAGACAAGCTTGTAGAAATAATTCTTTGACAAACATATTCCTTTTGGACTTAGAGAGAATCATTAATATATCAACTTATGCAATGCCTATAGATGCAACCACGTATCTTACTTGAGTCCACTTGTGACACAATCCATCTTCTAGGTCTTCATACTTTGCAACAACCTTCCGTAAATGACTAAAATAATTAGGTAATAATGATCTCAAACATTTTACACAACTCTACCTCTAAACCTACAAGGACAATGCTATAGATACCGAGACCTTCATATGAAGTTTGAGACACAATAATTGACAATTTCAAGGCACTATCGATAGGTCACAAGAGATATCTTAACTATTTGCCAAATTAGCAAACTCATTGTTCCTTTTTCAACCCTTAGGTGCTTAAGACAACACTTTAATCATCTTCAAGATTCTCCTTGACTTATTTATAAGATGACCTTCCTCAAGACCTCTTCGACTTAGGTTGTGAAGACAAAACTATTTTATTCATGTATGACATGATCATTACATCTTGATGTAAGAAAAACTATACCCAATAATTTTAATTTAGATCACACACACATCCATATATTTGTATCCTATAGTACATCTTTGAGAACATCATTATCCCTTCACAAATCCAATAAATTGATGTAGCACAAAACAATGTATGCACACAATTTCTCAATAACTTGTATCTTTACAAGACCATATTTTAGCACATTATTATTTTTCAAGGACTTAACTTACAAACCTCAACATTGATGGTCACAGACATTAATAAGTGACATTAATAAATTGGTTATTTCATGGTTATCTTGAACTCTCAAACACAGAAACACACCATTTTCTTATCTAAAACTCACTTGATATTCACCATCTCGAGTTTGAAGTGTACTATTTCTCATTTCTACATATTTTATGATGGTCACATGACTTAACACACCCCTATTACCTGTTAGCATGATATACATAATTTTCATACCCCGAAACCTTAGGCACATGAGGTACTATGCTTTGAATCTTGTAAATTGCACTAATATAGGTATCACACTAAACACATTCTTTATGCATAGAGACACAATCATAGGAACATATGATGTTATTGACACATCTCAAGAGCTCACTTAAACTACTTGTATCTTTTGGGATTTGAAGATATCATATTGATGTCACATACTTGTAGACATTTTCTTAGTATAACCGAGGTCATCTCACATTATATTGAGTCATCATACTCTTGCTTGGTCTAACTTGACCATGAAAAAGACATATAATAAGAACAATACTAACCTACTATATGATCACAAACTTTGGAACATACTCACAGATACATGACAACTGAAATGACACACTTTAAGACACATTTGACAGAGGTTAGGGAAAATACGTTTCCACTAGACCATGACACTCTTTGAGCTTCAATATTTAACACATGACATTGAAAATAACTCTAGGGATATTGATATATAAGACTTAGTGCAAGACACTCAGCTAAAACAAAGGCATAGCACACATTTTCATGGAAGTATGAAAAACAACATCACAAATTATTGACTAAATGAGACCAAGAACTTTGACAAATATATCTTCCTGTATTATTTTTTTCAAATGTGCTCCAATGTTGTATTTGTATCATCTACTAAACATTCAAACTTATGACACCCTTGATAATTGACAATCAACAATATATCATTATGAGAGATATGCAAATGTCTCGTATGCACCACCAAAAAGCTGTAATAGTTAAAGTGACACACTTCACTGATTCTTATGACTGAGACACATTGCAAACTCAGACCTCAAAAAGCTTAA
The DNA here is from genome assembly GCA_018340775.1 of Taxus wallichiana var. yunnanensis. Classification (NCBI taxonomy): domain Eukaryota; kingdom Viridiplantae; phylum Streptophyta; class Pinopsida; order Cupressales; family Taxaceae; genus Taxus; species Taxus wallichiana. The sequence continues at coordinate 617,102,871 of CM031235.1, forward strand.
GACTTTATACTAAATACCTTAGACACTTTATATGAATCTATGAGGCTTCAAACACTTCACACAGGATGCAAAAATTAATTAACCTTTTAATGATCTTTAATATCATATCTTAACCTTGACATCCTCATAAAATGAATGAGGTACAAATTTGAGAGGAACATAATTTAATATAACATTCATATCTCAGTTTATCCCATGGAAAACATATTAGGACATCATACTCACTGCAAGGGTATCTTTTACATGAATATAGACCTCCTCAAAACATGACACTACTAACACAAATCACATAGATGAGAGAACAAAGACATATGACACTAAAACACCATTCCAAGGACTGTTAGCTATGAAAAATATAAGAACCATCCTTTGAGTCACTATCCCGACTCGTATACCTTCTAATTCTACTTAGACACTCAAATATCAACAAAATAAACTCATATTTTAAGGACACAAACTTGAATGGAGAACAACAAGATATGAACCTTTACCTACTTAATATGATCAATAAGAACAATACTTAAGAGATTAAAATGACACACATTAATACCATGAAGGATACACACACTGACTAAAGCATATCCCACTCACTCCAATGCTTCATTTTCACCTATATACCTCTAAGAAGCCTAGTAGAGGCATAAGTCACCATGAAGGGGCTAGAAGAGAGACCTAAGAAGGTCTCAAGATTTCTTTTGTTTTGTTGACTAGTTCATTATATTATTTTTATTGATTGGTCACAACAGACCCCTCTTTTTGAAAAATAACCCTCTTGGGATCCTCTTGAGCACTTTGATTGGATTCTCCCTTCTTCTTATATTTCTAGACTTGTTTCTTAGATCCTTGAGTCACTTTCCTAAATCACAAAACCTTGCAATGTGTCCTACCTTGTGACACCTAAAACATTCCATTATCTTTCCTTGCATTCAAAATCCCTATGTCCATAATCATTGCAAGTAAATAAATATCCCTTGAACTTTCTTACATACCTTCTAGTGCTTGGTTGTTCATTCTTGCAATATTTTTCTAGATGTCATTTCTCATGATAGTGATAACATTCAGCTCCATATCTTTGACCTACCTTTTATCTTTCCTTCTTTGACATTCTTCTTCATTATTTCCTTCACAATGATGTTCTTGAGTCTTTTCTTTGCAATCTTATTTCTTTTCAACCTTAGGACTACACATACTAGCCCTATGTCCATAAACACCACACTTGTAGAAATTACCATGAAAAAAACATACCTATATGCATTTGGCTATTTGATGGATGATATTCCATGAGATGAAAGCTTTGTATTAGATCCTTGACTTGATTCTCCTTCATTTTTCTCTATATTGCATGAATTTTCTATGAAACCTAAGCATGTTCTATCACCATATGCCTTTTGTTTTCCTAATATCTTATTCATATTTTTTGAGCTCTCTTGAAAAGATAATACCTTGCTTGTCATGGTGCTTAACTCCTTCAGCCTCCTCTTTCTTAGATAGGACTTCCTTGAGTTTAATCTATATACCTAAGCTAGTTCCATCACCATATGCCTTTTGTTTTCCTAATATCTTATTCAGATTTTCTGAGCTCTCTTGAAAAGATAATACCTTGCTTGTCATGGTGCTTAACTCCTTCAGTTCCTCTTTCTTAGCTAGGGCTTCCTTGAGTTGAATCTGTATACACTTGATTACTTCCTCATGAGATACACACAATTTTTCCAGCTTCTCTTTACATATATCTACTTCCCACCTTATGTAATCAAGATCACCCACCTTATGTAATCAAGATATCCTCTCGGCTTGTTAAGTATGCTTCTAAGGGCCGGTTATGATACCAATTGTTAGAAGTGACAAAGGACTAAGAGGAGGGGTGAATCAGTCCCTAATAAAACTTTCTTTTTCTTTTCAAACAATAAACACCCACCCTCATGAAAAAAACATCAATGCTTGATCACAATTTGATATAGCTCATCATAAAATGCATACATAATAAAAACACAAGATAAAATTAGACACTTTCTTGATTAATATTCAAAACAAAGCACACCGACTTGATATCATCATTAATTGAGTCCTACAATATACAACCAAGGGCTCATAAATATTGTGCTTCCATAAATATGCTAAGACAATAGCATTCAAATACAAAATAACAAGACTGCTCTCTTTCATCAATTTTTGTTACAAAGACTACAACCAAATACTAACCTAGAAGAGAATTCTAGGGGTTTTAGGATGTGCCTAAGGGGTTTTGATTTGTAGAAAAGTTTTCTTCAATTGAAGATAAATGGGTTTTTTCATCAACAACAATCATACTCCACTCACTTACACTTTATCTAAAACTCTTCTTGCACGAAAAATGTCTCTTCAACTCCCCTTGTACCTTTATGACTCTTAGACTCACCACCTTTTTGACCTAAGCATGAATCTTTACATTCTAGCTCGAGACAACTAATGATAATTTTTTTTTTTAATCGATCATGACTCTTTACCTCCCCAAGAGTTAATTCAACTCACTTCAAGACCTTACACCTTCTCAACTTCCTATTTCTAGTGTTTCTTTTTATTATTTCACAATATTAGGAGGATGGAATAAGTTTGTAATCGCTCTTGGCCTTTTGGCTTCTCCTAATATTCATTCAATTCAAACTATCTCGGTCTTAAGCCTCTACACCTTCACCGAAAGTTCAAATACCATCTTAATACCTCGTTATGAACTATATACTCGTATGCTTTGTTATAGTTTTTCTATCTTTCATACAAAGATAAACATTCTATTGTGTCCCTGTTTCACTCGGAAATGCTTCGCTCCTTATAGAAAAGATAAGGTTAGGGTTAGGAGGAATACCCGTTGTAGAATGTCGAGATGATGTGCGCGTACCATAGAGAAAGATCAGCCGATCGCGAAGAACTCCTTTTGTCTGGGAAGGACTACTGCAAATAAGAACACAAGACCACAAGATTTTGATTAGATAATAAATGAGGAAACTGCCTTGGGCCCAGGAAATGTAAGACTTCCTTTCGAAGGTGGTCAGTTTCCCTGCTAACATGAGTTAACACAAAATATTGTAAAATATCAATCAAATTGCTTGGCCGAACCGGGTAGGGAAAGGTCAAGTTTTCTGGTTTTGATCAAAGGAACCGATGCGGTTACCTATAACCGATGGCGGTTACTGATAACCGATACCGGTGGGTTCTAGGATCTTCTGGGCTGGTTGTGGAGTTTGTAATGGCTGATTTTTGGATGGTATTGGGAAATGGGATGGTTAGAAGCTAAGGAATGATAGTTCGATGCAATGGCACGTTGGGTAGTGGATTCAGGGATGGATTTATGAGGACTGTGGTTCCAAAGGCAAGAGAAATGTTATAATGGAGGACATGCAAGATGTAACTTACTGGATTTGATGAAGGTGCCAGTTGATCTCCTTGGCTGCCAACTCTTCTGGTTTCTTCACTCGTCCTCTGCTTGGTCAAGTGAAGTTCTGGACTCTGCTAATCGCTTTGGACTCTCCTTTGATTCAAAAATCCTTCGACTGATCTCCAAAATGAAATTCCGATCCGTTGTTTTGGTTTGGGGAGCCCATTTACAGGGAACCGATGGCGGTTGCGTATCGACGCTGGCCGAGTAGAACCGCATCGGTTAGGAAAAAGTAGGCTATTTTTAGTAAAATAGCCCACCTTCCCTGCTTTTCTCCCGAGAGATCAGTTGCGGGCTTGGTCAAGTGGCTAGAAGGTCGGCTTTGGGTGCGAGTAAGGAGGCATTAGTTATGGATGTGAGTCTAGACCAAGTCACAGGTCTTAATTAGGTTAGTTTAGGGTTAGGGCTAGGTCATGATGAGGTGGCAAAGTGAGGTGGCGGATAAGGTGATGTGGATTTATCAATTACAAGGTAATTAATAAATAATTGTGTGAAGTTTAGGTAATGAGGTTAGGTTGCGAAATGGGATGCGGGTCACAAGGGGTCGTGAGACACGAATTTGGTGTCTACATTAGCCCCTTATTGTCGTGTAGCTTGTTCTGTAAAGCTGCGCGGACAATAATATGAAGTGGTTTCTCATGTTAAAGATATAGGTAATCCCCCTCAAATCTATCACAGATTGAGTGAACGGGAAATCAGGGATAGGGTTGATAAAGAGTATATGTGGTAGAGAGGATGGTAAGGTGATGGTGTAGGTCCAAGGAAGCAGACGCATGTTGAAATGCAATAGTACGACTAGGGTACATGATTTGACGAGCAAACCAGCAATGTATAGGCAAAGGTCGATAGTTTATCCAAACAAGGGTGATATAATCCTAATTTCAACAAAGAGAATGGTCGAAGATGCAAGGCATTAAGGGGTTCAGCTCAGCTTACCATTAAGCGAAGCTAAACGATAAGTGCCTCGATCCATAGGTGTGAGTGATTATATAAGGCCCAATCCAATTGGGAGCAAATTTTCCGCGTTTGCTCTTTTCCGCTTTGGTTACATGTTGATTCTCTTTGAGGACGAGATCACCAACCTTAAAGGTACGCTCATGAAGTCGCTTATCATAAGCACGCTTGATGCGTTTTGATAGATTTGAAGATGATCAAGAGTCGTAAGACGACGTTCGTCAAGAAGCTCCACTGGGCTAACCGCTCTTGGCGGAAATCATCGTTAGTGAGAATATCCTGAAGAGATATTCTAAGGGAGGGTATTTGTATTTCGAGAGGCAAAACAGCCTCTGCATATATACCAAAGAAAAGGTGTGGCATTAGTAGAAGTACGAATGCTAAGTACGATAAGCCCAAAGGGCAAAGGGAATGTGATCGTGCCAATTTCTTCCGCATTCATTGACAACTTTCATGAGGATTTTGGTTAGTGTTTTATTAGAAGACTCGGCTTGCCCATTGGCTTGTGGATAGTAAGGTGACGAAACTAAGTTTGATACCAAAGTTGTCACAAAGGTCTCGCAACAACTTGTTTTTGAAATATTTTCCATTATCTCATTATCGTGCGATGAGGAACACCAAAACGGCGTATAATGTGGTGGTTAATGAACTCGACAATTTTTTTTTTTTTTGATTGAAATGAGTGGAATAGCCTCCACCCATTTTGTGTAATATTCGGTCACCTGTGAGTATCCAACGGTGACATTGTGAAGAGGTTGGGTGAATCTCACCAATAAGGTCTAAACCCCATCAGTGAGAAAGGCCAAAGATCTCGAGCGATCCGGAGCGGTGGCTAGGAGTATGTTGAAGGTTGGCATGTTGTCCGACACATAACACAACGCTTAACATATTCGTAGCAGTCGTTATTGAGAGTAGGCCAATAATAACCAAGGCGAAGGATTCGTTTGGCCACGGCAAGGCCGGCAAAAATGTCCACCACAAATACCGTCATGGACCTGTTGGATGGTATGAGTGGCCTCCATGCCAGTTAGACAGCGAAGGAGGATACCATCAAAGCCACGTTTATAGAGGAGTCCCCCCATGACAACATAACGCGAAACACTTTTAAGAAAAGCACGTTTGCACGCTATACTAGTAAGATCGTGTGGGAGGACAGAGATTGTAAGGTAGTCATGAAATTGGTGGTACCAGGGATCCCGAGAATTAGTAGACACGATTTATCATACAAACTACCGGGTTGAATAGGATGGGGCAAAAGTTGTTGGACCACGACGAATAATTCGAGTCAACATGGCACGGCGGAATTTGCGAGGCTAAGCAAGCCATAGTATCCGCAAATTTGTTAGTGGAGCGGGGAATGGTTTGTATAGAATAGTGGGTAAATAAAGCTAGAAGTGAATCCACATAGTGTTTGTATTTTTGAAGTTCCTCATTTTTGCATTGGTAGACGCCCATAACTTGATTGACTACCAATTGAGAGTCGCCAAAAATGTTGATAGATTTGATACCTAAGTGTAACGCAACTTGGAGACCTAGAACAAGGGCCTCGTATTCCGCATTATTAGTGCAAGGGAAATCAAGTCGGAATGAAAGAGGCATAGGTTCAGCGTTGAGAGGAATGAGAACAACGCCGGCTCCTCCGCCGCTGCCGCATTTAGATCCATCAAGAAGAGGGTCATTGGGTACGACTCCTCCATGAGGGAAAGAGTAGCGATGAGTTCGTCGGGAAATGTGAAATTGGTAAATTGTTCCCTGCAGTGTGAGCGTCCCGTAAGTTGGTCTGCGATGGTTTGTCCTTTGATTGATTTCTGGTGGATAAACTCAAGATCGAGGTCGGCGAGAAGCATGAGCCATCTAGCAATGCGTTGGTTCAGATGAGGTTTGGCGTACATGTAATGGATGGGGTTTGTATTGGTGATGACGAAAGTCTTGTGATGTAGAAGGTAGTGTCGAGTTTGGTGGCAACGAATGATAGGGCAAGGCACAATTTTTCTACATGTGTGTACCTAGTCTCATAGTCCACCAAAGTACGACTTATATAATAAACGGCTTGTTCGTGATTCTCGTGAGTCACGATGTGCAAGCATGGCTCCTACAAACATGTGGTCTGGTGGCGGAAAGGTAAAGGTAGAAAGGGCGGTTATCTTGGGGTGGGATAAGCACGGGTGGCTGTAAGAGATAAGATTTGAGAGCTTCGAAGGCTTGGTGACATTCTTCGCTCCATTGGAATGCAATATCCTTTTTAAGGAGGTGGTGGAAAGGTTGACACCGATCCGAGAGTTGGGAGATGAAACGTCGGATAGATTGAGCTTACCTTGTAAACTACGCAATTGTTTGAGATTTTTGGGTGGGGGCATTTCTAGGATAGCTTTGACTTTCGATGGGTCGACCTCAATGCCACGCAAAGAGACGATAAAGCCAAGAAGTTTTCCCGAAAGAACACCAAAAACACATTTCTTCGGTTGAAGGCGGACGATGTAATATTGTAACAAAGCGATCAAAAATAATGGTTAAAACATCGAGATGTTCACTACGATGTTTGGACTTGCCGAGAAGATCGTCGACATAGTCTTTAAGGATAGTGTGCATAATGTCATGAAAAATGTAGGTCATAGCCCGCTGATAGGTAGCAACAAGGATTCTTAAGGCCAAATGGCATGACACGATAACAAAAGGTTCCCAAGGAGTTATGAAGGCGCCTTGTGTTGATCGGCGGGAACAAAATTTGGTTGTCAGATCCTCGAAAAGCCATCCATGAGAGAAAGCATTTCATGACCCGCAGTGAGATCAACAAGTTGATCAATACTTGGGAGGGGGAAGTCATCCTTAGGGCAAGCGAGGTTAAGATCCCGGAAATCCGTGCATATCCGAAGTCCCCCCGTCGCTTTCGTGACAGGTACGATGTTAGAAATCCATTGAGGATAGTCAATAGGCAGAATGAAGGAAACAGAAAGGAGTCGTTGGAGTTCCTCTTTGACCAAGAGAGCAATGCGTGGATGCATTTTTCTCAATTTCTGTTTGACTGGTTTGGAATCGGGGTTTAGGGTGATGTTATGGACGGCAATGGTAGGATCAATTCCTGGCATGTCAGCGTAAGACCATGCGAACGCTTGGTTGCGAGCACAGAGAAAGGTAGTAAAGGCGGCTTGTTCTGATGTGTTAAGGGATTGTCCAATCTTCACTATGTGAGGATCTTCCTCCGTGTGGATGTTGATTTCTATAGTAGATTCGTTCAGCATAGTTTGGGTTTCAGATGGTAAGGCACGTTGAATATAAGAATCATCCGCGCCCAGGTAAGTGAGGATGGAGTCGTCATCCTGGCATTCAACAACATTAATCAAAGGCGAATCCTCTTCGATCATGTCTGGATACAGAAGGGGAAGAGAAGATGGGTCCTCATTATCGCGTTGATAAGTGAGAGGACCTATGAAGATAGCATTTATGAAAAAAAAAAGTTAGGAGGGATAAATTCAGGGTCCATCGATTCTGTGGGAGATGATGGCAAAGTGGGTGATGATGTTTCGGTAGGGGCAACGTCTTCCTCTTCCAGGATACAGCTGACAGGAGGTGTCTCTTGTGTAGGTGTTTCGGAAAAACCGAGACCACTGCGATCATTATGTTTGCGTGTGGTCACGGGAATAAGTGTATGTCGGCCTTGTTCGTAAAGGCCAAAACCAAAGCCTTTCCACGCACAGCGAGTCAAGAAGGTGAGGGCGAAACGACGATTTGTCAAGTATTGAAAATCGGATTGGAAGGGAACCACACCAAGAGGAGGTTCAGGGGTAATGGAGGATGCGTCAACACCCCCATACGTTAGGTTAGTGCGACAATGGGGTGGTCCGTAAGAGATTACCTCCCCCACGCGACGGTCGTAGGTGGGATGCGCATGTAATTGTCCGTACTCCTGCGGGGTAGGGAAAGAACTAACGTTATATAGGCGGTACTCCCCCAGCGTGAGGCGATGAAAAACATCTACTAAGGGGTCGGAGGTTGGGATGTTAGCTGCGGGAAGAGAAGTGGTTTGTGCGACGGTGGTTTCATCAGTTGAAGGCGTAGGTGCAGTTGAGGTGGATGGTTGAGGTACATTTGAAGAGGATGGTTGGGTTGAATGTATGGGTGTCTTAATTGGTATAAGCACATCGTTTGGGCGGTATAACATATTGCAAGTTTTGAAGGGGGGAGGATCAGCTTTTACAGTGTAGGACTTCCCCTCGTACTCAAATTTTATACATCGATGTAATGTTGAGGGAACGCATCCCATGGCCCGGATCCAAGGACGACCCAGCAATATATTATATTGGAACTCTCCTTCAAGGACATAGAAGAGTTCGGGCAAAGTACGTGGGCCTACGCGAATGTTGAGGATCACGGTGCCTAAGGTAGAAGTAATAGCGTCATTGAATGATCGCAACATGATGGGGTTGGCACACATGCAACTAGAAGGGATGTTCATTTGTTGGAAGGCTTTTGAAGAGATGATGTTTAGGCTAGCGCCCCCGTCAATCATAACCCGACGTACTCGAATGTCTCGGACGTAAGCGGAAATGAAAAGGGCAGGGTCAGGGTCTTCTGTACCAAAGTCGATAATTTCATCTTCCGAGAAACTAACCGCAGCGGCTTGTTGTTTTGAGACAGAAGTGGTGGGGGAGATGGATTGTTTGGTGAGAGAGGCAACGTGATTGGGTGTTAGAATGGAGGTAACGGGCAGGGTTTCGTTGGGTAAAACCTCTATCCCTTGAAGGATCTCAACGAGAGCTTGTCGATGAGATTCAGAGGTCTGAATGAGATCATATAGTGTCATTTTTACGGGCGATTGATGAAGCTGTTTGATCATGGTTCGGTGGGCAACTCCATTAGAGACGGGATAGGCGGGTCCACGAATAACCACTTTAGGTGGTGGTGTAATCGGGATGGTTGAAGGAGAAAGAGATGCCGCAGGTGTGTTTTCTTTCGCTTTCCCATTGTTTTTCTGTCCTCGAGTAGCGACACTAATCATATTAATCTCGTAGACCTGAGATGAAGAAGATGGTTGGGATAATTCATGGTCTTTAAGAGGTGGGGTTGTAATAATGATCGATCTTGGTGAGGCGGGGACAGATGGTATAGTAGAGGGAATTGACGCTAGAGGTTTCTCCCTTCGTAAGTTGTCTTTCTTAACCTTTGTATCCGGAAGAGGTGACTGGCGAAGGATGGTTTTTAGAGCTTTGCATCCTTCTACATCATGTCCAGGTGTGCGGTGATAGGCGCAGATTTTAGACTCATCATAATCCACAGGTCGGGGCTTAGACGGGTCATAAGGTCTAAGTGGAGGTAGGGAGATGGTCGCATTCTCCACCAACATAGCAAGGATTTTGGCGTAAGATCCTTTGAGTGGGTCAAAATCAGAAGAAGATGAGGGTATTGATTGTGTGGGTTGTGGTAATGTTTGAGCGTGTTTAGTTCGTATGGGTGGTGGTTTAGCCGAGGGGTGCTGACACATGTTTTTCACTAAACGTGGTTTCTTAGACACAGAAGTTACGTTCAGCTGGTTAGATGATGAGGCTACAGATGGCATGGTAGCAGGAAACAACCACGGAGAAAGGGGAGTGACAGAAAATAAATCCTTTGATGATGGGATTGGTTTAGGGTTGATAGGTGGACCGGATACGTGGGGTAACGATGTTGTGATACCCTTTGATCTCTGTATAGGTGTAAAAGGCGTAGGTCGTTTTGCAGAAAACAACGGAGGTATGATATATTGGTGTAATGTGGAGGGATGAGGTCCCAATATGGAAGGTGGGTGTGACGATGAGGGTTTTAATTGTGATAGAGGCCCGGATTGCGTTCGTCTCCTAGGTGGCGGAACGGATTTATTTTTGGATAGATCGAGTCGCTTAGGCGGGTGTGTTAGACTGGGCATTGGTGAGGTCCCAAGCGTAGGGGAAGATCTGGTTAAGTTGATAGAAGTGGACGGGGCGTTTGGTAGAGGTGAGGGGGGTGAAGGCGAGAACAGGGGCATTTTAAGCTTCTGTAAGCACTTCGGGTAAATGGTGGAGACATCAGGATCAGTCATTTGCATTTGAGTAGAAACAGGAGTACTCAAACGTTCCCATAGGGCCTGTCTATCTTCTGTGGAATGACAGTCTCCAGGTGTGATTTGTAATTTTGGTACAGAGGAAAAGTGAGTTGTAATTCCAGTCCATTGCGGGTGTGACACAGGAGGCGGATGAGGCACTGTATCAATAGATGTCAGGAGGTCAACCGGTCGTTGAAAAGATTTAGGCGATGAGGGACTAATAGGTAGGAGGGCGTGTTCGAGGAGATCTGTCATGTTAAAAGAATGTGGTGATGTTAGTGTAAGAGATTTCTCGTCTAAGGATGTCAAAAGGAGTGGTGAGCCTTCCTCTTGTGCAGCAAGAGTGGTAGAAGGGGACGTTTGGGAAATAGATAAATTAGATAGCATCCGCTCACAGTCTTGTAGGGATGTGGTGTAAGAAGACTCATTGATGGGAAGGGAAGCCTGGGCAGTTAACTCTTCTATGAGTAAAGGAACGATTTCGCTTTGGCTTGATGGTGGTAAAGGAGGTTCGGGCTCCTGTGTTAGTGAAGAGGCTTGATTCAAAATTTTCTCGATAGAGGCTTTTGGCTGAGAATCGAAGACTGCATGGATCTCATGAACACTCTCCTCAGCTAAGATATCTTGGTTTACGTTGCTGCTGGACGAGTGATTCGGGAATGGCTTGTTGAAAATTTTCAGATTTCGGTTAGCAGGGGCGTTAGGATTATCGAGTGTTATATCCCCTGCATCAACCATTTCCCGCACTATGTTTTTCAACATCTTGCAGGTTTTCATGACTATGTCCTTTTACGCGGTGAAAGTTACAAAAGTCATTTTCTTTGTACAGAAGGTATTGCGCGGGTGGAGTCAAACCCAGAGTGAGGTTTTACAGGGGGCAAGGTGATAGCCCCAGCTTTGAGCAATTTCTCTAGGATGACGCCATAAGTTTCTCCCAAGGGAGTGTAATTGGTGGGCTCAGCTTTGTATTTATAGGTGGTTTTTGGTGGAGTATTGGACGGTGATTGGGATTTGACCATCACCGCGTGGACAGCTCCTTTTGATTTAGAAGAGGTGGACGCGTGAGGAGTGGTGGTATTTGGTTTATTGGTAGAATCAGGAGTTCGGAAAGTGGAGTTCTTGTTGCGCAACCGCAGTTTCTCTTCCTCTAAGGCTCGAATTTCTAATTTTCGAGCCATAGTAAAGGCCTCGTCGAATGTACGGAAAGTTTGAATTTGGAGGGTAGGGGAGATGTGCTTAAGCAGCCCGCGTAAACAGTTCGATAAGTTCGGTTTGAGGCAAGGCATACGTAAGTTGGTTGATAAGGCCCCGCCATCGTCCAACGAAATCTGCGATAGATTCATCTTCGAATTGTCGGATGGCATAGAGGTCAGTGATAGATACTTTCTTGGCAATGTTAATGGAGAAATGATCCAAGAAAGATTGGGCTAGTTGGTTAAAAGAGAAGATTGAGTGCTGGGTTAAAGCACTATACCACTCCAAGGCAGGCCCTGATAAGGACATGGGAAAGGTGCGGAGTAACAAGGCATCATCATGGGCAATCAAATAACAAGCATGTCTAAATGATCGCAGGTGTTGTTGAGGATCCTCTTTACTGTTAAAACGAGTAAACTTTGGCAACTCCCATTGAGGAGGATATGAATGAAGGGGGACAGAAGGGTGAATGGGCTCCCGACAAACTTGCTCGTATGTCAAGGCGCTACGACTTCCTGAAACGGAAGCCTCCAGGTTTTGCATTTTGTCCATCATTTGCTTGATGAAATCTGTGGTTGGATGAGATGATGGTGCCACAGAATAGGGATGTCCCATATAAGGTGTTGAGGTTACTGGATACGTATATGGGAATGAAAAGGTAGGCGGAGCTTGAGAAGGAAAGCTCGTTTGAATAGGTGGCAGAGAGTAAGTCATGAATGGAGTGGTCTGAAAGAGAGATGAGATAGGGGCAGTTGGTGGTGGCGATACATGGGGTCCAAGATTAACAAAAGGAAAGCTAATCGGGGTCGTATGAACCTCTGCCGCTGTCGGATTGGGAGACGGGGCTAGTGATGCGGGAAGTAAGGTATTGTTATCAGGAGGAGTAGGAGCTAAATGAGCAGCTATACTAATAGGCATGCCCATAAGGAGCTGACCATCAGGCGTACGGTCAGGGGTATGAGACAAATAGTATTGTACAGCGCTGGGATTAGCATCCAGAAATTTGGCAAAGTCCTTGTCTCCTACAGGAATTTGGGGGATCTCACTGGTGTCCGTAGGGTTTCCTATAGAATGTGAAGGGGGTGATTCAGGCAAAGAAACAGAGCAAGCGTGTGAAACCATGGCAGCGGCTCGCTTCCGAGTGATGACAACCATAGACCAGAACACACAGGAAAGTTTCAATCTATCAAGAACAAAAACAACCTCAGAATGGTGAATTTGGCAAGTTGCTGGTTTGTCAGGGGCTGAGAGAGACAGTAACCGATATCGGTTTACTAACCGGTGTCGGTCAAAGGGGAAACGACGTCGGTCCCTTAACCGATGTCGGTGTCAAAAAAATCTAGGATAAGAAGATACAAAGGGGCTGCTAATTTGATTTTTAGCAACGTTGAGTAGTTTTATCAACTTATTGATCACAGAAGACAAAGTATGACAGAGAAAACAGGACAGCAAACAAGCAAGATGCACACGCAAATCCAGAGATTAACCTTAGGGTTAATTTTAATTATTGTGGGCTTATGCCTTTATACGTAAGATGATGTCAGAATCCTAAACAACAAGACTTAGGGGAAATGTCAAGTTTGTTTTGGCTTATAAGGTTACCTCAATCGGGCGGAGGAATACCGCGGAAAAGGGGGGATGTTTGAGATGTTGTGTTAATTGTGAAGTGATTCAGTATGTGTTGTGCAGTGAAACTAAGGTTAATTTCCTGTCAATACCGTGGATATCACCCCCACGTGTACGACCTGTTACTTAATCTATGTTCACTAGAATTGAAAAACAACAGGCAGGAATGTAATGCATGTGTTTTAAAACCCAAATCGAAAGTGATATTCGATGAAGCAAAAGAGATGACTTTTACTAATGCAAGATGCAAAAACAAAGCAAGTTCTTTTACCAGAATAATAAAATACCCTGTGAATATCTCTAGAAGAAGAAAACAGCAAGTATGCTCCTATAATAAAAGCAAGCAAGAAATAAAGAAAAACCCAAAATGTGTCCCACCTAAGTGCAAAAAATGTTTCACTTGAAATGCTTCGTTCCTTATAGAAACAGATAAGGTTAGGGTTAGGAGGAATACCTGTAGAATGTCGAGATGATGTGCGCGTACCGTAGAGAAAGATCAGGCTGACTGCGAAGAACTCCTTTTTCCAGGGAAGGACTACTCTGCAAATAAGAACACAAGACCACAAGATTTTGATTAGATAATAAATGAGGAAACTGCCTTGGGCCCAGGAAATGTAAGACTTCCTTTCGAAGGTGGTCAGTTTCCCTGCTAACATGAGTTAACACAAAATATTGTAAAATATCAATCAAATTGCTTGGCTGAACTGGGTAGGGGAAAGGCTGTTTTTCCTGGTTTTGATCAAAGGAACCGATGCCGGTTACCTATAACCGATGGCGGTTACTGATAACCGATACCGGTGGGTTCTAGGATCTTCTGGGCTGGTTGTGGAGTTTGTAATGGCTGATTTTTGGATGGTATTGGGAAATGGGATGGTTAGAAGCTAAGGAATGATAGTTCGATGCAATGGCACGTTGGGTAGTGGATTCAGGGATGGATTTATGAGGACTGTGGTTCCAAAGGCAAGAGAAATGTTATAATGGAGGACATGCAAGATGTAACTTACTGGATTTGATGAAGGTGCCAGTTGATCTCCTTGGCTGCCAACTCTTCTGGTTTCTTCACTCGTCTCTGCTTGGTCAAGTGAAGTTCTGGACTCTGCTAATCGCTTTGGACTCTCCTTTGATTCAAAAATCCTTCGACCGATCTCCAAAATGAAATTCCGATCCGTTATTTTGGTTTGGGAGCCCATTTACAGGGAACCGATGGCGGTTGCGAACCGACGCTTGCCGAGTAGGAACCGCATCGGTTAGGAAAAAGTAGGCTATTTTTAGTAAAATAGCCCACCTTCCCCGCTTTCTCCCGAGAGATCGGGTTGCCATGGGCTTGGTCAAGTGGCTAGAAGGTCGGCTTTGGGTGCGAGTAAGGAGGCATTAGTTATGGATGTGAGTCTGACCAAGTCACGGTCTTAATTAGGTTAGTTTAGGGTTAGGGCTAGGTCATGATGAGGTGGCAAAGTGAGGTGGCGGATAAGGTGATGTGGATTTATCGATTCTGAGTAATTAATAAATAATTGTGTGAAGTTTAGGTAATGAGGTTAGGTTGCGAAATGGGATGCGGGTCACAAGGGGTCGTGAGACACGAATTTGGTGTCTACAGTCCCTTGATATAGAATTTTGCTATTAAGAGCTTTACGAAACCTTGGATCATCTTTCACGGTGAAATTTGCTTTTTGAAGGATTCACTAGTTCTTCATAGTAATGAAGGTTTACTTCAAGGCTATTGTCACACATTTTAAACTTTGAACTTAGTATCAACACATACAACTATTTTTTAACCTTCATTATATCTTTTGGAACCTAGGAACTAGATTTGGAATGATCACTTTGAAGCATTCAACCATAAATTTGTACTTTTCTTATGCACAGATAGAGAGGATGGGTTTTGGTGAAGACTGTCATTGATTCCTCCTTAAATTATTGATGAAATTGAATCCTTTTTGTAATAGTTTTGTGGCACGAAGGTAGAAAATACTCGTATAATTTCATGAATTTTTAATGGTTGAAATTGATGTTTTGAGCAAGATTCAATGAAAAACCTAGAATCGGGGTAAAAACACTCGTAACCATATGAGGACAAAAATAATTTATTTCTCACTTTAAAGAAGATGAAAACAAGAAATTAAGAGTGATGATCCTTTATGATAACTTACTCCATCTCTTCAAAAATATTTTATGTTGGAAGTGTGTGTCACTTGTGTTGTTATTGATGTCACAATGGCTACGTGATCTAGGTATGATAGCTTGGTGATCTAGGTATGTTGGCTAGGTGATCTAGGGGTATCCAAAGGTTCACATGTGTGGTTTGAGTCTCTCAAAGGTGGTATGAAGGTCAAACATGTCCACTTGGTCCAATCATGAAATGTATGGGTCAAGTCAAGTCATTCTACGTTGAGAATCCACTCAAACTAAAGTAGAAAAAGAAATATTTGATTACTAGAGGTAGACTACAGGTTGGATTCTAGTTTCATATGATCTACAAGTTATAAATTATGCTACAAGTAGGAGCAATATGTCTCACAGGATGTATCAAGTCATCTGGTGAAAGTTACAGATGATACTAGCTCATTTAGGCATGTTTCTAGTGCTTGATGAGATGTGAGAAGTTAGTATAGGTCATGGTAAGGTCAAGAGAGCATGGGAGAAGAATTATAATAGTGTATAAAGCATGTGTGAGTAAAAATAAGGCTCAGTTTGGCTTTTGGAGTGATAATTCAAAAGTGCAAAGAAAATTACTTTGAGAATTGACAATGCATGCTGAGGTAAATGAGATGGGATAGAATATTACAGGAATATTTATGGGAAATGGGATTATAGATCATGTATTATGGTGAGTTGTGATGCTCCAGAAAAAATCCATCAAGATTTGAGAACGTATGTGAAAGTTGTACTAGTTTTTCTAAAATAGGATTTTTGGTAATTACATAATGAGGTGCCTGGATTCTTAACACTCATGAAAAAATAAAGTGAATCCTTTGAATAAATCATAGGAATTTTTGTAAAGGAATCCAATATTGAGATAATGCGAAAATTCCAAGGTGAATTGGATAAGTTTCAGAGAAGTTATGAGCATTCTTCGACTATGCTTTTCTCTCTCCTAAGTATCTTTTGAGTCAGAAATAACAAAAGTGGTCCATGCCTAACCTTAAATCACTTGGATGTGCATTTTGAGGCTATTCATGGTCTATCAGTGATATCCTCATGCTCCTTGAGTTTTTTTGAGCTTCAAGATGACTTATCTCAGTTCAAATCCCTCATAGTGAAGCACAAGTGTGGTGAATACAATTGGGTTGCATGAAGGTACAATGGTCCTAAAGCTATATTTTTGATGTGATGTGAGTATTAATACTTCCTAGAATTTATCAATTATCTTGGACATGATCGGTTAAAATATTTTGAGTGCTCTTACTTATTTTGGTGAATCTTGTTCACTCTTGGCTATGTGGTTGTTTAAGAGCCCTAGAGTTTGGAGAGAATATTATATGATTTTTAGTGAAGCATATCCTTGAAAACATGTTGGAAATGTTCTCACAAGATTGTGGAATGGATATAGATGCAAATTTTGTGACATGTGAACAACTTCAACATACTAGTCCTACACAACATTTCTTGAAAAGACTCAGTACTATAGTATGTGAAGGTTTTGGGATGAACTGAGATTACTCAAACATGTTTCATTGCTCTCAAAGAAGTGGGTGGCCCAACCTTTCTATTGATCATGTCAAAATTGAAATTCTTCCTTCTGGATCTAGAAAGCTATGTCGAAGTGTTTTACAATGTATTACACAATTTGAGTTGAATAAGAATGATTAGAATAAATTTGTGCTTGAAAATATTTTTGAAAAGGTGGAGGAAGGTATATTAGAGGCTCATAAATTTGAATTTCATGTTTTCACCTACTTTGGAATAAGAATTCAAATTTTTGGAGGCCTCGGGTAGGCATAGTTCAGAAAACCTTGCTCCTAGGGTTTCTAAAAAGGATTTGATCGATTCTCTCAAGATAACCAGATCAAATTTTCTAAATTTTTGGGGAAGTCTCCATGGGTACACTATGCCACTTTTACAAGAGGAATTTATTATTTTCACTAAGCATACTATGATAAATTCTTGACAAAATAAGTTTCAAACACTAGGAAGGATTTGCACAAAGTTGTTTTTTTATTGCTTACAAATACAAATCTACTTAGAGCTCCTAAATAATCTGCTACAAACCAAAGCATGACTTAAAAAAATGTGGAATTCTTTAAAAATTAGGAATACAATGATTAATTCAATATAATCAACTGTTTGTTCATCTCAAGCCTTAGAAAATACTTGTTTTGAAGACGCTCAAGTTGAAATAATTGACAGTGAGTGTTTTTCATCTGCATTGCAAAGTGTAATTAATCTCGGACATGGGAAATAAAATTTGAAGGTATGCATTTTTCAAATCAAGTGCACATGTAGTATTATTTTCATATTGAAAGAGTGTCTACTGGAACTTGAAGGGTCATTTCAGTTACAACCGTTAAGAAACTCTATTCTAACTCATTGCAAGAAGATGAAGAGTTATTGGTTAAGGAAGGTATAAGTTCAAAAGAGAAGGGAATAGGAATAATGTAGTATGAAGTAAAAGAAGATGAAAAGTCTATAACAAAGAGGTCTATAAAAATTTCAAAAATGCAATCCTTCAATTATCTCAAGACAAGGAGATGAAGAGGCTTTATTGGGTCAAAAATAGTAATCCAAAAGTCAAGAGTCTTGTGAAGTTGAAAGATCAAGTGTGGATTTTGTCTTGTCTATAAAAGGGGCTAGTGTGTAGATACAAATTTGATGACAACCCCTTTCTCTTCAATTGAAGAAAACTTTTCTATAAAACAAAACCCATTGGAAGTCTCTTTCGGAGACAATGTAGTTGGTTCTTATGGAATGAAGATGATGAAGTGTTTGTAATGACAGTTAATGAAGGAGAAAAGTATAGTTAGTCTACAAAGATTGAAAGTTTGTGTCAAGAGCATATTGAGAGTATTGTTAAGATTTTGATTGTATATTGTAGACTATTGAGACTATTGTAAATTAGTACACTATGTTTGAACATCAATCAAGAAAGGATTTAAGTTTATTATCCTGTTCTTTTCATGTGTGTATGGCATAATAGACTATATCAAATTGTGATCAAGCACTAGTGTATGTGATTTATATGGATGTATGTTCATTTCTTGAAATAAATAAGTGAACATTTTATTATAGGACTGATTCGCCCCCCTCTCACTTCTTTGTCATTTCTAACAATTGGTATTAGAGCATGCCCTTGGAAGAAGCTTTAACAAGCTACAGGGATATCTTTTGAGATAAGGTTTATCCAAATTTTCCCCCTGGTAGATTTGGTCAAACATGACCCTGTGTAAGAAGAAATTGAAGAAATGACTCTATCAAGCGAATCCATGCTTCAAATCCAGCAGACAAGTTACAGACGGGATCATAAATGGAATAGAAGGGTTGGGGAGAAGAAATAATGTCAAAGAACTAGAGGCTCAAAGGAAAAGAAATGGAAAAGGCTCAAAGTATTCGGCTCTACAAATGACTCAGAATGAGCCCAAAATTGGCTAAGTATGGAGGAGATAGTGGAAGCTGCCAAGTGTCCAAATGGTGCACCTCCAAAGATTAAATCCAAAGGGGAAGACCCAAATGAGTGCCAAGCTTCCATGCATCTAGAGCCCCAAAAGTTTCCTATCCATTGAAAATTCTTCGACTCAGTGGAGGGTGCCAAGTGTCTTAACGACGCACATTCAAAAGTGGGATCCAGGCTGGAGACTCAAACTTACGCCAACCCTCCACGTAGCAAATGGTCAACAAAGGTAAAAGGAGAGCGGGCCCAAAATGACTAAGTATAGAATACAGGCGGAAGGTGCCACATGTCTTAACGACGCTCCCTCAAGGGTAAAATCTTGAGTGGGTTTTCAAATGAGCGCGGGCCTTCCACATGTCTCAGAGTCCAAAAGGGACAGAGTCGGGTTGAATAGTCAAAACATTGAGTAAGCCACGAAAGAAGCCACATGTCTTCCCGACACAATGTCAAAATAAAACTACAAAGGTTTCCCTCAGACATGCGCTAGCCCTCCACATATCCAATTTCAAAAGGGGTCTTGTTTTGGTAGCTAGTTCCTGCCATTTTATACGGACCCAATTCAAATTTCAAAAGGGCATATCTTTCGACTTAGTGCTCAAAATCATACAAATTTTACACCATTGGAAAGATCTCATTCTCGTTTATGCCATGTAGATCTGAAAATTTAATTTTGGAGAGGTTAGGTGGGGAGAAAATGAAGAAATGTCTTCGTTCCATTAATATAGGATCTATTTTCCCCAACAACTAGATCGGATTCGATATGATCCACTATTCTTCCTCCTTTGAGTTGACGAAGTAGTAATTGATGTAGACATGACATTTTTTGGGTGAAATTGTAGGCATTGAATGCTTCCTATTGGTGGTTGTGTTTAAAATTTGGTTTTTCCATCCCTTTTCCTTCTTCCTCCATGGATTCATCTATAAATGTAAGAGCAAGGCTCATTTATTATGTTGGACACTCTGGATCCTTATGCATGTTGCTAAGGACTCCATATTTTATGTATTTTGAGTTGCAGACCTCCATGTTTGGCTCTTGCAAGTGGATATCAGCCTCCTTATCATTGTAATAGTTTTGTGCATTTTTGGAAGTAATAGAAGCATCATTTGTGACTATTCTTTGTCCTAACGTGTTTGCATTCCTTCTTCTTTCCTCTTCTCTTGCATTGTGTATTGTTGTGCTATTTCAAGTCCCCTGCAGTTCTATACTTGGTTGTGTTCCACGAGAACAATCTGGTGAATGCGTATTTCACTGTGCTACTCGTGCCTAGCCTCCTTTCATGCATTCCCTATCATTCTCACTCAAAACAGATAGTGTTCATCCCTCTTTTCTGGTGCTATCACCTTTTAGTGTAGTTTACTTCATGTTATCCTTCTTTCCCTAGTCCCTTGGCATTCTTAACTTAGTTTCCCCTTTTAGCGTAGGAGTATCGGTAGCGGTAGAAATAGATAGAGGAACCATCCTTCTCTCGGAGATCTCGTCCCAAGATCACAAGGTCCCATAACTTGGGGACTATTCCATTATGGTCTTTGACACCTCGATCCTTCTAGATCCAAGATGTGGGTGTATGTTTGAGAAACCAATAGTTTCTAGCATGCCGGTGGGACCAACATTAAAAGCTCAAATTTCATATCTCTAAGTTTTGGTGTGTGAACTTAGTGTTTTATCCTTTGAGGCTCATTTCAAACACATCTGGTGACTCCTAATATTTTAAAATCTCGGTTGTAGTAGTCCTGAGTGCCTTTCATGAGAAGAGTGCACACAAGAAGAAGTGCAGATAGCTGAAGATTCTTTTGAATACCTCCAAATTTCCCCGAGAAGAGTTCATCCCAAAAATCCCGTGCGCACATATCTATCTCCAGCGACACCATGCCCATTCAACTCCTCCTCAAAACACACAACCTACATGCCCTACAATGGTGAATCAACAACCTCCTCTATTAAGAAGCTTTGCAAACTTTGATGGAGGGAGTCCCTTACTCCTGGCCATGCAACATGATATGCCAAATGGCACACTCAAGAGTATTCCTTACTTTATTGGTGAGAATCAAGTCACCCCTCAAGAGCATATCCAGGATGTAGCTAATGTGTGTTCACTCTATCTGATCACACATAATGATGTAGCACTTAGGATGCTTACAACCTCTTTCAAAGGTAAAGCACTCCAAAGTGGTATTAAGACTGGGATGAGATGGGAACAACTCTATGCAATTATTTTGAAGACATTTCAAATCATCTATCTTTGGTGGAGTAACTAACAATAACAAGGAGGGAGCCCAATGAGTAGATGACTAATTTCAACATCATATTTAAGAAGACATGGGACATAATCCCTCTTGTGGTAAGACCTACAACCCAACATACTTTCCTTTATTATCTAAAGGCACTCAACAATGATATTTTAGTTATGATACAATCTATGGGAGGTAGAACCTTACCAGACGCTTATATTATTACAGTAAGGGCAGAAAATAGTCTTATTCAGGTGGGAAAATTAGCTCCCTGACCACCTATGCCCTTGTTCCCAGAAATTTCGCAAGTACCCCAACCTTCTGTAGCCTTTATTCCTACTCCTGAGTAGAGCATGCAACCAGTTGCCTTAACATCCTATTCTCCATCACATCAAAAAGAATATGAAGAATTGAAGGTCTTGATCAGAAATTTATCAAGCAAGGTCATATCATTAGAAAATTAGCAGAGCACAAGCGTATAGAGGCAATTCCAATCAGGCACATGGAGAAGGAAATCAACCTTGGTGGAATCAATACAGAAATCAAAGATACATGCCCAACTAGTAGAATGATAGATGGCAACATAATGTGCATCTTCCTTGCAAGTTTTCCCTCCCACACCTTCTCTCCCAAAGATCCAAGTGTGAGCCGAGTGCTTATTCCATTCGAAACAACTTGGCGCAAGAGTCGAATGGTGCTTCCCTTACAAAATTCCTCATAGTCGCATACCATTGTGCTAATGCTGTGCGTGCCCAAGCGCCGCATGTTCCAAAATACTTCATCCTATGAGCCCTCAACAAAATCCCATGAAGCGAGATAATCTAGAAGGACCATAAGTTCCTTCTGAGTCCAATTTGATTTTCTTTGGTGCATAGGAATTCTGTAATCAACCAAGCTCTAGAATATATAGACAGATTACACACCTAAGTTACAAAAACACGAGATATAAGAAGAGAGTGTTAGATTCAGGTGCACAAGTTATCCCCCAAAGAATGCAAGTAGATCCTCAAAAGAAGAAAGAATCAGACAAGGCATCGCGCAATAAAAACTTTCAAATCCTTGATAAGGAGGCCCATTAGAATGTTCCATCTAAAACAAGTAAGTAAAGTTGTTAAAACCCACCCTTCTATATGTCCTTGATTATAGGCAAACACCTAGTGCATAACTGCTTGATTGACTCAGGCGCTAGTACTTCTATTATGCCTAAGAAGATAGTTGATGTCTTAGGTCTGAAATATATCCCTTTGTCTAAAGGATTCCTACAACTTGATGGCTCAATTGTAACCACCTTAGGAGTCATCAAGGATCTTGAGTTAACCCTCCATGCATGTCCAAGCCTAACAATTACTCAAGATGTGTCAATTATTGACCTACCTCCTTTGTTTTCCTATGTCTATCAAGAGAATTTACTACTAAGGTGGGTGGTTACTTGTCTTTTGATTGGTCTCATATGTTACTCAAGACAAGGTATGGTACCCGGTTTACCATACAAGATGAGCCTATATTTTCTTATCATGTAGAGCCATATGTCTCATCCCCTCTCCTAGCCAATCGTCTTATCCAGAAGAACAAGTTTCGGTTCCTCGAAGAGTAATCTCTTCCACCCTTTGTTCCAGACTTAGTGCTTGATGAATGGGCACAAAGGCATCACAAATTTGATCACTATACTTGAAAACCTGAAGCCTATGAATCGAAACTTAGTACTTATTGCATTTTAGAAGAAGATGCCACGCTTCTATGGGCACTCATGGGAGACACAATTTAAACTGGTCTATGGAAGTTGTACTTTGATGGATCCAGAAGTAGAAATGATACGGGAGCAGGAGTGGTTCTCATTTCCCCTAAGGATAAGAAATTATTCTTTTCACATAGGCTATAGTTTGCATGCTCTAACAATGTGGTAGAATATGAAGCATTGGTGTATGTAAAGCACCGCAAATCTCTGGGGACGTAGAATTGGTCATCCAATAGGTCACCAACAAATTCCAGATAAAGAATAAGATTCTTAAAGCTTATAAACATAGATTTTGGGACCTACTTGAGAGCTTTGATGCCCTTAATCTATAGGTAGTCCCGCGTAGAATGAACAAAGAGGCTGACCAAATGGCCACACTCGGTTCATAGTTTTCTCCTATTTGAGGAATTTGTCAAAGGAAACACTCAACACATTAAGATGGTGATTAGACCATCCATTCTAGACAATAACACTAGTTGGAAAGTGTTTGATAGTGATGTGCAGATCATCTAGTTTATCCAGAATGAAGCTAAATTTTCATCAAGTATGCAAGTGATCTCTAGGACAGCTATGGTGACCAAGTAATACAACTGAAGAAAAATAGGTTTCCTAAAGGATTGGTCACCTTAGAGAAAATGTTCAGCCTTGATGATGAGTTCAAGGGTGAAGAAAGGTACATGTGTGCTGCACAGGAGGATTGCTCCTCCATTAGTATTGCACGTAGAAAAGAGCTGATACTTAGCAGAACTTGCGCTTGAAGAAAAACATGCATTTATCTCTCTATCAAAAATACATCGATATTTTCTCAAGGGAGTATGAATACCTCAAAGGTTTTGATCCAAGTGTTTCTCAACACTCTATCGACCTTGATCTTGGTATCAAGCCCATAAGACAAAAGCAGTGGCAAGTCAATCTAAAGATAGAACCCCTCATGAGAAAGGAACTATCAAAACTCATTGAGGTAAAATTTGTCTTTCCTATCAAATAATCTACCTGGGTTGCAAATTTGGTTCCAAAGACGTAAGAAGAATGGTGAAATCAGACTTTGTGTTGATTTCAAATATTTGAATAAGGAATCTCTAAAGGATCGTTATACTTTTCCTTCAATGGAGCAGATTTACAGATCGTGGGCTGGTGTGCAAAGGTTCTCCATGTTGGATGGGTACTGTGTTTTAACTAGATCCCCGGTCAAGGAAGAGGATCAATTCAAAACAACATTTATAACCAAGTGGGGAACATATGCATATCAGAAAATTCCCTTTGGTCTGTCAAATGCGGGAACAACATTTAAGCGCGCCATGGATATTTCCTTTAAGGTTACATCAATGAGTTCATCTTGGTTTACTTGGATGATATAACTGTCTTCTCAAAGCAAGGCGTGGATCACATGACACACCTAGAAAATGTCTTTGAGATATGCAAAGAATTTTGGGTATCTCTTAACCCCAAGAAGTGTAATTTTACGGTGGCTCAGGGAAAGCTCTTGGGCCATGTGGTTTCAAAAGATGGTATCATGATTGATCCTAAGCATGTTTCAGCCATCCTATCCCTTTCCCTACCGGCACACAAAAAAGGCCTTACAGTCCTTCCTTGGAAAGATTAACTTTGTTAGGAATTTTATCCCTAACTGCATGAGACTGGTTTGGCCCATCACCCTCATGCTCAAAAAGGACATAGCCTTCAGATGGACAATAGAAGGAAGAGAAAGCTTTAATAAGATCAAGAAAGATATTTCTTATGTGCCAACACTCATCAATCTAGATTACTCAAAATATTTCATCCTTTATGCTTATGGTGCTGATGCAAGCATTGCTGCTATCCTAACATAGGAAAATGAACAAGGGTTGGAACAGCCAGTGGCCTTCTTCAGCCAAACATTAAAGGATTATGAATTGAAATACAGTCACATGGAGAAGTAGGTCTTTTCCATCATGCATGTGCTCAAGAAATTCAAAAGTATGCTTGCCAAAAATCATATCAAGGTGTTAGTATCCCACTCATCTGTTAGAGACTTCATCATGGGAGAAGAGATTAGTGAGAAGAGAGTACGATGGGTGACCAAAATCATGGAATATGATGTGACTATTAAGGCCACAAAGTTGGTGAGAGATAGTACGCTCTGCAAGCAGATTCTTGAGGATGTGTAGAGTGAACCTGAGGCTTCATTATTTTTGGATGGAGACCTCTCATGTGTAGAACATGAACATGACCCTCTAGAGTGAGAAAAGTGTTATCCTAAATTTACCCCTGGTAGATTTAGTCAAACACGACCCTGTGTAAGAAGAAATTGAAGAAATGACTCTATCGAGTGAATCCATGCTTCAAATCCAACAAAAAAGTTATAGGTGGGCTCAGAAATGGAATAGCAAGGTTGGGGAGAAGAAATAGTGTCAAAGAACTAGAGGCTCAAAGGAAAAGAAATGGCAAAGGCTCGAAGTCTTCGGGATCTACAAATGACTTAGAATGAACCCGAAATTGGCTAAGTATGGAGGAGATAGCGGAAGATGCCAAGTTTCCAAATGATGCACCTCCAAAGATTAAATCCAAAGGGGTAAACCCAAATGAGCACCAAGCTTCCACATGTCCAAAGCCCCAAAAAGTTTCACCAGCTATTGAAAATTCTTTGACTCAGCAGAGGGTGCCAAGTGTCTTAACGACGCACATTCAAAAGTGGGATCCAGGGTGGAGACTCAAACTTGCGCCAACCCTCCACGTAGCAAATGGTCAATAGAGGTCAAAGGAGAGCGGGCCCAAAATTACTAAGTATAGAATATAGGTGGAAGGTGCCACGTGTCTTAACGATGCTCCCTCAAGGGTAGAATCCTGAGTGGGTTTTCAAATGAGCGCGGGTCTTCCACATGCCTCAAATTCCAAAAGGGACAATCGAGTTGAATACTAAAAGAAATGAGAAAGTTACGGAAGAATCCACGTGTCTACCTAGCGCAACTTCACAAGAAAAATACAAAGGTTTCCCTCGAGACATGCACCAGTCCTCCACGTAGCTTAGCCGGTTTGGGGGTCCATTTTGGTAGTGGTTCCCGCCATTTTATATGGAACTGATTCAAATTTCAAATGGGCATATATTTCAACTCGGTGCTCAAAATCCGACAAATTTGGCACCATTGGAAAGAGCTCAATCTCGTCTATGCCATGGAGATCTGAAAAATTTAATTTTGGAGAGGTTAGGTGGGGAGAAAATGAAGAAATGTCTTCATTCCATTAATATAGGATCTATTTTCCCCAACAACTAGATCGGATTCGATATGATCCACCGTTCTTCCTCCTTTGAGGTGCCAAAGTAGTAATTGATGTAGACATGACAATTTTGGGGTGGAATTGTCGGCATTGATGCTTCTGTTGGTGGTTGTGTTTCAAATTTAGGTTTTCCCTCCTTTTTCCTTCTTCCTCCATAGATTCATCTATAAATGTAAGAGCAAGGCTCATTTATTATGTTGGACACTCTGGATCCTTACGCATGTTACTAAGGACTGCATATTTTATGTATTTTGAGTTACAGACCTCCATATTTGGGTCTTACAAGTGGATATTGGCCTCCTTATCATCAGAATAGCCTACATGCATTTTTGGAAGTAATAGAAGCATTGTTTGTGACTATTCTCTGTCTAACATGTTTGCATTCCTTCTTCTTGCCTCTTCTCTTGCATTGTGTTTTTTTGTGTTATTTCAAGTCCCCTGCAGTTCCATACTTGGTTATGTTCCATGAGAATGATCTGGTGAATGCGTATTTCCGCTGTGCTACTTGTGCCTAGCCTCCTTTCATGCATTCTCGTATCATTCTCGCTTAGAACAGATAGTGTTCACCCCTCTTTTTGGTGCTATCACCTTTTAGTGTAGTTTACTTCATGTTATCATTCTTTCTTTGGTCTCTTGGCATTCTTAGCTTATTTCCCCCTTCAAAGACTAGGAGTAGCAGATGAGAGAGAAATAGATAGAGGAACCAACCTTCTCTAGAGATCTCCCCATGCTCACAAGGTACCACAACTTGGGGATGGTTCCATTGTGGTCTCACAAACCTCTATCCTTCTATATCGAGACGCGGTGCATGTTTGAGAAACCAACAATAAGGATGGGAGATATTTACCACATGAGGTGGGGAGTAGATATCCGTAATGTGAAGTGGACAAATTGATTCAATCACAATAATAAGTTCTCAAGTATGTACAGACTCAACTTAAGGAAGCCCTAGCGGAGAAAGAAGAATTGAAGAAATTGTTAAACATCATGACAAGTAAGATATCATTTTTTCAAGATAGCTCAAACCAATGAATAAGATGTTAGGAAAAAAAAGGTATATGGTGATAGAACAGTCTAGGTTTCATATAAAATTCATGCAATGAGAAAAATGAAGGTGAATCAAGTCAAGGATCAAATGGAAAAATGCAATCAAGCAAGGGAAATATTTTAAAGAATTCACCCCATGAAAGATCATCTCATTAGGTAGCTAAATGTATTCAAGCATGTTTCTTTTATTTGTAATTACTACAAGTGTGGTGCTTATGGACACATGGCTAGTATGTGTAATCACAATGTGGAAAAGGGAGAATATTCTAAAGAAGAAAATTTAAAAAATCACTCTAAAGGGAAAAAGGAAGAGAAAAAAGTAGGACAAATATATGGATCTAAATGTTACCACTTTCATGAAAAAGAACATCTAGCAAAGTATTGCAAAAATGAGCCATCAAACATAAGAAGGTATGTAAGAAAATTTAATGGCTATTGTTATGCTTGTAATGAATTTGGACATAGGGATTTTGAATGCAAAGGAAAAAAGTGGAGTGCTTTAGGTTCCACAAGATAGGTCACATTGCAAGGTTTTGTGATGTAGGACAGTTGCAGAAAATAACTCATAGGTCCAAATAAAAAGCTTAGAAATACATAAAGAAGGGAAAATCTAGCCAAAGTTCTTACAAGGATTCTAAGAAGGATACTGGATAAAAGGAGGGTGTCTTGTAACAACTTAAGAGTCATAAAATAATGAACCAGTAAAGAAACTAAAATAAATCTTGAGACCTTCTTATGACTCTCATCAAACTCCTCCATGGTGTGTTGGTATGAGGGGGATTTGTTTATGCCAAGGTATGCATGTCTCCTTCATTATTTCAAAGTATTTTTGCAAGCCTCTATGTTTTGGTGTCTTCATGGGTGCATGATTGTGTTTACAAATCAGTATTTGCATTATCAAGGTCTATAATGAGTAAGGATATCCCATGAGAAGGTTGTTATGTATTGATAATCACGGAAAGGTTCCTCTCTGATCTAAGACTGAATTTGAAGTTGGTTAGAGAATCCATAGAATTTATTCTGAGTCAAAAAGTGTATGCATGTATCTATGATGCTTGTGAATATTTAAGGATAAATTATGAAGTTCGAGAAAATATTGGTTATCTCTTTAAAAATGTGTGAAATTTCTGAGTTGTTGCTTCATCAAAAGAAGGTAGTTGTGGCCTATCATGAAGATTCAAATCTTTACAAAGTAAAATGAGGTGTTTTTATATCCTAGTCTAAGTTTCCAAGTGTATTTACCTATTGAAGACTATAATGTCACCATGAGTTTTCAAGATTGCTGGTTTCTCCAAGTCATGTGTTTATAGAGATTGTGTGTAGTCCTAAAATTGAAATATACAATGACCGTAATTGGTTAAGGTTATTATCACAAGTAATGGTTCTTGAAGACCGATAGGTTGCTTGAAAAGGGTGACAATTTTATCATTAGCTAAGGAAAGTATTATGCTATGACAAGGTCTAAGTTGTCTAAGAGTGAATAAAATAAGGCATGCCTTTATTCATTAGTTGTCAAAGCTCTAATTGTTTTCACAATCATAAGATCAGGTTTTTCAGTTTGTTTTTGTTGGAATACATCAAAATGTACGGTTACATTTAGAAGGAGTTCAAAAGATACATGATAATTTAATACAAGTGCTTTCAGAGGCATGAAATTTGTGTGTCAAATTTTGTTGAGATGGTATGCGATGAGTATAGTCCTAGTTTAAGGAATGAAAGTAGAAGAGCTATGTGTAAGTGGTTGAGAAGTAATGATTAAGGTATATGCATTGATCTTTGAAGAGTAAGAGTTAAGGATAAAAATTAACAACTGTGAAGGCTTGTGAGATACAAATGGATGCAAAAAGGTAAGCTTATCATGATTCCTAGTTGACCATTGGGGTGATGTAGAAATTCTCAAGGTCAAAATAAGTACTAGTTTTGTTTGAATTCTTACTGTGATAGAATCATAAAACATGATCATGTATCTTGAAGAAAGTTGAGGGACTAAACACATCATTAATGGAAATGATAGAAGTGATGAGCTACATGTATTTCGTAGATTTCATAAAGTACAGCACTATAATATGGTTGCATCGAGAATGTTTGTTGATTGATTTTTACAAAGATGATTTAAATAGTTGAGAATTAGTTGATTGATCTCAAGGGAAGATGAGAATCCTCAAGCCTGAATGTATCCTCACAATTTATGGAAGTAGGTTTGCTACATGATATATGTGAATACCTCTCTAGAAGATAAATGTTCCAAGTTAGGCATGAAGGAAGGTCATAGATATCTTGCATAGGTCTTCTTAGTCAAAAGTAATATGATACCTTTAATGATTTCCATTTTTAAAGAATATATTATAGGTAGGACATGTGGTTTTACTATTATGGATAGGTCTCGAGATAAGGAGAAGATACTTGGAGCTTCTATCGACATTCCGAGTTATGAAGATCTCTGTGGACATATTGAAGATCACAAACAACTCCAAGTTAGTGTTAAGATGTTTTTGTCAAGAAAAATTAATCATTCTAAGGTTCATGTCTTCAAGTTTATATCTTGTGAATGTAGTTTGTGTCATGGAATATCTTAAATGGGTCTATAATTGAGCCCAAAGATATTAGTCTATAGTTGGTAAGGTGACTAAGAAATGCAAAAGAAAAACTAAGAATTGAAGAGTAGTCTTGTGATGACTTCAAGAAGATGGATGTATATTGTCTTAGAGTGGAAAGAGGTGAACCCTAAGACCTTTAAGGTCAAGAAGATATTACCAAAATTTATGTAAGTTTATTTTACTCTAAAATACTTGAGCTACGGTTTTTGCAAAAGTTATGAGGGATCTCAAGCCTTATATGAAAGGAAACATAGGAGCTTTTGTTTCATGAACAAACAAGCTCTTGGTGCATAAATCTATGGGGTTTAAAGAATTTAAGAATACATGAATTTGGAACTTGGTAAGAATTGGATTCAACCTTGCAAGGTTACTAAAATACATGTTGATAAAACACATTTGTCTCGGGAATTGTAATGGGCATCTACAGGTATAAACAATGACAGTATATATAGTTGATTGTAAAATCTAGTTTAGCAAAAATAAGAGGAAAAGTGGACTTCAAGAGGTATAGGAGGTAAGATAAGAGGTGAAACTTTTTAATTATAATCTTTTGATAATCCTATAAGATAATTTAGGGGTGTTAAGACCCAAACCTACCTTGATTTCCCTTAATTCATGACACTCTAGTTCTTAGTAAGGTCATTAATGAAGAAAACCTATTTAATAAGCTAAGGACCTAGTTAGAGGCACTTACCCAGGTAATGAAGTGTGTTAATATTTCAGTTAGTGGTTGTTTCATTTCTAACATGAATTTCTTCTCGGTCACCAAGTTGGTTAAAGTAGTGTAATTGGTAAATATGGATACAAGAAGCAATATTTCGAGAAATTCAGGTGCAATGGATTGATCTGAGTGTCTACATTATGCTCATGATGTATGCCATGAATATATACATATAAAAAAGTTTTTATGAAGGTATTTTATGAAGTATTGAGAATTTTAGATAGTTTATAAAGTGTAAAGATGCTCAGAGGAGGACAAGAGATGGACAAGAAGGGTGAAGGTAAGCTTATGATGCTACCATGATAAATGAAGTACAAAATGATACTCTTCAAGTCTATAGGTGATATTAAAAGTTAAGGGGATCCATCAAAAGCCTAATAAAAGTATTTTAGACCACTTTGAGGTAAGTGAGATAACTCCTAAGGTCTTTCATAGTAAAAGGACTTGGTGAGCTCCATGACAAAATGTAAAAGAACTTTTAAGAGATTATGAAGTCATGAAATGTTGATACATGTTTAAAGAAAGATTAAAGAGGTATGATGAAGTGAGGAAATCATCAACAGAGGGAACATGATATGATCATGAATGGGCATAAGAATCAAGTTGAGTGTTCAAAAGACAAAGCTACAATTTTCATAGTGCTCAAACATTTTTAGGCTTATACTCCCAAGGGGGATCTGATCTTAAAATATGATCTTGACAGTGTTTAGACCAGGTGTTGAGTTCAAGAAGGATATATGATGAAGTTGTGTAGATAAAGATAGTAATCTTGAAGTGAAGGTAGCACACAAAAATATCATGGTCAAGAAAGGTACTACAAGGACAAGTACAGTCTGTCATGACTATAAATAAGAACTTGAGTAGAGTGAAATATTGACTTGAACAAAGATCACAAGATGATGGAAAATTTCAAAGTTCTAAAAGAATTTGCTACAAGTATAGGATGAAAAATACAAGTCATAGGAGAGAGATATCATTCCAAGGGGGGGCTATGTTCATGTAAGTTTTCCTTTTCTTGTCTTGATGATCTTGGTTGTCATTGTGAGTAATTTGTTTCAATGTCAAGTCCATACATACCTTTTGCATAGATGTGAAAGGGGGAGAAGTGTGATAAAAAACATGTGAATGATGTCATCTAAGTGTGTGTGTCATAAATTTTTCTAGGATGATTGAAATCAATGACAAATGGGGAGTTTGTTGGAAGTGTGTGTCACTTGTGTTTTCATTGATGTCAAGTTCATTGATGTCACGTGGCTAGGTGATCTAGGTATGTTGGCTAGGTGATCTAGGTATGTTTCTTAGGTGATTTAGGTATGTTATCTAGGTGATTTAGGGGTATCCAAAGGTGCACATGTGTTTCTTGAGTCTCTCAAAGGTGGTATGAAGGTCAAACATGTCCACTTGGTCCAGTCATGAAATGTATGGGTCAAGTCAAGTCATTCTAGGCTAAGAATCCACTCAAACCAAAGCAGGAAAAGCAAGATTTGATTACTAGAGGAAGATTATAGGTTGGTTTCTAGTTTCATATGGTCTACAGGTCAGCAATGTTGCGAGGAGTAATATGTCTCACAGGATGTATTAAGTCATCTTGTGAAAGTTACTGAGATGATCTTGGCTCATTTAGGCCTGCTTCTAGTGTCTGATGAGATGTGAGAAGTCAGTAAAGGTCATGAAAGCATAAGAGAAGCATTATAATAGTGTCTATAACATGTGTGAGAAAAATCAAGGCTCAGTTTGGCTTCTAGTTTCAAAATTCAAAAGTGCACAAAAAGTTTCTTTGAGAACTCGATGCGGGACGAGGTAAATGAGATGGGATAGAAGAGTATAGTAATATTTATGGAAAATTGGATTATTTATCATATATTATTGTGAGTTTTGGTGATCCAGGAAACTTTTCATCAAGATTTGAGAATGTATGTGAAAGTTGTGTTATTTTTTCTAAAACATGATTTTTAGTGATTGCATAATGTTGTGCCTAGCTTCTTAACACTCATGAAAAAATATAGTACATCATTTGAATAAATCATAGGAATTTTCGTAATGGACTCCAATATTGAGATAATAACAAATTTCCTTGGTGAATTGGACAAGTTTTAGATAAGTTATGAGCATTCTTCGACTATGTTTTTCTCTCCTAAGTATTTTCTTGAGTCAGCAATAACAAAAGTGGTCTGCCTAACCTTAAATCACTAGGATGTGACTTTTGAGGCTTTTCATGGTCTATCGGTGATATCCCCATGCTATTTGAGTTGTTTTTGAGATTCAAAATGACTTAGCTCAGCTCAAATCCCTCATAGTGAAGCAAAAGTGTGGTGGATACATTTGGGTTAAATGAAGGTACAATGGTCCTAAAAATATATTTTTAGTGTGATGTGAGTATTAATCATTCATAGAAGTTGACAAATATATTAGACATGACCAGTTAAGATATTGTGAGTTCTCTTGCTTATTTTGGTGAATCTTGTTCACTCTTGGCTATGTGGTTGTTTAAGATCCCTAGATTTTGAAGAGCATATTATATGATTTGTAGTGAAGCATATCCTTGAACAAATGTTGGAAACATTCTTACAAACTTGTGGAATGGATCATGATGCAAATTTTTGATAGGTGAACAAATTCAATATACTAGTCCTATAAAACATTGCTTAAAAAGATTGTGTTGTAGTAATTGAAAGTTTTGGGATGAACTGAGATTACTCAAACATGTTTCATTGATCTCAAAGAAATGGGTGGCCCATCCTTTCTATTGATCATGTAAAACTTTAAAGTATTCCTTATTGATCTAGAAATCTATGTCAGGACATGTTTTATACTATAATTTGTAATTTGAGTTGAATGAGAATAATTAGAAGAACTTTCTGCTTGAAAATATTTTTGAAAAGGTGGAGGAAGGTATAATGGAGGCTTAAAAATTTGAATTTCATGTTTTCACCTGCTTTAGAATAATAAATCAAATTTTTGGATGCCTCGGGTAGCACACGATCAAGAAAACCATGCTCCTAGGGTTTCTAAAAGGTTTTGATCGATTCTCTCAAGATAACCAGGTCAAATTTGATCAATTTTTGGGGAAGTCTTTTTGGGTACACTACAACACTTTAACAAGAGGAATTTCATATTTTTACCGAGCATACTGTGATAAATTCTTGACAAAAAAAGTTTTGAATATCTGGAAGGAGCTGCGTATAGAGTTGTTTTTATTGCTTGCAAATACAAATCTACTAGGGGATCTGAATCATCTACTACAAACCAAAGCATGAATTGAACCAATGAAAAATTCTTTAAAACTTAGGAATACAATGATTAATTCAATCTAATCAACTGTGTGGTCCTCTCAAGCCTAAACAGACTGGTTTTGATGATGTCATGTTACAATACTTGAGCAGTGAATTTTTTTCATCTAAATTACAAAGTGTAATTAATATCGGACATGGAAAAAAATTTCATGGTATGAGTTGTTCAAATCAAGTGCACAAGTAGTAGGATTTTCATATCTATCAAATTAAACAAGGTCATCTCATCTTAATTTGAAAGGATGTCTGCTAGAACTTGAAGGGTCATTTCGATTACAACTATTGAGAAACTCTCTTCTAACTCGTTGTAAGAAGATGAAGAGTTTTTAGTCAAGGAAGGTATAAGTTCAAAAAAGAAGGGAATAGGAAGAATGTAATATGAAACAAAAGAAGATGAAAAGTCTATAACAAAGAGTGTCTCAGAACAATTTCAAGAATGTAATCCTTCAATTAGCTTAAGACAAGGAGATGAAGAGGATTTCTTGGGTCAAACAAAGTAATCCAAAAGTCAAGAATCTTGTGAAGTTGAAAGATCAAGTGAGGAGTTTGTCTTTTCTATAAAAAGGGGCTAGTGTGTAGATACAATTTTGATGAAAACTCCTTTTTCTTCAATTGAAGAAATTTTTTCTACAAAGAAAAACCCCCTGAGAAGTCTCTTTCAGACGGTAGTTTGTTCTTGTGGAATGAAGATTACGAAGTGTTCGTAATGACAGATTGATGAAGGAGAGAAGTATAGATGGTATGGAGTTGAAAGTTTTTGTAAAGAGCATATTGGTAGTAATATTAAGATTCCGATTGTATATTATAGACTATTGTTGTGTAAAAAATCAATGTGCTATATTCTTAACATCAATCAAGAAAGGATCTAAGTTTATTGTATATTCTTGTCGTGTGTGTCTGCACATAATAGACTATAACAAATTATGATCAAGCATTAGTGTATGTGATTCATATGGATGTATGTTCATTTTTTGAAATAGAGAAGTGAAAGTTTTATCACAAGACTGATTCATCCCCTCTCAATACTTTTTCATTTCTAACATTTTCAAGCATAATCATCTTTCAATCGTTCTCAGTCAACACAAATTGTAGTGTACAATGTAAAACTGACCGTGACATAGCTTTCTAGACTAAGAGGAGAAGATTTCACGTTAAAATTTTCAATAGAGAGGATAGAGAGAATCACATGGAATCTTAGACATCATTAGGATGGCCACCAACTTCTTGGAGAGTAATGTAATAGTTTGAATCACCTCAATTCATCCCAAAGGCTTCAAATACAACAACACTTTAAGAAATATTATGCAGGTATAACATGCTCAAATTTTCCATATGCCACAAAATTTGCATCAAGATCCACCCTAAAAACTTGTGAGAACATTTCCAACCCTTTTCTCAAGGATATGCTTCAATACAAACCATGAAACATGATGTTTAAACCTTGAGAACTCTAAACAACCGCATAGTCAATAGTGAAAAAGATTCATAAAAACAAGAAAGAGAACTCAAAATATATTTACTTGATCATGTTTAAGGTATTTGAAAACTTCTAGGAATGATCAATACTCACATAAATTCAAAATTCTAGCTTTAGGACCATTGTACCTTCATACATCTCAATTGTATCTACCACACTAGTACTCACCGTGAGGGCTTTAGATTGAACAAAGTCATCTTGAAGATCATCAACAACTCAAGTAGCATGAGAATATCACTGAGACCATGACTAGCTTCAAATTTTCACATACAAGGGATTTGAGGTTAGGCAAACCACTTTTACTAGTAATGACTCAAGAAGATGCTTAAGAGAGAGAAAAACATACTCAAAAGAATTCTCATAGCTTCTTTAAAACTAGTCCATTTCACCCGATTTTTTTTTTAATATCTCAAGATTAGAAACATATACATAAATTCATTCTATGATATGCCTGAAGGAGGTAATATAATTTTGATTGAGTGTTAAGAATCCAGACACCTTATTATGCTTTTCAAAAAGCATGTTTTAGAAAAACTAGCATAACTTCCACATTAATTCTTAGAACTTAATGAAATTTGGAATGAATCACCAAACAAAATCCCTATACACATTCTATATGTTGATTATCTATAGGGATTCCTGTACCTTTCAATCCTATCTCATTTTCATAAACTTACACTACTAGTCCTCAATGCCAGCTTTAGTGAACTTTTGAAATTTTCCTCTAGAAGATAAAATAATCCTTGTTGTTGCTCACACATTCCCTAAAAAAATTCCTTAGTTTCCCCACTTCTTGCATCATCTTGTCATAACGTATACCAAGCTTCCACACATCATCAAGATCTAGAAACAACCGTATCTTCCCACCAAATGACACGGAAGACACATCACGAGTTCTTGTCTATGCTGACAACATTATATCTAGACTAAGAAACATCTAATACAAGCATAATAACCATGTAAAATATTCCATTGGACTCCTACCTAACCAATCAAGCACCTAAATCATCCCAAACTCTCTTTGTGAAGCTTCAATCATCATCGAGGGCACTACCAATTAACTTCCATGTCCCTTATAGAGCCTCAATTCACCATTCACTTCTTTTCCATCAATGCCACTTGACATAAATGAAAACAAAACTGACCCAAGGTGTAAAACAAAATTACATGGTGGGATGCGTGAGTGTGATGAGGTCTATTAGAGATGTATACCCTCAACAACCCAAGGTATGGGTGGTAGACTAGAGTGTGTCATAGGGTAATGAGTGCAACACGTAAGAGAAGATGAGAAAAACATGTAATATATGTATAATACAAAATGTGTAGATGATATAGGTGTAGAATGTGTATGATGTATGAAGCACAAAGTTTGAATGATGCATGATATATGTGAGATGTAAAATGTAGGATGTAATATGTAAGATGATTTATATGTAGGATGTATAATGTGTAGTACAATGTGTGAGGTTCATGTGTATAGGGTGCCCTCAATAGTTAAGTGTGGGCCGAGGCACAAGAGTGTGACATCGGGTGGTGTCGATGCTAACTTGAGTGTTGTGAATCAATGTTGAATTGTGATGTGATGAAGATTTAATATGTGTGTTTTTTTATTAAAGGGAGGATGGGGTAAGATAAACGTCATTCCCCAAGTGTGTGTAGGATGGGAATGATCAAGTTATTTCATCTAAAATATTGTCATTGTCAAGATCGAATCCAAAAGGTGCTGCATTTGAAACTTGATAAGAAATAATGTCGAGTTGGTCACGTAAGGAGCCATTGAGGCGTAAATTATACATGCCCATAGCATATTCCTCATCATTGAATGGCAGGAGTAGATAACTATGTGTGTACTAGTGGGTGAGGTTTTGTCAATAGACAAGGAAAGAACTATTACAAATTAAAACATGACCTCTAATGTTCCCCCAATGTAATCAAGCCAAGAATTTCCTAGTGTAAGTGGATAAGTGCAAGGAGAACGTGTAAGAAAAATAATGAGATGGAAGAATCAAATACCATAAGTAAAAGTGATATGAACAAACCCGTGGTAGAGATGAAGATCATAAGGAGGAGGAAAAATGTCATCAAGTGTAAGGCCTAGCTAATTTAACCCATCATATGTGCATATAGACTCGTATATATTAGGATCAAATGAAATACATTCCTAATATGAGTCATTCATGAAGAACGTACATGTAAATGGTGCGAGTGCTAATGGAGGTGGCACATGTGAAGGTGCATGGGATAGATCAATTTACGTGAACTGGATAGGCCCCCGATAAAGAATCATAGTAGTAGAAGTAGTAGGTGGAGGTGGTGATGTTGAGGAAATAACATCTATCATGAAAATAACACCTTCAAGTGGTGGTAAATGAGGTAGTTCGTCCATAGGTTGAGGGTCATTAGTAGTATCAGTTTGTGGAGTAGGAAGTGTGGTATGAGGATCACGGTTACAATACTTGTATGGATGATGATAAAAAATAATATATTCGATGCCATCATTTATGAATTTCACACAATGATGTACCATAGAGGAAATAAATTACATGAAATGGAGCCATGGCCTACCAAGTAAATAGTTATATGAGACTAGAAATTCAATGATAAAGAATATGGTGTTAAGGGTTTTTGGCCCTACAATGATAGGTAGAGTAATGTGACCTATGCATGGATGAATAGAACCATCATATGCATGAAGGGAAAGACATGATGGACTAACATTAGCAGCAGAAAGACCTATCTTTTCAAGGAATGACATAGGACATAGGTTGAGTTTAGATCCATTGTCAATTAATGTACGTTTAATGATTCGAAAATTAATCAATTTTTTTTCTTGACCAAGGACTCCTATAGGCTTTAAATTATTTTCTGAAAAAACCCCATTTAAATCAACTTAAATAAATGCAAGAATTAAAATACACTACACACATGGTAGATACGAGTTTGATAGAATGCCTACGTCTCTAGGTTCTTTAATAGATTTGATATATTTTCTACTTAACGATTGTAACGAATAATACAATCTAAGAAAGATAATATTGAATACAAAAAGGAACATGAACTCGAACACTAAGTAGCTACCCTAGATTATAGCATATTTGATCCATTATTATCCTCCAAGAAAAAATTCCTTTGGGATATTGATTGTGTGATGCCCGTTAAAACAACCCACTTGAGACCCAAGAAACAACCTAGGATTAGTCAAGAAAATTATGGAATAATTTTTTTATTAGAAGTGTTCACAACCAGGTTACAGGACCACAGTTGACACTAATAGGTTCTAGAACAAGTTTAATCTACCATAACGTACTTTTATTTTATTACAATTATCAGGGGTCACAAAGTCCACATTTTAGGGTTAGAAGTTTCAGTTAGGTTCAGGGGGTAAATTATCACCATACCCACTCTCTAACAAGTTCAGAGTTTCAACTTTATTTTTCTCACACTTAACATATTATAAATTTCCATAAATAATTTCCATTGGATAGGAAATTTTCTCACCTTTCCAACGATATAAAGAAGTCCTCCTAACTCCTTGTAAAACTCCGGTTATGGGCCGGCGGGCCTTGGGTGAAAATTTTCCCATAAGGGGACACGTGTCAAGCGGGGAAGAAGACCCTTGTCAAGTTGGTGGGTAACAAGGAGGTGTTGATATTTTATTCTTACAAGGGAGGAAATTCCAAATTGCGTTGCACACCCGTGGGTCCGCCAGGGACACGTGGCGTTCAACTAGCCAGGTGGGGGAGAAAGGGAGATGGAAGGGCGGAGTGGTGGAAGATTTTGGGAGATTTCAACGAGGGGGAGATAAGGGGAAAAATTCATGCGTGGGTGTGCATGTCCATGGAGGGGATTACACCAAGGAAAGGGAAGGAGTTCGGGGCCGTGGGGTCCCTTTGAAAAATTTTCCAAAACAAAAATTTGAAAAAAATCGAGGTCGCGAGGGTTCCACCCTCTTCGCTATCACCCCATGCTGCCACGTGGCAGCTTGTGATTAGGTCAGTGGGCCAGCGGGAAAAAGGTAAAATTTTCCCAAAATTTTTAAAAGGCCCAAGGGAGAAAATGATGCCGCGCCTCCGCCATTGCCCCATGAGGACACATGGCGGCCTCGATTGGCAGCCAGGCTAGCGGAGGAAATTTTAAAAATTTTCCCTAAAAATTTTCCTAAAATTTTGTCATCACCGAATCAAAGCACCCCTATGTTTATACAAGTGCATATACTTGAACTCATGGTGTGATTGGATAACATGGGTACTATCTCCAAGTTGTGG
Organism: Taxus wallichiana var. yunnanensis; assembly: GCA_018340775.1. Taxonomy (NCBI): domain Eukaryota; kingdom Viridiplantae; phylum Streptophyta; class Pinopsida; order Cupressales; family Taxaceae; genus Taxus; species Taxus wallichiana. Next base: position 617,142,330 of record CM031235.1, read on the forward strand.
GACTCACTACTTGAGATAGACCTCCAGAGAAAGCTGGTTCTTGCTCCTAAACTACCTGCCACAATCTACTCTAATGTAAGAGAAAATAACTATTCTAATTTAAATTTCCAAGGGACCAAGGAGAGAGAATGCATAAAATGAAAGCCTACACTAAAGTGGTGATACACCAGAAAAGGAGGGTGTGAGAGTAGTCTTCAAATGTGTGAGATACAGAAGCAAAGTGCACACTAGAAGGGGTGATGACAGTTCTCCATAATCTAGCAAAATACATTCACAACAATATCTCAAACATACACAATGATAATGGATCCCTGCAAGAACATAATAATAGACACAATATTCTTGTAATCAAGGTTAAAGGGGCAAGAAGAATGCAAGAAAACATAGCAGGGGAAGATGCATCCACAAACTTATATTTTATTGCTTCCTGATATGCACAGTTCAATCGGTTACAAGAAAAGGGCCTAGATCACCATGCAAGGAGTCCACAACAAGGGCCTATAACACATCAGCTTCACAAAGCAATTTTGGTAGAGCTTTGCTACAAAAACTACCTCTTTTACAATGAGCCTAACACTCCAATTTATAGAAAAATGAGAAGAGAGAGAGAAGGGAAAATGGAAATCCCAAAATTTGTCCTTCAACCACTTGTAAGAGGTATTAAATGGAGTAAAATGATTGTATATTACTTGAAAAAGGCTCCCCATACTATCCCAGGTGCTACAATAGAGAAAGAATGATGACCATGCCTCTTAATTGCACTCCCAACTACCAAATAAAACATTTTTATGAACCCGGCCACGTTTTGTAAAAAATATCCACTGATCTCCCCTTCAAATCCATAATTTATTAATTCTATGTGTCGGGATTGGATCCATAATTCCAACGGTACCAATTTTGTGTGATTTTGTTGAGAAATGCAAAAGTTATGGCCTTCTGAGTGCGGGCAGCTATTTTGGGTCTGGCAGGCATTTTCTGTCATTTGACGGGAATGAGCATTAACTGACTAGAGCTGAATATTTTTATTTTATTTAAATATATATACCCTCATTAAAAATAATAAATCTAGTTTTTTGGCGTAGAGGACATTGTGATCGTTCCAGAAAGTCCAATTTTGTGAAAATCGGAGCTCGAGTCAAAAGTTATGGCGGTTTGAAGTTCACGGGTCAAACGTTAACTTTCCTTCTTTGCTGCAGCTATTTTTTGAAAAATACACCCGTGCATACTTTTGTCCCAACTGTCCCAGGATGAATTCTCCCACATCGGCCGATTCGGGCTGCCTTGTCCCCTTTTGTGGCCTTTTCACCTTTTTCGCGTCCGTGCGTACTTTTCCCTCATTGGTGTCCCGACAAAAATCTCCGCATTGACCGCAATCGACCATCTTACGGCTTTTCAGCCAATTCACGTCCCACGCGTACTTTTGTCCCGCTGTCCCAAACCATGCGAAACAAAAAAACTTGATGATTTTTATTACTTGCGGCCATTTCACCTTTTCGCGTCCCGTCGTCTCGACATCCCAACTGTCCCGTAGACCGCCTGGGACAAAAATGTTTAACTTAGCCGATTTCTTCCCTTTTTGGTCCCAAAATTGGTACGGAAAACCTTGGTATGACCCACACTGGTACGATCCACACCCTTCAGACCCGAAATGCTTTAAAACAATCCTATGAACCTTATTTTTTGCATTTTTTCCATTTTTCTAACTCGTTGGGATTTTTTCTTGGATGGGAGAGTTAGAGAGAAGCCGAGGGGGCCCCAAAAACATGATTTCGGGCCTTGAATCAATCTACTTGCTCAGGACTGAAGAATTTGATGCATGTTATCAAAATTACCTTGAGGGTGAATTTTGGATAACAATTTTGGCGACTCAACGGGGTTATCTACCTGCCAAGATGAAGAACGACCAGCTGCTCGTAGCAATCCATTGGGCATGGAGTCTGTTTGATAATCTCTCAGCTGATTTGAAATTTGAAAACCTGTATCCTTGAGCCATTGAAACATTTGTTGAGTTGGTTCTCCTGTGGATGCAAATTCTTTTCCAGGAGCTCGATGAACTACAAACATGCACATACTAGAAGCAATAGGACATGTGCACAAGCACTTAGGGAAATAAAAACTACTCTAACAGCAGCACAATGTGCATAAGCACTTAGAGGAATGGAAATTCTAAATTAATATTTACAAGGGTGAGAAGCTATCTTTCTAGTAGCAACGTTTGAGATAGATTCCATTGACCAGAATCTACAACTCTTCACCATCCAACTTAGCCAGTCGGAAGGCATTGCTACCTTTGCATTCAATGATCATGTACGGGCCACTCCAAATGGCATCAAACTTGGAATGCTTTCCTAGCTTTGCACGATCTGCATCCCATTTCAACACTAGATCTCCAATTTGGAAGGTTCTAGCCTTGGCTTTCCTATCAAAAGTCTTCTTGATCAAGGCTTGATCCTTCTCTATTGCTTGGGTTGCATGCTCTCTAATTTCTCGGAGCTCCATTAATTCTGCATATCTAACCTCCATGGGTTCAAACTCAGCCAGTTCAATTGTTTCATGAGTTCCAATGCTGGCAACTCGAGTGATATAGGTAGAACTGCTTCTTTCCCGTACACAAGCTTGTATGGAGAGCTTCCTGTAGACCTCTTGGGTGTGATTCTATTAGCCCATAGGGCTGATTTGAGCTTTGCATGCCAAGTCCTTTGATTTTCATCCAGAGTCCTTCTGATGATTCTTAGTAGGTTCTTGTTCGTAGACTCGGCTTGACCATTACCTTGAGGGTAATAATTCGATGAAGTGCTGAGATACACACAATTCTTGACAGCCCATTCAATGATCTTTGTGCCAAGGAATGCCAACGCATTGTCCGATATGATAGTGGTGGGGGCACCAAACCTCGTGACTATCCCTTCATAGAAATCTAAGATATTGGATTCATTTGCCTCCTTGAGTGCCACTGCTTCGGTCCACTTGGTGAAATAGTCTGTTGCCGTAAGTATCCACTTGTGGCCTTGACTCGAATTGGGATTGATAACCCCAATGAAGTCCAATCCCCATTGCATGAATGGCTGATCTACTAAAATCGGATGAAGGGGCAGCGCTGCTAACCTTTCTTTCCCTATGAAGAATGCACATTTCTTGCATTTCTTGACCCATGAGTAGCAATCATTGAACATAGTAGGCCAATAGTAACCAGCTTTCATGATTTTGAGAGCTGTTACTCATGGAGCAAAGTGGCCTCCTGCTTCCCCATCATGGAACTCGTGTAAGATCTTCTCAACTTGACATGTTCTAATGCATCTTAATAGAACACCATTGATGTCCTTCTTGAACAAGATACCATTAATGAGTACATATGGGATGGCTTGTAATCTAAAGTATCTCCTCTTTGCTTTGCTTATTTCTGGAGGGCACAAGCCTCTTTGGAGGTAATGCACCAAGTCTTGAGTCCAACATGGAATGGGTGCATCATCAGTTGGTTGTTCTTGATCATTTTGTAGTAGCAGGACAACATCTTCTTCACCTTTTGACCCATCTGGTTGTTTGGAAGCGAGCTGCTCACACAAACCTTTGCCACGAACCAACTTGGTCACTTTGATTTCAATATCATATTCCATCACCCGAGTGATCCAACCTGCTCTCTTCTCGTTTAAATCCTTGTTTAGGAGAAAGTCCTTGACACCAACATGAGACACCAACAGTTGAATCTTATTGTTCGAGACCAAGTGTCTGAACTTCTTCAAGCTCCTGATGACAGCAAGGACATGCTTTTCGATGAAAGAATACTTTATTTCATAATCTTCCAAGATTTGACTGAAGAATGCTATGGGCTGTTCTGAACCTTCTCTATTCAGCTGTGTCAAGATAGCTGAGATTGTATCTGACCCTCCAAAAGCATACAACATGAAATCCTTTGAAAAGTCAGGGTTGATAAGAGTTGGAGCTTGTGATATTGCATGCTTGATGTTCTCAAAATTCTCTTTTCCTTCTGCTTGTCCATTTGAATGCAAGACTCTTCTTCAACATCATTTTTAAAGGCTTCACAAGAGTGGCAAAATTAGGCACAAATCTGTGGACAAAGTTTATCCTTCCCAAGAAGCTTTGAAGAGATTTCTTGTGGTGTGGCAATGGAAGTGTTTGGATGGCTTCAACCCTTTCAAGATCAATTGTTAGACCTTCCCTAGAGACAATGTGGCCCAACAATTTTCCCTTGTGTGCCAGAATATACACTTCTTTGGATTGAATGACACTCAAACCTTCTACACCTCTGAAACACTTGTCTGAGGTGAAAGAGATGGTCTGCTACATTCTTTGAGAAGACAATGATATCATCTAGGTATACCAGCACTATATTATTGATTAAGCCTTTGAATGCCATATCCATAGCTCGCTGAAATGTTGCTCCAGCATTTGATAGTCCAAATGGCATCTTCTTGTAAGCATATGTGCCCCATTTTGTAGTGAAGGCTGTCTTGAATTGATCTTCTTCCTTCACCATTATCTGATTATAGCCTGAATATCCATCTAGTAATGAAAACCTTTCTGAACCAGCTACAACCTGCAATATTTGTTCCATTGATGGAAGCGGATAATGATCTTTGAGTGATGCTCTATTTAGATCGTGAAAGTCCACACACAATCTTATTTCTCCATTTCTCTTTCTTACCGGCACCAAGTTTGTAACCCAACTTGAGTGTTTGATGGGGAAGATGATATTGGCCTCAATAAGCTTGCTTAACTCTTTTCTCATGAGAGGTTCGATATGGGGATTCACTGGCCTTTGATTTTTCCTGACAGGCTTGGATTCCGGATCCAGCTCAATAGTATGTTGTGCCAACTTTGGGTTGAAACCTCTTAAATATTTGTAAGTCCAAGCAAAGACATCTGGGAACTCTTGACAAAGCTGAAAAAAATCAGATTTCTCTTGTGGAGTACTTACTTTGCCAATTTGCAATGTCTTGCCTTCATCTACTAAAATAGGCTCTGAATCTTCACCCTTTACTTGAATGTTTGCTTTCTCCTTCTAGAACTGATCATTCGGGTTGAAGATTGACTCCAAGGTTATGAGGCCTTTTGGTAATTTGTTAGTTCTTAGCTGCACCACTTGGTCACCATACTGCTGCTCCAGCTTGTCTTGATTTCTAGTAGAGAACTCAGCTTCTTCTTGTAGGAAATTAACAATTTGTTGATCATTCTCGAAGACTTGCCAACTTGTATTGTTATTCGGAATAGCTGGTCTCACAACAAATTTGATATGAGGCTGAGTTTTCTCACTTTTGATACTTTCTACAACATCAAACGCAGCCCCATTTCTGCCAATCTGCTTTCTCTGCTTCATTCTTTTTTCTTGGGATGGAATTGATGCTAAAAGCTTCAAAATATTCAATAAGATCCCATATTTGATTTTTGTAGTTCTTCAACAGATCATTTTTGGCGGCATTTTTTCCTTTGACTTGGTTTATGATCAGCTCACTATCACCAAATACTTGCAAATTCTTGATGCCTTTCTTCCTTGCCCAGTGCAATCCGTGAATTAAGGCTTCATACTTAGTTGTGTTGTTTGAGAAAGAAAACTAAAAATGGAAGGATGAGTAATACTTTATACCTTGTGGTGAAATGAGCATAGCTCCTCCTCCTACACCTTGTCTACTCCTTGATCCATCAAAGAAAAATCTCCATACTTCATTCTCGTCCTTATGATCTGGCTTGGTGATGCTGGGGAGAGGTTGATTATCTTCCTGCAAATAATAAAATCCTAGCTCAGATTCTTCTATTTCTTGATAAGGATCAAAAGCATGCACCTTGCTTGCCCATTCATCAAGAGTCAAATCTGGGATGCTTCCAACCTTGGTGTTAGCTTCATCAGTGTTTGGATAATCTTCTTGATCAAATGCTGAACAATTGGTATTGATTTGGCTTGGAGTGTGAGGTTCAACGTGAAAGTTTGCAATAGGTTCAGATCTGATTGTGGCCTTAGTTCCATATCTTGTTCTGAACAACATGTGTGACCAATCAGCAGATAAGTAACCTCCAATCTTAGCTGTGAAATCCCTTGACAAACATAGGGCAAAGAGTGGTGGAAGATCTATCACTGAGATATCTTGCAAAACAACAACGTTGGGGCATGCATGCAAGGTAAGGCTCAAGTTTTTAATTACTCCCACTATTGTCACCGCTGTCCCATCTAATTGCACTACCCCTTTGGATATGAATTCATATTGAAGCCCCAATTGATCGGCTATTTTCTTGGGCATTACTGAACTACTTGCCCCGGAGTCAATCATGCAATTGTGTACCAATTGGTCCCCAATGATCAATGAAACATAAAATGGAGGGGGCTTCAACATTTTACCTTGCTTTGTCCTCCATGATTCCCTTCAGGTTGGGCAACATTTGTGAGTACCTTTTCTTGCATTTGGACCTATTGATTTGAAGTTAACTAGTCCTTCATGGCAGCTTGTAGTAAATCTCTTTGGCCTGGGATGGATAGTGATTCCCACATTGATATGTTTACATTTTTCTTATTCATTTGATCAATGATTTTGAATAGAGATAAAGCATCCCTCTGCTGTCCATTAGCTTACACATTCATTCCTTGCACATGGGCAAAAACAGCTGGCATCTGAGTTGGTTTAGGAGCTGGCTTGGGTGGTCCTTGCATGTTTGGAACTGCATTTTGTTTGCCAACAACTTGTGGAGTGGTAGAAGGTTGTGGATTACTTGGAGCCAATGGTTGTCCTTCACCCAAATTTCTCCTTTTTGACCTTGTGTTGGCTATAACACTTTGAGATATTGTTTGATTCATACCACAAAAGTCTTCGGCCTGCCAATTTATAAGTGTGCTATCATTTGGAGCTGGTTGTTGCTAGGATGTTTCTTGTTGTTGGTTATGTCCTTGACTCCCTTCACCCTCCACACCAATTGTTGTTACCATTAATGCTTGATTTAGGGCACCATTGAAGCACATAGACTGGTTGTGAGGTTCATTGCATGGGAAACACCAATCGTACTCTTGAGCTATGTTGTTTTGCACTGGCACTAATGCCTTAGAGGTAGATATAGCATTGGGATTATAGGGCTGAAATGTTCTATTGGTAGGAGGCCTTGCTTGATTTTGATTTGCAGCTGGATTGGGTGGTCTTTGAGGCTGATATGGCTTCCTATTAGGCTGAGCTTAAGGTTGATAAGAAGGCCTAAAACTTTGGGCTTGCTGCCTCTTGAGTGTAACCAGCTCATTACCTAAACTTTGCAATTGCTTCATGACTTCTTGAAGTTCATTTGAGGCACTAGAAGATGAAGTAGAAACTTCACTTGAATTATGATTTCTAGGAGTGGGAATAGGAGCTAAAACAGGCACTTGATTAGTACTTGGGCTTTCTAAACTTGGATATAATGGCATTGGAGGCCTAGGAGCTAGCTTGCCAGCTTGAATCAAACAATTTTCAGCTCTAATGGAAATGCTATAAGCAACAGGGATAGTTGTGCCTCCCATGGATTGAATCAACATAGAAATATCAAAATTTAAAGCTTTAAGGTAATATAGAAAAGCACCTTCTGCTACTAGCCTTACTGCCACTGGAATCCTTTCCCAAGTCATTTGAAATCTGAAGTTGAAGTCAGTCAACTACTCATTGGGAGCTCTCTTGATAGTTGTCAATTGTTCCAAAAGGGAAAAATTATCTCCCTTCTCTCCGAACTGCTCATGGAGGGCTATACATAGCTAGTTCCAATTTTGGATAGAGCTTGAAGCAAGGCTCCTGAACCATTGCAAAGCCTTCCCTTTGAATGAAGATTGATGTTTGACAAAGAACTTGCATCTCATTAATCTCATGGATTGCACAAATATTAGCAATGTCCTTGACATGATCACCGGAGTGGTCTGATTTTCTCCAGTAAAGTATGGAATGTTCTTCAATGCTACAACCGGGATTGGATTTTGTGCATTGAGAGCAAGTGGGCTGCTGCCAGTGAAATTGACATATGGATTTGGTTGTGCCATCCTGATTGGTCGAAGAAATCTTGTTGATTGGATGAAAGGCCTACCAGGTGGAGGTGTTGACAAGGTTCTATTAGGTGGAGATGGAGATCTTTGAGCTCTTCTTCCCCTTCTTTCTCTGCCTGGAGATAGGTGTAGATAAACAAACAATCCTTCCTCCCTAGTTCTTGACCTGGTCTATATTCTTCTCATAAATTTTCCAGGCTTGGACTGCTGAAACCAGTGGATTATGCCTCTTTTGGAGTCACCAGATGTGTAATTTCAAAGCTCCTTCAAAGCTAGAACTTACAACAAGTGCACATCGATCTTGTCGTAGTTAAGTGAAAACCTCTAAGGTCCCACCGGCATGCCAGAAACTGTTATCACTAAATCACATCACCCCTATGTTTATACAAGTGCATATACTTGAACTCACGATGTGATTGGATAACATGGGTACTATCTCCAAGTTGTGGGACTCGCTTGCTTGAGATAGACCTCAGAGAAAGCTGGTTCTTGCTCCTAAACTACCTGCCACAATCTACTCTAATGCAAGGAAAATAACTATTCTAATTTAAATTTCCAAGGGACCAGGGAGAGAGAATGCATAAAATGAAAGCCTACACTAAAGCGGTGATACACCAGAAAAGGAGGGTGTGAGAGTAGTCTTCAAATGCGTGAGATACAGAAGCAAAGCGCACACTAGAAGGGGTGATGACAGTTCTCCATAATCTAGCAAAATGCATTCACAAAAATATCTCAAACATACACAATGATAATGGATCCCTGCAAGAACATAATAATAGACACAATATTCTTGTAATCAAGGTTGAAGGGGCAAGAAGAATGCAAGAAAACACAACAGGGGAAGATGCATCCACAAACTTATATTTTATTGCTTCCTGATATGCACAGTTCAATCGGTTACAAGAAAAGGGCCTGGATCACCATGCAAGGAGTCCACAACAAGGGCCTACAACACATCAGCTTCACAAAGCAATTTTGGCAGAGCTTTGCTACAAAAACTACCTTCTTTACAATGAGCCCAACACTCCAATTTATAGAAAAATGAGAAGAGAGAGAGAAGGGAAAAGAAAATCCCAAAATCTATCCTTCAACCACTTGTAAGAGGCATTAAATGGAGTAAAATGATTGTATATTACTTGCAAAAGGCTCCCCATACTATCCCAGGTGCTGCAGCAGAGAAAGAATGATGACCATGCCTCTTAATTGCACTCCCAACTGCCAAATAAAACACTTTGTTATGAACCCGGCCACGTTTTTCAAAAATTTCCATCGACCTCCCCTCAAATCTAGAATTTCTTGACTTGTGTGCGTCGATCTTGGAGCCACAATTCCAACGGTACCAATTTTGTGTGATTTCGTGAGAAATGCAAAAGTTATGGCTTTTTGAGTGCAGTCAGCTATTTTGGGTTTGCGGGTTTTCTGTCATTTAACGGGAATGAGCATCAACTGATTGGAGCCGAATATGTTTCTTTTATTTAAATATATCTACCATCATTAAAAATAATAAATCTATTTTTTTGGCGTAGAGGACGTCGTTCTCGTTCTAGAAAGTCCAATTTTGTGAAAATCGGAGCTCGAGTCAAAAGTTATGGCCGTTTGAAGTTCACGGGTCAAACATTGACTTTCCTTCTTTGCTACAGCTATTTCAGAAAAATCACGCCCCACGCATACTTTTGTCCCAGCTATCCCGGACGAATTCTCCCGCATCGGCTGATTCGGGCTTCCTTGTCCCCTTTTGCGGCCTTTTCGCATCCCGTGCGTACTTTTGTCCCGGTGTCCTGATTTAAAATTTCCACCGCCGCCCGATCGACCGTCTTGCGGCTTTTCGCCGATTCACATCCCACGTGTACTTTTTTCCTGGCTGTCCCAAACCATGTGAAACAAAAAACTTGATGATTTTTATTGCCTGTGGCTGTTTCACCTTTTCGTGTCCCGTGCGTCTCGACGTCCCAACTGTCCCGCGGACTGCCTAGGACAAAAATGTCCGACTTAGCTGATTTTCTTCCCTTTTTGGTCCCAAACTTGGTACGACGAACCTCGGTATGACCCGCACTAGTACGATCCACACCCTTCAGACCTGAAATGCTTTAAAACAATCCTGCAACCTTATTTTTGCATTTTTTCCATTTTTTCTAACTCGTTGGGATTTTTCCTTGGATGGGAGAGTTAGAGAGAAACCGAGGGGGCCCCAAAAACATGATTTCGGGCCTTGAATCAATCTACTTGCTCGGGACTAAGAATTTGATGCATGTTATATAAATTACCTTGAGGGGTGAATTTTGGATAAAATTTTTTTCTAAGGATTTTCAACAGAAAATTTTGGGCATGGGCCCGCTTAGGGAAAATTTTCCCTAATTTTCCCGCCAAGGTAGAAAACTTCAAAGGGCCATAACTTTGGCTAGGAAGCTTAGTTTTTGGCAAACGAGGAATTTCTGGAAAGCTCTAAATGCCCTCTTTGTATAGGAATCATCAATTTTATGAAAATGTTTTGCAAGATTTTAAACAACCAATTGGTACATTTTAACTTATAAATTTTATTCAATTTAGTCTCCTCCTTCACTGCACATGCCAAAAATGTGGCTCCTTCATCTGATCAAACAATTCATCAATACGCGGAAGGGGATAATGATTCTTAATCGTTACCTTATTCAAATGGTGGTAATCAATACACAACCGTAGGATCCATGCTTCTTCTTCACAAAGAACACCGGTGCACCCCAAGGGGATACACTATGATGGTTAAGGTCTTTCTCCAAAAGTCCCTCAAGATGTAACTTGAGCTCACGAGCTCGAGGTGGTCATTCAATAAGGTTCCCGTGAGATAGGATCTACTCCATGAACTAGATCTATATGAAAATTAATCTCACGTGGGGGTGGTAACCCCGGTAGCTCCCCTAGAAAGACATCGCATACTTTCTCGGGATGGGATGATTATCTAAGAATGGTCCACTAGACCCATCCTCTGATCTATCACTATTTGTAATAGCATACATCTGACAACCCCATTGCACACACCACTTAAGCTGCATAGCGGAAATGATGTGGATAGAAACAGGTCTCCTAACCCCTGAAATCACCGACTCAACTCCCAAATAATCTGCACAAGATATAGTCTTGTGATAACAATCCATCCTAGCCCTGTGTGTAGATAACCAATCCATACCTAAAATGACTCCATACGAGCCCAAAGGAAGGATACGAAGATATGAGGTAGTGGTGAAAGGTCCCAAATCCACTACACACTCTTTAACTAAGGGTTTTACAAAGATCTTGGCTCTAGAAGCCATCTCGACATCCCAACTAAGACCCTACCTAATTGCCACCAGCCTGCATCACTCTACTAAAGATGGTGCAATGAAAGAATCAGAAGAACCAAAATCAAACAATATAGAGGTAGGAATACCACCAATGCTACCTGTAGTCTCAATGATGGTGCTCTGATGGTCTTCCTGGTGGTTCTCAATTGCTACATAAATCCTGTGGCTACGTCCCATGTCACGAACCATAGGCTCTGAGATCTATGTCTTACCCTTGTTATTAGGGTTATGTGGGCAATCTCTCTAAAAGTGTCCAATAACTCCACAACCAAAACACCCTCCTGATCCTCCCCAATGAGTAGCACCTTTAATAGGTGCCCTGGAAGTCTATGGCGTGGATCCCAATGATCCAGCTATGGTCTACTGAGGTCTCTGCTGCGAGCTCCCACTGACTGAGCTCTAGGTCCACCTTGTGTCTGATGGGACCCTTAAGAGTAGGCCCCATACTCCAACCTCTCTGTGCATCAGCTCTCTGTGGAGGTCTATGAGGTGGGCGGACTCGCTGCTATTCTTTGTGGCCTAAAGGATGACCATGCTTTGAACCCCGACCACCATGAGGAGGAGGTACTGACGCCCTTGATCTACTATCCTGCATCTACTATATACGGCTCTAGACTTGGTCTCTAGCCTGCTAGGTCTTCCCCAACTCTCCTCTACTATATAGGCCTTCTCAACGGCCTCAGCTAATGTCTGTGGGTAGTGGATCCGCACTACACCTCTAATAGCTAAATTCAGGCCCCAAATGAACCTATGAATCTGCACCTGCTCATCCTGCATATACTCAACATATTGGAGTAGATCCAAAAATCTACTCTCATACTGCCATCTTGAAAGAGATGCCTATCAGAGGTCATGGAACTCGGTGATCCTCTATTGTATGAACCTCCGTGACAAATATCTGCTCTTGAATCTCTCCCCAAATACATCACAGTTCTTGTCTCAGAATCTACATGGAGCTTCTACTCCTCTGTCCCCCACCATACTCCCGGTCCATGTCACCTAACTAATGTGATGGCCAAAGATTCGGGATCTCCTTGATGTGATCTGCAGCTATGGTTTGAAGGCCTCTAGGTCTCTCTCGCATGCTCATACCTAAGCCTAGGGCTTCGAGACCTATCTCTACGCTCCGAAACTCGCAACCTTGTCTCCTCTGTGGTGAATCTGCCTTGGCTGAATTCACTTGGGAGTTCTCTCCTCTATGCTCCTTCTTTGGGTCAAGAAGATACACGATCCTCAATGGAAGGGGCTGTCATGACTGGTTACATGTCCTCTTAATCCTCTACATAGGGTGGCATTGGCATCCTGAAGATTCTACAAAATTTGGGGTAGGATAGGCTGCTACTCCCCCGATCCGGTGGTGGTGGTGGTGGTAAGTATGAGTCTATGTGAAAATTCCCCCTACCTCACCTGCGCCTCTACCTACACGACTCAAAGCGAGAGTTAGTTCATTTTTCTATGTTTTATTCAATTTCCATGTTTACTAAAATATGCAATTTCTAAACTAAGTTGTTTTTCTAGATTTTTAAAAAATAAAAAATGTGCTAGGTTTAAGTTTCATGTCCCAAGTTTTCTAGTGTACCCAATGGTCCAAGCTTTTGAAACCTCACTGATACCAAGTGTGATGCCCATTAAATCAACCCACTTGAGACCCAAGAAACGACCTATGATTAGTTAGGAAAATTATGGAATAATGTTTTTATTAGAAGTGTCCACAACAAGGTTATAGGACCATAGTTAACACTAACAGTTCCGAACAAGTTTAATCTACCAGAACATACTTTTATTTTATTACAATTATCAGGGGTCACAAGGTCCACATTTTAGGGTTAGAAGTTTTAGTTAGGTTCAGGGGGTAAATTATCACCATACCCACTCTCTAACAGTTCAGAGTTTCAACTTGATTTTTCTCACACTTAATGCATTCAAAATTTCCCTAAATCATTCCCATTGGATAGGAAATTTTCTCACCTTTCTAATGATATAAAGAAGTCCTCCTAACTCCTTGTAAAACTCCAGTTATGGGCCGACGGGCCTTGGGTGAAAAATTTTCCCAAAAGGGGACATGTGTTAATCGGGAAGAAGACCCTTGTCGGGTTGTGAGTTGCGGCGGTGTTGATATTTTATTCTTGCATGGGAGGAAAATCCAAATTTCACCACATGCCTGGGTCCACTAGGGACATGTGGTGCTCAACTAGCCAGGTGTGGGGAGAAAGGGAGATGGAAGGGTGGAGCGGCGAAAGAGTTTGGGAGATTTCACCGAGGGGAGATAAGGGGAAAAAGGCATTCACAGTCTCCGCATCCATGAGGGGATTACACCAAGGCGAGGGTAGGAGTGCGGGGCTGCGGGGGTCCCTTTGAAAAATTTTTCATAACAAAAATTTCAAAAAAAAAAAGGTCGTGAGGGTTCCGTCCCCTCTGCTATCACCCCATGCTGCCACGTGGTAGCTTGTGATTGGCCGTGGGCCAGCGGGGAAAAAGGTAAAATTTTCCCATAATTTTTAAAAGGCCCAAGGGAGAAAATAATGTCATGCCTTTCTGCAATGTCCTCATGAGGACACGTGGTAGCCTCTAATTGGTTGTGGACTGGTAGAGGAAATTTTAAAATTTTTCCCCAAAACTTTTCCTATAAATTTTTCTAAGGATTTTTCAATGGGAAAATTTTGGGCCGCGGGCCCGCCAAGGAAAATTTTCCCAAATTTTCCCGCCAAGGTAGGAAAACTTTAGAGGGCCATAACTTTGGCTAGGAAGCTTAGTTTTGGGAAAACAAGGACTTTCTGGAAATCTCTTGATGCCCTCTTTGTACAAGAATCATAAATTTTACATTTTGATAAAGTTTGAGGGGTCAATTTTATGAAAACATTTTATAATATTTTAAACATCCAACTAGTAAATTTTAACTTATAAATTTTATTCAATTTGGTCTCCTCCTTCACTCCACATGCCAAATAGACATGGAGGGTTGTTCTAGGAAGGATTTATGATGTTTTAGGAAGATAATTTCACTTATTTGATTTCCAATTTGCATTTTTCCAATAAATGACAAAAATAACTGTGAAAAGGTTTAGGCCCGATTTTGCAATGTTTTGAATTATTTCCATTAAGTTTTTCTATCAATTTGAGTTCCTTGATAATATAGCATGCTAAATTTTAATGTTTCCAAGTTGATTATTATGTGCGAACTCGAACTGCATTTTAATTACATTTATTTACCAGCTTTAAATTCAAGACATAAATCAATTTCCTAAAGGATCTGGATATCAATTTCATCATTCAAGTGTTACATTTCATTGCAAATCTAATCTAATACATTCAGTTGTTTTAAACAAACCATTCTAAATCAAAATGCAATACTCAATTTCATTTTACAAATTTCCAAAGATACAAAATATTGCATTATTTCCACGTACATTTCTTCTTTTCAAACAGAGATCTAACTATCTCTTTTGCCATACAATAAAACATTGAATTTATTCCATGCTAACCTTAAATGTTTTCCTTCTTCAATCAAATGTTAAAATAAGAATCGAGTTTCTATCTTTTCCCGAAATCACATATTTTAAACAAGGCAGAATATCACCATTTCCATACAACAATGTAATTTGACAAGGTAGTGCAATCTTTTATTGATTTCAATTATAGATTTTTACACCTTCCAAAGTTTGAATGTAAGTGATAAATTTCTATTTCCTTCACATTATTTCAAGCGAATGTAGTCTATAAATTTGTCACATTTCAAGGTTAGAAATTTCATGTCTTTCTTTCAAAATCCATACACAAAGCATGAATCCTTCACAATTCAAATTACAGATTTCATAACCAATTATAAACATCTTTCCTTCGCAAAATATATTACAATTTCATCCACATAAAAGTGGGAAAGGTTAAAAATCAAGTATATTTCACAAGGGACTGGAAAAACTATCTTCTTATGCTCTAGAAACAACAACATGCAAGTTTCCTTTTCTTCCAATTTGATCACAACAAAAGTGGGGGAAAGGCAACGCTCTCCACCCAACCAAGACATCCAATGAAAGGAGAAGCCATCCTTCATCATTGGCCCCCAAGCCCCAACCACAATGTAATAAGAAATGGATAGCAACCCATGGAAACAACAGGATTCCACAACACACAACATTCTTTCAACATGCATATTTCAATATAAAACACAATCCAAACAAAAACAATAGTTTACAACTGCATTTGAAAACATTCAAACAGAACTCAAGCTTGATCATGCAAGCCAAAGGAGCAAGGACTATGGGGGAAGCTACTTATGCCTCCCAATGGGAATTGGGCATCCACCTGTAACAAACCACCAAAAAAATTCACCACACATATCCTTATGCCCCCACAAATTTCCTTATGCCCCCACAAAGTAAGAAATGCAAGCTATTTATTTTCCATGGTGGATCCCAAACCCAAACTCCCTCCACAAAATATGATGCCACTGGCATTCCCTTATGCCCCCACATGGATTCCCCATAGCCTTCTCCTACACCATCCCTATGGCAGTCTACCCAAACAACCAACAAATAACAAAACATACACCATTCACACAAATACAAAAATAAATAACAGTATAAGAGAAGAACTCAGCTCCTACCTCTCCATGGTAGCTTTTGTTTCCAAACAACAAGCTTCAATTCCAAAACACAGTCCCAAAATAGCAATTCCAAGTATGAAATTATCTCCAATCTCCTCCAAAATCCACAAGAGCTCCAAACAACAAAAATGTGAAACAAAGAAGTAAGCAAAATGATTCAACAACCCAAAACAAGCAAAGAGTTTGAATTTTATAGAAGAGGGAAGAGAAGAGGATGATGTGGATCCATGTAGGATGCCACATCACACATCCTCAACTCCAAACACAAAAGACAAAATTTCATTCTCCCAAGCACAATAAAGAGGTGGGTGAAAATATGGCAATTTACTTGCACACACTCCAACAAGTCCACACGCCAAAGGACTGAAAATTAAATAAAATGTAGAAGAGTGCAATCAAAACTTGCAACATGATTAATAAAATGCATTAAAAAGGTCTAAAATCAGCCTTCCAACCATAGGTATGGTTGGTAAATTAAATTTAGAGGTATGGGACAAGTTTTACTTGTCCCACAAGCCTCCAAAAACAACCTCCAAGGACAAATTCGAATTTCCAAGGAGGTGGAGTGTTTCTTACTCCAAAATCAGACTTACAAAACTCTTACACATCCCTTAAATATTAAATACAAAAGCCAACAACTTCTATAATTACTTTCCCATATCCCAATTTGATTTATTTAACTTTTAACCATATGTTTTCTCACATTAATCTACCACAATTTAATTAAATAAAAGAAAGGAACACATCACTAATAAAATACATACAAACAATAAATAAAATTTAACCACATTAATAATTACACAAAACCCATGGTCACATTTAAAGGTGATCCCCCCATGGGAATCCCTAGCAACAAACAAACACAACACAATAAAACAAGTTGCCATGGTGACCGTGTTGAATTCACCTAGAATTCCATTGTGGTTGGTCTCCAATCCCCGATGTTTGTTGTGATATTTAACCTACAAAACACAAATACCTCCTTTGGCCTTGTGGCCATATCAGAACATCCAACATGATATAAATATAATCACAAAATCATCTAAATATGTGAATCACAACAACATCAAAGCAATTTAACAAAATCACTTACAATTTATATCAACAACATCAAAGTAACAACTATATCATCATCATATAATGTCCATTTCTAAGTCTACTCACAATATCCAAAAATCACATGCCCGAACAACATTCAAACTATATCCATGTCAAATAGTATATCATCATCCACATATGAAGTGTCTCCAATAATCATCATGCATCATAACCAAATCAAGATCAATAATAATCCATGACCAATGTCTAACATCATACTAAATCAAAACATAATAATGTCCATAATGTAATCATAGTATCAAAATAGGTATCAAAAGGTGTCAAAGGGAAGTGGGCACTACAAATTGGTCTTCCGGATGACACCCAGGTCAATTCTCCAGCTCGCATTCTAAAGTGTGGCTCAAATGTGTCATATTGGGTAGTTTGAAGAAATACCAATAAAAATGTTTCACCTATTAAAATAATAGGTCTTATCTTCACTTTTCTGATAACAAATAATATCGGTCCTTAATGAAGATGATGCCTATGTGATATAGGTCTTAGTATCTCTCCATAATTCCTATATTAAAATAGGTCTTCCATCTCCATAATGTTGTCATGATCACCATCGAACTTCATCAATCGTCCTTCTCGGCTCGGGATCAGAGTATGTCTTCTCGGAGAGAATTCGAGCTTCAAAACAATATTTTCCTATCAACAATAATAGGACTTAAAATAATAATAATTCCTATAATAATAGGACTTACATATTTACATGCCTATAATAATAGGCCTTAGCTATGAAAATATACCTATTTTAAAATATAGGTCTTTCAAAATAATAATTCCTATATCAATATATAGGTCTTATATACAATAATTTTCATAAAATAGTTTAGGTCTTAGCTCCATTGAAAATTTCATAATTTTCTAAGGCCTCATCCAAAATGGCCTTCGAGCTCATTAATAAACTCCACCATGACCTTTAATTATTTATCATTTCCATACACTATCTCTTAGCCTCCTCGGACTTGTGCTTGGGAGAGACTTCAAATGGAGGAAAATCAAACAATGAGCTTGTCTATTGTGAGGAAGGATAGGTTGGATTTTATAGCCAAAGACAACCCAGCTTTATGGTAAAACCCTTATTATGCCAACCATACCCTAAAAAAATTGTTGGCCAAGTTGGTTGGGCCACTCCACATATGAAGGGGTGGTCACGGGTTCAAATCCCGCTCTTCATGATGTGTTGACATTATGCTTAGTCCATGTTTTACATCGACTCCTATGACCCATCCATGTCACCACCTATGATCGCCATGTCTATCGAGCCCTCCAACCTTGTCCACATCACCCAAGTCAATGCCTCCTACCGTGATGAGCCCACTATGCATCTAACAAACTTATCCACTATAATGTGGATTATCCCACATTACATGGGATATATGTCAAATAAGGATTTATATAGCCTTTTCCATCGCCATAGACATGTGGTTTTGGGCCACATCCTACCCCTTTTTCCACATGGAATAAATAAGGCAACTCACCCTTCCTAGATGAGCTCACCGAGTTGTAAAATAAACTCACCCTTACAATGCTCAAACTTGCCAATGGACTTGGTCATAACTCGGTCCATAATTATCCCTATCATTCTAGTGTAACTCGGTCCATGTAATGAAATAGCTCATTGAGTTGAAGGTATAAGGGCTGAGTGGTGGCAGGCCATGTGGTGGCCTAAGGACCCACCACATGGCAATTCGTTTGTCGATCATATATAAAGATGAAGACAATGTTGAATGACAAAGACCAGAGGTACAAACCTAAAAACATCACCTTTACATGAAAATACTTTCCACTGCTTCATGACTCACCAGTTGACCCGCTCCCTCTAGGGTTAACTACAAATTTGACCAACCACCATTTGCGCGTATGGAATCCATTTTTAACGTTCAAATAGGAGACAAAAATATATTAGAGTCAACTTCCATATTATAATGATCTTGGGAAGTTTTAGGGAACATCTATCCTCCATAATGTCCTTTAGATCACACCTCCCAATGGGAAAGGATTTTTGTCCCAAAAATCTCATATCTCCACTCTTGGATCATGAAATCTGTCATTGAAGAGATCTCTGCAGCTGATACCGTAGTCTTTGAACTACTACTTCTTCATTATGACACTTGGTTTGATCTTTGGGACATGTGGCATGTACGCCATAATGATGAAACCTCCTGGTAATCCTTATTTTGTTACACGGACTGTGCCACTTCATAGAAAGAATTTTAATGTCACTGAAGAAGACACTTTACTTCACCCCGCTACACGGCCTCATCCTCTACACAATACTGAGAAGTGTCTAATGGTGGCTTACCCCACTGCATGGATTCCACCTCTACATGGTACAATCCCCAATGATGATGTCAATCAGGTACCATTCCACCGCATGGATACAATGAGCCTCTACACAGAATGAAGATATGTGCTACCACTAATGAGTTTAATTGTATACACAAACAAATGAAAATTCTCCAAGCTTATAGGTATGAGTATATAATTATAATAGTCACTCAAAAATTTGATTAGGAGATATGTTCCCTTTAAAAGGGTCTTTATACAACTTCTAAATACAAGTGTAAGGAAAACATTTCCTAATACATCATGCAAGATTAGTTGTAAAAATGCTCCATTTTTGGAGTCTTTGTACAATAAGCTTAATACCAAATTTATAGGAAAATAATTTCACATGATGAACATGTCACAAAGATTTATCCTATTTGGTGGCTTATGTACTTTGTCTTCTCCACTGCATCGCACGTGGATTGACCTCATTTGTCTCCTCCCTCTTTGGAAAAATAACTCAACAAGGAAAAATATATATTGCATCTCATGGTGTTAGCAAAATCACCAAAATAATTTCCCTCTAGGGGTCTTACTAATGCAAGTATAAAAGAGTAAAAACATTTCCCAAAAATTGGGTCTTTTACTAATGTGCCCTGATTGGTTAGATGTATACAAACATTTCCCACAAAGGGGTATTATTAATACATTCTACGTAGCACAATAGTTTGGTGGTTTTATAATAATAATAAAAATGCTCGAAAGCCTTATATAATAGCTGAACATCTAAATATGTCAACTTTTATTACACCTTAGATTTCTTACCAGTTGTAGAATCCTCAATGTTGGCTTAGGCTACCTCAATAGGTGTTATGTGGATCGTTGAATGATCTCTCACCTACATATGAGATATAATGGAATAATCCAAATATAAATTAGAAAAATAATGAATATGATAAACCTATCCCTCAGTCTATCCAACCAATCTGGACTCCACAATTACAAACCGATGCCATCACTATCAACTTAGCTTGCATCTTGATCAACCTGGCTCGAGAGAATAACAAGTTTGCAAGTGCGATCACCTTCTTTATACCAACTTGATATGAAAATTGACTGATTTTTTTCTTTACCACAAATCCCTATAGGATTTAAATTAGTTTCTAAACATACCCCATTAATATAAACTTAAAGCCATGCAAGAATGAAAATACACTAGACACACGTTAATAACAAAGTTTAGCGAGTATGCCTACGTCTTCGGGTTTTCAATAAAACTAATATATTATCTACTTAATGAATATAATGAATAATATAATCTAAGAAATATAATACTGAATACAAAAAGGAACATGAACCTGAACACCAAGTAGCTACCCTGACTTATAGAATATTTGATCCAATGATTCTCCTTTAGGCACAAAGTCCTTTGGTATACCGATTGGTCTTCCAGATGGCACCCTAGTTGATTCTCTAGGCTCTGCATTCTAAAGTGTGGCTCAAATGTGGCCTATTGGGTAGTTTGAATAACTCCCAATAACAATGTTTCACCTATTAAAAATAATAGGTCTTATCTTCACTTTGTTGATAACAAATAATATCGGTCCTTAATGAAGACAATGCCTATGTGATATAGGTCTTAGTATCTCTCCATAATGCCTATATTAAAATAGGTCTTCCATCTCCATAATGTCACCATGATTACCATCAAACTTCACCAGTCATCCTTCTTAGCTTGGGCTCAAAGTATATATTCTCAGAGAGAATTCGGAGCTTCAAAATAATATTTTCCTATTAAAAATAATATGACTTAAAATAATAATAATGCCTATAATAATAGGACTTACATATTTACATGCCTATAATAATAGGCCTTAGCTCCGAAAATATACCTATATTAAAATATAGGTCTTTCAAAATAATAATGCCTATATCAATATATAGGTCTTATATACAATAATTTGCCTAAAATATTTTAGGTCTTAGCTTCATTAAAAATTTCATAATTTCTAAGGCCTCATCCAAAATGGCGTTCAAGCTCATTTATAAACTCTACCATGGCCTTTAATAATTTATCATGGCCATACACTATCTCTTATCCTCCTCGGGCTTATGCTTGGGAGAGACTTCAAATGGAGGAAGCTCGAACAATGAGCTTGTTTGTTGTGAGGAATTTGAGGTTGGATTTTATAGCCAAAGGTGGCCCAAGCTTTATGGTAAAACCATTATTGTTCCAACCATATCCCAACCAATTCGCCAGCTGAGTTGGTTAGGCCACTCCACATGTGAAGGGGAGGTCACTGGTTCAAATCCCGCTCCCCAAAATGCGTCACCGTTTTGTTAGCTTAGTTAGTTTTTCCACTCCTGCAACTCGTCCACTTCACCATTGACCATTTCTACTGAGCCCTCTAACCTCATCCACGCGCCTGAGTCCTATGCCTCCCACTCCACCAAGCCCACTATACATCTAATGGCCTTATCCACTATAATGTGGATTATCCCATGTTACATTGGATATTGGTCGATAAGGATTTATATAGCCTTTGCCACTGCCATAAACATGTGGATTTGGGCCACATCGTACCCCTTTTTCTAACCAAAATAAATAAGACAACTTGCCCCTCCTAGATGAGCTCATTGATTTTAGAAGCAACTCACCCTTGCAATGCTCAAACTCACCATTGGACTTAGTCATAGCTCAATCCAAAATTCACCCCATCAATGAAATGTAGCTCAATCCATGAAATGAAATAGTTCACCGAGTTGGAGGTATAAGGGCTAAGTGGTGACAAGCCATGCGGTGGCTTGAGGACTCACCACGTGGTAATGTTTTTTATCAATCGTAGACAAAGATGAAGACAATGTCGAATGAACCCAAAAAAATCACCTTCACATGATCATACTTGCCACTGCTTCGTGACTCACTAGTTGAATTAGTCCCCTCTAGGGTTGACTACAAATTTGACCAACCATCATTTGCACATAGAAATATCATTTTTGACGTTCACATAGGAGACGAAAAGCTCTCAGAGTCAACTTCTATACTTTTCTCGATCCTAGGAATTTTTAGGGAACATCTATCCTCCATAATGTCCTTCGATCACTTAATACTCATATTGTACATGTGAATCATGATATGCAAGGGTGGATCATTATCAAAGATTGTAATATCAACATGAGGATTAGATGATAATGCAATATGTTGAGAAAATACATCAACACATGATTGATAAACTGAGTCTTGATGCAAATCAACATGAATGTGAGTATTAGCGAGGAGATGTTGAAATCTATGTTTTAATTCAGGATTGGCAAGTAAGAAGTCATTAATTGAGATACTCATGATGAAAATATTCTAGAATGATAAGCAAAGAATGAGGATCCTAAGAGTGTGAATATTGAGTTTTGTTTCACCAAGATGATTATGCTCAAATGTAATATTATATCCTAATCTAAATGTTATGGCAACAGTAAATAAATAAATAATGAAGTACAAAAATTAACCCAAACAACTAAGCAATAAAAGTATGAAACCCTAAGTGCAAAGAGGATTAGAAGATCCTTAGTTGATTTGGAGAAGTGTTTAGACTATGTCATAATAATGACCAGCTAAACATGAGTGGAAGATCATCACACAGAAGCCTAGAAAAATGTAGATATGGAAGATTTGACTAGACTGGGGCACTGGAGAGGAATGGGGGTGCTCGTGGGCACCTTGGTCTTTTTGTCAATCTGGTTTGCGTAGATGCTCAAGAAACCTCCTCTCTAGTGTTAGAAAAGGTTCACACTTATTCACCTTTGATCACTTGTATGTCACTATAAGATCATCGAGGTCATTGTAAGTATGCAATGAAGGAAACACATGTAAAACCCTCAAATAGACATCAAATCCTAAAAAAGAAAGATACAAAATGAGGGGTCAAACTATCCTTAGCCACCACAATGGTGGAATTAAAATTGAGTACTACACTACACCTCGGACCCAATGGGTTTCGTGTGTGTGGAATTGTTCCCTAGGTTGCTCTTGTGTGTGTCGCACTTGAAGTAGTGAGAAAGTAGCTAGATGTAAAATGTAAATAATGAGTGCGTGGAAATAATAGAATCCCCTCCTATGAAGTGTGATGCAGATGACCCAAACTTTGTCCCTTGTGACAGAGCTATATGGATGTAAATGGAGCTATAGATGATTTGATGGCAACCTTAGGTGATGATAGATAGTGCTTAGTGCTTAGTCCTTTATTATGATCACATAACTTTATATTTATATGATTCCTTTGCTTGAATTTTGTAATTAACTATGAAAAAGAAGAATACAAAAAGATAAGATGATCAAACGGCTAGAAAGGACCCAAAAAGTGTGACCAAAGTACAAAGAGGACAAGGGTTTCCGGATGGGATGGGGGTGCCTGACGTTGGCATCTTGGTTGGGTGCTAGTGTCTAGAATGAAAAATGTTAAAAGGTGAAAAGATAGATTGAGCAAGTAAGAGTGTAAGAATGAAAGCATAAGCATAAAGAAAAGAAAGGTGGCTAAAGACATGGGTTAATCATTACTTTTTATACTTAGGAATCATGTAAATATTAGTATGTAATCGGACTAAATAATTACCCAAAGTGCATGACTTTTGTCTACACCTGAATGAAGAAGAGATCGAGAGGAAGCTTCTTGATTTCTTTTGATAGTTTAATTTTAGATCTTTCTTCCCCTTCATTCTTAGAAGAATATGATTTTGTGGAAGAGTTTTATCTTTCTCGTTGGAAAAATAATTTTTGTGTGGAAAATTATTGGGTTTTCACCAATGTGATGATGGCGCTAAGCCCTCCTTCTTGTGTATGGGGAGGCTCCCATTATTAAATGCAATATATCCTAATTTTGTGAGGTGGAAAAATAGGCCAAAGATAATAGAGGAAAACTTCACTAAACTTGTGGAATTTTTTTATATGGGGTACAAGGGAGGAATTTTCAATGATGAGGGATAAAGGAAATAAATTAGGAGAGTGATGGTTATTTTTGTGAGTAGGGACTAGAAAAGTTCAAACATAATAACTAGAGTAAGTCCACATTTAATTAGAAGAACAAAACATTGCAAAACATGATAAGACACAACAAATTATAGACACAAAATTCCATGAATTCATTTATCAAAGGCACATATATCTTTCTTAGTTTTAAAATATTATCACATATGAAAAGTTGGAAAAAGAGAGTAGAGGAAGATAAGATAAGAGCTAGAAAAATTGTAGCTCTTATTGCTTGATATAAAATTGGAACTCTTAACAACATACATTTAATCAAAAATTTATAACCCTTTAGAATGGAGAAGCCATTCCAATTTATAACATTACAATATGTCCTTTCATCTACCCCCACATGAATCTTCACATATCCACATTAATTGTGAATTTTTAGATTCCTAGGAAGTGAGTATTTTTCTTGTCATTAAAAAAGGGATCTTACCATTTTTAGCTAATGGTTATGATATCCATATTTCACCCTGTGCCAAATATTGGATCAACCGTGATCCCGCATAATAGGAAACATAATCAAAAGTGGACCGTCGGGGAAAAATTTGGTTCTTTGCCCCTTGTTATCTCAAAGGGGGTAAAAGTTCCAAAATGACTCACAACTCCACCCAAGGAAAAAGTCAACATCTGGGCTCGAGTCAAAGCCAAGGTAGGAATCGGAAGGAGGGGACCCATTTTCAAGCTATTTTCCTGCCCTCATGTATAGACCTCGATACAAACTTCAAGGGGCATATCTTTCGACTCATGGCTTGAAATATTGCAAATCTGATGCCATTGGAAAGATCTCGGCCTCACGCATGCCATGGGGTCTGAAACTTTAATTTTGAGGAGGTTAGGTGAAGAAAATGGAGGAAACATCTTTAAACCTTCAATGTAGAATCCATCTGTCTCAACAACCGATTGGATTCAATCTGCTTCCACTGTTTCCTCTTTCTTCAAGGTGCCGAACCAAGGATTTATGTAGTAAAGATGGATTTGGGGAGATATTTCATTAGAGGCATTAACAACGGTGGTTGAGCTTCAACTTGTTTTCCTGCTTCTCTCTCTTTCCTTCTTTCAGGTTGAATCTATAAATACGGGGGCATGATTCATTGTAAAGGGTGGACATTCTTTGTTTTGTAGGATCCCTCTTCATTCTAGCAAAGGGATCTATGGGGTTCAGCCTTCCACTAAAATTGTAATATGTTTATGCCTCTTGGATACTTTTTAATGGACTGTATTAATCTACGAGTAATAAAACACGTCGCCTGTGAGAAATTTTAGATCCTTTCTTGTCTCTTTTACTTTCATCTGGTCTCCCATTACATATCGGCTATTTGTGATTTTTTATTGTATGCATTTTGTTGGTTTGTGTGTATTAGCAAAACAAGTGTTCATCATTCCTTTGGTGCATCACCTCATAGTTTAGCTTTGTTTTAATTTCGTATTCCTTCTATCCCTGTCTCCTTGATAAGATTTAGATTAGGATTATGAATGATCCTCTACAAGTTTCTACATATGCACCTAAACAGAGGAATAAGGAACCAAACTTTAACTGAGAGATTTTCCAATTCAAAAGGTCCCACACCTTAGGAAAAGTTCCATGTTATGCAATCACACTAGATGATTCTCGCCTTAGAAAAGAATATCTTTGGAAATCATCCGGGGTGCTTGTGATTTTGCATTAATAATTTTGGCATGCACAGTGGGACTAAAAGTCTCCATCTTATTATAGTAGGAATTTATGTACACTTGCTGTGATTCGGATTTTAAGAAGCCTTAAAATTGTACATTTGGTGACTCCAAAGAAACAAACCTACTCTTGGTTTTGTAGCCCAAGCTTGGAAGATTCATGAGAAAAACCCGGTCTAGAGCAAGGAAAGAAGATATATTTGAATACTTGTGTCTATCCCTAGGAAAATAAATGAGAGGAAGAAGAATTCAGAGGTCTCCATCTACACCAAGAAGAATTCAGAGGTCTCCATCTCCACCAAGAAGAGCCTTGTCAACACCTCCACCTGTGAGGTCTTTCTTTTATTCTGCAAGGATTCTTAGGCCAATTAGAATGGCACAACCAAATCCATATGTCAACTTCACTGACAGTAGTCCACTTGCCTTGATTGCACAAAACCTAGTTCCGATTGTAGCATTAAAAAGCATCCCATATTTCACTAGGGAAAATAAAAATTCTCCTGGTGACCATGTCCAAGATATTACAAATGTCTGTACAATCCATGAGATCCATGAGATGGACATTATAATCAAGCTGCTCACCTCTTCATTCAAAGGGAAAGCTTCACAATGGTTCAGGAGTCTTACAACAGGCTCTATCTAGAACTGGAACCAGCTGTGCACGGCTCTTCACGATCAGTTTGGGGAAAAAGGTGATAACTTATCTTTGTTGGAGAAACTAACAATAATCAAGAGAGCCCCAAATGAGTAGCTAACAAAATTCAACCTCAGATTCTAGCGGACCTGGGATAGGATTCCAACAACAATAAATCCCACTAATGAAGGTGCCTTCTTATACTTTATTAGGGATTTAAATTCTGATATTTCTATGATGATTCAGTTAATGGGAGGCACTATATTACCTACAACCTATATCCTTTCCATAGGGGCTGAGAATCCTTTGATTCAGGCTAGTAAAATTGCTCCTAGGCCATCTATGCCTCTCGCCACTCGAGTTAGGAAGCCCATATACTATCCAAGTGCTTACATTAGCTCCTATACCCACCTCCAGGAGTCAAATCTCAGCTGAAACTTCCACTTCATCATCTAATACCTCTAAAGAGCTTCAGGAATTGGTGAAGCAACTTTAGAACTTTGGGAATGGGCTAGTGACCATCAAAAGACAACAAGCTCAGAGTTTCAGCCATACCAACCCCGTGCTCGATATCAAGCTAAACCCTATTATCGTAGAATAGGCCACCACCTCGCACCGTGAATCGAGCCGTAACCAAGGATAAACCCAAGCTACTAGACCTTTCGTGCCGTATGATCCTAACACAACTTAAACATCAAGGGCATTGGTTCCTATACAGAACAATATGGCACATGAATATAATTGGTGTTTTCCATGTAAATAGCCATATAACTAATCAATGTGCTTTAATGGTGTTATAAATCAGGCCTTAATGGTGTAAATCAATATGGTGCCACAAGAACTTGACCAAGAGGAAGATCAACAACAAGGAGCTCAACAAGGTGGACCCCAAAATGAAACTATGCTAGTAAACTAATAGGTTGAAGAATTTTGTGGGATGAATCACCCCTCCTTAAAGTTATTGCCAATACACGGTCCCAAAAAGAAAAATATTAGAGAGGGCCAACCACTGAGCTTAGGTTACCCTCAACCTTCTATCACTCCACAAGGTCTTGGTGCTCCAATTACAACTCCCAACATGCTGAACCAATCCAGCACCTCCCAAACCCAATCAAGCACTAGTTGTAACAACCCATGTGCAAGAAAGAAATGTGACTGGGAAGGGGTAGCAAAAAGATGGCTCATTCACTATTATTGAGTAGATGAAAAGGACAAGTGTGAACATTTCACTATGGGAGTCACTGGCCATTCCAGGGTAGAGGGATCTGCACAGATCGCCATTCGAAATTGATCAAGTTCAAATCACCCCCTAACCAAAGCAAGAAAGAGTGCTTGCCAATGCAGTTCACCAGGAAGAACCATGGAGAATAATAAGGTAAAAACATGAGACCTCCTCCATTCTATGCGTCATTGATTATTGGAGACAAGTTGGTGCACAATTATATGATTGATTTTGGGGCCAATAGTTCTATGATGCCCAAACAAATAACTGATCAGTTGGGTCTCTAATATGAGGTCATCTCTAGAGGAGTAGTCCAATTAGATGGGACAACAGTGACTACTATGGGAATCATCAAGGATCTAAGTCTCACTCTACATGCTTTCCCTAATGTGACTATTTTGCAAAATGTGTCAATCATAGACTTGCCACCACATTTTGCTTTGTGTTTGTCTAGAGACTTCACTACCAAAATTGGAGGCTACCTATCTATTGATTGGTCACATATGCTCTTTAGGAAAAGGTATGGAGTTAAGGCCACAATCCTATCTGAACCTATTGTTAAATATGATATTGAATCCTATATGCCTAGCCCAATCAATGCTAACTACTCAACTTTTGATCAAGAGGACCTCCTAAGCACTTTTGAAGTAAATACCAAGGTGGGATATATCCCAGACTTGACTCTCGATGATTGGGCCAAAAAAATTCATGCTTTTGACCCCTATAGGGAGATGGAATAATCTGAGCTAGGTTTCTACTACCTACATGAAGAGAACCACTCTCTTTATGCCCTAATCAAGCCAGAATACAAGGATGACAATGAGGTATGGCAATTGTTCTTTGATGGTTCAAGGAGTAGATAAGGAGCTGGAGGAGGAGCCATGATTGTGTCCCCCAGAGGTATGAGATATTATTCAGCCTTCAGATTCTAGTTCACTCACTCAAATAACACTACTGAATATGAGGATTTAGTACAAGGTCTTCATTTGGTAAGGAAGTCTGGGAATTAAGAACTTGTAAGTATTCGAAGGATGAACTAGTTTCCAATCGGGTCATATGACTTAATGTCACAAAAATGTCCTGCTCAAAAACTACAAGAGTAGGGTATGTGATCTCATGGAGGATTTTGAGGCCTTCAGTATCGTGTCCATACCTAAGAAGGAGAATGAAGCTGCTTGATAGAATTGCAGCAGCTTAGAGCAGCGATGTTTATGTGGTTGACAACATCAAGAGGGATCGAGATAGTACATCCACATATCTATGTGGTTATGAGGCCAAAATAGTGCTAGATAATAATACATATTGGCAGGTGTTTGAGAATGATCAACAGATCATTAACTTTCTACAAGAAGAAGTTGAATTCTTAGCTATAAACCAGAGTAGACTAGAGAAGTAGTATGGGAATCAGATAGTACAACTACATACAAACAAGCTTCCCAAAGGATTAGTGACACTGGAATCTATTTTCAATCCTAATGATTAGTTCATAAAAGAGAAGACTAACATGCAAATCAAAGGAGAAGATTTAGAGTTGATCCCGAGTTAGAGAGGACAGAACACTTCAAATTTGCAAAGTGGCCACCAAACAAGAAAGGTATGAATTCATACAACTTTTCCAAGAATTCCCTGATGTGTTTGCTTGGAGCTATGAGGACCTAAGAGGATTCAATCCAAAACTAGCACAACACATAATCCAACTAGATCCTCTTGCTCGGCCCGTCAAAGTGTAGTAGAGACCAGTCAACCCACATATTGAGCCTTTGATGAAGAAGGAGCTGAATAAGATGATAGAGGAAAGCATCATATTTCCAATTAAACACTCAAGTTGGGTTGCAAATATGGTCCCAATCAGGAAGAAAAATAGAGAAATCAGGCTGTGTGTTGACTTTAGGGATTTGAATAGAGCCTCCCTCAAAGACCACTACCCACTCCCTTCAATGGAGTAGATATTGCAAGTAGTTTTTGGGTCAGAAAGGTTCTCCCTCCTAGATGGCTACTCAAGGTACAACCAGATAATGGTGAAAGAAGATGATCAATTCAAAACAACTTTCACTACCAAGTGGGGCACCTATGCATACAAGAAAATTCCATTTGGATTATCCAACGCTGGAGCCACTTTTCAAAGGGCAATGGATATGGCATTCAAGGGGCTGATTAATCAAATAGTGCTGATCTATTTGGATGACATCACTATTTTTTCCAAGAATGCAGCAGATCATCTCTTCCATCTGAGGCAAGTTTTTCAAAGATGTAGGAGATTTGGGGTGTCACTGAACCCCAAAAAATGCATATTCTTGGCCCATGAAGGTAAGCTTATAGGCCATATCATATCAAAGGAAGGATTGGAAATTGACCCAAAAAGAGTTCAAGCAATAAGAGAATTGCCATTACCAAGTCACAAGAAATCTCTTCAAATATTCTTGGGAAAAATCAATTTTGTCCACAGGTTTGTTCCAAACTTTGTTTCCTTATTAAGCCAATAACGTTGATGTTGAAGAAGAGCTTAACATTCAGGTGGAAAGATGAAGGAAAAGCAAGTTTTGAGGCCATCAAAGAAGCCATATCACAAGCCCAACTCTTGTGAACCCAGATTTTTCCAAAGACTTCATACTATACACCTTTGGTGGTAGCAACACAATTTCTACAATCTTGGTGCATAGAACAAAGAAAGTACAGAACAACCAATTGCTTTCTTCAGTTAGAGCCTGGAAGATTATGAGGTGAGGTACTCCTTCATTGAGAGGTAGGTCCTGGTGGTAATAAGAGGATTGAAGAAGTTTAAGCATTTGGTTTCAAATAAAAAAATCCAACTATTGGTCTCCCATGCGGGAGTTAAAGAATTCCTTCTCAGCAAGGACCTGAATGAAAAGTGTGCAGGATGGATCACTCGTGTCATGGAATATGACATTGAGATCAAGGTCACCAAGCTGGTCCGTGGGAAGGGGTTATGTGAACAACTAGCCTCAGGTCAACAAGATGAAATAGACAATGAAAAGGAGGCTATTTTTGTTCTACAAGATGATCAAGAAGAAGGGAGAGATGATGTACCTGCTCCTTGTTGGACCCAAGACATGGTGCAGTTCCTTTGAATAGGATTGTGTCCTCATGGGATGAGTAAAGAAAAAAAAAGGCATTCCAAATTTGACACTATCTGGAGTGGCCCCTATATGATCATAGGATGCAAAAGTAGCAATGCTTTCCAATTTTGTACAATTGAGGGTGAAGAGTTGTAGATTCAAGTAAATGGGATCTATCTTAAGCACTACTACTAAAAGGGGATTTCTCACCATGTACATATTAGTTTAGTTTTCTCTTTCCTCTAAGTGATTATGCACATTTTCTTGCTTTGTAGTGTAGATTTATTTTCTCCTAAGTACTTTGCATGCTTTGCATGTTCCATTTGGAGCATGTATTATTTCAAATTTTGTATATAGTGTGGTGCTATTTTTTTGCTCTCATACAGTGTTTGGACTTGGCATTTGGTCAAGATCAGTTTTGGTTCTAATGGGTTTCCAAGTGGCCCAGGGGTCAACTTTCTAAGTTCAGATTAGTAGCAGGCTATCACCCATGACTCCATGCCCAACGGATATGACAAGGCAATTGGTATTTTCATCTAGCAGGTAGATACCCCGTGAGTCACCAAATTTTTATCCATATTTCACCCCATGCCAAATATTGGATCAACTGTGATCCCACATAAGAGGAAACATAATCAAAAGTGGACCGTTGGGGAAAAAGTTGGTTCTTTTCCCCTTGTTATCTCAAAGGGGGTAAAAGTTACAAAATGGCCCACAACTCCACCCAAGGAAAAAGTCAACATCTGGGCTGAGTCAAAGCCAAGGTGGGAATCGAAGAAAGGGGACCCATTTTCGAGCTATTTTCCCACCCTCCTATATAGACCCGATAAAAATTCAAGGGGCGTATCTTTCGACTCATGGCTCGAAATATTACAAATATGATGTTGTTGGAAATATCTTGGCCTCACGCATGCCATGGGGTCTGAAAATTTAATTTTGAGGAGGTTAGGTGAAGAAAATGGAGGAAACATCTTCGAACCTTCAATGCGGGATCCATCTATCTCAACAACCAGATCGGATTTGATCTATTTCCACCGTTTCCTCTTCCTTCAAGGTGCCAAACCAAGGATTGATGTAGTAAAGA
This sequence comes from Taxus wallichiana var. yunnanensis, assembly GCA_018340775.1. Classification (NCBI taxonomy): domain Eukaryota; kingdom Viridiplantae; phylum Streptophyta; class Pinopsida; order Cupressales; family Taxaceae; genus Taxus; species Taxus wallichiana. The sequence goes on from CM031235.1 coordinate 617,174,335, forward strand.
CAGATTTGGGGGAGAGATTTCATCAGAGGCATTAACAATGCGGTGGTTGAGCTTTAACCTGCTTTCCTACTTCTCTCTCTTTCCTTCTTTCAGGTTGAATCTATAAATACGGGGCAAGATTCATTGTAAAGGGTTGGACATTCTTTGTTTTGCAGGATCCCTCTTCCTTCTAGCAAAGGGATATGTGGGGTTTAGGCCTTCCACTAAAATTGTAATACGTTTCTTCCTCTTGGCTACTTTGTAATGGACTGTATCAATCTACAAAGAAATAAAACATGTCTATGATCAATTTTAGATCCTCTCTTGTCTCTTTTGCTTTCATCTAGTCTCCCATTACATATCTAGCTATCTATGCTTGTTTATTGTATGCATTTTTTTGGTTTGTGTCTATTATCAAAATAAGTGTTCATCATTCCTTTGGTGCATCACCTCATAGTTTAGCTTTGTTTTAATTTCTGTATTCCTTCTATCCTTGTCTCCTTGGTAAGATTTAGATTAGGATTAAGAAAATATCCTTTGCAAGTTTCTACATATGCACCTACACAGAGGAATAAGGAACCAACCTTTAATCTGGAGATATTTTCTAATTCAAAAGGTCCCACACCTTAGGAAAAGTTCCATGTTATGCAATCACACCAGATGATTCTTCCTTAGAAAAGTAGATCTTTGGAAATCATCTGGGGGTGCTGTGATTTCACATTAACAGTCACTTAAGTGAAGAGGAAAACAACAAAAAGTAAATTCCTAATGAGAAATCGAGAATACGAGAAAAGAGAGAGAGAGAGAAAGGGAAAGAATTGACTGATTTGTTGTTGATGAAAAAATTTTTGATCATGATCCTTGAGGGAAAGTTTCTGAATGATATCTTGTCCTTTAAATTCTTTCTTGAATTGAGCCACCGAAGGTGCCACCTTATCTATTTTTGGAATGTAAATGCAAATCAACAATTTGATCCATGCATGGGGAACATCATTGATCTAGTTTAAGGATACCTTTGATGTGTGATAATGATGGAGATGGAATACAAAGCACAAATCCTTTTTGCGGTGAGCTTAATGTTCTCGCACAACACAAAGAAAAACTATAAGAAAATTATTATTAGATTATATGGTGGGTTTCTTAACCCAATTGAGTCTTGAGAAGTGATGAAATTCCTAGGAAGGATTTCAGCCCACTTCATTTAAAAATAGATGGGAAGCAACTAGATAACATGTAGGAAATGAACATAACATAGATATTAAGATATATGATAACAAGAGATTATATGATAGATATAATGATAAATTAAGATAAGAGATTAAAACCATACGAATGGTCAACAATGACATAAGATAATTGACAACGATCGTGAGAATGAGAGAAGATCCAGAGGCTAGAAATAAAAAATCTAGAACAAATTTTATGATGTTGAAGATACCTTGGTTCATGTGTAGAAACACAAGAAAAAAAAAAATATAAATGACAGTATATGTGATTAGCACAAAGAGGGTCGATGGCAACCAAAGGAAAATCAATGGTGATTTGGAAAGAAAAGTGAGATTCTATGGTGTCGGACATAAATGAAAGAAAGATCTAGATGTTGCAAGAAATGGGAAATTGATTGTTGAAGGGATAGAATGTAGGAAAAAGAGCTAATGCTTTGATCAAATTAACAAAGACCAAGGAACAGTCTATGGTGAGAAAGGTGGAATTAAGGTTTGATGAAGGTTGATAATTTCTAAAAATACTATGGAATGGAAACAAGGATGGCTGATGTGATGGCAGATGTCCAAGATGATGAGTGGACTGTAAGGAGGTAATAAAGAAATAAAGAAAAAAGCTAGGTCTCTAAACAAAATTCAATCTTAAAATATACCAAGATGATTGATAAGGGTTCCAAAATGGATTTAAGATGTTGATGGAAACTCAAAAGAAGATAAAAAACCTACAAATTTTTTCTATAAGTCGAGATCTCTAAAATTTCATCCTCTTTGAGGAGGGGGTGAAGATGTAATTATAGAGTCTCCTGGTGCCTCGATAGTTTTTTTTGAATGAGGAGAACCATTGATTTGGCTAATGGAGATTATGTACAACTTGATACATGAGACCCTATGAAGTTTTTATTAGGGTTAGAAGTTGGTTTGGTAGATTAAGGTTGCATAGGGATGAGAAAGAGTTGTTTAAGTGTTGAAAATATTAAATGTGGGTAGGTGATCAGGTTTAGGGAAGATAAATGGAGGACTTAGGGATGTGGTTAAGGTGATAAAAATATTATTATGGATGATTAAATATGATTAGGGTGGATAATGAGAGATGAAATAATGATGGGATAGGATCGAATTAAGATAGGAAAGTATAAATTAGGAAAATAAATCTGATTTAGGAGGGAAGTGGGATTTCAAATAGGATAAGGGTACGAGAGTGTGTTTAATGACATTGAAGGAGAAAGAAAAAGCGGGAAGGGGATAAGTGAACTAAATTTTGGTGTCTATATTTTCCCCTTTTTGTCAAGTGGTTTGTGTTAAGAAATCCATGATACAAAAACTAGAAGTGATAGAAGATGGTTGAGGTACTCCCCTCAAACTAGGGATTGATGAAACAAAGGAAATCAATTATTAGGTTGAAAAAGATAGATGGAGGAAGGGAGGAAAGGGTGGAAAGATGAGAAAAAATACCCTAGTGGAGAGTGATATGACCATTACAAGAAGGATAGGATAAACTAAAATAAATATGGTAGTAATCCTAGAAACACATCGGCAACAAACATAACACAACCTCAACGGAGTTGATGTTAATGTCCTACTGACCCGTGAGTAAAAAATGACCATTAGAGTATGGAGGGAATCTAATGGGAATCCACTCGTATGGATGTGTAATCTATGAGACCAATGGGTTAAAGGAAGACATCAAAAGTATGCACAAAAATGAGATTATGGTTAAAATAATGTTGTGAAAAAATGTCGGGGAACAAAGTGGGGCACAAGAGTATATGTTATCCTTCATATATGAGGAAGTGAGAAAATATGCATCTTGGTGGGACGGAAAGGGAAAATGTCCATGAAGGTGAACTTAAGGTGAGATATGGTTCCCCAAGAGGGAACATAGAGATGGCCATGGAGTGGGATTATGGATATGATTAAGGATGCACTACAAGATAGGGGATAGGAAAAAATAGAAAAATAAGTGATGTACAAAAAGAGATGGTGTGTTATGGGTGACACACAATTATGAAGTGAAAGAAAAGAAAATTTGGATAAGTAGATTAGATGATACAATATGATGGGTGAAAAATAGGGTTGGGTCAATGATGACCGGGAAGGGTTTGGATTGACGACGAGTGGGTAGGAACACCTATAAAAGCAACGAAGACAAATGGAAAGGATCATTTGATTGACATAAATTTGATGATTGAGAGTTATGAGTGATATTAAATACTTAGATTTGATCAAAATGGATGTAAGCAGAGGTGGAAGGAAGTGTTAGATGTCTAGAGAGTGGTAAGTTCCAAAAACCTAGCTTAATTGTGATTTTATTTGACGTTTTTATTTTTCTTTTAATTTTTTTATTTTTATGGTGCTAAGACCGATCAATGAAGACTAGGAATGGTCATCATTGACATAGGTAAGATTAGCATCGAACTATTGGGGGTCAAATTTGACTGGATAGGTTACAAAATTTATTGATAATTTTGGATGAAAAATGATGTTTTTTTATGATTTTATAACTGATGGGTGCTTGCTTGTTGGTTTTGTAGGCCAAAAATACCTTATATTTACGAGATAGAGTCCTAACCATGTTGGAGATGATCGGAGCGGATGCAAAATATGTAAAGTGGGATCACTTGGACGTTGTTGGATTGAGAGGATTCTTCCACTATTAGAGTGTGCCCTGAGATACAAGGCTTATTATAACAATGACAGAGAGATGGGACCCGAGGACCAACACAAACTAGTTTCACATAGGAGAGATGACAATCAAATAAGAGGATGTGTATTATATTTTGAGATTCCAATCCAAGGGGCACCTATAGTTCCAATCACATAGGAGGGTAAGGGGATTCATTGAGATAATTGTTTGGGGTGGAGCCCCCACATATACATTTTACATCAAGGGCCCTTCATATTGAGAACTATTATCATCCGTTGGTACCGAGGAAATAGCTGATATATTTTTTTGATGATGGAGATATCATGTTATGCACTTCCATATTTAGGTGGGGAAATATTCCCATGGGCCCTAATAGCGGTGGTGGCTTATATTATGGAACACATAATAATTTTTACATTCGGAAGCACTCTCGCATAGGTATGCCATGAGATGTGGATGTATGTGATAGATAGGAGATCTAGTTAGGATGTGGGATTATGAGAAGATAATAACGAGTGGTGAGGCCAACATGGCTTCCATGGATCACGGGTGACCACATAGCCTTGATAGTTAGATTCATGTGATGGAGAGCGAACTAGCCTCATAGAGATATGGGTGAGAGGGGAAAGGAGTTGTATGCGAGAGATATTAGGGAGCCTCACAATGGATGGATGATTATATGGAGGTCATAAAGAGGGTCCCTCACATGGCTAAGCATGGATATCCAACTTACATGTCTTGAGGAGAGTGATATGGGTTCGGGGAGGAGAATAGATATGGTGGAGGAAATACAGTTTCCATGGGTGATGAGGAAGTTTGGATTGGTGCACAGACATGTGGTTTTGAGGCATTGATCATATATAGACATTATGAGGTAGAGGGGTACTTACATAGTCCAGTTATGGAAAATCCATTGGAGGATAAGGTAGAGCCACTGGATATAAATGAAGATGATGTGGGGGTTGTAGAGGGGTATGTAGAGTGGATGGAACAAAAATGGGAAGATCGTAGAGAAGAGGATGAAAAAATATAATGAGGAGAGGTGGAGGTGCCTACGGAAGGAGAGGAGGTGGTACAAGAAGCAATCGAGATACATTGGTTTCAATAAAAGCTTAATGTAGATTGTCAAGTGTGTGATGCAATGCTCTAGGAGAGAGAACTTGCTATCTAACAGAGGGATATATATCATAGGAAGAGAGAGGCATTACTAGATAGGTATGAAGATCCATTAAATCCATCGAGAGGTAACAAGGGGAGTGACCCAGAGAGTTGGTAAGGGGTTGGACAAATGGCTTCTCCTAGTTTTGTGATAATGGAGAAATATTAGGCTCTAGGGGAGGAGGTGCAATATTATGAGTACATAGTGATGATGATAGTTCCTGATGCACCATGCTCTATAGTGCATTTTGTTAGTGAGAGGATATTTTGATGGTGAGTGGCTTCAAGAAATACAATAAGAATAGTGTAACCTAGGCACAATCTTGGACTAGATGGTAGACATGGAGGAGGACAGGTAAGAGGATAGGGTCTTGCCCCATGAGAGAGAGTCTTAGATTTTGAGTTCACCACTTAGTGGGTGAACATTGTATATGTATAGATTTTGATGTAGATAGAGCCTAGTTGAGGCCTATCACTGATGTATAGTTATTTAGATGATATATATATATATATATGATTTTGTCATGTCTTATATGTGTTCTGATATGTGGATGAGTAGATGTATGTTGAGTAGTTTATGGTTGAGAAAATGATTTTATGGATATATATGTTGATTTAGGAATTGATGTGATGTTTTGATTAACTTATATGATGCATTTATTTGATTAGATGTGGAATTTATGTGATGGATTTATATGGACATTATGTGATGTGATTCATTCTAAATAAGATGTGATGTGATGGATTCTATATTGATGTGATGGACTTGGATGTTAGACATGATGTAATGGATGTAGATTAGATGTGATGGACTTAGTGTAGATGTAGATGTGTTAATTGGATTGAATATAAGATAAGATGATGTAATTGGATTGGATTGGATGTGATAGATTAGAACATAGATCAAAATGGAAACCCATGTTCAATGTGAATGAGTGCGATACGATTGGATAACGAAAATGATTAGAGAAAAAGGTATGAATAGAACGTGACCTTGTTAAGGTGACCCAAATATAAGAAGTACACTTACATCATAGTAAGGAGTGTATGTAGGATAGATGCTTTGGGACTGGATTGGAGGTAAAACATGAGAGGAACATAAACAAAGTAATGCACTTGCAGCCTATGGTAGGTGTTAACACATAACTAATGATAGTTAGTCACATGTAAGATCATGAAGGAAATATTTAGGTGTTCTCACATACATTCTATAAACACGATAAGGGGTTTAGATGTATATTGTATGGAGAATATTTTCTCCTTAGGTGGTTGTCCTAGGTGTATACCCCAACTTTTAGCATTATTGTGCAAACCGATCAATTCGGAAAGTTTTTTTTGAGAGGAAAGCTGATCAATACGGGAATATTTATTAGGATGATTACTTTTGGATTGATGTATTTTTGATTTTTATATTATGAAGGTTGATCAATGTGGGAAGCCTTTACTGCCATGATATAATAAAGTATCCATCCTTCTAGGAGTGGCCTACACATATAAATTTTTTTCTTTGGATTTTTGAATTTTAATTTTAGATGGAAGGATAAGATATTTAATAATTGTCCTTCGAGGGATCAGTCTATATTTTTTATAATATTTTCTTTATTTGAAATAGGTGTCCTTTGAGGGAGTGGTTTGTATTTGGAATATATGAGCATTCATGATTTTTGACTTTTAAGATAGAGATGAGGATAGCCTAGTAGACCACTTGGGGAGGGGAAATAATGTGTGAAAGCTACACATGTGGACCCTTAGCATGGTTTCAGTAGGTAGATAATAATGAGATGGATGTAATGATTGTGGGGTTCCCACCTAAAAGGAGAAACTTTTCCATAAGGAATATGCTATGAGAAGAGTCGTGGTGCCCATATTCAAGGTCATAAATAGGATAGTGACAGAAGACCACATGATTCCAATCATTAGAATGGAAGATGGAGAAGTTTATTTATGGGAATGGAATCGTTAATGCGATTAAGGTCACATTGGTAGGTGTGTTAACAATAGAAATTCCACAAGTGCAAGGCATTGAGAGGTTCCATTTCTAGTTTACCATCGAGGGAGGCTAAGTGGTAGCCTCAGACCCATACTTATGAGTGATAATATATGGTCCAATCTAGTTTGGAGCAAACTTCCCATGTTGACTCCTTTCTAGAGTAGTGGCATTCTGATTTTATTTTAAGACAAGGTCACCAATGTTAAAGTCACATTCTTTGATGTTTTCTATTTTAGGTACATTTGATATGTTCTTGATAGATGTGATGATGTTAGATGGAGATTAAGTGACATTTGTCTAACAGTTCAAGTTGTGTTAGATGATCTTAGTGATAGTCCTCATTAGAGACAAAGTCATGAAGAGAAACACGTAAATATGGGATTTAAATTTCAAGAGGGAGGACAAATTAAGAGCCATAGACAAGATAAATGAGTAGCATTTGTAGAGGTGTAGATGTTAGTCCAATAATCCTAAAGAGTGAATGGGATATGAAGGTTCCAATCTTGACCTTCCTTATCAACAATTTTGGAAAGAATGTTGCAGAGAGTTTTGTTAGTAGATTCAGCTTGGCCATTAGCTTGTGGATAGTATGGAGAAGAGAAGATAAGATTGATATTGAAGGTGTCGCAAATATTCTTAAGATCTTTGTTTTTGAAGGAATTTCTGTTGTCCATGATGATTTTGTGAGGAATGCCAAGTGACAGATGATGTGTTGATAGACAAAGTCAATGATTTTGTTATCTTTGGTTGATGCGAAGTGGAATGGCTTCCACCCATTTGGTGAAATATTCAATAGTGGTGAGGATGAAATGATGAAATTGAGAAGAACATGGATTAATGAGACCAATGAGGTTGAGTCCCCATTATGAGAAAGGCCATAGATCTTGAGTTGACTATAAATACTAGCTAGGGATATAGATGAGATTGGAATGTTGTTGGAACTTAAAACACTTTTAAAATATTCACATCAGTCTTGGTTGAGGGTGGGTCAATAGTATCCCATTCGAATAATGTGCTTGGTGATGACCAAACCACTAAAGTGTCCACCACATATGATGTCATGGACTTCTTATATGGCTCAGATAGATTCATGGGATTTAAGGCATTGTAGTAAAATATCATCAAATCCACGTTTATAGAGGATTTCTCCAAGGATAACATAGTGGTTTGTGCATTGAAGAAATGACCTCCTACTATTTTTGGACAGTTAGAGGGGATTTTGTATTGAGATAGGTAATCAAAGACCTGGGTATACTAGAGATCAGATTGGCTGGTTTTGATGAGATTGATACGAGGAAGCTCATTGGTATGGGATGGTTGATCAATGTGATGTACAAAAACAAAGATTTTAGATTCTTCCATTGTCTAAGGGATGAGTGATGCAAGGGAGGCCATGGTATTTCCAAAGTCATTGGATAAACAAGGAATGACATGGATAGTGTACTAATCAAAGGAATCTTGGAGAAAATTGACGATGTCCTTGTACTTTTGGAGGACTTATTTTTACATTGATAAAATCCCTTGATTTGATTGATGATAAGTTGGTAATCACCATAGATGTCAAGGATTTGGACACCTAACATGATAGCGGTTTGGAGGCCCAAGATAAGGGATTCATACTCAGCCATGTTATTGGTACATTCAAATTTGATTTTGTAGGCGACGAGGATATGAGTATCCCAAGGAGAAATAATGATGACGTTGGCACCTCCCCCTTGCTAACACTTAGAACTATCAAAGAAAATGACATTTTAAGGGGAGAATACTCATGATTAATGGTGTTGATGAGTTATTCAAGAAATTACTTACATGGGGAGTTGATTATTAGGAAGAGGGGCTTTGAAAAGTTGATCAATGATAGCCTAACCTTGATTGATTTTTAGGAGATGAAATATAGGTCAAAATCAGTCATGAGCATGAGCCATCAATTGATGTGATCTTTGTGATATGATTTAGAATGCATGGTTTTAAGGGGTTGAAGCTAGTGATGACATATGTCTTGTGATTGAGAAGGTAGTGGAAACTTTAGAAGTTGCAAAGTAGAGAGCACACACAACTTTTTAGCTTCAGTATAACGGGTCTCATAGTCATGATGGATGATATAGTAGAGAGTATGCTCCCTACCCTACTCATTGTGGTGCAGCAACATGGCACCTAGGGCATGGTCATGGCGAAGATGTAGAGATAGAATGCCCCCCTCACATGGAGGGGTGAGAACAAGTGGTGATGGAAGATATTGCTTGAGTTCATCAAAACCATTTTGACAATTGCAATCCCACTTGAAATGGGTGTATTTTTGAAGGAGATGATGGAAAAGCTGGAAATGATTATAAAGTTTCAAGATGAAGCAACAAAATGATTGAATTCGGCCTTTGAGACTATGAATTTTCTTTATATTCGTAAGAGGAGGCATCTTAAGGATAACCTTGATCTTGGTGGGGTCGACTTCAATACCCCTCATGGAAATAATAAAGCCAAGGAGTTTTCTAGTTAGAAATCCAAATACACACTTAGCGAGATTGCGGTGAAGTAAGTATTGGATAAGGCATGTGAAGAGGATTTCGAGCATGGTAATATGGTTATGTCAATGCTTGGATTTACCCAAGAGGTCATCAACATAATCCTCTATGGTTTTGTGGATAATATTGTGGAAGATACAAGTAATGGCACATTGATAGGTGGCTCTTGTATTTTTCAAACCAAAGGGCATAATGTGATAATAGAAGGTTCCCTAAGGGGTGATGAAGGATGTCTTATGTTGGTATTTTGGTGTGATAAGGATTTGATTGTAACTAGAAAAATCATCCATAAGAGAAAAGCATTTCATGGCTGGTGGTTAGGTTGACAAGTTGATTGATGTTAGGAAGGGGAAATTCATCCTCGGGATAGGAAAGATTTAAGTCTAAAAATTTATACAAATGCAATGCTTTTTAGAGTCTTTAACAATGAGCATGATGCCATAAACCCATTGAGGATGATCGATAGGTTTAATTTAGCTAGTGGTAAGGAGTTATTAAAATTATTATTTAATGAGGAGGGCTATGCGGGGGATGCATGCGACATAGCTTCGATTGACCGGATTGGAATTAGGGATGGTGATGATATTATGGATGAAGATACTAGGATCGAGACCTGATATGTCAACATATGAACATATGAAGGCTTGACTATGCTTAGAGAGGAAAGTGGTGAAGGCTTCTAGCTCTCATGGATCAAGAGATTGGCCAAATTTGAGGATATGAGGCTCTTGCAAAGTCCCTATGTTGATATCGATGGTGGATTTATTAAGAAGGGTGGATGTGTCAGGAGGTAAGGCCTTATGAAGATGATAATCTTCCACCCCCATATAGGAAAGAATAGAGTCATCATCGTTGAATTAAAGAATGTTGATGGTGGAGGAGTCCCCTACTACTATCTCAAAGAATTTAAGAAGAAAGGACCTAGTTTTACCTTCAGCTTGATATGTGACTGGTCCTAAAGTGATCATAGAGATTAAAAAATTAGGAGGAATAAACATGGTGTCATCTCGTATCCATAGGTTAGGTGGATGAAGAAGGGGGTGATGGATCCATGTTTATGGGGATTAAAAAGAAGAATGTGGAAGAGAGTCAATGGGGTGTTCTTTGAATCCCAATATGTACTCATGGGGTTTACAAGATTGATCAAGGAAAATATCATGCATTACTTTTTGTAGTGCCCAAGACCAAGTATCTTCCACACACAATGGTGGAGATAGGTATAAGTGAAAGAATTTTTGTAAAGAAATTGCAAGCCATTGGTGTATGTCTTGGTATGGGGCTGATTATTAGTGTGGGAAGAGGGGTGATTAATGCCTCTATAAAAAATATTGGTTTTCAAGTAAGGTGATCCAAATGAAATAATATCCCAAACATTAGGTTGATACATGGGAAATTTATAGAGTCTACCAAATTTATAGATACTCCCCCAGTGAGAGATGTTGCATCACGTTGTCGAGAGATTCGTTGTTGGGTAACTTAGATGCATGTATGGATAAACTAGTTGATCCTTCATAAGATGATTCTTGCTTGGGGATGAGCACATAATTTGGCTTGTAGGTCATATGCCACATTTTTGAAGGAGGAATATTGGTAGGGAGTGTGTGAATTTTCCTCTCATGCTCGTACTTAAGACAAAGATGAAGGGTTGATGAGATGTAGCGCATAACATGGATCCATGGGCATCCAAGCAAGATGTTATATTGAAATTTCCCTTCTACAATGTAAAAGAGTTCATGCAGAAATTTTTCACCAATGTGGATAGGAAGGATGACTGTTTCAAATGTAGGGGTAATAATGTCATTAAAAGTGCGAAGGAATGCAGGTGATTGGGTGACAATGGTGTCAGGAAGCTTGAGTTTATTGAAGTGTGGGTTGAGATAATCTTGATACTAACACTCGCTATCAATCATGGATCATTAGATAATGTGTCATTGAGAAAAATGGTGATAAAAAGGGGAAGGTCATGATTTCAGGTTAAATGTCAAGGATTTTAGAATCATCAAAGGAAATGGCGGTGGAAGATTTAAGATCTCCAAAAAGGAAGAAAAAGGTTAAAACTCATCGGTTGTGATTTGGATGTGTTTTAAAGATTCGATGAGAGCTTGTCGATGGTGAGGGATCATTAGAGAAGCTCATAAAGGGAAAGTTTGATGATTCCCTGATGCAGTTGTTTCACAATGCTTTGTTCTATATCATTAATCCTTTGGATTCATGAAGCCTCTAGAATAGATACATATTCCTTTGATGACGAGGGAGATGGGGTCGATTTGTTAGGAGGAGAAACAATGATAACCCTTAATTTTTTTAGTGAGCGATTGGGAATCATGGGGGCAAAGAAAGTGGAAACAAGAATGGAATTTATGAAAAGAGGGGAACTTCTTTAGAAGAGGTATAATTTGGTAGAGGAATCATGACTAAAGGTGTGGATGGAGGGCTAGATTTAAAGGACTTAGAAGTTGTGGGTTTGATTTAGGGATTGTGTTTAGGTGTAGTTGTAAGGGGTGGTCCTCTTCGATGATAAGATCATATTTTTCTATGCGGTTGTTGATGATGGTATAAAGATACTTACAATGTTCTATGTTATGTCCACAAATAGGATGATAGGCGCGAGATGACGTTGTAATCAAACCACATGGAATTCCACCCACCCGAGTCAAAGGGCTTGATGGAGGAAGGGTAATCGTGGATGCTTGGATAAGGTGATGAAGGATTTGAGTATAAGATCCAATGGGGGTTTAGGGAGAGGAATTGTATAGACTTTGGGTTTATGTGATTTAGAAGTGGAGGATGAAGGAAAAAGAGGTGTGTTACTCTTATGGGGTTTTATAGTGGCCTTATATTATGATTTAGATTTGGGAAGAGGAGTATTTGATTTTAGTTCAGATTTGGTGGTGATGGGAGATGTTGATGGAGCAGATGGTCACAAAATGGATGACCAAGGTCCTCATATGGATGGTTGGGTATTGGATTTTTTTGATGGATGGGACTTCGAGAGGGGAAGATCTAATTTCTTGTGTGGATGAGTGATGGATCTTTGGATGGGGGTGCTAATGTTCTTAGATGTTTTTAGCCAAGTCTTACCTTTGGAGGGGATCAAAATGATTTCAACAATGGAACCATTGTTTGGAATATGATCATACAATTTAGACATGGGTTGTGTTGTATATGTGGTGATCGAAGATGGCGATGATTCTTGAGTAATATCATCGATAGAATTATGAGGGCTTATGGATTGTGTAAAAGCGGGAAGGGTTGATGTAGGAATTTTTGTATTTGTGGGAGGTTAGGATGGAATTGAGACATAAATTGTGACACAATCAAGGGAGATGTATTTTGGTAGAGGTTTCAAGAGATGATATAGATGTGGTTGTGGATTAAGATGTGGATGTGGGTACGTGATGTGGGTATATATGTAGGTGTAGAAATAGATGTAGATGTGGGTGGACGAATTGAAGTAGGTGTGAATGTAGATGTGGATGAAGATATAGGTATGAGTTTAGATATTGGTGTATAAGTAGATGTAGATGGAGATGTTGAAGCCTAACTTAAGGTGTTGATTGTGTGGGAGTTAGATGCTTGAGATGTGAGAGGATTAGATTGGTTATTTGGTGGATGATTTGGAAAGGGTTGCTTGAAGAAATCCAATGGTTGATTAGGGGGAGCATTTGGATTGTCTATTGGAGGTCCCCATGATCAATAAGCCATTCCACTAGGTACGACATTTCTTGATGTCATGGCCATAGAATTGATGATGTTTGTAATAATGATCCTCATAATACCATGCGGGTTTTGGATGTGAGTCATCAACAAGGAAGATGGGAGGAAGTTTGATAAGGCATGTAACCATGAGCTTGTTGAAGATAGAGCTATATAATTCACCAAGAGGAGTATAAATGGGAGGTGGTTGAGGAGATATTTGCAGAGGATTGGTATGAGATGTATATGTGGAATAAGATTTGAAGACAATAACATTTATTACATCCTTATATTTTTTATTATGGGTGAATGATTTAGTGAATTCAATATTGGGCTTATTAGAGTGAAGCTTAACATGGCCTTGCTCAAGGGTGCATAGTTCTAACTTGTGAGCCATGGTAAAATATTCCTCAAAGGTTTGAAAGGACTGAATTTGGAGGGTAGATGAAGTTTTTTTATACATGATCTAGATAAGAGGTAAATGAGTTCAGTTTGAGGGAGTGAGAAGGATAATTGGTCAATAATTCCATGCCACCTAGCGAAAAAATATGTAATTGATTCGTCCTCAAAATTTTTGATGGCGTAAAGATCAATGATGTTTATCTTACATACTATGTTGATGGAGAAGTGTTATAAGAAAATTGAGTGAAGGAAAAGAGGGAATGTTGAGGATGCCATTGTACCAGGTCTAGGCGGGCCCGACTAATGTCATAGGAAAGGTACAAAGCATAAGGTCTTGATCATGTGTAATGAGGTAGCATGAGTGTCTAAAGGAATGAAGATGATTTTGGGGATCTTCCTTGATATTGAACTTAGTAAATAGAGGAAGCTCCCAATGTGAAGGATATGGCTTAATGGATATAGATGGATTGATAGGTTCATTAAAATTTTTCTCATAGGTAAATGTAATCTTGGGGCCTTCATTATATAATATTGTTCGAATAAAATAATACAACTAAATACATATTGTAGGTGATTTTTTCTAGTGGCGTGAGGTTTAGGTCTCCATCCCATCAGGCATTCAGGTCACCCTTAAGAAGTTGGTCTCTAGTGCCTGATGAATTCTTCATGGGCCTCGGTAGTGAACACAAATTGAATTTCCCCTATCGAGGCCCTTGGACATCCCCTTTTCATACAACACAATAATTCTCATTCTTGGCCCATTAAGGATGTCCACCAACTCCCTCCTCCACTTAGGTTTGTTTTCCCATTAGGGAAAAATGAGTCCACTTTGGTAATTTGATTTGGGAGGATGACCTCTAGTTCGGTGAGTGTCGGGAGCGGGTGTGACTCCACTACTTGAAATACTAGGGAGGGCACAAACCTTCTGAGAAGAGACCATCTGTAGCTTGACCATGACTTGATCCTCTTCCATGTAAGACTCCAAAGTAGCTAACCATTCCTCCAATTTGCTAGAATGACCTCTTGACGATGGGCCTTCATCGGTGTTCTCTTGGTGTTGAGCTAAAAACTAGAGCATTATCTCTAGAAGGGAGGATGCGTAGTAGGCCTTCATCATGTGCCAATGATTATCATGAACATGAGGGTAGTGATGAGACCAGTGATTTATCAAGGCCTTAGATTTTAACTAGAACTATGGATGCACCAAGTAAAAATGTAGAGTTTGGAAAATGGGGAAAGAGGGGCACATTTTGGTCAGGATATTTATAAAGGATAAAACCAGGGTAGGTTGGTGAAGGTAGTCTTGGGGATTTTCCCTGGCATTTGGAACATTGAAAATTTGGTGAATTAGGGCCTCATTAGGCCCAAAGAGATGAAAAATTTGGCCCATATGGGCCAATTACTCCCCAAGGGATTTTCACTCAGAAAAGATGAAGCCATTACCAAGAATTTTGAAATAAAAAAGGTGGCTCTATGAAAAATTATAGAAAATTTAAACTAGATAGGTGACGAAGGGAAGGAGTTGATGGACTACTTAAATAGGCATGGCGTGGCATTAATGTGGTAAGAAAAATCATTTTGTTATTAATGCCATATCAATTTTCAATTTCTTGGTACGTGTGAAATGTAAATGAAAATAATATTGTTTATGAGGAGCGTGTCACTGGAGAAGAATTAACTACCCACAAAATTTGAGAATGTCTCATCACATTAACTTTTCTAGCCACATCATGATTTTACACATGTGGAAAATTTTAATGTTAAATGTGATATGACCTGGAAAATATATACCTATGTCATCAAATGATGTACACATGATATAGTGGAATTTGGCACAATGGGTGGCTATTTGATGATAATAGTTTATGTTTTCATGGCGGCCCAAGGTAGTTAAAAATGCCGAAAGTTAGTCTGGATATCAGATGAATATTATCTAAAACCATAAGAAGATAAGATGAATTTTTATATATGTAGGAGAGAGGGATTTTCTTGAGAGTCGGAGGGGGAAGAAAAATTGGTCAAAAGGTCTTGGAAGGGGAGCAAGTTTTAGCGATATTTCGCAGTGGCATAGTGAATCATGGAACATGAACTTATCGTGATAAAGGTTTTCTCTGTGTAAACTACTTAGTAGGAATTTTTGTTAATATGATTGCATATTGTACAATCATTAAAAAACTTTGAGAGCATTAATACATGTTTCCCTTTTCTTTTCCTATGTTTAATGGTTGTGTCTGATGAATGTATCTGGAATCATGATATTTTATTTTATTTCTTTGTCTCAAAGTGATGTTGGGTGGGAATGAAGTATTTATTTTGAGTTAAAATTATTTTTGGGTCATGATTGTGCTTATACTTTGAACATATCCCGCATTCACTTAGATCTCATCTAGGAAAGGTGTAAGCATATGTTGTTTTCTAGGGGTACCTAAAACCTTTTTTTCTTAGACCTATAAAAATATCCCTACGAACTAAGTAGAATTTGGGGGTATAATTGGTAATTTCTTAGGGGTCCCTTGATCTAGACCATTTGAGCATGATTTCACATATTGCGATCTTTCCTTAGGTGTACTGAGTTGGATTGTAAGGAGTTTAAAAATTGATTTTCCTGGAGCTTTCCTCGCATGAAATTGTTCATTGGATTCACCAACTTTCTTCACTTACATCCACATTGAGATGAAGATAAACCTCAGTTGAGCCTTTGTTTCTCATCCTTTTCATCATTCCCCCTCTTGGATCTTCCTCCTTCCATTTATTTTACTCACTTTATAAGATATCTCGTCACCCCCATTTAAAATTGATATAACTTTGTAGTAAAAACCATGACTCATTTGGTGGGCTTAAGAGTACTTTGATCATATCAGAATGACCCGCCTAGATAACACATTACAAGCTCCACACAACTATATTTTCCTTGTGACCAACTTGAAGTCCCTTATTGTTAACTTGATCATCACTTTTGGGACATAGAATTATGGCTCGGACTTTCACTTTCCCTTCGTGGTCTGTATCGTGTCCTCGGGTGTTTGTAGCATTTCATGACCACTCCATCAAGTGAGCATTAAAGATAGTGGCTGCACTTTGGCCCTAATTTTCCCTTCTTAGTGTTTCAGTACCAATCCGACTCCAGGCCCTAACCTCTGTACTTTCACAGCTATAATCTAGGGTCCTCTCACATTGACTTTGGCACAGTCCAAAAAGCAATAGGGACCATTTCCAAACCCTTTGTGTGGGTGCCTCCCCATAGCTTCCCTTTGGGAATAATGGGTGGGTGACTGGAGGGAGACCTCACCCATGACTAAAAAATGACAAACCCCATGGGTCTCCCCTCACCACCTTGCCTCTCCACCTCCGAGGGGTGGATTTTTGGGATTCAATAGGTTGATTAGTTTGAGTTAACTCTCGAAGGGGGAGGTTGTAAGATAAAAAAATTGTTATGGACATGGAATGTGAAAAGAGACACTTTAGCTGCTATTTGAAGGTGTTTCTTGGGTGATGGAGGAGGTATGTTAGTATCCTAAAGAGTTTGGGTGGGAACGTTGATGATAACAGTAGATGAGGAAGGAATATGAATGTAGGTTGTAGCAAGTATTGATACGTGGCACATTATGTGGGATTGACATGACCAATTGTGAAGATTGATGGGTTTGAGGAACCATTGTAGAAGAATCATGAGGGACATGTTCATTTTGGGCTAATGCTAGCTCATTCATGGTACTAGGGAAAAATATGGAAAGTTTGGAAGTGAGAACTTTAGTGGATTCAGATTGCGGAGGATAAACATAAAATTGTTGAAGAGGGGGTCCATCAATAGGAATATTAGTGGATTTATGATCTAGATATTCATAGAGAGCGATGAGGTTTACATAGAGGATTTCTTGAAACTCCAAGCATCTATGAGGGATAGTAGGGGGCCCAAATTCTCCTAAGGAAGTAGTGGAAGGAGGTGTGGCTAGTCTAGAAGGGATGAAGCGATAACCTAGACAAAATAATTAGTCTTGATATGGGGATTAGTTTGAAACATATGGGATCATGAGGAGGAACCATAGAAATAATGGGTTGGGAGACCAAAGATGAGGTGATCAAAGGTGTGGAAGAGACAAGGGAAAGTGTGGATGTTTGTTTTGAAGGGTTATTTGAGGTGGGGATATTGTTAGAAGAGGTTGATTGTTCCATTTTCTAGCTTGGGAACGAGTAACAACAAACATTCAATAAACAATAAAAATCCTATGAAAAAATTAATACAACACACAAGTCAAGAAATATCTTGCTTATTTATAGAAATGTGAAGAGGGAAAGAGGCTCAAAGGGAACCTAAAATAAATGGCCATTTTATGGATGGTTTCAGGTATATTTAAGGATGGATTCCTCGATATACCCAAAGGTATGTGAGGTGTATGTCTATCATGACTATTGGTACATAGCTTAATATAGGGGCCTACCCCACACTTCAATCACCACGGTGATAAGGGTGTTGGTTTCTTAGCCGATATACCAATAGTAAAAAAATTGGTTAAATGGTCGAACACCGTGGAAGATTCCTTATTATGTGATGAAATACCAATAGCTCTACCCAAAGTAGGAACATAATTTAGATGTGTAGATTATGCTTGTGGTTTGGTTGTGTGTGAAGAGAATGTGAATGCAAAGTGTTTGCCACCTACTTAAGCTATGTGATCAAGAAAACATGTAAAAGTGTTCATTTTAGATACATATCCAAAATGTAACATTCAATGAGAACAAGAAAGAAAAGGAAGGGAAGAATGATGCAAGAAAAGAGAAAATAAGGATCAAAAGGGGAATACGGATAATTCTTTTCCTTTTTCTAAATTAGCCACATGTTTTTGAGCAAGCAAGAAAACTCCCAAGCACACAGGAAAATAAATCCAACCTATAGAGTTAGTTAAAAAGGAAAATATAATATAGAATTGAAAAAAAATGAAAAAGGAACTTAAAAAGGAGAAGGTGAATCCCACCTAGCATGCCATACTGTTTGACAAGTTTTCTGCTCACGTTCCAAGTTAATGAAGTAGTAATGCAAGAAAAAAATAAACTCCAAATATAGGAGGGTTTAAGAATACCTCCAATGTATGATAATAATGGATGTGGAAGACAGTGCACAAATCCTTTCTGCAGTGAGCTTGATTTCTTCCACAACACAAATGATAGGTACAAGAAAAATATTAGTAGATTATATGGTAGGTTTCCTGACCCACATCAGTCTTGAGAAGTTATGAACTTCCTAGGAATGATGGCAACCCACTTTATTTTAAAAATAGATAGAAAGAAACTAGATAACATGTAGGAAATGAGAAGAACAAAGATATTTAGATATATGATAAAAAATATCAGATGATAAATATAATGATAAATTGAGATAATAGATTCAAACTGAACAGGGGTCAATGACGACTATGAGCAGAGAAGATCTAGAGGCTAGAAAAAATAGATCTATAATATTTTTTGATGTTGAAGATGCCCTAGATCATGTGAAAAACATAGGAAACATAGAAAAGAAAGATGGCAGAATATGTGATTAGGGAAGAGAGGGTTGACGGTGACAAGATGACAATTAACGATGAATTGGGTAGAAAAGTGAGATCGGGTGGTGTCACATAGGAAGGACATAAAGATAGAAAGACCTAGATGTTGTAGGAACTAGGAAGTTGATTTATGAAGGGAAAAAATCTAGGAAAAATCTGATACTGATTTATTGGGTTAATGGACACCAGGAATAGTAAATGATGACTAAGGTTGAATTATGATTTTATGAGGGTTGATAAGTACTAAACAGATGTGGAAAGGAAACAAGGATGGCTGATGTGATGGCATAAATCAAATACGAAGATCATAACTACAAGTATCAAATAACGAAATAGTGAAACAAGCTAGGTTTCTAAATAATATCCAAGCTTTAGATCTTCCAAGATGATTGATAAGGGTTATAATATGGCTTCAATATGTTGATGGAAGCTCATAAGAAGAAAATAAACCTGCAAAATCTCTCTAGAAGTCAGATCTCCAAAATTTCATCCTCTTTGAGGGGGGTGATGATGTATTTATAAGGTCACCAACACCATGATAGGGTCATCTTCTACTATAGAGAAACATTAATTTGGATGATGAGGATGATACAAAACTTGAGACATGAGACCCTATTAAGTGTTTATTAGGGATAAAATTTGTTTTGGTGGATTAGGATTGCATAGGGATGAGAAAGAGTGGTTGGAGGGTTGAAAATATTAAATGCGGGTAGGTGGTGAGTTTAGGGAGGATAAATGGAGGATTTATGGATGTGATTAAGGTGATAAACATGTTTTTATGTATGACTAAATGCAATTAGGCTGGATAATGAATGATGAAATAATGATGGGATGGGATAAAATTAAGATAGGAAAATACAAATTAGGGGAAATATATTTGATTTAGGAGGGAAGTGAGATTTAAAATAGGATATGGTTGCGATTGTGCATAATTACGAGGAAGGATAAATAGAACGTGGGATGGGGATAAGTGAACCAAATTTTGGTGTTTACACTCTCATCTATGATGCAAACCTAAATGGAGACACATTCTCAAGAATTGATGAAAACACATTCTTGCTCATGAGGGTGTGAGAGTTGAGGTAGCTCATCTTAGAAACAAGTGATAACACATCATCCCAATGAATCTTCTCTTTACAATATCCTCCCTTTCTTTCTTTTCTTCTGTCAAAGTGACACAAATATACTTGATTATAGATATGACTTTGGGAACAATGTCTTACCTTTCTCGATGATCTTCTTGATCCAAATATTGATAGCCATCCCTTGCATCATATAGATTTTTGATTTCTTGATCACCTCATGGTCAAGGCTATGGATTGGAGGATTTTTCTATAGGAAGAGAAGATGTTGAATTGGGATTCAAGAAAGGTTGAATGTAAGCACTGAGAGTTTTACATGTTCCTCTAATTTCTCAATTGTTAGTTTATACTCTTCATTTTGAGAAAGAAGATGAATAGAGGATTATTTGAACAAATGAGAGTATCCCTCATATATATATATTGATCCAATGAGATGTGGTTCAACTCATAATATGATGGATTCATCTTATCAACCAGATTTTCATTCTTAGGCCAAAAACGTCTACATAATTGTTTCTGAGATCTTTCTGAAGAAGCGAGAAGTTGTGTGGGCATTCTTCCTCTTACTAGATATCAATGTTTTTATGTTAGCTCGAGGTCAGGCATTTTATTTTTATGAATTTTCCTTGGCTCACTTTCAAGAAATTCTTAAATCCATGGGAATGGATCTTTAGGAGTTGACATGATGTTGGTCGTCGGAGAACTTTATAAGAAATTGATGCAAGATCACTTCTTGTTCATTGTGAGAAAGTACTTACATTGGAGATGACATACGTTGATCCTTCTGAAGATAAGGAAAAAACATTGAAGAGGATGCTGCGATGAATTACCTTTTCTTGACTCACAATTCTCACTTGATTTTCTTTTCAGAGAGATGACGATGGATTTGAGACATAATGCTTCTAACTTACCTGTTGAGTCACAATGACCTCGTTTCATGGATTTATCATGTTACCGTGTGTTTGGTTGAGTATTTAAGAAAACTATGTCATAAAGTTAAATTAGGATGATTCCTTTTTCTTACATTAATGATTCCACACATGAAGATCACCCTTTCATCATTTATTACTTGAGAATACATGAATGAGATTAGACCTGGGATGCTTGCATACCTTCGTGTTCATATGATTCCAATGAGTTCATCACTTAACCTATGAATGTGATGATATCATCTGATGATTTTGGATTTCAATGGAGCCATTGACACCTTTCAAATCATTTGTCAACTTCACATCGTCCCTAACTTTCACCCGTTGTGTGTCACTATGTTTTGTCTTTCTCATTGATATAATCTTGATCAGAATGATACTTTAGGATCCTTGTGAAGGGTGAATTATATTTTTTGAGCTATGATAAAAAATTAAAGATATGTGAGGATGGAAAAAAATAGTGAGATGAGTGAAGATGGAGCTAACTGCAACTTTCTACACTAAAAAAGGTAACTTTCTACTTTGTCGGGTTGAACCATGACATGCTATCTTGGGATATCTTTCCCATTTTCTCAAACTTGATATTATAAATCCACCATCATTCTCAATTGAAATCAATTGATAATTGTTTACATGTTTTAGCAAATTTATATTTTTAGGAATTTGTTTTTTCGAACCTCCTATTTTGGGAAAATTGCACATGTTGTACCCTACTTGCCATTTTGCATTGTTTTCGGATATGTTGAAAGATCGAGCTTGAATTTTTGGAGGGTTGATAATTTTAGTAAGTGGAAGCACTGAAAAAATTATTTTTTTATAAGTTGTACTTATTAGTGTCTCATTTATAATAAAAATATCATCATTGGATTTGGCTTTGAGCTACAATCCCGTGTAACAATTTTTGTCATGTTTTACCCGCTAGAAGTCTTACAAATACAAAATGAAAATTATAGGAAAGGTTTAAGGTCTGAATATGTGATGGTAGAAATTACTGGAGGCTTATATATTCAATTATCATAGATATCTTGGGGCGAGAAAAATAGGTTTAAAACTTGGTACAATAAGCTTTCTGGATGAAGAGTCATATAAAAATCTTTGTTTTAGCAATCATGGCTAGTAAAAAATGATTAGTGAAGCATTTTTTATATGTTCTAATTTTTTTTTAGATTTCATGGCTTCAATAATGGATTCAAGGTTGAGTTGAATGAAGAAATTAAGTTGGTAGTTGGTTTTTTCATGTTTTCTAGCTACCCGACAATCAATTTTCTTCACGATGAGGTAGAACAAATAACTTAAAAATAGGGTTTTGGAAGCTTAGGTATGGGGTGAATTTTTGTGTTTCATATATCCCCTTGGGAATAGGGAAAAGGGGGATAGAAAAATGTTACCTAACTAGATGAGGAAAATTGGTGTTGTGAGATGTAAGGATGGAGAGATGGAGGAAAACATGCCCTAACTTCTAGGAGTTGTTATCTAGTCGCATGATTAAAATGAAGAGAGGATAAAGAGGGGCACATTTTTATTTCCCATATATCCCCTTAGGAATTGGGACAAGAGGGACATAAAAATTTTCCCTCACCAGATGGTGCCAAGTGTTACATTGATATGTGTTAAGGGGAAGATGGAGTTAAGCCGAGTAAGCCCTCTATCGAATGAGCTAGGTCACATTGGGGTCCACAGAGAAGGGATAAGGTGGAGTGGTTTATTTTTCCCCTTGGGAAAGGTACAAGAGGGAAAAAAATTGTACTCTCACAGGAGGTGACATGTATCACTCAAAGAATTACTTTAAAAATGAGCAACCCGCTTCATAAGAGAGAACTTGACGAAACAATTCTTAGAGCTCCACAAGGTCATTTATCATGAATATTTATATGATTTTGACTCCAAATATCATTTAAATAACAATGGGATGGATTTTAGACCTCAATTCCTCTTATAATTCCAAAAATTGGCCCCTTTTTATTATTAGGGGATCAATTTTAGTATCAAATGTTCCTAAAATTTCCTAAACCATGTAAGTGCGGTAGATCCTGCTGAGAGAGATTTCCATTGACTATAAGAACGTGAAAAATGGACACTCTGAGCTTAAGATGGGTCCAAATCAAAGTTCAAGAAACTGAGAAGGTCAACGTGGGTCAACAGGTCCATGGTGATGTGGACACATGAAAAATTGGCCAAGTGGATTAGTCAAGAGTGGACAAGTGACAAACAGATAAGAAAGGACAAAAATGAAGGTTTTTCAAGTTATGTTTATGACCTTCAGCCTCTTGACACGTAAAATTTTGGTCACAAGAACAAGAGGCTCAAATTTTGTTATGAAAGGGATCCCGATGGTTGTGAGGATGATTATATCATTGCCGACGTGGTGGGTCCTCAAGCCACCATGTGGCTTGCCACCACGAGTTCAATTTCACTCGATTCGACAAAGGGCCTATCTTGTCATGCCACATTATATTACTTGTCACGTAGTAATTGAATCACATTATATATATATATATATATATATATATATATATATTACATGGTCGAATTATTTACTTATACTTTGCAATGATTAATCATATTGGTTTCCATGTCATATTTTCAAGTGGACAGGCTGATATAACTAGCTCAGATTCATTTTTTTATTAGCTCATCTCTATCTATTTTGGCTTATAGATCTTAGCCACACGATCTCGTGGTTATATAAAACCATTTAGAGGATAATCCCATATACCACACAATGTTATTTTCCACACATTTCTTTTAACTACTTCCACCTTGTCTCTGTTAGAATAAAATATTATTATCCTAAATAATAATTATGCATAGTTCGATTATTTAATTAATTTTATTAATTAAATAATAATAGTTATTTTGTTATATGGTTAATCAACCATATTTGTCTTTTTCTTACTCGTTATATTGTTTTAAACAATATATTTGTTTTTCTAATTCTGCTTCCCGGATGTTATTGGAAGCTTATTCATTTTGGCATTTGGTTGCACCTGTGCAACTTATTCTCCTGTGTGTATTTGGCTGTGCAATATCTATAAATATTGCAGCCCATTCTCTGTAATGGTTGATTGATTGAGATTAATAAAGTGATCAGGCTTCCGTCCCTGTTTTTCAATCATCATTTGGTACCAGAGCGAATTGAAGCTCCTGGCAAGGTTGGAGAAGGTTGCAGAAGAAGGAGAATTCATGGAGAATAAATCTGCACTGAAGGAGAG
The DNA here is from genome assembly GCA_018340775.1 of Taxus wallichiana var. yunnanensis. Lineage (NCBI taxonomy): Eukaryota > Viridiplantae > Streptophyta > Pinopsida > Cupressales > Taxaceae > Taxus > Taxus wallichiana. Next base: position 617,198,709 of record CM031235.1, read on the forward strand.
CCGAGTCTTTGCATCCTCGTAGCTTCCCGTAACCCCCGCAAACCCACAACCTCCTATTCAGTTCCAGGTGTTTGGAACGCAAATTTTTTTCCTTTGGTGCACTCGGCACTGAGCAAAATTTCTTTGCAGTATTCAAAATTAAAAAAATAAAAAATAATTTTTTTATTATTTTTATCCCCATTTGGGGTTTTATCTCTAATATTAGAGATGTTTTTAGTCTCTGTTTTTTTATCCAACCTCTACATTTAGAGGTATATCTGGTTTTGGAGGATTGCTTGCTATATTTGGAGGCCGTGTGAAGAAGGACTCCATATAGGAGCAGATCAGAGAAGGGCAGATAGTTGAAGGAGGCGTGGAAACCCCTGCTGGACCTGATATTAGTCTTCCACGCACCTGCACAAAGAGACAATCAATTAAAAAGAAGAATCAGTGAACAAGATCAAAGAATATTAAAAAAAAGAGAGGCGGCCAAAACCAAAGGAAAAGTGGCCTGCTGGACCTGCGCGACACCTGGAAACAATCAATAAAGAAAAAAGGAGCTAAAGCAACAAACAAGCACCCAAATCCTCCTCACGCCGGACCTACACACAAGAAAGCAAAGAAAATCATACAAAAGGCAAACCAAATAGGCGCCCAAACAAAAAAAAATAGCGACCAAGCAAGCAAAAAAATGAAAAAAATGGTGAGAAATAAGGTAAAAGTGGCGGCCAAAGGAGATAAAGTGTTGTAGATGCTTCAGATCCAGATTTTTAGCTAAAAATAAACTAAAAACGCCTCTCACCAGCTACAGCCACGTGGATCCTTCATCTAGGTCACATTTTCTAAGGTAAGTCATTTTTTCATATACTTTAAATACAAGTTTGTTCATTCCTACATCAAGCGCCCTTAAGTGGCCAAGTTGGATAGAAGGAAAGCCTTAGAAGTGGGAGGTGCATGGTTCAAATCCCACCAACTTCACATTTTACATTTGGTGGAATTTAAGTGGAACTGCTAAATTTAGCATATTTTTAATTTAGTTATAACTAACTAAATTTAGCGGAGAAATCCCTAATTTAGGGTAAATTTTTTTCTCCCATTCGGCCGGTTTTCATTTTGGACATTTTTGCAAAGGAGACCCATCTAAAAATTGCATTTTCAGCTTTTTTTTTGCAATTTTTAGCATTTTGGGTTGTATTGGGCTCAGGAGGCCACCAGGACCCGTGAAACAGAAATTTTTTGCCTGTCATTCAAATTGTACAGTTTTTTGAATGTAAATTGTATACTGCTTGCATATTGTACTAATTTGTAGGTTGCCATAGTCAACTGCAAACTTTGTAACTGCTCAAAACTGTAGAATTGTAATAAAAAACAATAAGAAAATTGGTTCTGTAACACTCACGAGATCCTAGATCTCATTCGTAGCGTTCGGTATATATAGTGCCTCTGGGAAGTACTTATGGGTAAAGTCATTGTCATGACTACTACTACACTTAACGCCTAATATAGCTGCAACAATGTCGTCTAGGCATCGTCCCTATAAATCGACGGGGAGTAATAAGGTCACAGTGCACACACTATGAACCATCCCATTCAATCAGTGAATGATTACAAGAAATAAATCCGGACTGAGAAATTATCCGAGTATATAGTGAAGTTACGTGCGCATATGAGGATATTTCTTTGAGCTGGTGTCAATAATCGCACAGACCCCATCAGTATTGTCTTGGTACCACGTATTGAATTCTTTCACGTATGTTAATGCCTCTTTCACGTACTCACCGGGTATATAGAAAGGGCGAGCTTCTTCCACGTACCGACGGGTATATCGGAAGGCGCGTATATAGAAAGGTTCGGTATATCGGACTGACGGTATATAGATTGGGAGACCTAATACAGGTGATAAGAGCCAAACCCTATCAGTGATCTCTGTAAAATGGGCACCAATGCCCCCAAATTTTTTCTTCCGGATTCACAATTGCTCAGAGGAAGCAACTATGCTGCATGGAAGACAAAAATAAAGACACAACTTGAGTTTGAAGAAATCTGGCCTGTTGTGACTGGTACTCTAACCAGATCACCAACTGATGCAACACAACAACGACAATTTGATAGAGCAGATCAGAAAGCAAAACTCATCATCTTGTTCGGAGTGTCCGACGATGTGCAAGCCCACATTCGAGATGCCACAACAGCAAAAGAAGCGTGGGATAAGATGAGCACAATATATGAGGCCAAGAACAAGAATGTCATATTAAATTTGCAGAGTCAATTACATACATTGAAGTTTAAGTAGAATGAGAAAATTAAAGCTTTCTAAGAAGAGTTGCGAGTTGAGGGCTTCACTTCTAGCCCTAGGAGAAGAGGTCAAAGACGAATCTCTCGTTCCCATTGTTACGAGAGCTCTCCCTTCTTCTTACCACATTTTTGTCACAACTCTAAACTTGTCGATCGACAATTAGTTTTGACAAGCTAGTAAACCTACTGCAACAAGAGGAAGCAATGCACAACAAGGATGATGAAGAGGAGCAGGCATTGTCTTCACATCAAAAATGGAAAGGAAAAGGTAAAGGAAAACCTAAATCCTATCAGAAGTCCCCACATCAAAATCAGTATCATGGGGACAATCAACAGAAGAAGCGATGTCCAATTTGTAAAAGAGGACATGACTTACAAGATTGTTGGTATAACACTTATAAGAAAGGTTCATCAAGCAATTCTGGACCACAACAACAACAATCTTACAAGGGACATTCAAACAACTATCATGGGTAGAAAAAGGGGAACTGGAAAAGAAGACCCCACGCAAGGTAATATTCTTTGAGCAACAAGAACGATCGACAATGAATACTTCTTGTTCATTTGCTCGATCAAGTGAACCATCCACGTCATCTAGTGACGTCTGGTATGTTGATTTGGGAGCCACTCGACACATGACCGGCCACAGAGACTGGTTTATTTCAATGAGGGACACGCCATCGAAAAATCATGTTTCGTTGGGAGATGATTCTTCATATACGATTCGAGGATTGGAAACATTTCTCTACCCCTTGGTTCACGCAAATGCGAGACTATCGGATGTTCTATATGTCCACTGGGTTGACAAAAGAATCTTCTATCGGTCGATCAACTCCTAGATCACAACATGAAAATTGACTTTGATAGTCAATCCGGCAAAAAATGTGTTTGATTCGAGATAAATCTAGAGGCTCGAAAATAATTGCAAAAGCCTCAAATGTGGGACGAATGTTTCAACTTGATTTCATTCACAAAAACAATCAAGCACTTGTGGCATCGGAGATTTGGTCATGTAAGTTTCAAATATCTCGAAACACTTCGCTGGTGTAATATGGTACATGGGCTACCATCTCTTCAGAAGGATACAGATAAGTGTCCTCACCGCTAACTTAGCGAGAAAACAACACAGAGTTTCATTCGAAAAGAGTACTTTTCGAGCTCAAGGTAAACTTGACCTGATTCATACTAATCTTTGCGGTCCGATGCAACCAAGTCATTCTGGGTTCTAGTACTTCATGCTTTGTGTTGACGACTATTCACGAAAAATGTGGATTTTTGTCTTTGCAAGAAAAGTGAAGCCTTTGAAACATTCAAAAAGTTCAAAGTTGCAGTTGAGAAAGAAACTGGTCGTCACATCGAACTCTTTGCTCAGATCGAGGGGGAGAATTCACCAGTGATGAGTTCAGAGACTACCTACAAACTCATGGGATTAAACAAATGCCTCCTCCACACACACACGCAGAAAAATGGTGTTGTTGAGAGAAGAAATCGTACTATCATGGAAATGGTGCGATGCACGATCGATGATTCCGGACTTGCAAAGACATTTTGTGCGAAGCGAGAAAAAAATAGTGTATTTGTTAAACAGAGTGCCCACACAACCTGCTCTTGATGGAATTACACCACAAGAAGCATGGTAAAAAGGAAAGCATCCATTGCACACCTCGGAGTATTCGAGTGCAAAGCCGGCATGCACATACCCAAACAGAATGAAAGAAATTGGATATGAAGTCACAAAATATCATCTTCATTGGATACGGTGAAGAGACTCTTGGGTATAGATTGATGGATCCTAAGACCGAGAAAAGTCTACACAAGCGAGAGATGTTGAGTTTTTCGAGAAGGAAGGCAGCGAGACTCCTCCTCCTGACTCGCAAGATGTAGATTTTTCACTAGTTGTAAAAATTGAAGCTAATGTTCCCTCGAGAATATGAAAGTGATGATGGGGATGATGGTGTTGATCAAATAGAACCACAACCCATGGGAACAGTTCAACGTATGCCTAAATGGTGTACAAGTACATTATGAGATGCAAGATTGGATGCTCCACCGGATACATCCACCCCTGGACCACGGACTCATAGTAAAGCAAGAGAAGAAGTTAACTTTGCTTTGATGAGTAGAGTTATTGAATCAAGATGAGCCCTCTATAGTCCAGGAAGCCCTACAGTCAAAATCTTGGAAAGATGCCATGGATTCTGAATATCAATCAGTGATGAAGAATAACACTTGGCAACTTGTTGATCTTCCACCAGGGAAGAAACCCATTGGATGTAGATGGATATTCAAAACTAAGTACAAAGCAGATGGGACAGTGGACAAGTGCAAAGCAAGACTTGTAGCAAAGGGGTATGCACAAAAAGAAGGCATTGACTATGAGGAGACATTTGCTCCCACAGCTAAGATCAAAACGATCAGGATGATCTTTTCTCTAGCTGCTCAGTTTGGATGGAAAGTTCACCAAATGGACGTAAAAAGTGCCTTCCTGAATGGAGATTTACAAGAAGAAGTCTACATGACTCAACCTGAGGGATATGTTGTACCTAGTCAAGAAGAAAAGGTATACAGACTCAAGAAATCTCTGTATGGTCTCAAACAGGCACCCCGGGCATGGTACATCAAGATTGATGAGCATCTCGTACAACATGGATTTGTCAGAAATCCATACGATCCCAATCTCTACCTCAAAAAGCAAGGGGGGGAGATGGTGATTGTTGTAGTTTATGTCGATGATCTAGTCATTACTTGGCGATTCGGTGAAGATGATTGATGAAACGAAGAAAGATCTTAAGTGATCATTCGACATGACAGATCTCGAGCTTATGCACTATTGTCTTGGACTAGAAGTATGGAAAAAAGAGAATCACATCTTTGTTTCTCAGATGAAATATACCAAGACAACGCTTGAGAAGTTTAGGATGATGGATTGCACACCAATTGCTACACCTATGGAGAACAGATTACGATTTATCTTGTTCGAGATCCATCTCCTGAGGTAAGTGCCACTCTCTATCGGCAGCTGATTGGGAGTCTCATTTACCTGACTTACACTAGACCAAATATCAGCTTTGCAGTGAGCTATCTATCCAGGTTCATGCAGGAACCCAAAGTTTGTCATTGGAAAGCAGCAAAGCGCATTTTGAGATATCTCAAAGGATCAGTGGATCTTGGTCTAGAATACAAGAAGAATGAAAACTTTTTCTTGACCGATATTCGGATTCGAGATCATGCGGGTAACATTGATGATAGAAAATCCACTTCGGATTTGTATTCGTTATGGGATCTGGACCAATATCATGGGGAAATAAGAAACAACACTTTGTTTCTCACTCTTCCACGAAGCCAGTATTGTTCTACAGGAGAAGGCATCATGCGTGAAGCGATTTGGTTACGTCGCATACTGGAAGGACTTGGAATACCACAGGACAAACCTACTACCATGTATGTAGACAATGAAGGTGTTCTCAAACTTGTTCGCAATCCATTTTTTCACGAGAGAACAAAGCACATTGAAGTTCAGGTTCATTTCATACGTGAACATGTGTTGAAGCACAACATCCAGCTTCAGTTTTGTCCAACTGCTGAACAACGAGCAGACATTTTCACAAAGTCACTTGCACGTGACAAGTTCGAGTTGTTCAGAGCATTTCTCTCCTCATCTCTTCAGACAATGCACAATTAAGGGGGGGAATGTTAGGATAAAATATTATTATCCTAAATATTAATTATGCATAGTTCATTTATTTAATTAATTTTATTAATTAAATAATAATAGTTATTTTGTTATATGGTTAATCAACCATATTTGTCTTTTTACATACTGTTATATTGTTTTAAACAATATATTTGTTTTTTCTAATTCCTGCTTCCCGGATGTTATTGGAAGCTTATTCATTTTGGCATTTGGTTGCACCTGTGCAACTTATTCTCCTGTGTGTATTTGGCTGTGCAATATCTATAAATATTGCAGCCCATTCTCTGTAATGGTTGATTGATTGAGATTAATAAAGTGATCAGGCTTCCGTCCCTGTTTTTCAATCATCGGTCTCCTTTTCTCTCCAACAAAATGTGGTAGACACCCTTATCTCTTTTTATTGTCAGGCTCCTCACAACTTGGATCTATTCTAGCATAGTTGGGCATGATTTTATGGTGACAACCCATCATTCACAAAGCTAATCAACATTTGGAGCCCACATCTACTTTGGTAGGAAAATCTCACAAGCCAATAAAATAAAAGAGGCCTATCCCTTTTCAATGCCTACACTAACCATCTAATGATGAATGTGGGATAAAGATCCCTTTGAAAATGCCAAAGCTGATGAAAGGGTGGATAGAGGAGAGTCAAAATTGGGTCGCAGAGTAAAAAGATAAGTAGGTCACCGAGTCTCCCATGGAGCTCAAAACACTATAAATGGAGGTTGATTTTATTTATACAAACACGAAGAGTTGATTTGTGTTTTTCTTTGCAAAGGAAAATTTTTGATTTGAAGGCTGGGGATGCCAGGTTGAAGGTTCATGGAGGTCTGAAAAAGTTGAAAAGTCAAAAAAAAGCGGAAAGCATTGAGAAAGGTTTATTGTTCCATTTTATTGTATTTTCACTTGATCACATGTATTATTATAATGATTTATAATGGAATGACTGTCATGACCTGGGGATGTAGGATTTTATTTCCACTTTGAACCCCATAAACATATTGGTGTCATTGTTTATCTCTGATTTTATGTTGCATAGCTTGATTAATTTTACACAGTAAATATTTTAATTCAATTTCCTTTTAATGAAGTTGAATTTTTAATAGTAAATCCATTCTCATTTCAAAGTACGATCGGATGAAGACATTCAGACTCAAACTCATAATTTTCACATTAAAATGAGATATTTAGTGGATTTTTCAAGACTTAATTAAATATGTATTTTTAAAGTTATATGCACACAAGGAATTTTTAATTCGATTCAAGTGCATTTTTAATTTTGGATCAATGGTATCAAAGCAATTACATAGCCGTAATAAATTCTAATGTGTTGAAAATTTTGATTTCGAGTTTGGTTTGAGTTTTCAGAATTTACAAACATTTTAGGGCTTACTTCTATTGTGCAGTGCAATTTTGTGGAGGTAAATTTTTGTTTGCAAGAAAAGGGAAAACATGGGAAAGCTATCTAAGCCAGAGAATCTTGATGAGCTTGAATCCATTAACCAACAACTCCGGAAGAAAAATATTTCTAAGATCAAATTTGTATTTGTTAGAAGAGGAAATAGTGCGGTTGAAATCTGAACCACAATCCTCTATAACTAAGAAAGAAGAGTATGTCAATGAGATACTTGCACAGAGAAAAAATATGATGGTTTTTGTTAAAGAGTTTCAGGAATAAATACAGACCAAGGATGCCCTCTTGGAAAAGTTGCAACAAGGTGAACAAAAGAAGGAAATGTCTTCCAAAAAAGATGCAGGTACTATGAAAAAATGCACTGTAATTTGTTCACATTTAAATACTTCCTCTCATTTAGTTTATGATATTCCTTTGGGTGAATTTGAAAAAAATACTAAGGGAATTGGGTCTAAGCCAATGGTTAAGATGGGATATAACGGAAAAGGTATTGGTAAAAATGGCCAAGGTGATGCTAACCCAATACGGTAGAGGATCAACCTCGGTTTGTAGGTTTGGGTAATTCTAGTGGGAAAATAAAAATTGGAGAAAGTTCCAAAGCGAGTTGAAGGAAGAAATCTTCCAACATAAAAGATTCTATGTCACTAGATTTACGAGGATTACGCCATCAAGAGGAACAATGAAAGGTGTAAAAAAATAGGTAAACAAGGTAATGAAATTCCACCTCCTGCCACTTTCACTAAAAATAGCATTAAGGGAAATTAAATCTTAAAGCTTCTAAAACACTCTTTCAGTTTGAAAAATATAGCTTTGGCGGCAGAAATATGATTTTCCTTGCACGTTTTGTGAAGGTACTAATCATTCTGTAGCATATTGTTGGAAGAGGAAAAATATGATAAAAAATTTAATGCCTTTTTTGAATGATAAGGTAGGTGCTAAAGAAAAATCTCACTTTGGTGAGGTGAGAAATGGAAAAAGGTTACCTCTCCTAAATAGAGGAATCATTATCCTAGACATGGATAAGGAAATAGAAAAATGGCTAAGACTCCTAAAAACATGGAGATTAAATTTTGTTCCCATTGTAAAAGGAATGGTCATGATGTTAAGATGTGTTGGTATGTTCCTTCAATGCAACATTGGAAAGTTGTTAAAAAGGAAAATAATGTCAAACCAACAATTGTTGATCTAACTCATGTAGATTATCATCTTTGTATTGAGGAAAAACTACCTAAACAAAAAAATCCAAGTAATTGGATGGGTAAAAAATTACTCAATTTTATGTTTGTGTTTGATGAATCGTAGATAACATGCAAAATTTTTCAGAGCTATATTTTATGGATTCTGATGTTGTTGAAAGGATATGCTCCTATGTATATATATTCATCTTTGAAAATTTTATGGAAGTCACCTGTAGAGAAATTGAGTGACAAGTTTAAAATACTCAAGTTATTTTCTCACGGTCAAGGTAGACAAATTCCATTTCTGACAATAGTATGCAGGGATATGGGCATCATCAGAATGTCTAAATTTGAAACTTGCAATTTTATAATGTTGTCATTTGTACAAATTTATGGATATGCTTATAAGACCCATTTGGGCATCTATTTAAATAGAGACAAACTTGTTGTATCCACATATGTTATTTGTACTAATTTTAAGGACCGTCATTTTTGGGAAATTTTTTTATTTTTGTAACTATCGGATGTGGTTATAATTAGGGTGTAAATTTATTACACTAACAAACTGGTATGGAAAATTTGCACCAGGTGATCAGATTTTGGACATTATGGTAGTTCACCGATTTGGGTAAGCATACAATTTGTTATCTATCCTTTTATAGTTCCGTGTATGGATAGAATTGGAAAATTCACGTGGATTCAGTTTGTTGACTATAGCTATTTTTTAGCGTTGATAGTCTAATTTATTCTGGATAGTGAATATTTGTAGTTGTTACAATTTTAGATGGAAAGTGGGAACTCACCTAATTATGGGTAGTTTAGATGTCTAGTATACTAATATGTGTTAGGAACCGTAAGTTTTTGTAATTAGTCATATCATAAGTGACAATTGAACACTAGATTTCCATAATAGAATGGGTGTTATTATCTAGTCATTTATTTGTGATGGTATTATAGTGGGATTGACAGTTCACACTTGTGTGCAGAGTTGACAGGATTGCAGTGTTTCAATTGAACACTATCTTAATTGGGTGTTATTATCGATCGGTTATTTAATTAGCTAATCAACTATTTGCATTGTATTAACCTATAATGTTATTTCAAGTTCTTGTATGTGTTTATGCAATTCGGAAGTGATAACATGTTTTGTGGGTTGATAAACAACTTTTTGTGGACATAAATCCTTCTCAGTGGGGAGATGTGATCAGGGGATCAATTTTAGTTTCAAAATTTCCCTAAACTTCCCTAAACCATACCCGTGTAGTAGAACCTATAGAGAGATTTCTGATGACTATAAAAACATGAAAAACGAACACTCTGAGCTCAAGACGGGTCTAGTCAAAGTTAGGTCAACCAGAAGGTAAACGTGGGTCAATAGGTCCATGGTGACATGGATGCGTGCATAATTGGCCAAGTGGCTCAGTCAGTAGTGGAAAAGTGGCAAATGGATAAACAAGGAAAAAATGAAGGTTGTTCAAGTTATGTTTATGACCCCCAGTCTTCGACACATAAAAATCTTATTGGGGGAACAATAGGCTCAAATTTTGTTATGGAAGGGAACCTAACTGCTGTGAGGATGATCATATCATCGCCAATGTGGTGGGTCCTCAAGACACCATGTGGCTTTCCACCACAAGTTCAATTTCACTTGGATTCGACAAAGGGCCTATATTGTCATGCCATGTTATATTATTTTTCACTTTGTAATTGAATCACATTATATATATATATATATATATATATATTGCATGGTTGAAGTATTTACTTATACTTTGTAATGATTAATTATATTGGTTTCCATGTCATATTTTCAAGTGGACAGTCAATATAGCTAGCTCAAGTTTCATTTTTTTATCACTCATATCTATCTATTTTGGGTTATATATCTTAGCCACCCGAGCTCGTGATCAACTCAAACCATTTGGAGGAGAATCATATATATCACGCAATGCTATTTTCCACAAATTTCTTCTAACTACTTCCACCTTATCTCCTTGTCTCTCCAACAAACCACGGTTAACACCATGATCTCTCCTTATTGTCACCTCCTCATGTCTTGGCTCTATTATTTCATAGATGGGCATGATTTCATGATAACAACACATCATTCAGAGGCCAATCAACATAGGACGATCACCATTTGGAGCCCCCATTTACTTTGGCGAGCAAAATGGCTCACAAACCAATAAACTAAAAGTGTCCTCTCCATGTTCAATTCCTATTCCAACCATCTAATGATGAATGTGGGATAAAGATCCCTTTGTGACTGCCAAATATGATGGAGGGGTGGATAGAGGGGAGTCGAACCTGGTTCGCGGAGTAAAATGATAAGTGCCTAACCGATTCACTCATGGAGCTCGAAACACTATAAATAGAGGCCGATTTTATTTGTATAGACACAAAGAGTTGAATGTGTTATTCATCGTGCAAAGGAAGCATTTTGATTTGAAGTGTGGACACTAGTTGAAGGTTCATGGAGGTCTGAAAAAGTCAGAAAAGAGAAGGAAAGCACAAAGAAAGGTTTATTGTTCCATTTTTATTGTATTTTCACTTGATCACGTGTATTATTGCAATTATTTATAATGGAACAATCGTCATGACTCAAGGATGTAGGATTTTATTGCCAAACCCCGTAAACATATTGGTGTAACTGTTTATCTTAGATTTGTATGCTTTAACTATTTAATTTTGCACAGTAAATATTTTAATTTGATTTCCTTTTAATGAAGTTGAATTTTTAATAGTAAATCCATTCTCATTTCGAGTACGATTGACAAACAAATTAAAACTCAAACTCATGATTTCCACATTAAAATGAGATATTTAATGAATTTTTAAAGACTTAATTAAATCTGTATTTTTAAAGTTAGATGCACACAAGGAATTTTTAAAGCCAATTCAATTGCATTTTTAATTCTCGGATCATTTTATTCGATACATAAGTGTGTGTCTGCACAGATTGAGATGCCTTGAGAAACAAACATGTCTTGTGAAAATATAATTATTACACCATGTAGAGAATTATTTCATATTTCTAATTCCTATTTTATTTCCTCCTAACTCCTTATGGAGCTCTTGAAATCATCTAGTGAAGTTCAGGTTCTAAATTTAGCTCTATACTCCATACACTGAAAAACACGTTGTTGCACAATCTATCCTAAAATTCCAAATATTTACTAAATATTTGTAAATCATTTCAACGTGTTAAAAATATCAAATACCACCTTCATATGATTATGAGTTGTTTAAACCCTCCGTAAGGATGCATACCTATCTTGAAATTTCCAAAACTTTTCTTTTTGAGCCTGTTAGAGAGCTACTCTTCAGTTGTTCTTCGCTAAATGGAATTGATGACCTTAAAACACCACTTTGATCATTTTAAAATTATTTTTCAGTGTATTGGGATTACATGTAAGGCCTATTAGATCATGACACCAAAGAAAAAATGACCAGGAAAGGGGTTTGGGAAGACTTGGGAGTAAATTTTGCATTATGGGCTTAGTTGTCATGCTTGAAAGTTTGAATTTTTGGTCTAGAAAAAATGCATGAAAACACTTTCAATTTTTTTTTTTGAGAATGAGAAGGAACAAGATGAATCAATTCCTAAATAAAAAATCATCATGGAGGAGTTATAATTATTTATAGAAGCAGAACCAAATTTATATCAGCCTACAAACGATTTTATTCATGAAAGGGAATGTGTCTTTACCAGATCCATTGATGGGATTTCTTGAAAAGAAGATGGGAAAATTCAAAAGATAATTTCCTACCCTATCAAATATTTGGATAGTCTAGATCCAAAAATATATTTTCCATAGGTCATGATAATTTTAGAGCATGAGGAAGAGCCACAATGTACCAAAGGGTAGATACAATACCTCACAAAACCAAATGCAAAACAAATAAATGAGGTATTCATTATTTTCTCGAGTTGATACTTGGAGAAATGGGGTGGGAAAAAAACTTAAAGATAATTTTCCACTCTCATTAGAGACCATTTTTATATCAAACTAATTACATGGTCACATTTTAGAAGGAAAGAGAGATATTTCTCCCAACCAATTCTTTGGTTTTATTTAGCTTCCTTTTCCTTTGGTTAGAGTAGGTTAGTTTAGGTTTTATGATTGGAAAATAAGTGCATAGTGCACACTTTGCATGTTTCCTCTTAGAATATGTATGATTTTTGATTTTGTATATAGTTTTTGGGGCCTTGTTTCAAAAAATTTCAAAATTTTAGAGATCAACCGCAACAACCCATGAGTAAAATGTAGAGAAACTAAAATTCAATTTTTGGGGAAATTTGAAAAATAATATCCAAAATACCCAAGAAAGTAGCTTTAAGAGAAGATCAAGGTATTATAGAGGGAGGATTACGTGACAACTTGCATTCAAGAAGATAAAGGAACAACTATATTTTATTCATGATTTTTAGAGCAATGGAGCATAAAATAACCCTTATTTTAGTTTTTCACTCTCATTAAATAAAATTCAAAACAAATTTCATTAATAAATGATCCATGCGGTGCATATTAGTGCTAATTCCAAGCAACACTTCATGCAGATTCATGGGTAAGATTTTTCAAGTATCAGATCAATTTTAAAGTGTATCGAGCTAGAATCTATGCCCAAAAAATGCTCAAAGCTATTGATATTTATATTTTTAGGAAAATATCCCTAAAATTCACTAAACTGTTATCCAAAATTACACCCCCATAAATTTATAATAACTCATCAAAGTGGAATTAGCCAATTTAACTTAGGAAAGCCATGGAAGGCTAAATTAGCCTCCCACGGAGTACATGAACTTAATGTTCCGTAGATTTTCCTAACTGCGAGAATAAAGAATTGAGCGGTGCGAGGAATTAGGTGGAATGATCGGGTTCAATGTTGCACGACATTATTTTAGTTTTCATCACAATAGATAAGTCCCTAACATAAGGCATAAAATCTAAGTTCCATGGCTTTTCAAAGTTTAGTGTCTCATGGGTTTTCTCAAAACTGTGAAATGTTAAAATTAGTGACCACAAGAAAAGGCCACGCGGATGAAAAATTACAAGGAAAATACCAAGCTACATGGTCTTCCTTTTTGGGCTCATGGGCTTCCCTTTCATCATTACATGCTCATGTAAACATGTATTTTCCATCCCATGTTCCATGACATTCCTTTGTAGGTTAGAGGTATCTTTTTGTAACCTAGTAGGCTCCATAAACATATGAATTTTGTACCCCAAGTTATGTGATATCACTTGGTAGGTCTTCAGGCCCCTCGTACATCTTGACACATTATGCAAACTTACATCCCACCCCGAGCTCCATCGTATTCCTTCATGGGCTTCCTTCGCACTACCACATTATTGCCTACATGCATTCTAACCTTGACTCCACTGAAATTTTGTTCAATCCCTCGGTATCTACTCTAATCCAAATGTGACACATAGAAAAAAATAAAAAACCCATGGGGTTAACGGTATTATCCTCACAACTAACTTGAAGATGCCATGTGTCATGCATGTCCTCCTCACCAAAACTCTAAGAAGCCATATATTTCACTTGAGCTCCAAATCACACAAAATTTGTCTCATCAGAAAGGTATTCTTGATCTCTTTAATTTGGAATCATAAATGTTAGATTTTGGTGAGGTTTAGTAGGTGAAATAGAGGAAAAAGTGTTTGGGCATTTAATATGTTGTTATAGATGACTCAACCACACGAATCGATGAAGTATGGGCTCTTTCCTTCTCCTAAAAGAAATGTAACATGGGAGAATGTTTGTGTATGAGCACCTATGATTGTTTTCAATGAATTAGTGCATGTTGTGGTGATTGAAGGTAGGAATTCAAAATTTCCTCAATTTTCCATCCTCTCTCTTCCCCATTGTTCTATATATTGTAGAATGAATCTCATTTATAAATTTTGGACCCTCTCTAAATGCAAGGGCTTCATTCAAAGTGTTTCTAAAGTGTTTATGAGTTGTAGGGCTCAGATATGGACCTCTGCAAGGTGTTTTTTCCTTCTTCCTCCACTATAATGAATTGTGCATACTATTAAGTAATAAAATTTACATTTTTTAGCTATCCTCTACCCTAGCTTCTATTTTCTTGAATTTTATTACCTCTTTATTCATTATAAGTGTGTTGTACATGTTTTATTTCCTTTATAATGTTTTATTTCTATTTTTCTCCATGAAAATGGAAGTTTGAATGTTGTTATGGACTATGGAGCTCATATATAACCTCTCCTCCTTCATTTCCCTCCCATTTTCCTCGTTCAAGAGTGTATTTTGTCATCTGTTAGCGTTATATCCTTTATTAGCTTAGGATTTCCCTTTTATACATCTGTGTCTTCCCTGGTCCATTAGAATGATAGATTAGGTTTCACTAGTTACATTTTTAGTAGTATGAGTAGTTTTAGCATTAGGATTAGGTAGAGGAAGCCAACATTCTTTGGAGGTATGTCTCAAGAAAAAAATCCACAACTTAGAAACAATTTTATGTTGCCTCAAAATCTGGGTTTTCCATGACTCAATGAAGGGTGAATCTTTGAGATCTAATACCTTTCACTTTGGTGGCATGGGGAAAAACGTAGGGGGTCATTTAAAAATAAAGAGAAATAAATCCTTAATACAATATGAATCAAAGGTGCTTAATCTTGCAAAATTATAAAGAAACAATTTATATTCCCATGTTAGGATATACAACCATCCCTTACACCATATCTTGTTAGTCGGTAGGCCACATGTGGGTCTAAGTCTATTTAAAGATCGATAAAGTTAAAATAAGCTTTGATTTGGTTACTTAATCCTAATTGGAGATAAGTCACAATTTCCCACATGGACTATTGTTAAAACTTGTGTCTTTACATCCATCATATTAATTTTTGCTTCACTATCTCAAGTGTCACATGTCCTCCTTGTCTCTCAAATTTGAGCCCTCATATATTAATAGTTGCATAGAGTCAAGGGTGGAGTAAGAAATCATATCACTATATCATCGACAATACATTATGCCAATAGAATGAAATATTTAAGATTGTTTGAAAATGAGTTCCCCACATGCCACATTTCCATGTGTCTATTGTTAGAGTAGGTTGTTTACCTTAGTTCATGTTGACCTAGGTACATTATTTAACGTCTATTTTATTTATCCTCACCCAATTATGTGTGGATATTTCTTTTATCTTATTTAGATATTGTATTCGGAGAAAAATCAAAGTGAATGAAAGACAAATAATAAACTTGCAAAACTTCCAATAACCTTCCAATGTAAATCAGTATAGGAGATATTTTGAAGTTATATAAACTTTGCAAGTGATTGATTTGTGGTTGCTCTTGAATGGCCTCCAAAGATGAGTACAATTTCTATGAACAGAGTAGTTGGAAAGCTTCAGAATGCAAATTGATAGAGTTTATTTACAAACAATTCAGGAGGATTTGGGATAAGACAGGATTACAATTTATAGAAACAAAGGTAGTTAGAAATTGGTTGAACATGGTTGAATGCACATGCTAAAAATAACATTGGAGGAGGTTGCAATAGTTCTAAGGCATTTAGGGGCAATGATGGAATTAATTACAAAAGTTGCATCTAGAAAGGTGGTTGTACGTGTAATTCAATTGCCCTCACCTTTCTAGGATTCTAGAAATGCAATTAACTAGGATGAGGATGTCGAGTCCAAGTGGTTGTTATTTTTATTAGGGGTAAATAGTTTTGAAGGGACTATACCCTATTACAAAAAGTGCTCAAAAGCCAAATATAGCAGAAAAAAACAATCCATAGTTTTGAAGGGACTATACCCTATTACAAAAAAGGATCCATAGCCAGATAATGTAGTAAATACATCAAGTTTGGATCAACATCCGAATATACATGAATATCCAACTATAGTTATCTCGAGAAACTATACAAAAGGATCAAAATAGTGACAAAAATGTAACAAAGCAACATGAAAACAACATCCTGACAACATCAAAACAAAAAACCCAAAGTAAGGACAATCCTCTTCACTTGTCTACTTTGTCAATCTTTTTCCTTACCTTCTGCAGAGAGGTGAAGAATGCTAGTGCAGTGACATGCGAGGGATTCTTCTTATCCAAATGAGAGAATCAAGTCCCATACTGGTCTCGACTCCCAAATGGAAGCAGGAATGTCATTGAGCACACATACACTTTTTGCATTCTGCTCCATGAAGTTGTAGATATCCTTAAGCATAGAAAAGGATTAGTCATACTTTCCTTTTGCATTTCCCAGTATATTATCCAGTGAGTTAAGCTTCTTGTAAATTTCAAGAACCTAATCATTATCCTACTCAAGGTCATTTTGCATCTTCTTTTTGCCCTCTTTCTTACAGACTGACTGATTGACCTCTTCTTTCAAAGCCCCAACCTCCTTTTCTAGTTTGGCAATTCTATTGAGAAGGGCTTCCTCTCTCTTTCCGTAGCAGATAGCACTAATTGGATTGCTAATGTGAAGCATATTTTTAGCAGAATCAATTTCTTTGCTGCTACGAAGGATTCTTTGGGAGGGGAAGGGATGAATAAGGGGGTAAAGTGGGTTTTTGGTTTTGATTTTTCTTGACCAGAAAAAATGGTGGGGGTAGTGGTTATTGATTAAAATAGGTGGAATTAAATAACTAAATTTAATTAGTATTTAATTGTGAGGAGATAATTAACCATTTAAATAAATAAATGTTTAATTATATTAGCTAAAAGAGTGTTAGGAATTAATTTAATTAATTCCAAGAGAATGGTATAATTAAATTAATTTAATTATGAGGAAATAATTAACCATTTAAATAAATAAATGTTTAATTATATTAGCTAGAAGGGTGTAGGAATTAATTTAATAAATTCCAAAGGCATGTTAGAATTAAATTATTTAATTCCAAAGGGTAGGAATATAGCTTAGGTAATAAAATTAATTTTAATTAATTCTAAAAGGGATTATTTGAATGATGGAATTAATTTAATTAATTCCAAAGGGGTGTACTGCGGAAAGATAGAATTCATTTAATTAATTCTAATTGGATAGAAGTGGGATAGAAATATGTATGTATTTTTAGGGTGTCTACAAATATTAGGAAGATATTATCTAGTTTTTAGGTATAGTTCTTTCCTTGATATATGGTCTTGACTAGTTCTTTGATGACTAGTTCTTTCCTAGATCTATGGTCTTGACTAGTTCTTTGTTGTCTAGTTCTTTCCTTGATTTATGGCTTGATCTATGGCTTTGAATAGTTCTTAGATTGATCTTCCTTACCTATATAAGTAAGGACCCTTCTCATTATACTACATAGAGTTCCATAATAATATATGATATTGTTGTTCATTTGTTTGTAAAGGTTTTTGTAAAGTTATTATGGAGAATTATTTTCAGCTTATTGAGTGTGATGTTTTTGGGCTTGTGAAATAATGACTAAGTATCCAAGGAGCATGTGATAATGGTGTAAAAGAAGGGCGCATGAGTAGGAGTGAGAGGGTGTCATAATTGCGCCTTGGGGTTTCATGCCCGAGAGAAAAAGTTCAGGACTTAGCCATTTTTCTTGGATCGGGATAAAAATAGGATGGAGTGCGGAGCATGTAAAAGATAAAAGCATGAAGACTTTGTGACCAAGGAAAATTTATTTTGGGAGAAAGTGGAAGATCAAGAGACATGCGAGAATCAAGGTTTAATTATAAAGATAATATTTTATTAGCAAAGCTTGCATGCCTCATAGTTATCTTTGTACGCACGCATGAGTATATTAAGAGTGCATGGGTGATAAAGGGAAAGTCCCTACCCCTATAAGTATGTGATGGATTTCACTATTTTGGCCAACATGTGAGTTACGAGTCTTGATCACCATATGTATTAGAGTTATACTTTGGTATGAACTTGCACACATGAAATTTATGACACTATTGCTTTATATCTAGCTTCTATTTTGCGATGAGATAATATAATGGATAATGTGGATGGATATTGGTTGTTGGTGTCTTTGTTCATGTTACTTGTATGGTAAATATGATCTTGATCCTTATTTGATTCATTATGCACTATGGCTGTGATATGATTCTTGTCAAGCTTTTCCTTTAATTACTTGGTATGGCTATGGAATATATGACTATGCATGTTAACATTTTGACAAGGCTTCCATAAAAGAGGGACCTGTTATCCAAAATGTGCCCCTTACTCACAAGTTATGGCTCGGTGGAGTTTTTGTGGGAAATTTTCCCCTAGAAGGCCCGTAGCCAATCAGAACTCGCCACGTGTCCAGGCCAAAAATATCAAAGCGACCCGATTTGGCCCTGTTTTGCCCTAAAACTTCAAATCGCCATATCTTTCGATCCAGAGCTCGGTTTTTCACGTTCTTTATATCAATGGAAAGCTGGTGAAATTATCTACAAGATTCTAGGGTTAATTTTGAATTTTGGTGGAGTTTGGAGAGAGAAAATAAAAAAATGCTTCTGGCACGTGGTAATGGCCAGAAATGACATTTCAACAACCAGTTTTAATGCAAAATGGGTCGCATTCTTCTTTAGCATGGCCAAAAATGTTAGGGCATGGGTCTGTAAGGACACCCATGCTATTTTAATGCATCTTCATTCAATGGGGAATGGCTTCCACATTTTTAACATGTTTTCTCTCTCCTGGGCTCGACCCATGCATTGTAAAAGCTAGATTTGGCTCATTTTTTGAAAGGGGAACATTTTTTTGGGACATCAAGCTTCTTATTTCACCTTCAACAAGTGATTTTTGTAAGTATCAGACCTTCTTCATGATTATAACAGGTTTTTGCCTCTTTGATGTTGCAAATGCAAGGATTTTGACAGTGAAAATGACAATGCAAACTCTGTGATCAATTTTCAGTCCTTTGTTTGTATTGTCTTGCTTCATTTCAGACCTCTAATTACATCTTATTAGCCTGTGTATGATGTTTCATGTTGCATTTCATGAAATTGTGTCAATTTTCATGAACAAGAAGTGTTCACCACTCCTTTGGTGTATCACCTATTAGTTTAGTTTCAATTTTTGCACTTTCTATCTCTGTCTCCTTGGAATTTAGAGTAGGATTAGGATTCAAACCTCTGCAATTGTGTAAATAACAGATCTGATCAGAGGAGTTTGAGGAACCAGCCTCTAATATGGAGATTCCTCTCTCATTTTACAAGTCCCACACTTGGAGAGAGGTTTCAATGTTGTGCAATCACACTAGATGCCTGAAACATCAACTTAGAAACCTGATTTACATCCAGGGGTGTTGTTGATTTGCAACAACAGTTTTGGCATGCCGGTGGGACCTTAGAGGTCTTTCATTTTATCTTTGATAGGTTGGTGTGTTCTTGTTAAGGATTCAACCTTTTAGAGGCACTTTCAAAAGCACATCTGGCGACTCCATCTGGTAAAAAAATCATTCTCTAAGTTGCAGACTGTTTTCCATTCATTTCCATCCATTCTTCTTTCCATCATTTTCATTCTTTTCCATTCCATGAAGTTGTGCAATCATGACTTCATTTCCATCATGGAATTCACATTTACAACAGCAGTATATCACACCTCCAACATGTTTTACAAATCCTCCAAATCAAAATTTTGATCAAATTCAAAATCAGCATGTCTACCCATATGAGCAACAGTGCCAAAGTTATTTTGGTTGTGAAGCACATCAAGAACAAGGGTACGCATGCAATGAAGACATTCAAATGGAAGATGCAGATTTTGTGGAAAAAATCCAAAAGATGGAGGCAAAGATGGTGCAATCAAGAGCAGCAGCTCAAATGAAGGCTTTCAGAATTAGTTGCAGGACTCCTTGTCCATGGGGAGGCCCTTTTCCAAGACACTTCAGCCCTCAGGAGAAGCTGGAATTTATGATGAAGATGCTGCCCCAACTTACACAATGGACAGTAGAAATAGAGGCCTATACACTTGGTGTTGAACAACCTTGTCAATGGGTAAGTTCTACACCATCATCTGGTTTTTCTCTTCCCATTACTCAAGCAACATCATCTCATTTGGAATTTCAAATTCTAAATCCAGTCAATGCTACCCCAGGAGTTAATTCCATTTCACCATCCCCTAGTCTTCCACCCCATCTCAATTCTTCTTTCCCCTTTCCTTCCAAACAGTCATCCCCTCCACAAGAGCTAACGGAAATACCCTCTCCTCCAAAGAAACAAGAGTTTCTACCTCCTCCACCACCACAAAAAATTTCCAAATCATTTGAGTTACAATCCACTTCTCCTCTTGCATTCCCAAATCCATGTTGGGAGGATAAAAATCAGAATGCCAGTCAAGGAAAACAATAGCAAAAAGAAAAGCCAAACAAGGATGAAGAAATTCGAAGTCTCAAGAGTTGGGCTCTTAAATTTGGGATGAAAAAGATCCCCTTGATGGTTAAGCCTTTAGAAGAGGTTGGAGTTGGAAAACAAGTGGTGGTTAGGACTGAATTTCTTTGCGAGCGGAGAAGAGCAAAAGAAGAAGTAGATCGATGTCGGTTTGCTCGAAAAGTAGTGTCCATGTTAGCATTCTATTCGAAGAGAATGCTGATTCAATTCAAGTTGCACAATCAGCCATGGAGGAAGAAAGCTCTGAAGAAGATCCTACAGTCCCAACTTGTCCTCTAGAGTAGCAGATCGAAGAGTTTGACTTAATGAACTTCGTGCTAGAGGAAGAGTTCTATCAAGAACAAGATTGTCTTCAAGTAGTAGAAGAGGGAGAAGCTGCTCCAAATCCAAAAGAAGAGGAGCACATTCTAGTTGTGGAGGAGAAAATTACAGATCCAAGGGCTTTGAGTGCAAAGCAGGCTACAAGAGAACCTTCAATTCTTCTTTCTACTTCATCTCTCTCGAGTTCTAGTGCTAAAGAAGAGTTTGATCCCTCAAACTCAATGTTGGAGGATGAAAGAAACCATGATGATCAAGTTACAGATCAAGAGGATACCGTGGAGGAAGTTGAGCATTTGCAGCAGGACAACAATGAGGTAGTTTATCTGTCAGATTTGGAGGACTGTTTTGATGAAGAAGAACCGGTTGAGTTTCCACCATTCTCTCTTTCATCTTCCACGTCCCAAATACTTGAGCCTGCTGTCATGAAGGAGAGCATTCATTTGCAGCAGCCTGCATCTTATAGCAGCTCTTTGGAACTAAGATTGGAAGATTTTAATCTTTCATGTTCTTCATTGGAAGAGGAGAAAGGGTAGAAAGGTTCTACCATTGCTTCCACATCACCCACCCAAGAAGGTCTACAAGAAGACTCCATTTTTGGAGTTGAAAATCAGAGCTATGGGCATATCAAATGGATCATACCTTGCCCAATCAGGTATTTGGCTTTATTGGAGCCAAAGGAGAAGTCACAACTAGTCATGCTTGCTTCTAAGCATGAGGATGAGCTACAAAGAACCAAGGATCAGCTGTCATACCTCTCCAATCCAAATGCAGAACAACTAAAAGAGGTATTGAATTTGCCTTCAGCTGATACCTTGATGATTTGGGTGGAAGACCAGCTTCTTGTTGATTTTCCATTCATCCAATCAGCCATGTTCAATGCCAAATTAGTTGCATGGTTGCCAATTTTGAAGAAAGGAAGCTATTTTGCACAACCAGTTGCAGGGTTTGTTTAGCTCACCTTTGTTTCCATTAGGGTAGAGTAGGTAGGTTTGCTTTCAGTAAAAGAAGTGCTTGTGCACACTCTGCATGTTCCATTTGGAGCATGTATGATTTTCAGTTTTGTACATAGTTTTTGTGGTGTTGGTTTTGCTCTTGCACAGTCCATTTCAGTGGGTTTCCAAGTGGCTCAGAGAGGAGGTTTTCAAAGTTCAGATCAGTTTGCAGGCTACAACTCATGACTCCATGCCCAATGGATGCTTCAGGCAACTGGTAACTTCATCCAGCAGGCAGATGACCCCTCTGAGTCACCAAAATTGTTATCCAAAATGTGCCCCCTGCTCATTTTGTGGCTAACTCCTCTCATTCTTCCCTCTCTTGTGCCTCAGTCACAAAATTTTGCTTTTCAGGCACTCAAAACCTTCTGGAAATGGCACCATTGGATAGAGCTCTTTCTCAGCTTTCCAGAAAGGTAAAGTTTTCCTCCTAACTCCATGTATTTTTCAAGTTATGGCTCGGTGGAGTTTTTGTGGGAAATTTTCCCCTAGAAGGCCCGCAGCCAATCAGAACTCGCCACGTGTCTAGGCCAAAAATATCAAAGCGACCCGATTTGGCCCTGTTTTGCCCTAAAACTTCAAATCACCATATCTTTCGATCCAGAGCTTGGTTTTTCGCGTTCTTTATATCAATGGAAAGCTGGTGAAATTCTCTACAAGATTCTGGGGTTAATTTTGTATTTTGGTGGAGTTTGGAGAGAGAAAATCAAAAAACTTCTTCGCACGTGGTAATGGCCAGAAATGACGTTTCAACAACCAGTTTTAATGCAAAATGGGTCGCATTCTTCTTCAGCATGGCCAAAAATGTCGGGCATGGAGTGCATAAGGACGCCCATGCTGTTTTAATGCATCTTCATTCAATGGGGAATGGCTTCCATGTTTTTTACACATTTTCTCTCTCCTGGGCTCGACCCATGCATTGTAAAAGCTAGATTTGGCTCATTTTTTGAAAGGGAACATTTTTTTGGGACAGCAAGCTTCTTCTTTCACCTTCAACAAGTGATTTTTACAAGTATCAGACCTTCTTCATGATTGTAATAGGTTTCTTCCTCTTTGATGTTGCAAATGCAAGGATTTTGACAGTGAAAATGACAGTGCAGACTCTGTGATCAATTTTCAGTCCTTTGTTTGTATTGTCTTGCTTCATTTCAGACCTCTAATTACATCTTATTAGCCTGTGTATGATGTTTCATGTTTCATTTCATGAAATTGTGTCAATTTGCATGAACAAGAAGTGTTCACCACTCCTTTGGTGTATCACCTATTAGTTTAGTTTCAATTTTTGCACTTTCTATCTCTGTCTCCTTGGAATTTAGAGTAGGATTAGGATTCAAACCTCTGCAATTGTGTAAATAACAGATTTGATCAGAGGAGTTTGAGGAACTAGCCTCTAATCTGGAGATTCCTCTCTCATTTTACAAGTCCCACACTTGAAGAGAGGTTTCAATGTCATGCAATCACACTGGATGCCTGAAACATCAACTTAGAAACCTGATTTGCATCCAGGGGTGCTGCTGATTTACAACAACAAGACCTAATAGGATTTGCATGCTTCAAGTGAGCACTCAAACTTTTATGAGTAAAGTGCCAATGTGCCTAGGCATATGATGGGTTGTATTCTCCAATCATTTAACTAACTAAATATTCCATTAGTGTTATTATAAACCGGGATGTGTCCTAGGCTATATGCAATGGAGTTTTATGTAACTAGTTTTCCTGTTAGGTCTCCTGTTGGGGGGTTATTGTGATATTTTTCTAATTTGGTTACTAATATATAAATCTTAATATAAATCTACAGAATTTAGTTGTTGCGATGAAATTGGCCCCTTCCACCCCACATCACATTTTATTTAATTAATTTAATGAAATTAATATGTATCCTCACAATATTTAATATCTAATTACATTAATTTCTACCCCACCACCTCACCCACCTCACCTAGCCACCTCACCACCTCACCCTAGACATATTCTTGGCATGTTTCCATAACTAACAATAACTAAGTCTTACTTGCCTTAATGAGCTAAGATTTGTTCTAACCCTAAAATCAATCCTAAAATCTCTCTAACCACATTCCCGCTCATTAAAATGCAAGTTTCCGTTCCAAATCCATGGATCAAGAATAAAGTCGAGGGCCCAAAAATTGAAAGATCTACCCATTTTAGTAAACCTAGGGAATCCCACCTTAACCGACGTTACTCACCCTAAACCGATGTCGGTCAACCCAGAACCATCATCGATTACCATTTATTCACCTAAACAACCTTGTTTTTGGGTTGGCACATTCTGAGAGCAAGGAAAGGAGATCAGAGCTGCATGTAAGTGAAACCAACATCCTTTCACATATCTAGACATCCAGAGCCATCACCAGGACAGATATTAAAGCATTGCACTCACGGAATCATCTTGGGAGCCACTGGTACGATCGTCAACACTATTGTTTTGATCAACAACCACCTCCATTCAACCATCTAAATCTACATCATAGTAAGTACATCTCTACCAACATTTTCTATTTCAACATAGTTAACTTTTGTCATCCTTGTCATTAGTTTATACTTTGCATGTTCATTCCTCCATTTCTTAATAGCTTGCAATCCCACCATTTCCCTTACCCACACCACCAAATCACCATTCTGACCTAATATCCATTTCTGAGTATACTTGAGATCTCCACAGACCTTCTCATCCACTCTCCCAACCTCATTTGACCTCAGCTCAGCCCCTACCATTTGATCTATTTGAGTTTCTTTTACCTCGACCATACCAACACCGGTTATCCATAACCATCATCGATTATACATAAACCAACATCAGTCATACCCAACGATGTCTGGTCTCTGTGTTTTACACCTTGACCAAGAACAGACCCAACAATCATCTCACCAGTTGACCTAAACAACCTAGAATCTGACCCTGACCAGTTCCAACACCTTGACAACTACCTACCTTTCTGATCTGACCATAGCCTAGCTTGTTATGTTAATATTTTCTTATTGTACTTGAATGAGATACCTAAATCATATCAAATACAGTAGGAATTTATTTATTTCTCACATTAACTTGTTTAAATAGTGGATTGACAGCCATCTAGGAAGTATCACACTTCCCGGAACTAGCATACTGCTAGGCAATCCACTATCATATATCATTTAACTATCTTTTGTGTCTTGTTTTCTATTACAGGTAGTTCCTCCTAGCCAAAAGGAAGCTCTCACATTCATAACTGGATCAAGAAGTTAGAATGCATGCAACAACCATCAACCGACCAACATTTAATAGGTATTCCTCCTTGGCCCTTACCCTTATCTGTTTCGTCATTTCAAAATGTAAAGAAAATGGTGAACATTTTGGCACTTGTGGGACCCATCAAGGGTTATTTTGCATTTATTCATTCCTAGGTGAAAGTTGTGTGTTTGTTTCCCTTCAAAAGCTTTCCACATTAATTTTCTTCTTTGGAATCATTCTCCTTCTTTCTATTGTCTAAAAACAATCATATTTTTGGTGCTTTAAAAAGAACACATCTTCCTTTCTTTTGCATTGCATTAGTGAAAGAGCATCCCTCTTCCTGTTCATCACTTGCTACATCGAATATCACTTTTGATTTGGGTTTAAAACACTTGCATTGCATTCTAATTTGTTGCATTATTAGCTCACATTAAAACTAAGGGAAACCTATATGTTGGAAGTCATGCCCAACTGATGGTTGACACAAAGAATCATAGAAAGCACATTTTTCTCTCTCTCTCTGTGTCTTACCAAACTTGCACAAAATCAAAATATACACATCTTTCTTAAACAACATCTTACCTAGGAACATCTATCAGTGATCACACAATCCGATTGGTAGGTACTCCCCAGCTTGTTGCCTCTGTCGAGTCATCATCTCAGAGGATGGCCCACCCCGCCATAACATACTTGAAACCTCTCCTTTTAGATATCCTTCTTCATAGGATGCCTTCCTAACCAAAAATTTATGTTCTAAATACACACAATCAATCCTAAATAGCATAAGCTAAACAAACATAAGAAAATCACTATTAGGATCATGTTTTTTCTTAGCATTCTTCTTGACTTGTGTTTTGAGGTGTGAGACTACAAATCTCCATTTTCTTCTTCCTTGCACACTCCACCATCGTAGTTAGAGTATTATGACTTTTTCTGAGTGTGCCAAGGCCATCTCCTCATTCTCAAGTTTCTAAGTTTGATTCTTCACTTAATTTAATTCACAAAACCAATTTTCTTCATTTATTTCTAATTTCACAGTCACCGACATCGGTCCAACGACCATCATCAGTTCACATCTGACCATCATTGGTTAAACCCTAACCGGTGTTGATTTTGGATTTCTAGTTACTTTACCTAGAATAGCCTTCATCACTATTTCTGTTATGTTTTTGGCCCTCAAGGCATCATCATATTTCTCCCCTATTGATACCTACTATCATACATAATTTTCACAAGTACACATCCAACATTCTGTTTCATTCTTTGAGACTGGTTTCTTCCACAGTGACCGGTATCAGTTTTAGAAACTATCATCGGTGTTCCCTCAACCATCACTCACTGACCATCATTGGTTTTCCCTCAACCGTCACCGGTCAACCTAACCATCATTGGTTTCCTATGTTTGATTTTCAAAATCTAGACATTGACTAGATTCACCTTCCAACCCCACTATTCTCTATTTCTACTATTTTCTATGTCATCTACATAAATACAGTTTTACTAGGTCAACACTTGTTCACATGGTGCTGACTCACAACTAGACTAACGCCCTCATATTCCACGTTAGTCATCAACCAATCCCACCTAGTCCCTCACCTCCTTCCAACCTATCACCCATGGATCTAACCTTACCTACCACCATTGATGTAGGTGATAAAGAGTTTGCACGACTCCTTGATCGAGAATCTCATGGTCTTACAAATTCTACCTTTCCCATTCTTCCACTCAGACTCCTTAGGTCAGCTTGATATACACAACATGCCTGTATCCATCTCTCCTACCCTTATTCCTACTACTTGCATCAACCCCTAATAATGTGGCATTGCCCTCACCTTCTTCACCCCCGATAGTTTTGCAGCTAGGCCCCATACCCGCCATGACCACTGCATCTGCAGTTTCACTCACACTTTGTATATGTTGTCCCCTCATCAACCACCTAGACCATAGCACAGTCCACACCCATTATCTCACAAATACCCATTACAACACAACCGCCCATGGTGTCGGTGACCCTACTCCATTCCAAAATCTTGTCCTCTCCATCCCGGAAAATACTTGCCCCCAATCGCTACTGAGTCACGATGACCATCCCACCTACATACAAATACTATCAACAACCCCCTATCTCATCTATCACCCATTCTAGATATGTTCCTTCTATTTTGATTCCTTATTCTCAACCTCCCTATCAGGTTCAATATCTGCCACCTTATGCCACAGGAGGGGTCCCTCCATCACAACCTACCAATGACCTCATCAAGTTGATGATGGAAAATATGCATACACTAGAAGCATCGGTTTTTGCTCACAATTCCCTCACCTATGATGAAATTTGTAATGAGCCTATTCACCCATCCATTCCTATTCGACCATACCCCATACATTAGGAAATGCCAAAGTTCAACCACTTCAATAGCAAAGAGGATCCACAACAACATTTGTGGTCCTTTAAACATGGGTGTTACCTAATTTCCCATGATGACGCTTTAATTTTGAGGACTTTCCCAATGTCCTTGATAGGACTGCATTAGACTAGTACAGTGGGCTACCAAGACACTCCATTTACTCATTTAATCAAGTATCCCAAGCCTTCTTAGATCACTTCTCTATCAACATTGTCAAGAAAGATTACCATGAATGATCTTTATTCCACACGATAGTATGATGATGAGTCTATCACTAACTTTGTCACTTGTTGGCACAACCTAATCAATCAACTCACATTTCAACTACCTCAAACTGAACTCATAGAGTTGTTTACTCAGGCTTGCGCTAGACACATCTTGCCAACCCTACAGTGTAGACCTTCCATACTTTTGACGAGGCATTCACCATGGCATGGAAATTGAAATTCATGCTATCGAAGAAAATAAGATTCAACTTCATAACAAGAACATCACGTTCAAATCAAATGATGCTTCTTCATCTTCAAAACCCCAAAACAACTATTCAAAACCCAAAGGGTTTGCCAATGCCATAGTTCTCAAAGCCAGTCCCCCTCATCAATCAAACCCAGCCAAACCCCTTCTAATCTCTCTCTGTCTAAGCTTTCTAGTTCAGACGGGAACAAAAAAGTACACTTCCATAGGAGAATCTTATTCTTTTGTGTTGGAAAATCTTGTGAAGGCTGGTGCCATTACCCTCCCACCTATAAAACCACATATTGGTTTTGACCCTGAGCGACCCATGCCCTCATGGTATAAGGAACATGACTTTTGTAACTATCATCATGTGTCAAAGGTCATAGTGACAATAACTACATCACCTTCAAGAATATTGTCCAAGAAATGTTAGACAATAGAGATCTAGTCTTGGATAGCCCGAATGCACCCACTAACCAAAACCTACACATCTTCAAGAATCCATTCCCTAATCATGCCCCATCTTCCAACCAAGTGGTGATACCTCAAACAATGATAACAATGTCTGCGAGGTCCACACTATTTTTGATGACATACCAGTTGCTTCCCAATTATGTCATGTTCCTTCCATAGATGAAATCTTAGCCCGAGCTCCCTACTTGCATAAGAACCAATTTCATCTACTCCCCCACCCACATAGACACCCCCTTCATTTTCTTCTCCACCCATGGAAGAGCCTATAATTAGCATGCCACCTTTGACCCCTCAAAATTTTGAGTAATTTTCAGTGGCACCTCTCCTACTCATAGAAGATGTAGGTCCACCGCCTACACCAACACAAGGAGAGTCCACTTCATCTGGCCCATCCTCTCCTCTACCCATGGAGGATACTATAGAAGTACCACTACTTGTAGATGACCATTCACCATCAGACCTTTAAGATCCCGATTGATCTACTTTTGGCTCTCTTACCCACAGAGTCTGAGGCTAACCATTTCCCTATATCTCAAACACATTTTATGGGGATTTCCACTCGATCCACATCAACCCCACCTATGTCAGTACCATTCTCATGCTTGGATGATCACCTGGACTATGTCGATAGAGCCTTACTTTGGGGATGCCTTCTACTTCCTATTTCAACACAAATGTAGTTGTCCCCTATTGACACCTCCACTATCTATCCAAAAGTGTTTGAGAAACCAAACCAAACACAATCATGACTATTGCAATGCCTTCCATGACACCACCCCTAGCCCAACTCACACCTCTTCCCATAACCCAACATACACCTACACCCAAACACCTACCCTTGCCTATATCATCACCCTTACCTAAACCTATCACTACCTTAGGGGTCATACCAACAGCTAGCCTTACTCACCCACCCATCAAATTAGATTTAGCTACATCTTCCAAAACTAACACCAAACTTAAACCAGCCCCTAAAATGAAGATCCAATCTCCTAAATCTCATACCCCAACCTTGCCTACCACGCCCTTATCACCTTCACCCCTTCGTCCATCCTAGGACCTCACCCCTCGACCCTAGCCAAGAAACCCCCATCCACCAGGTAAACCAAGAACACAACAACCCATTTCCCCATCACAGACCTCTAATATACCCAAGTGACCCACACAACCTCCCTCACCCATAACCTTCTTACCACCCATACCTCCAATACCATCAATAACTTCTTCACTACCCATGACACTTCCTTCTCTTTCACTCATGCCTCCTACCCAACCCACACCACCTACCTCCATAGCACCTCGGTTACCCCCATGGGTAACCCACCCTCTTCCACCATCTACTTTTCCCTCCACATCTCATACACCCATATCACCTTTACCCAAAATATGCAACCTAAAGCTAAAAATCCACTACCCTCCAATAAGGTAGTTAAACCAACCAAACCTTCCATTGCTAGTTCATCTACCATGCCCCTACCCAAGCAAATACGACCAACACCTAAGACCACACCACACACCAAACTAGTAGCCCAACCTACTCCCCTCTTGTAAGGACCTCTTCCTCCATAATCAGCCATACTTGTACCCAAACCCACATTCACCTCCCATTGTGATCCATTAGTAGGGTCCTATGCCAAAATCCTAACCAATCTCCTCGAAACTTTTATCATCACATTACCACCTCTTAGACCTTATGACCCACTCAAACCCAAACCAAAAGGGTTTGATGAAACCAAAATTTTTTCCTACCATCGTGTGTTAGGACATGATGTAGAGAAATGCAAGGCTTTAAAACCACTCTTTGTCCAATTGTGTCCTCCTAAAGAAAACTTTGATGATGATGATCTTCTTGATGAGGACCCCATTTCACCTTCACCAATTTCCACAGATCTTCTCCCATCACCTACTCAATGACCAAGATCTCCACCCCCACAACTCTTTGATCCATCCTCGAGATTTGAAATTAACATGGTTTATATAAGAGAATTGGCCAAACCACCACCAAAATGCCAATGCGCCTACTC
The DNA here is from genome assembly GCA_018340775.1 of Taxus wallichiana var. yunnanensis. Lineage (NCBI taxonomy): Eukaryota > Viridiplantae > Streptophyta > Pinopsida > Cupressales > Taxaceae > Taxus > Taxus wallichiana. Next base: position 617,229,488 of record CM031235.1, read on the forward strand.
ATTTCACAAGGATCATATCCCCCACTAGGGTTTTGTCCCTCATGCCACTATACCTTCCATGACACACCCTCTTCATCCACCTCTCCTCAGATTAACATGATCAACATTTCCACCCATGCTCAGAAAGACAAGGGCAAGGAGAAAGCAAGTGGCCCATCAACCAACCCTGTACCCAATATACCATCCGCACCCACACCCAAAGTCATCATTCGAGGTCCTGCATATCCCATTTCTGATGGGGTCACACATCACACAATGCTAAAATAACTACACCAATCCCCCCTCAAAATGTCTTTATATGACCTCATCCAAACCTCGAGTCACATCATCAAGCCCTCATGGAGGTCCTTCAATCTATCGAAGTATTACCAAATGATCCCACACATGTGGCCTCCATCATTACCCCTCACCATGTAGCCTCTCTCACTAGGTCTTCACCTTCCTCTACACCTCCACCCACTCACCACGTGGCACCCTCAACTTTTTAGATGAAGAGATCACTCCCTTTTAGTCTGATGACCCCGACCCCACTCTTTTCATCTCCATGTTTCATTATAATATATGCATATGATACATTATGATCGATGGTGGTGCTAGTATTAACATCATCTCCTCCCATGCATACGACCAAATGAAAATACTTGCCAATTATGCATGGTAACCCTATTATGTTGCATTCCTTTAATGATGCCATGACCTCTACCCTAGGTACCATTGTTCTCCATGTCCACGTAGGTCCCCACACCATCCTCAAAACTTTTCTATGTCCTAGAAGGGAGTTCTAATATAACTTTCTGCTTGGCCGACCTTGGATCTATGTTATGGGTTGTGTCCCTTTGACATTACATCGATGCCTCAAATTTGAACACGAGGGACATAATTACACCATCCCTACCAACCCCTCACCTTTCAAGACCTATAACATGCTATAAACCCAATGATGTGATTGTACTAGTCAAGGCATCCGCCACCACAACCACTTCACCTTCACCCATGAGCCCATCCACCAAAATTTCCACTACTTCTACTACATCTAACCTTGCTATCCCCACTATAGCTGTAGCCTCTACCACTGACAGCACCCCATTCATCTAGCGAACCATCCATACCCGCTACCCACATACCAACTACTGATCCCTTAGAAGGTGTTTTTCAATGCCTCACTCTGGGGGAATACCTATATAATATCGATACCTTCCTCACCCCACAAGAGTATGAGAATCTACATCAACACCCCAGTTATGACATCCACATCAGTGATGTTTTCCCTTATGGCCCTCCCCACCTTCGCACCAACCTAACATATGGGGGGCTTGATATGGCCACCATAAACCAAACCTCCATCCCAAACCCAACCATTTTCATCTAACCTACACTCCCTCACTAACACCATTTCAACCATTTCAAACTTTCCTCCACAATGTCCTCACACCTGGAAAGGATTTGTGATTCATTTTTTATCAAGAAGGTTTGCATCATATCCAAGCGCTTTACTTCATCTCCCATATATTATCTCGAATAATGGAAAACATTCAAATCTACAAAACCTATTAAACATGCTATGAAAAATGTGTTCACATCAAACCTTTCTCATCACCCTCAGTACCTAAAGGAAAATCAATCGACCAATCAAAACCTTGTAACCAAAAACATATCAAAGCAGAAAATAAACAAGAAATGTTTCTCCTAATCAACATGGGCTTACCCTAGTATGTGCATTTTGATGCTATGGATCATGTGCTTATCATTTGTCTTCACTTGAAGGTAAACCCAACTCTCGAAGCCCCTTAATTCCTTGCATCTTCACCATTTTATTATTGATATCAAGTCCTATATCACTTTTTTCAATTGATCATTTTCATAAGTGTTTTTACCTTCCATAATTACCCATTTTGAGGATCCATGACTAAACAAGAATCATGTGATCAAACCTTTTAGCCTTGTATTCAATATGAGTACCATGTTCTCTGCTCAATGAACATGATTCTCATGGATACTTCATCTTCAAGATGGAATCCCATGGTTGTTCATCACTCAAAACCACCTCTTTCTTACGGGAATCTTTGTGTCTAATTGATCTTGTATTCTAAAAATGAACTATGGATCATCCTCTATAGTCTTGTCCATGACTTAAACATCTAAAAACAAAAAGGATACAACTCCTTAAGTCAAAATCTTCCAACAAAATATGAATCCCTGGGACATATTTCTTTATATCCCTTTTTTGATAGACTCATCCCTTGAATAACAACTATATACACCATTCCAAAATATAATAACTATTTTGAAGCTTCCATGATTAAACAAAGAATCATGGAGATAATATACCCATCCCATATAGACTTTCTTCAATATGATCGTCTATTAAAAAAAAAAGCTCTTCATCATGGATGTTTCTCATTTTGGATTCTATGTTTCTTCTTCAAGATGGAATACATGTCATCATATCACTACGTTAAAACCTCCTCTTCTCACCACCTTAATCTTTTTGTTCACTAAATTTGTCTTACTCAAGGGACTTTCCATAAACATGACATTTCTGATCATGTGACTTTTCTTCACCCTTAGAATAGTCCATTAACAAAAATGTAGGGTCTTACATTCATAAGCTTCTCGGGGTATGGTAGACTCATTAGGGTTCTTATCTTATGAAGCTATTTTACCATCTCTTACCATTCACCTTCCTCATTACTTATTGATTATCTATATAGGACCAGGACATTACGACACCTATGTTTAAAATCACTCAACCATGCCTCAACCTAAACTCAATCATGCCTCGGACCTACATCACCCATGCCTTGCACCTATCATTCCCATTCCGATATTTCATCATAATAAAGCTTATGGGAGAACTACATTTTTGTCATGGACTTGGTCCCTTTTTGGATTTTGGGTTTCTTACTATACATGTAGGCGCACTTTGAGGGCATAAACCTCGGAGGTTAGCACCCACTTCTCTTTGCATAACTAAATTCCTCTTACCTTTCCATGAAATTCCATTTCACATTCTGACCCTAGTTAGTTTCCTTTTATATAATCCATTAAATTAAACCACATAAACAACAATTTCTTAAGCATCCTTACCATCATCACTCATACATTCATTTCATCTTATCTACCATTTCTTACCATTATCATACATTTTCTACAAAACATCTTAACATTCGATCCACATCATCATTAATTACAAAATTAATGAATTAGAAACTCAACCATGCCTAAACCAACCTAACTCAAAAATGCCTATAACCTAAACTCAATCATGCCTATAACTCGACCTCGACTCATCCATGCCTATGACCTGACTCCATCATGCCTGAACCAACTTGACTCCACCATGCCTACACGACCTTGACTCTAGCATGCCTAATCCACCTGATTTCCACACACACACATACACACATAATATATAACAATGAAAATTAAAACATGTACACCATTCATACTATAAACACCATCATCTATAAATCGAAAGTCTGTATAAAAATACATGTGAACATATATCCCAATAATAATCACAATCATCAAATCATCTCACCATCTTCGACTCGGTGGTATATCATCAAAAAGCTCACCATCTTTCCTCACATCTTTGGTGCACAGGCTGGTATATCATAAAAATCTCAAAAACTCTCATGTACATCCTCACACTCTCTTTGACACGCAGGTCGGTATATATAAAAATAAAATAACTATACAAAATAGGAGGTATTTATGGCTGGCTATCAAATATCATCCCCGATGGATATCCTCCATATCTGTCTCACCTATCTCCTCCTCCTCCATTTCCCATGAATTCGTCCATTAGCATCTCACCACCCATCATCGGCCCTTCGTTGAGCTCTGTTGGTACCTCACCTGGGGTTGGCCTCCATGAACTGGTGGCCTCACCCTAACCCTATCTCGAGGCTTGATGGCCCCCTGTGCTCTCCACATTGTGGGTGCATGACCTCATCCTCTCACTCAAGGCTTGTTGTGATCTATACTCCCCATAGGATAGAAAATCTATCCCTACAACCATCAAAGTATCCTAATAATACTGGACCTCACCTAAGGCATCTCTCAACCAGCCTATTGGTACTATCTGTGGTGGTGCCATCAGCCTCGGCCCCTGCACTTGTCTCTCGGGACTCTGTCCCGCTGATACCTTTAAAGAGGGACCTTGTCCATGTGCTAGTGACTATCCTAAGGGACCTTGTCCCACTCTACTATGTATCTGGGCCTAAGGGCCAACTGCACATGTGCATGGTGTGCCAAATGGCCTGTAAACTTGTAATATGCACCGTTGTAGGGTGGCCACCTATACCCCATCTCCATCTCCACCCTATGTGGGTACCTATCCCTATGTGACCTGGGCCTATAGAGTGGCCACTTGTGCCTGCAACATAGTAACCTGTGCCTCTGAACTTGTTAGTTACCCCTGTACTATACCCAACTGTGTAATCAGGGTCACCACCCACCCCTGTAGGGCATCCCTCTGCACTTTGTGATGGTGGCTAAATCCAGCTACCCCGGCCTTGGTGGTACTACTCATAAGTGTGCAACCCACCACTATCTATATCTATCTATAACCCCAACATCATCAATCCACCGGTCTCTCACCTGCTCCTCTTGCCTTATCGGCACTATTAATTATGTTGTGGTAGAGGCAGAGGCCTCTCCATGTCATCCCTCCTATACTATGGGAAAGGTGGTGGTATATCCTGAAGCAGCCCAAACTGTCATCTAACCCTGTCCATGGGTATCATCTCATGCTCTCTACACATGGCACCCCTCTATCCATCTAAGTAGTTATAATCCATCTAACTCAGTGGCCATATATTTGTATGAGGGAAAACCCACATACGGTCTCCAAATGATGTCCATGCCGACAACCCCTCTAATAAATGCATGTAGTAGGTGACATCATGAGTCACCCTGGTCACTCGACACTCTCCAATAATAGGCACCCATCACCTGTAACCCACCCAAACCAAACCTGGCTCAAATGCATCAGCCTGGGGCATACCAACTGGGCACACACACACAATGTGCTCATATGCCCAACAATGAAGTAGGAAAGTACAACATAAGATAAACCTCCATAGCCACCCATACACCCATAACTCCTTATATAGCTACACTAGGAATGTTGGTGCCCATGCAAAATGGGTTTGGTCTATCACCATATCATGCAGGACCCCCATCAATGATCATGGGAATCTCCCACCCTCTACATCTAGCGGTAGTGCAAAATAGCATACTGCCTCCATCAACAACACAACAAGCCTAGTCTCCTCTGGATGGGCCTGGTACATCTCTCTGCATAACTTAGGCTGGTGCATTGTGGAACCTCAACTCCACCAACCCCTCACCAAAGACTATCAACATCAACTCCTCAGATGCCTCTAAGGAGATCAAATATACCTGTGTCCCCACTATCGACAACCGTAGGATCCTATACACATCCTCCAGGGTGATCATGATCTCACCCATCGGTAGATGGAATGTGTTGGTCACTAAATCCCATCTTGTCGATGAGGGCGACCATCAAACTCGGCTGCCAAACTACATGCTTTGGTAGCATCTAACCCCAATCAGGCCAACCTCTACAACATGCTGCCAATCCTCAACTATCGCACCTCCTCAAACCATCACGAGTAGTGGCACCCTATCTCACATCCACAGCTGATCTCTCACCTACATCCAACAAAACATCACATTAATACACCTTAATCATACCCACAATCATTCTTGACACCTCACCTACACCTATTACCCTCCCTCTTTTCCCCCTCATAACTTACCTTCTTATCACATATTCTATCTACCCACCCCAACCCTCACCCACTATCGCTCAAACCATACCTATTTCAACCTCTTACCCATGTTATGTTTTTCATCAACAACATCTTCTTTTCCCACTATCTATCTATCTCACCCACCCCTAGGGATCTTTTGGACCCTTTTTCTCCACATGATGACCGGTACTGGTTACCCCTAACCGACCATGGTCTCTCCCAAATTGGCATCGGTCACCTTATCTCGTGACCGATACCGCTCGACACCACCAACATCGCCACCCATTGACCGATGCACCCGTCACATTGTCATGCCAAAATTTGTGACACCCAAACCCTTTCTTCCTAACAACTCCTTCTTCTACCTTTCTACCCACCCATTCCTACCTAAATCTACCCTCAACTCCTCCCCACCCCTCGTTCACCTAACCACACCTCTCCCCATTCCTATTTTACCCAATTTTCCTTCCCAAATTCAAAATCCCCTTTTCCCCCAAAACCTATTTTCCTTACCTGACCTATATACCCAATCTACCTCACAAAACAAGGCAAGGGATTGACTCTTACCTCATCATGTTGCCATCTCCATGGTGGCACGTCGGGCCACTACACCGGTGGTCCACCCAATCCCTCTCCCACCTCTGCCATGTCCAATCACCAAATCCAATCCTCCTGACCTCCACCCAATCACAATCGATCCCCCTGTGCTCGTGGACCCATCTACTTGGCTCCTCTAACCAACCAGATCTCTCCACCTTAGCAGGATATCATCCCTCATCCTTTCCTCTCAAAAAATCACAACTTGTTCAGCACTCTGTCATTTTCACAAAATCCAAAATACAAATGAACCCATATTATATATTTTTTTCTTTTTATATACCCACGTCGACCTAACCGATGTCGGTTATACCTAAATCGACATCGGTCATGTGCCCTAGAACACCATAGTCGATTATACCTGACCAACATTAGTGTGTATGTTCCTAAAAACCATGGTCGGTTTACCTAGACATCAATGTTCCCCCTTGACTGTGGTATCGGTTACCCTTTGCTCCATTTCAACTACCCTTTCCCCATTTCTAACCCAACTTAACCAACCTAGCCACCGTTTGACCTTACCCACCCTTATTGCAACCTACCTCCAAGCCTACATTACCTATACCTATCTTTAATTATGTTTAGGGACTTGTTATTTTACCCATACCTCGGCCCTACCCATGTCGTGACCTCAGCTACCTGGACCCAAACATTGTTAATAACCTATGACCTCATGTGCTCATTATACCTTGCGACATTATTACTGTGTTGTTTGACCTAATGACCTTACCTTTCCTATTGTCATGCCATTTATCTTGACCTTACCTTTGGTGTATGGAACATACCTAAACGTTCCTACACTGACCTGTGAAGTGCTTTTGTACCATATCCTATACCTTGGATACTGAAATCACCTCAACCTTGTTTGGATAAACCTATCGACCTTAGATGATGTAGAGTTTGCATGCTCTTCAACCTGGTACTTTGTGCCATAGTTTATACATGTGTGTGCATTTGAATGTCGCTACCTTTGACCCTAGCCCATTACCTTGATTACTTGATTGGATCTTTACCCAATTACCCCCATTTCCACCTTCCTCTTCATCACATCCACCTTTTATCAAACCACTCACCGATTCTATCTTCTACCACATCAGTTCCTAGTTTGAGGGGGATCACCTTCACCCACACATGGGGCAACCACATCTTATTTTTTCATCGCATCACTTACCAATACAAGCTACACAACAAAAAGGGGAAAAATGTAGACACCAAAATTGGGTCACACTCCCCTTGGTCCTTTGTCAAATAACCAACTCAATCATACTCATCTAACCATGGCCCCTTCCACCCCACATCACCTTTAATTTAATTAATTTAATTAATATGTATCCTCACAATATTTAATATCTAATTACCTTAATTTCTACCCCACCACCTCACCTAGCCACCTCACCTAGACACCTCATCCTAGCCACCTCACCCTAGACCTATTCTTGGCATGTTTCCATAACCAACAATAACTAAGTCTTACTTGCCTTAATGAGCTAAGATTTGGTCTAACCCTAAAATCAATCCCTAAAATCTCTCTAACCACATTCCTACTCATTAGAAGGGAAGTTTCCATTCTAATCCATGAGAATAAACTAACTGGGCCCAAGAAATTAGAAATATCTACCCATTTTAGTAAACCTAGGGAATCCCACCTTAACCAATGTTGGTCACCCTAAACCGATTCCGGTCAACCAGAACCATCGTTGGTTACCATTTATTCACCTAAATAACCTTGTTTTTGGGTTGGCACATTCTGAGAGCAAGGAAAGGAGATCAGAGCTACATGCAAGTGAAACCAACATCCTTTCATGTATCCAACATCCAGAGCCATCACCAAGATAGATTTTGGAAGCATTACACTCATGAAATCATCTTGGGAGCCAATGGTATGATATCCAACACCATTCTTCTAATCAACAACCACCTCCATTCAACCATCTAAATCTACATCATAGTAAGTACATCTCTACCAACATTGTCTATTTCAGCATAGTTAACTTTTTCATCCATGTCATTAGTTTATACTTTGCATGTTCATTCCTCCATTGCTTAATAGCTTGCAATCCCACCATTTCCCTTACCCACACCACCAAATCACCATTCTGACCTAATATCATTTTCGAGTATACTTGAGATCTCCACAGACCTTCTCATCCACTCTCCCAACCTCATTTGACCTCAGCTCAGCCCTTGCCATTTGATCTATTCAAGTTTCTTTTACCTCGACCATATCGACACCGGTTATCCATAACATTTTTGGTTCTACATAAACCGGCATCGGTCATACCCGACCAATGTCGATGTCGATCTCTATGTTTTAAACCTTGAATAAGAACAAACCCAAAAATCATCTCACCAGTTGACCTAAACAACCCAAAATCTAACCCTGACTAGTTCCAACACCCTGACAACTACCTACCTTTTTGATCTGACCATAGCCTAGCCTATTATGTTAAGATTTTATTATTGTACTTAAATGAGATACCTAAATCATATCAACTACAGTAGGAATTTTTTTATTTCTCGCATTAACTTGTTTTAAACAATGGATTGACAACCATCTAGGAAGTATCACACTTCCCGGAACTAGCATACGCTAGGCAGTCCACTGTCATATATCATTTAAATATCTTTTTGTGGTCTTGTTTTCTATTACAAGTAGTTCCTCCTAGCCAAAAGGAATCTCTCACATTCAGTTGTGGATCAAGAAGTCAGAATGCACGCAACAACCATCAACTGACCAACATTTAATAGGTATTCCTCGGTGAAATAGTAAAAGCATATGCTAAGTTAAACTATGTATAAAGGGAAACCCACATTCTGAATAGAAATTCCAATAGGAAAAGAAAAAACGTTCAATTTGAGATTACATGAAACATACTAAAGTAGAAACATATTGAAATAGATATTGCAGTGAAACTTATAAGAAAACTAGATGTGTATGTAAATGTAAACAACCTCGTCTCTCCTTGGTCGAGTGGGACCTTGCTCTCCTTGGGGCATAATAAATCTCTACACTTTAGATCCTCAAAATGACGCTTACTTATATTAATTTAAATAAGTTCCATAGCATATCCAGTACATGAAAAGAAGATTTCTAAATACCATAGGATATGTATTGTAGAGTATATAAAAATAACAACTACTATCATGTTCTTAAGAAGGTGTCTTTATATAGACACAAACAGTTACAAAATTCACCATAATAGGTGGCACTAACATCTCCCACTAATCAACATTAACCAAAACTCATAAATTCCTATGGGACTATTAGAAACAAGTCCCATACTTATAGGTTGATGGGTGGAAAAAGTCTTCTTCCCGCATTCCATCTCCAAATCGAGACTTCTTAATTGCATCGGCAATAAACGTTCATCATTTCCCTGCACACATCATCACATTTCCCTCACAAATATAATTAGTAGGAGGTTATACAGTAATCAGGTTGCATGAAAAAAGCAAGGAAAATGCATCAAACTCACTAAGATATAACTATACAAAACATCCCCATGCATTAGAAAATCATATCTAAATGAAAATTTATTAACCATAGGAATGATATAAATGAGCCAAATAATGCACTCATCATTTCCCCACTTTACTTGTTTCATGTCCCAATGCAACTTATCTACACCCTGCCCTATGACCAAGTTGTTGGGCCATGTCATACTCTTCAAACTAATCAACATACTATTTTCTGGTGCCTTTACACCCCTGAGTGTTGGAAGTTACTTCGACCCAAGCTGTAAAACCCTCATTTGACTCGTAACATTATTTTCCCAGGTGGTATTAGGAATCAAGAGGAGAGATGGTCACACTTGAAATCATACCCATTCATCATTGTACTGTTTACTAGTTTTTTTTTATAACTACCTGATGATTGTGATGAGGGAATCACCTCGTCGCATACTCCAACTTAAATTCTAAGGTGAGATAACCTCCCTTCTCTTCAATGGTAAGCTCAAAGTGTCCCATCTCCTAGCACAGCCTGCCTTGCTTCCCCAAAGTGTTGTTGACTATAGGTTTCAAATTCCCCACACATTTCAGTAATATCTTCAAGGTATTCTCTCCAATACCAACTTGGTAGTAAAGAGATCTAAAGTTTTTCCGCATAGCCACATCATTGTGATGTGTAGGCCGAATATAGAATCCTATTGTTTGAGTTGTGTGATTAAAGGTATCCATTTGTTCACCCCACATGATTTGATTTCAAAGTAAGGACTGAAAGGATTTTAATTGAAAATTCCCCACGAACAAGTTAATGAAGAAGTCAGGGACATTGGGAACTAACATATTATGGAGGTAGAACTCACAGAGCAGGTTTTGAATTTTGGGGGTACTGGATTTGTAAATGGATATGAAAACATTACCATCAGGGGATTCGTAAGGCACCTAACAACACAACTGCATCAACTACCAAGAGTAAAACTATTCCTGAACAAACATGCTATAAATTGAAGATGGTATCCTACAAGACAAGAGCTTACAAGCCGAGGATAGACATAGTACAAAAGAGACTGCAAATTTTTTTCACCTTGAATGATTTCCATTTCCCCTTTAATTTCTTATTTTCCTTTTTTAATTCTGAATTCTGAAGAGACAATTGGTGGAAATCATTCAAAATACTAAGACCTCTATCTCTCTACCACTTTAGGATACTAACCTCTACTTGTAGAGCTGTAATTTCTCTAACCTTTTCTACTGTGTATTGAGTAAATTCAGTTTGTAAAGAAAGGTTTGTTTCTTCCATACCTTTCAACTGGGATTTAAGGAGTGTAATCTCTTCCAAATAACCATGAGGATCGTAGCTTGACATAACCCAAGGTGAAAAATTCCCATTGCAATTGATTCTAGAGCTGGATCTTGTGCTTCAGATACCAAAGTAGTTTCCGGAGTTGCGAGAGTGGATTTTTGAAGATGAGGGCATATCCGAGATCTGTGGGGTTGGAATAGTTGTAGTGAATATAGTTTCTACTGATTTATTAGTGGGGATAACTAGGTTTCCTTCCTCATCCCTTACTTCCCATACAGGGGTAGAGGCACCAATAAAATACTATGACCGAGAACTTATAAGTTTGGGCAATGCACAGGACTATCGCGGTTATAGAAAAATAGAAGAAGAGGGAGTCAAGGAATTTCTATCTTTAGAAATGGACGATGTTGAATATGGGCTCACTTTATCACTAGATTTGTCCATGTTCATTTGAGCACCAGGTTCCTCCTTCTTGTATGTATGGTGACTGAGTGATGCAATAATGACTCGAGGTGTGGATAATGGTCATAGTTTGAGCTGCTTTGGCTTGGAGCCTTCCCCCACATTCATCCTTTCAAGCCTTTGTTTGGGATTTAAAAACACTTGATGTGAACATAGTAAGTGAATGAGCCCTAGGTGCTTTAGCACTACCTTTCCTCTACCAGTCTTGTATTTTTGACCGACTTTAATAACTGCATCTGCCAAGTATTTTGGTAAATTCACCCTGAGTGTAGGGTTGATGCATCCTTTCTTCAAATGAATGAGAATTTTGAGGGAATCACCACCTAGCACAGATGACTGGCTATCACATATAAAGTATCTATTAACCCATTTGGCCATCTCCCTCCAAATGTTGGGTAGATTGTCCCTCTTAACACCTTTCTGAACACCCTGGGAGGTAAGGATTACCTCGGGAAATGCCTCACCCTCCTCATGAAATAGAGTAAGAAATTAATTGAGGGGGGAATTTTTCATGAATTTCAGACCAAAATATGGTAAAAAGATAGTTTAGAAACTACTTGACTGGTAATCTCCACTCACTTCCCTCCAACACGTGAGCAAGTAGCTTCAAAATTCTCTAGGAATTCATCCACTATTCCTTCATCAAAACCTTCAAATTTTCGGATGAATTCAATCCAACTAGAATCATAAAATACCTACGAAAGTGTAGTGTTCTTGAGTAATGGGTCCAGAGAATTAGGCTTTGACTTTTTATTTTGTCCCATGATGAAGGTGAATGAATCCAGATAGTAGAGAAACAAGAACAAGGGCATTCGCGAATTCGCGGTGTGATGGAAGGTATAAATTTGAGTTCAAAATTCATGAAGAAATGACATGAAGTGGTTAGGAACTATAAATTTTAAATGCACCTGGATCCTTGAATCGCATAAAAATAGAGAAAATTTGGTGGCGTAAAAGGTTGACAAGACTAGGTATCTGTGAGTAATTTTTATATGTGGGATGGCGCACATCCCATCGCTTGAAACAAAAATGCCACTTGTCCCTTTCGTGGAGGATGACACATGTGGTGTGCATGGAAATCATGACTCATTACACCCTCATGTCGTCATGCCGTAGCATCAGATTCGAAGGATATCCATAATAAATACATCAATCATTGTGTATGGATGAAATTATGATAATTTTATGCATGGGGAGTTGCTTCATAAGAAAATATCCATAATAAGTTAGTTTAGCATCTGATATCTGTAGATTTCCATGTCCTACAGTCTAAGATAAAATGTGATTAGTGGTCAGTGAAACAATGAAGATCTCGACATTTATTAAAAGAAACAAAATGGCTAAGGGAAGAAGATCAAGGTCATGACCATCCTCCTTTATTGAAATTAAAAGACAACAATTACTCCTAGCTGGAGGGGTGAAGAGCCACCTTAGCATGCATTTCCTCACTCAACATGATGTCACTGGTGAAAGTTCCCTTGTCAAGAGGTCGTTGATAAATCCTAAGCCTGTGGCCATTTACAAGAAGAGTCCTTCTGTCACCATCGATTGGTACCAGTCACACAGAACCATTATCAAACACTTTTTCAATCTGATATGGACCCAACCAAATGTTTGTAACTTACCTTTAAACTATTGATATTTAGAATCAAAGAGTAAGACCCATTCCCCCTCATGAAATGTCCTGGATTTGATATGAGCATCATGCCAGGTCTTCCTATGATGTTGGAGAATTTTTGTCTGTTGTTGTGCTTCCATCCACATTTCATCCAATTCGTTTAGTTGCATCACCCATTCACATTGTGCTTCATCCAAATTGATACCAAATTCCAGTGTTGTTCTCTCTAGGTGCGTAACTCAAAATCAATAGGTAATAGTGGCTTCTTCCCATATACCAACTCATAGGGAGAAAAACTAGTAGTGGTTTTCCAGGTCATGTTATAGGCCCAAACTACCTCGAGAAGTTTTGGTACCCAATTTTTCCTGCCAGCATTGACCACTTTAGTAAGAATGTTCTCAAGTTCTCTATTGGTGACTTCCACCTACCCATTAGATTGGGGGTGATATGGTGATGATTTTCAGTGCTTGATTTGGTAGATGTTGAGAAAATCTTCAATCATTTTAGACACAAATTGAGGACCTTGATCAGATACAATGGCCCTAGGGGCCCCAAATTGTAGCAATATTTGATTGTACAGGAAATCAACAACATCCTCATTAGCAGATGTCAATGCTTGAACCTCAACCCATTTCATAACATAGTCCATGCATACCAAGAGGTATTCTTTCCCAAAATATGGAGGATCAAAAGGTCCAACGAAATCAATTCCCCATTTCTCAAATGGTCCTAAGACCAACTGAGGATTAAGAGGCATTTCCATTGAGAGTGTAGGCTTCCCCATTATTTGACATGCATCACACTACCACACATACTTCTTGACAGTCTTGTGGAGGGAAGGCCAATAGTACCCAACACCAAGGATTTTGTGAATTTTCCTTTTTACTGAGTAATATCCTCCTCCTGGCTCATCATGATAGGCTCACAGTATGTCGTATACTTTATCTTCCCGAATACACTGCAAAGAACCAAAATCAGACAACATTTGAACAAAAGTCCATTACACCATTTATATGTTGCACTATTTTAAACCAATCTTCATCTCTCTTTATGAGTAAAATAGGAAAGAAACTTCCCTATGGTTAAATAATTTTCAAAATAAAAAATCATAGAGTCTCGGTTGATATAGAAAACAAATGTTCGTCTAGAAATTTATTCTGATCGCCTCCTCATTACCTAAAACATTTAATCTCAAAAGAAAATTAGCAACAACATTATATTTTCTAGGATTATAAATAATGGTCGATTGAATTCATGTAACAAGAGTAACCATATAATAATCTAACCACCGAATACTGGTTTATTCATCAAATATCAACTGGCAGAGTGGTTAGTATAAACATAGATTTTATACTCAGTGATGTAATGTCAGAATTTGATCAAAGAATACATAACATCTAAAAAATCATTTTTCATAGTGGTATAGTTCCTTTACATAGGAGTCAGGTTCTTGTTGATAAAGTAAATGGCATACATGTGATCCTCTTCATCTTTATTCCCAAGAACAACTACCATAGTTGTATTAAAGGCATCAGTGTGGATATGGAAAGGTTACCCCCAATTGGGACCTTGTAAGACTGGGGCTTTGGTCAACTTCTCCTTAATAATATTGAATGTCTACTGACACTAAGGGGACCATTCAAAACATAATTTTTTTAGAAATGAAAACATAGGTGCAAAAATTTTACTAAAGTCTTTAATGAATCACTAATAATACCCTACATGTCTAAGGAAAATTTTGATGTCGAGTCATTTGATTTTTGGTGTAGGTAGTTGTTTGATGACTGTAATCTTTTTGGGGTCGACCTGTATACCTTTGGTAGAAACATGGTGACCTAAGACAATTCCTGATCCACCATCATCATACATTTTTCATGACTCAAGGATAGTTGGTGCTGCTCACATCTGCTCAATACTTTCTCAAGGTTATGTAGAGATTCGTCAAAAGTGGATCCGTGGACAGTGAAATCATCCATGTAAACCTCAACACAATCATTTGTAAGATCTGTAAAATGGCCAAGACTTCTCTTTGAAATGTATCAGGTGCATTACAAATCCCAAAAGGTAAGACTTGATAAGAAAATGTACCTAAGGGAAAGTAAAGGTGGTTTTATCCTGGTCGTGGTGCAATACTTATTTGGTTATACCTACTAAACCCATCCAAGAAATAAAAATATTTCTTACCGGGAGAGATTGTCCAAACCTAGTTAATAAAAGGTAGGGGAAAATAATATTTCTTGGTGGCTTTGTTGAGTTCCTTATATTCAAATCAGATTATCCATTTACCATTTTTCTTGGGAACTATAACTAATGGCGAGACCCAATGACTATCAGATATATTGTAGATGAATCCTACATTTAGCAATTTTTCTATCTCATTTTTTGCTATCTCTCGAGGATTGGGTTAATTCTTCTTTGCATCTAACTTATGGTTTTTACATCTTCGAGTAGATATGGTGAGTACATATTATAGGATGAATTCCTTTCATGTCATAGTGTAATCCCAAGCAAAAGTGTGGGAATGTTTCCTCAAAATCTTGAGAACCCTAGTCTCTTGATTGGCCTCCAAATTATTACTAATGGTCAGTTCTTTTCCTATGTAAATAGGAACTTGTTTGGTATCTTCCAAAATGGTGAGATTTACATTGGTGATTAAAGAATTCAATGGGAAAACATGGGACTGAAGCATGTGCAAAATGGATACATTTTCAAGAGACAAAATCTTTGTCAAAGGACAATAGAAATCAGAGACTGTGGATTCCATATTATAAGAATAGATTTCTTTACAAGATTCATTAGAAGTATCACTTACTGAGGTGATAGTATTAGTCATGTCTAGAAAAAATGGGTCTGCAGTCAGAGTTCCCATTTTCGTAGCCATACTGCTAATTTACGTAGTCATAGAGCCCTATACATCAATTAGTGTGTATGACTCAACAACTTCCGTCATATGGTTTTGCACTAAAATGGTTTCCAAATATGAATAACTAAGAGAATTAGTATCCAAAGAATCCACCCATACATGTTCACAAACATACACATAATGTTGGGCAGGAGGATATAATGAAATATGTTTGGATTCTACCAATTTAGAATAGTCATTTTTCTCGACCTACAGTCAATATATGGAGCAATAGTAGCCAACCAAGGTCATCCCAAAATGACTAGATATCCTAATTTCTGAGATTTAGGCTATAAGACCATGAAATTGATAGGATACTCCCAGGATTCAATGGTGACAATTATATCCTCAATCACACCATCTGGTACAATAATGGACTGATCTGCTAATTAAATAATAGTATTGGTAGGTTGTAGTCCTATTAAGGACAATAGATTGAACATATATGTTGTTATAACATTTATGGAAGCACCAAGATCCACCAAAACATTAGATATTGATTGATTTTTTATACAAATGGTAATTATTGGACTCTCGGATCCCCAGTATTTTGGTGAAATAAGTGTGCCAACAACAAGATCAGCCAAATTTCCTTCCACCCTGATGGTCTTTGGGTATTTCTTCTTTCTTCCAGGTGTCTTTATACACTCATTTCTAATGGTTTGGTTTAATTCTGGGATGTCCCTTATTTCTTGTAGAAGTGGGACCTCAATGTGCACCTTTTTCAACTCTTGAACTAGTGTCATTTCATCAACAGTTTGAGTGTCTTATAACCGCTTAGGAAAAGGAGCTTTATGGGCATTTTGATTAGTTTCTAGACTGTTTTGAGTGTTTTGTGTTTTTGGAGAAGGTGCATTTCTTTCATTTTCCTCAATTATCTCATCTTTATCAGTGTATATAGTAATTTCCATGATAACTATAGGAGGATTCAATGTTTTCCCAGACCTTAGTCTTAGATTACCAATAGTATTAACCTACATTGTATTACTTGGTCATACTTCATCAATTGAAGCAATCTGCTGATTTTTAGGTTCACTACAAGCTGGGCTAGAAG
The DNA here is from genome assembly GCA_018340775.1 of Taxus wallichiana var. yunnanensis. Classification (NCBI taxonomy): domain Eukaryota; kingdom Viridiplantae; phylum Streptophyta; class Pinopsida; order Cupressales; family Taxaceae; genus Taxus; species Taxus wallichiana. The sequence continues at coordinate 617,246,651 of CM031235.1, forward strand.
TTGTGTTTATGTTGCCTATCCATGTTGTTGATAGTTTTGTGGTGGGGAAATTAAATCTTGTGGCGGTTTCTTTGGAACCTCTGTTGTTGATTAATGTTCTATTATGGTGCCCACTGCTAGTTTTGGTTAGGATTCTACTGAGGTACCCATTGTTGGTTGTGCATGGACTTGCTAGGGTTGTAGGTATCCAACCTGGATGAGTGTAGGGATTCATCCAGGGTGGTGGATGTGGGTAAGTCATCCAATTATATTTCATCCACTCGGGTTGTCCCCAAGTAGGTTGAGGATCCTGACTGGGCCATGACATCCTCCAGGGGTTCTGAGCAGGTCGAGGGGAATATACAACTTGATTATTTGGCCTTTGAACAAATTTGACCTTTATATCAGCTTGAGAGACAACATTCAAGCCTCCTTTCAACTGTGATAAGAAGGTGCAATGCTTAGTGTCGTGGTCAACAACTTCACAGATCAAACACATGTCTGTAACATCCAAAGGACATTCTCTTAGGGGATGTCTATTCCTACACTTAAGGCAATAAATGTCCATAGGTTTTTAGCAACATTGGTTTTGGCCTTAAGCCCATCTATGGTTGATGTTAATTATAACAAAATGTCCATTTTCATGTTGGCAATTTCCTCCAAAGGTTCAAAGGTACCGAGGGAAAGATTGGATTTTTTCTCTTCTTTAAACTCCCTCGTGTTCTAGAGCAACTTCTGCATAGCTCAGTTATTTGTTCCATAGTAAGTTTATGCACATCTCCTCCACCCATAAGATGGAGGGAATATTTGGTTTCCTCATCAAGTCCTTAAAGTAAAACTATCTTAGTGATGTCTGCATGTAACTCATAACCGCTCTGTTGATGAAGAAAGAGAAATCTATCCAGATAATCCTCTAGATTTTCATCCTCTTTTTCCATATCTGGAAGAACTCTTCTTTCCTATCCCTTCCCCTACAGTAGTCTTGGTATTTATCCAAAAATGCTATCTCCATGGCTTCCCAAGAATCAATGGAGTTAGAGGACAACCCCATGAACCATCTCATAGTAGAGTCTTTGAGAGTGGAAGGAAAGAGTTTGAGTTTTTGATTATTGGTTCTGTAGTCATAGGTTTGGAAAATAATTTTGAACTCAAACAAGAACTAATCGGGGTCTTCCATAGACATGCCTCAAAAATAGGGAGGATGGATGGTGAGATGTTTTTCATGGGTGCATCCTCATCCTCATCCAAGACGATGGGATAAGTGAAGGTTCTACCCAAGGGTTAGTCTCCATTATTCCCATGGTCCCCATTTCTGAGTGCTGGTCGAAGGATGCAAGATGCTCAAAAAGGTTTCTAGGCATTGTGTTGGAGTCAGTGTCACTCTCAGTGTTCCCTTCGTATATTTTTTTTAGAGATATTTGTTGGATGTTATGTGGTGTAAATATCCCTTGTTCGTCTCGTGGCCTATGCATCAAGGTTGGTTATTGAAACAAGGCTCAAGAATTCTACTAGTTGCATATGTAAACTCCATTAACACCCATAACATGTGAAGTGAGAAAAATGATGTGGTGTGCTATGGTGTTCCCTAGAAATGGTGCCAAAAATTATGGGTCGTTGTATTCTCCAATCATTTAACTAATCAAGCTTCATTAGTGTCATCATAAATCTGAAATCATGTCCTAGGCTATATGTAATGGAGATTTATGTAACCATTTTTCCTATTGGGGGGTTGTTGTGAGATTTTCCTAAGTTGGTTACTAATCTATGAAATCTTAATATAAATCTATGAAATTTAGTTGTTGCGATGAAATGAATTTTAAAATCTAGACTTCTAAATTAAATGGAAATGCACACACAAAATTTGAAAGAATGAAATTGAAATTACACACTCATAACTAAGAATCAATAGAAGTAAAGCATATGCTAAGTTAAAATTTGTATAAAAGGAAACACGTTATGAATAGAAATTCCAATAGGAAAAGAAAATACATTCAAACTGAGATTGCATGAAACATACTAAAGTAGAAACATACTTGAAATAGAGATTGTAGTGAAACTTATTAGAAAACTAGATGTGTATGTAAATGTAAACAACCTCCTGTCTCCTTGGTTGAGTGGGCCCTTGCTCTCCCTTGGGACAGAGGAAATCTCTACAGCTTTAGATCCTCAAAATGACACTTATATTAATTTAAATAAGTTCCATAGCATATCCAGTACATGAAAAGAAGAGTTCTAAATACCACATGCTATGTATTGTAGAGTATATAAAAATAATAGCTACTATCATGTTCTTAAGAAGGTGTCTTTATATAGACACAAACAATTACAGAATTCACCATAATAGGTGGCACTAACATCTCCCACTAATCAACATTAACCAAGACTCATAAATTCCTATGGAACTATTAGAAAAAAGTCCCATACTTATAGGTTGATGGGTGGAAAAAGTCTTCTACTCCCGCATTCCAGCTCCAAACTCGACTTCTTAATTGCATCGGCAATAAACGTTCATCATTTCCCTACACACATCATCACATTTCCCTCACGAATACAAATTAGTAGGAGACTATACAATAATTAGGTTCTATTAAAAAAGCAAGGAAAATGCATCAAACTTGCTAAGATATAACTATACAAAGCATCCCCATGCATTAGCAAATCATATCTAAATGAAAATTTATTAACCATATGAATGATATAAATGAGCCAAATAATGCACTCATCATCATAAGTATAAAATAAGACTACATTTTGGTTCCATTGTTGAGACCTATTTTCAAGTTGTCTGTCATGATGTTGCATGATGATGGCATATCGATTGACTCTTGCGCCATTGAATATTGGGTAATCGATGAAGAAGAACAACAGGTTGTGCAAAGATATGGTTCTAGACCTGATTTCAATGTGTGAAAGTTGGTGGAAGATAATTTGTATCATGATCTTTATGAGACATTTTTATGTTTTTTTCCAATAGAATTGTGCAGTGGTTGTTATCATACAAATTAAAAAAATGGAGTTACGTATCAAGGGTTTGGATACGGAAGAGTACCAAACTTTGTTTGATATGGATGAACCTTGGACATGTGATGTAGATCATTGGTGGGATTGTGTTGTGCACAATTATACTCTGGAATACGTTTTGTCTACGTATTCTTGTCCAAAAGTTGTTGAGTTTGAATTCTTGTGAAATCCCATAGGATCATACATACGTTCTATTCCTTTGGTAATTAAGATCTTGATGGTGGTGCTGAGTTTAGAGAACCTACCTATGGCTAGCTAAACATACCATTACATGTAGGGGTAGGAGTAGGTGTGGTGACAGATGGCAGACCTAGCGGTAGAAAGGAAGAGAGAGGAAAGGTGACTTAAATATAATGAAGCACAGGAGAGGGAATTGGTGAAGCAACGTGATATTGAGGATTCTATGGAGTTGTAGAGGATGATGTCTTGTGAAGGATTTAAAGCTCATGTGGAAGACATGGAGCTAGAGTATCAGGATCTCCCCCACTTAGGAAATTAAAATAGAGAATACCCTTTGGATTATGATGATATTGTGTCGAGGAGGAAAGAGTAAGGACTGCGGGTGCACATCTAATCCCACATGACAACCTAGCCCTTGTGCTTGGTGTTCCAGTTCCATAAGTAATTATTGATCAAAAGGAGAGTGTAGGTAATCTGGTAGTTACTAGTACATATCATTTTCCTTTTAATACATACATGCATCAAGCAACACATACACCTATGGCAGCACAAACTTCATCTTTGTTATTTGAAGGAGAGATTGGAGGAATATTTTCTGGTGCATCATCAGGATTGAGTGTGGGTGCGCAAAACATTAGGAGCATGTATGGAAGTACTAAAACTTTGCAGACTTTGGGAGTTCAATTTAGTACCACTATTAGGACTCAAGGTAGTACATACAATAGTATAGAACTTGTTCTTTGGAGGATCGTAGATTTGGAGGCTCGGGATCAAGTGGATCAGGTGGTTATGGTGATGGAGGAAATACTGGTGGGAGTTATGGTTCTAAATTTGGAGGATAGGGCCCACATCCCCGAAACCCCTACATTAACTTTAGTAATTTTATTACGAGATGTATCTCCAATTGCTATAACATAAAGGTATTGAAGATGTTGCAGAGTATGTGCACAAGTGTGAGTTGTTATGGCAAGCTAAAGGAATCACTGCTTTAGTTTGGAAGGTGAGTCAGTTTTCTACTACTCTTCAAGGGTGCACGCATATCGGTACATGAAGTATGACCCACATCAAACTATAATGAATTATAATACTTTGTGCTCTACGTTTCTAGTAGAGTTCCATATTCCTAAGTTTGAGAAGAAAAGTATCAGCATGCTTAAGGACGTTAAGTAGGGATTCTCTGAAAGCGTTCATGAATATGATGCACATTTTAAAACTTTGTTATCAAAATTGTCTTCTCGATATACACCTTAGTAAACATGCATAAGGGTTTATTTATGGATTTTTAACTCCATTCAAAAGGGCACTATCTCATAATAACTTTGTGTATCCATGCGGTTGGGAGTTTGGATAATGGGATGAGTCTATTTTTAGATGCGTAAATTATAACTATGATGAAACAATTGGAGAAGCTCTTTGCTAATTCATCTCATGAGACACACAATGGCATATTGTGTATGGACTATGAGGTTGAAGGCTATACCATATATATCCTCAAGGTTGGTGCACACCATGTTGTTGGAATGTGAAATTTTTCATTTAGACCATGATGTGATTATATTCCCTCTTTTGCACCACGTGATCCAGAAGAATGTCTCTATGTATTGTAAGATTTGAAAAACACATACCTATGACAGTATTGACTACAAAGTGATTGAACATATCCATGAATCCATTGAGTGTGGTGTGCACCAAAATAGTGTAGCAGGTGGATCTAAGGAATAAAGAGAAAACATAATGAAGGGTGCAATAATGGGGATAACATGAATTGAGAATTTTGCAGAGGATATCAAGGCCGGGTCGCGGTGGTGGCAGAGGAGGATTTCCTAGAGGAACTTGTTATACTTGTGGATCTTCTGATCATTATTAGTGTGAGTGCCCTCAGAATGTGGTTTTCTCATGGTGTGGAAAACATCACAAATTTGAAGAATGTCTAGACTTGTATGAGCATATAAACAAGTAGGATAAGAAAGATAAGGGTGTAACTGTGATTAAGATACAATGCGTAGATAGAGATCAATAGATGCCAAAGGTTGGACTTAGTTTTGAATTAAAACTAATATTAATAACTATACACATCGACGATATGCACTCTTGCAAACCTCTCAAGTATAAGAAGATTATAACAAAGAAAGAGGTGATAAATACAAAGTACCCTAATGCTTCCCATCAGAAAGAGGTTTACCATGAAATTATGGATGTTATTAGGGATCTGCAAGGAGAAATTCAGAGCTTGAAGGAGTAGGCACATGTTATGGAATGATAAAATAAGGTTGAGCTCCCATAGAAGGATGTAGATGATTTAAAGGAAGTCTACAAAATGTTACGCTGGAGAACATAATCCCTTTGTTAGGAGAATGGTTGAGAGAAAAAGGTATCACACACAGGTACCGAGCATGAGAGGTAGATACTTCATGCAAATATGCCTCCCCATAATCATGAGTATGATAAGGATATTACACTGAATGCAGTCATAGATGGATGGATTCTGAGTAACATTCTAATAGATACATGTGTAGAAGTTAATGTACTCACATTGGATGCTTGGAATTAGATGGGAAGACCACCATTGCATCCTTCTTTGAATGTATTGTATATGGAAAATAAAACTAGGACCATGCCTCTTGGAGTACTTAAGGATGCAACTATTATGATTCAGGGAGCCACGTTTACTGGGGACTTTGAAGTGTTGGAACAAGATGAGGTAGATAGATTCCCAACATTTCTTAGGTGCCCATGGTGTTATGCAAATAATGCATATTTATGCTTCAACAAGGGGTACATTATCTTTGAGAACAAGGAAGAGCACATTATTATACCTTTGAAAGATGGAAAGTTTTATTTGTATGTTGATCCCTTGAGTGAAGAAGACTTGAATATGATATATGCATGCACAATTAGAGACCTTGAGGTAACTGAGCCATCTAAGGAAGGAGTGATACAATGGGATGATGCTCATTCAATTAGTGATACTAAAATTATTTCCTATGACAACTGGGTGTATGGAACATATGAATTAGTTGGGTGAGAGATAAAGAACACAGTTACTTGCGTAATCAAACCGCACGCCGTTAGAAAATTGAGTTATAACTAGGTACCTAGGTACACTAGTGAAGGAAATCCTAATGTATTTTTGTGTGCCATGGAAGCCTAGTGGAAGAATGAAGGAGATAGATGAAATATGTTGGTATATACTCTAAGTGGGACAAAAACATCAGTGGACTACACCCAAATATAACTTATTTGAATGGTGGGAAGTGAGAATCACCTTTTCTACTAGGTTCCTAAGGAGTAATGTACCTTCTTAGATATGCAAATTTCATGGGAATTCCCATGCTTCACATCACATCTAGAAGTGTGAGAGACTTTGGATGGAGGGTAGAAGGCCTTACCACCATCACTTTGGGTACATAAGTTCTACACCACCCTAGGTAGTTAGTGCTGCACATGCATGGTATATACATGCTGAATTGACAAGAGAAATAGTTAACTAGCAAGAGATGACCTTAGGTATGATTCACACTTTTGATTAATTTTATACTAAACCTCTAGTCAATGAAGCATTATAGATTTTGAAGAACCTTAATTTGGGAGATAATGTGAAGGTTGAAGAAATTTTGATAGATATGTTTGGAGAGCTAGATTTAGAGGCTTTCCTTGACCTGGAAGAGACTGAGGAAGAAGAAATGGTATGCATATGGGAAGAAAAGGAAAAGGGTAAACTGGTATGCATATTAAATGATGAGGATAATAACCTAGATGTTAACCAAACTAAAGGTAAGTGCGAGGTGATGGACAAAAAATATGAAAAGGCACATGCATATCATAAGCCTATAAAAACAAAGAAAGTTAACATTGACACAAATGAAAAGCCTAAAGAGGCCATTATTAGTGACTACTAGTCAGAGAAGGAAGTTGTTAAGATCGTTGAACTTCAAGAATATTTTTCAAGGGGCTATCAAGAGTTAAAAGGAGTACACTCTTCTTTAGGTGAGATGTGAATCAATCTTAAAGAAGGTACATGCCTGATTTAGAAGAGGCCTTACAAGATGAATCCTTATATGTGTATCAATGTCAAGGAGGAAATTGATAACATGCTCAAGTCTGGTATCATTGAGCCCATTGAGAATTTTGAGTGGATTAGCCCCATGTTCATCAGTAAATTAAAAAGGATGGGAGGATTATGATCTATGCGGAATATAGATATTTGAATTCTTCATGTGTCATTGATTCGTTTCCCACCCCATTCACCAAGGAGATTCTTGAGGGAGTTGTAGGGTGTGAGATCTATTCTTTTAATGATGGATTTTTAGGTTATGATTAAGTGTGCATAGCAAAGGAAGATCAAGAAAAGAAAAAATTCACCACCGAATAGGGAAGTTTTAAATACACAGTTATGCCCTTTGGACTAAAGAATGCGCCAATAATGTTCTTGCGCATAGTTTTGCAAGAATTTAAGGACTTCATTCATAAGTTTTTACAGGTGTATCTAGATGATTGGATAGTCTATGGCTTAGTAAAGGATCATTGTGATAATTTAAGGCTAATTTTTTAGAGGTGTATGTAATTGAACATCTCTCTAAATATTAAGAAGTGCATCTTTACAACACATTTTGGCACTTTACTTGAGCATATTATTTGTAAAGAAGGCTTGCTAGTAGATCCACCCAAGATAACAATGATCTTGGGTTTGGAAGATCCTAACAATTAGAGTGAAGTGTACAGCTTTCTTAGAAATACATGGTGTTACAGAAATTCATTAAGGGCTATGTGAAGATTACCACACCTGGAAGAACTATTGAAAGATACGTAAAAATTATATTGGGGTGATGCACAACAAGATAGGTGTTTAAAACACTAAAGGAAAGGTTGATTACTAAACTTATTTCACTCTTTCCTTTGTGGGACAAACTATTTCATGTCCATATTAATGCTTCTAGGATGGATATTGGTGAAGTGTCTGAGAAACTAGGAGAAGGAATTGTAGACCACCCTATTTTTTTACAAATAGGAAGTTGACACGAGTTGAAAAAAATTATTCAACTACGGAGTGCGAGGATTTTTACATGATTTACATGTTGCACAATTCTAGACAATACTTATTGGCAACACCATTTATTTTCTTTACAGATCATATGACACTTAATTATTTGATCAATAAGCCTATTTTACAAGGGACCATTTACATGTGGATACTACTATTTTAGGAGTTTCAGTTTACAATTATTGTGAAACTAGCGAAAAAAATTAGGGCCTAACCATTTGTCAAGAATTAATTCTCGTGAGGATGCGTAGAGCATTGGAGACACAATGTCAGATGCAAAAATATTTATATTAAACCACATGCCCACATGGTTGGAAGATATTACGAGTATATTTGTGCATTGGAAAGGCTCTTGAGGGAATGAAAAATTTGGAGAAGAAGCAACTTGCAATATGTACAGTAACCCTATCGGTTCATAGGTGGAGATTTGAATAAATTGGGTTGTGATAAATTTTTATGCTTTGGTGTGTTTTGGAGCATGAGCGGGAGGCCATTATCGAAGAAGATCATGGTGGAATTGTAGGAGGTCATTATGTTGGAGATGCCACTACCTCGTAAGATTTTTATGGTTGGCCTTTGGTGGTAAAATTTGTATAAAGATATCAAAGAATATGTCAAGGTGTGTGATCATTACCGGTGCCTTAGGAAACCTTGAACTAGAGATGAAATTCCTTTGCAACCTATTGCAAGTGTTGTAAAATTTGAGAAATGGGCTATTGAATTTGTAGGTCCTATTTCTCCACCCACGTGAAGGACTGGTGTGCACTATATTATATCTTGTACAAACTATCTTACAAGGTGGACAATAAGCAAGCACCTATAAATGATTTTACAACAACTACAATAGTAATATTTTATGGGAGAACATTATTGGTAGGTATGGATGTTCTTTAAGTTTAACAAGTGATAGGGGCACTCATTTCTTAAATGAGACCATCAAAATTCTCTTGGCTGAGTTTATGGTAGCACACCATAAGACAAAACCCTATCACCGACATGAAAATGGAGTGGTGAGGCTTTCAATAATATTTTGGGGCATACATTGACAAAAATTTGTGATGTTGGAAGGAAAGATTGGGATGATAGAGTATTTGTTGTACTTTGGGAATATAGGACTACCTATAAAAGTTTGAATAAAGCCACACCTTTTTAGTTGGTGTTTTGTGTGGAGGATGTATTTCCTATGGAGTTCATGTTTCCATCCCTACGTATTACGTGTGCAGGAGGACTAGATGATGAGAAAGTTGTGGAAGATCACATAGACAAACCGATGCGGTTTGATGAGAAACACACTATTTCTAGGTGGAGACTCAAGATGGAAAAAATGAGAGAGAAGGCTTCACATGATAGTCATATCAAGAATAAAACATTTGAGGTGGGAAAGATGGTTCTTCTGTATGATTCAAAGTTTTCACACTACCTAGGGAAATTTAAAGTTCATTGTTTGGAACCATTTATCATAATGAAGATACTTGTTTCAGGTGCTTGTTATTTACAGGTGTTGGATGGAACTTTATTTCCTAGATACTTCAATGGGAGTAAGATGAAGCCCTACTATAAATAAGGATTCTTGATGTTTGTAATAAGGTAGTATTTCCACTTGGATTATATTTTCCTTTAACACGTTTTCTTTCATTGTTAGCATGATTTGTCAATTTAGTTGATTGTTTTGTTGTAATAAGCACGCTTACATACCGAGAGATGATTACTATCTATTAGATTCATGTTCAAATGAATGTGGATACTTTGAGTGTGTGGTGGATCAGAAAGAAGAAGTGATTAGTGCCTTGATACATATTGGTGCACATAGGAAAAATATTACAGATGCTTAGAGTGAAGATGGTTTCAAAGATAATTTCAAATAAATTTTCTCGTATTGAAGACCACGTATAAATGGATGGAAACACAGTGTACGCAAGTTAGGCAATAGCATGAGAAACTACTTATTATGAGGCATAATGGATAACTACTTCGGTGTAGGGAAACATGAGTAAGGAGGGTTGTGACCGAGAAGTAGTGGGCACACCGAAGGTTACGACTAGGGTGTGGAAGAATATTGTGCGAAGTTCGAAGAGAGAAAGAGTGGAATTAATTGTAAGGAAATAAGGGATAAAATATGTGGAACAATCCCTCACATAATTGCAATAGTAGAAACTAATATGTAGAAAATATTACAAATCTCAAATAAAAGTGCAAAATAAAATAACACAACACAAAGAGATAGTATTTAACATGGTGCACCTAATTTGGGCTACGTCCACCAAGAATCACTTGCTCAGATTTTATTACAAGCCACCGCTCTACCAATACAATACCCATATCTGTTTGGAGCTATGCTCAACAAACTCTATAAAATTCACACCTAAATTTAGACACATCTACAATTTTACATTAACCCTACCATATACACAAAACCACATAAGTAGACAACTACTTAAGTAGTTTTACAAAACCATGGGCCAAAAGCGTCCCATAAACATATGGGTCAAAAATCCCACCCATATGATAAAAACACGTTTCTTGGTAAATTAGGCACTTTTCAAGGCCAAAAAAATATTTCTCGGGGTTATGCCCCTGAACCCCTGATAACAGGGGCTACCTCCCCAGGACCCCCACTCGGGGCCCGACCTAGCTCGGCCTTGAACCCCAACAAGAAAATTGTGGAAAGTGTATAGTACTCTTAGTGTATAGTCTTCAACACTTTCTCAAATGAAAACATGCTCTACAACCTACCAATATCCCACTTGGAGACTAGTTTTGCTTTGAGAAAGTTTCTCAACCCTTCACTAGTTTTCATGAAGACCAACCAAAGCTGAACACAACTTCAATTTTTCCCTTGTGACCACCTTGGTCATCATGTTTACAGGATTATGATTGGTGTGAATCTTCTCCAGCTTCAAAGTCTCTTCCTCTAAAGTTGTCATGATGAAATGGTACCTTAACTATATATGCTTCATCCTAGAGTGGAAATAAAAGTTCTTAGCTAAGTGTATAACACTCTAGCTATCACTATGTAGCTTTCCTTCCTCTTGTTTATGCCCCAACTCCTCAAGAAATTGTTGTAACTAAATAATTTCTTTGCTTTCTTCTGTGGTAGTAACATACTCAGCCTCTATGGTTGACAAAGCCACTAGCTTCTGTAGTCGTGAAATCTAGCTCATTGTTGTCCCACCTACATTGTAAACACAACCTGTCATGCTCCTCCTACTGCTACAACTCGATCCATAACTCGAATCTACATAACCATGCAAAGTGGTGTTTGATCCATCTGTAGCACAAAATTTTCCCCATGGTCCCTCTCAAATACCAAAGGATCCACTTTACTGCCTACCAGTGATCTCTACCTGGATCACTCATAAATCTACTCACCGCTCCCACTACATGGGAAATATTAGGCCTAGTGCACACCATGGCATACATCAAACTACCAACCGCTGATGAGTAAGGTACCTTGGACATCTAGTTTCTCTCATGCTCTATCTTGGGACATTGCTCCTTTGATAACTTGAAATGGCATGCCAAAGGAGTCCCAACCGGTTTAGCATCCTACATATTAAACCTCTCCAAGACCTTCTTAATGTAATCTTCCTGAGATAAAGTCATCTTCCATTCCTTCCTATCCCAAGATATCCTCATACCAAGGATTTGTTTAGCTGCCCCCAAATCCTTCATAACAAAGGATTCACTTAGTTGTTTCTTGAGTACTTTTATTTCCTACATGTTTTCACCTGTAACCAACATATCATCCACATACAAACATAGGATAATATAACTTCCATCCTCATATTTATTTGTATACATGCAATGGTTAGAATGGCATCTAATATAGCCTTTCTCAATCATGAAGCTATTAAATTTATTATAACATTGACGTGGAGCTCTAATACAAGCTCTTCCTCGGTTTGCACACCATCTCCTCTTTACCTTTGACCTCATATCCCTCTAGCTACTGTATATATAGATCCTCCTCAAAATAACCATGGAGAAATGCGCCTCTTTACATCAATCTTCTCTAAGTGCAAGTATTCTTTTCGCAACTATTCCAAGAATAGTTCTAATCGAAGTCATTTTTACTACATGAGAAAAAAATATCATCAACATCTATACCTTTTTTCATGCAAACCCCGAGCACCAACCGAGCGTTGTATCTTTTCTTTCCTCCTTCCTCTTTGAATCGAACACCCACTTGTTTTATAATTCTCTTTTTCCTTGAGTAGCTTCACCAAATCCTATGTCCGGTTCTCCATGATAGCCTAATGCTCCTCATCCATGGCTTGTTCCCACTTCTTCCCGGCATCTACCTACATTGCTTCATCAAATCTCTCTAGGTCTCCACTATCAATGAGTAATAAATAATAAAGAGAAGGACAAGAATGTTTAGGTTCTATACTTACCCTAGAAGACCTCAATATAGGAGTTGGGGGTTCTGTTGAGGAGGTTCCTGAACTGATTCATGTGTCACTTTCCCATCTGGAAGATCCTCTCCCACCGCATATTATTTCTTGGATTCTTCCTTGTTTTCCTATAACTGTTGCTTATACATGACTTTCTCATCAAAGACCACATCCCTAGATCGAATGATTTTCATGTCCTTAATACTCCAATATTTATATCCAAAGTCATCACCACCATAACTAATGATAGTAAATTTTTTGATTTAGCCTCTAGCATGGTCATGTCATCCTTGTCTATATGGACAAACACCTCACATCCAAAGACTCTAAGAAATGAATAATCAAATTTTTACCATAACAAGCCTCCTCGGTATGCCTCCATCCAAGTCACTTGAGGGTCCTTTGTTTATCAAGTATATAGTTGTGCTCACTACTTCGCCCAAAAATAAAGAGGCAATCATGCATGTAACCTCATGCTCCTAGCATGTTCCATTATTGTTCTGTTCATCCTTTCTAAAACCCCATTATGATGAGGAGTTCTTGGAACCATCTTTTTCCTCATGCGGATCCCATTATTATAATAGTAATCATCAAATTCATTGCTGCAATACTACTGTTAGTGTAAAATCACAAAGCACTTCTGGATGTTGATCGATTTATAGGTTGATCATTCTAGCATTCGGTGTGATTGCATAACATTGAATCCTTTCTCCAAGTGTGGGACTTGTAAAAATGAGAAAGGATTCTCCAGAGAAGGTCAGTTCTATTCCTCTGCTCGAGATGCACACAAAAATGTAGAGGTTTTACTCAAAACCTAATCTAATCTGCCAAGGAGACAGGGGTAAGAAAATGCGTAAAAATAAACCTAAGCTAACGAGAGGTGATGCACCGAGGAATGAAGAACATCTATCTTGCCAATAAACACAGACCATTCAAATGTGATGCAAGATCATGCACGAGATAACAAAATTTGCAAAGTGAAAGACCGGGAGGATGTAAATGAACACGAGAGAGGGTTGATAATCATCCACAGACATGCATTACTTGCTCCAAAGATTGATACAATACACTACAAAATGCTAAAAGGTAGAGTCACATTACGCTTCAAATGGGATGTTCGAACTCCACAAACTCGCTTTGATAAAGAGAAGAATGGAGGAGCAAAACAGAATGTTTGACCTTTAGAAAGAAGCCCCTCCTTACAATATATAGGAAGAATGAGAGAGGGAAGAGAGAGGAAATCTAGATCTACCCCAACCACTTCTAGGTTGCATTTAACTCATCTCATTATGGCAGAAGTGGCGAATCTGGCAAAATGGCAGATCGTCTAGCGAAAATGACGAATCGCATTGCATTAAAGTCAGGTTGTTGAAACGTCACTTCTATCTATTATTACGTGCCAGAGGTGTTTCTAAATTTTCTCACTCAAAACTAAACCAAAATGTAATATTGACCATGAAATCGTGTAGAGAATTTCACCAGCTTTCCATTGATATAAAGAACGTGAAAATATGAGCTCTGGATCGAAAGTTATGGCGATCTGAAGATTTAGGGCACAAAACAGGCCAAAACGGATTTTGAATTTTTCCCGCGCTCTGCCACTTGGATGACATGTGTCGGGTGCTGATTGGATGAGAAATTCTCTCTCCTCCACCTTTCCGCAGGATTTCCTTTGAAATTTTGACCTTTTTCATACTTTGGAAAAATTCTCATTTTCCCCCCGCGCCCCGCCACTTGGGACACGTGGCATGCATTGGTTCGTGGATGATTGTAATCAACAAAGATAAGATACATGTTGCGAGTAAAGCAAGCAAGCTGAAAAGCAAGTGACACATATAGAAGTTCCGGTAAGTTATTTGTCATACACTGCTCACTATTCTTTTTGATACAGAGCTCTTGAATGTTTCATTTCTAGTAAACTTACATCTAAACTTAAAAGAAAAGCTAGAAAAATGGATAAATCTTGATCAGACATGCGATGATAATAACTCTGTTCATACAGTGAGTATGTGTCTTTTTGGGGCAGTCCTTGACTTACCTAACTTTTCCATGGAAGTTGACCTCTATGTTACACCTTTGGGGTCTTACGACATTGTCATTGGTGTCAATTGGTTAGCTGACCATAAAGCAAAAGTAGACTGCTATGAAAAGAATATAAAATGTTTAGATGATCGGCTGAAATCAGCAGAGATTCAAGGTGTGAAATGGGAAATTTCAGTTAGAAAACTGTCAGCTATGCAGCTTAAAAAGGCTAAAAACAAAGGATGTACCCTTTATGCAGTAAAGATATCTGAATTTTCAGAAGAAGATGGTGATTCCATGAAACGATTTCCTCTGTTACAAAGTTTCAAGGATGTTTTTCTGGAGGAATTACCAGGGTTACCACCCAAGAGGGAATTTGACTTCACCATCAAAATCAAACCAGGAACGGAACCTATTTCCAAAGCACCTTATTAGATGACTACTACAGAGTTAGTCGAGCTTAAGGCACAATTGCAAGAACTTTTGTCTAAAGGTTTGATTAGACCAAGTGTTTCACCTTGGGGAGCGCCTGTAATATTTGTGAAAAAGAAGGATGGAACACTTAGGCTTGTGTATTGATTATCGGATGTTGAATAAAGCAACAATCAATAATAGATACCCACTTCCAAGGATCAACAATCTATTTGATGAGATGCGTGGGGCAGCGGTTTATTCTAAGATAGATCTTCGATCTAGTTATCATCGATTAAGGATTAGAGAAGAAGATATTCATAAAACAAATTTTTCCGAACAAGGTAAGGACATTATGAATTCACGGTTCTACCTTTTGGATTAACTAATGCACCTACTGCTTTTATGAACTTAATGAATAATATCTTTCAAGAATATTTAGACAAGTTTGTACTTCTATTCTTGGACGATATTCTCATTTATTCTAAAAGTGTTGAGGAGCACAATGAGCATTTGAAGATAGTTTTGGGAATTTTGAGAAAAGAAAGTTGTATGGTAAGTTATCCAAATGTTCTTTCTTTGATTCGAAGTTCACTATTTGGGTCATGTCATTAGCAAGGAAGGAATTGATGTAGATCCTTCAAAAATAGTGACAATAATCGAGTGGCTGCACTAAAGAATGTGCACGAAGTAAGAAGCTTCATGGGTCTTGTTGGTTACTATAGAAAATTTGTTAAGGATTTTTCTAAAGTGGCTGCACCGATAACTTCATTGCAGAAGAAGGATAAAAAATTTATTTGGAATGATAAGTGTGAAGCAGCTTTCAAAAGTTTGAAAATCCAGTTGACTTCTGCACCTATATTAGTTGTACCAGACCCTAATGGGAGCTTTATTGTTGTAACGGATGCTTCTGGGGAAGGCCTTGGAGGTGTTTTGTTACAAAATGATCAAGTCATAGCATATGAAAGTAGAAAACTTAAGTTACATGAGCTGAATTATGCTCCTCATGATTTGGAGCTTGCTACCATTGTTCATGCGCTTCAAGTCTAGAGACACTATTTACTTGGGAAACCTTTTGAGTTGAAAACTGATCACTTAGGACTGAAATATATTTTCACTCAGCCTAATCTAAATGCCAGACAGAGAAGGTGGTTAGAATTTTTATCACAATATGATTTTGATATTAGCTACATCAAAGGGAAAGAGAATAGAGTAGCAGATGCTCTAAGTCGTAGGAAGCACATTTCTGCTCTTATAACATTAAGAACTCAGTTTAAGGATGAGGTAAAGAGTGCCTCAGAATCTGATACATACTTTCAGCAAGTAAAAGCAACACTTGTTGTAGAACCTAATGATGAAAGGTATAAGGGCTTTCATTTTGATAATGAAGGAATCTTACGTTATGAAAACAGGGTATACGTACCTATGCTGAACGATTTGAGAAAGAAGTTAGTTGAATTTCATAATTTGC
The DNA here is from genome assembly GCA_018340775.1 of Taxus wallichiana var. yunnanensis. Classification (NCBI taxonomy): domain Eukaryota; kingdom Viridiplantae; phylum Streptophyta; class Pinopsida; order Cupressales; family Taxaceae; genus Taxus; species Taxus wallichiana. The sequence goes on from CM031235.1 coordinate 617,263,170, forward strand.
CTTTCTCTGGACACCCGGGTATCACAAAAATGCTTGCTGATATGAAACAACAATACTTTTGGAAAGGTATGAAAAAGGATGTCATTGATTTTGTGACTCATTATGCGGAATGTCAGGCGGGTTAAGGCGAACAACACATGCACCTCGCTAGACTATTATATCCTCATAGCATACCGCAAAGACAAATGGCAAGTAATAAGCATGGATTTTGTACAAGGGTTACCTATGTCCAGAACAAACATGATGTTATCCTGGTAGTTGTAGATAAAATAACTAAGGTAGCTCATTTCATCACCGGAAATCTAAAGGATGATTCACCGGTCTGGCCAAAAGATTCGTACACGAAATTTTCAGATTGCATGGTGTACCAGAATTGATTATATCTGATAGAGATCCTAGAATGACGTCAATATTTTGGCAAACGCTTAATACAGCTCTTGGAACGAAACTAAACTTTAGTTCTGCATATCATCCGGAAACGGATGGACAAACTAAGAGAGTAAATCAAGTGTTGGAAGACATGTTGCGAATGTATTGCATGGATCAACAATATAAATGGGAAGAGTATCTTCCATTAGTTGAATTCGCATACAACAACACTTATCACTCATCTCTTAAAATGGCACCATTTGAAGCAATTTATGGAAGGAAGTGTAGAACCCCTGTTAGCTGGGATAGTGTTGAGGATAGAGTGGTAATTGGACAAGAGATCCTCACTGAAATGGAACAAAGAAGTTAAGCTGATTCGCGAATGATTAAAGGAAGCAAGATAGGCGGAAGAGCTATGCTGACCTTAAGTGGGTTGATCAAAGGTTTGAGTTGGGTGAGAAGGTTTTTCTTCGTGTTAAACCCAGGAAGAGTTCTATAACTTTTGGCAAGGCTGCCAAGTTGTCACCTCATTTTGTGGGACCTTTCGAAATTGTCGAGATAATCAATCCGTAGCTTATTGATTAGCATTACCACCGATTTATCTCGCATGCATGATGTTTTCCATATTTCTTTGCTTAAGAAATACGTTTCAGATCTGTCACATGTTTTAAATTGAATTCCTTGTAGGTCCAAGACCGGGAATAATTGTGGTTAAACCCACACGAGTACTCGAAACTCACCAATTACATTTGAGAAATTGTGAAATACAAAGAATGTAAGGTCTAGTGGGACCAGGTTTAACGAAGAAAGTGCAACTTGGAAAATATAGAAGAGATGAAAATTGCTTTTCCTTTTCTTTTTCAATAGGATGAAATCAGTTGAAAAAACATTTTTTTTTATGAACTTATCTTTTTCACGATCATATGAAAGCCAGATTGAGGCAAACATTATTCAGGCTGAATAAAATGTATCGTGACATTGATTTCTGAAACTATTCAAGTTGGAAATAGTCACATTGTATTGTGAACTAATAAATTGGTTGACCTGAAGGTAAATCAAATATGTAATCATCGGGACGATGAATCTTTTAGGAGGGAAGCATGTAACACCCTGAACTATTGTTACTTCCTCCTGGGCATTCAAGTGTTGATATATGATTTCTTCTATAAAAAGGATGTGTTCCTTTGATTGTGAAGTCATGCTTGATATAGATTGTATCTTCTTTGCATTTGAAGATCTTTGACTGAGCCAGGATATGCTTGGACTCTTTTATTTCTTTCATTTTTGCACCTGAGTTTAATTTGATTTTGGAATAAATTGTGGATTTACCCGTCTATATGACTCAGCCTTGGATCAGTGGCATTGATCCAAGAGATGTTTTAAGTTTATTTTGGATGAACAAAAATTATAGACCTTACGAAGGTTGCAAGGTCCGAATGTGTGGAATGAGAAATTCAGGAGTCAACTCAGGCTGATCTTATTAAATGAATTGGTTCCCAATATCGTAATATCAGGAAGGTCTTGATCTTGAGCCAGGTAATAAATTCAGATACATTTATACTACTAGCTTATTATCGTGCTTTGGAATGAATCCTTTTCATGAATGTATATTTGTTGGTTCTTATACTGAACGATTCTAATTCTTAGACCTAAACTGGATTTATTAAGGTTAATAACCTATGGGTTGGATTAGTGTTAATCTAACCTAGCCCTAAGCTATAAGCTAAATGTTCCTAAGGTTAGCAACTTAGCACTAAGGAAGTTAGACTAAGTATCACCTTATGATCTAACCTATGTTTCTAACCTAACTAATGTTAGTGGGGAAGGGGACCTATGAGGGGGTGCGAAGCCATGGGCGGTAGTTTCTATGGCATTAAATGAAGGGGATAAGCATGAAGGACAAGGATTTAGCTAAGGTTTCAAATGGCCATCGAGGCCGACGTGGCAGAGTCGCCAAAATTGGAAATGGTCTTTGGTTTGCATTTGTCCATCGCCAACTATGGCGGTCGGTGGCAATGGAGATTGAGTGGGAATTTTGGAGTTAATGCAATTAAAGAACTCAGTTTCCGAGCTCGGATTGCTCGGGAAGACATGCAAAATGGAAAACTAGTTGTTTGTTTGGTTTTCCATGCGCTCCGGTTTTCCCTCTATTTGATCACTGGTTCTTTGAACCAGTCTACTTGGTGTTGCATGGCAACTATGAGAATAACTAGCTCTTTTCTCTGTCGAGGAAAGTTTATAAAGCATGGAAATAACAAATTATTGTTGTTGAAACTAACGTGGAAGAAGAGGAGAAGGCTCGAGCTCTTTCAGAGGTCTTCTTCGGATTTTTAAGCGGCATTACCAGGCATGTTAGGCCCTAACTTTTAAAAATCTTGCTTTCCTTGAAATGATTTCATTAGAACAACTCTGTTCAGGTGATTTCAATTCAGTTGGTTGGAAGCATTGTTTTGGTTCTTCTTTTCCTGTGAAATTAGGAATCTCGGATCTTTAGAAGACCTTGAAGGAATAGTTTCTGTATTTAATCTTCCTTGTGGTTTCGCTTCGTTTGAAACCGGCTGTACTTTTATGGTTGCTGAATCTTGTTGGATCTTGCTATAATACTTTAAGTTACTTCTGGTTGGATAACTTGATTGTGTTTATACTATTTGAATGCGACTTTGTAGAAGTCCTCCCTGTGTTGTAATTTTTGGGATATAATCCGTTGAAAGTTTGCAAGGAATATATATATGAAAATGACTCTGTGGAGTCCTTGGAATGTTTCATATATTTTGGACTTCTGTAGAAGTCATGAATGTGAATACTTATTAGTTAGACTCAGTTGGAGTCCTTGAAAAGTAACTGGTATTACGACTTCTGTTGCTTTGTTATGAATACTGTTGCTTAGTAGTGAATATCGTTGGTACAGACTCAGTTGGAGTTCTTTTTATGTTTCGTATGTTTCGTCTTCTGCTTAAGCTTAGTTTTGAATGCTGATGTTTAGTTGAGATTACTTAAGATATTGATTCAGTTGGAGTCCTTGATATGTATCTTGAATTATGACTTCTGTAGAAGTTTTGCTGGGAATACTATTGGGATTCTTGAATTGTTGTCGCATGAAATCAACTTCAATCTAAGCCTTGTTTATGAGCATTAGTTGTTTGTGATTTGTTGGAGATCTCGATATGTTGCGAGTTGGCTCGACTCTCGATTTAAACCCTCGTTGTGCATGCATATCGTTCAGACTCCTTCTTAACATTCTTGTGTTCCTTTCTGTTCGCTTCTGTGGAAATTTAAAGGAAGGGTTTTCTTTACAAATTTTACTCGGTTTGAGACCCTGTTGTATTCCGTAGTAGCTTGGCTTAGGATGAAACTTTGAGGAAAATACTGATATGGAATTTCGGCTTCTGTGAAGACCTTGTTGTGATTATTTTTCTTGAAAACGACTTCTAATATAAGTCATGGCTGTATTATCATAAGGATTTGTTTCAGTTAAATGAAGTTATGCATGTTTGTGTTAGATTCAGTATGAATGTCACTATATATGCATAAGGAAACATCATTTGTTTTAATGTTATCTAGCCTCTTGTTTGACTGTGATAAAGAGGTTGTTCTTTTGATTTCGGCTTTGGATTTAAGTCCTTGCTGTGTTAGTAGGGATTAGATTGAGCTGTATGTTGCTGAGTGTTTCGACTCAGTGGGATTGATGTTGTGATTGTGCATGGTTACGTCTTCTGTTATTGTGATTATCTAGTCTTGTGCTTGACTGAGATAAAGAGTTAATAGCTGTGCCTTGACAAGCGATGGCGTTGGATATTTTCTCGTTTGTTGAATAATATGGAAAGCTATGTTAAGTCTATTTGTTGGATTATTTATTACTGCCTTGCCATGAGGGCTATTGTATTGCTCAGTAAGCTACAGGTAATTTTTATACTTGAATTTTTGATGAACTGTAGTTCTTCCTGTGGTCTCGACTGGCTTAGTTGTATGCATATAATGTGAATGCATTACTCTTGAGAGGATGGTACAGTCATGAGCATGATTGGAAGGGAAATCTGAATGTCTCGGTTTCTTTCTCTTCTGCTGTAATGTATATGTTGATATATTTATATTTAACTGTTGGAATTGTTTTAACATACTGATGGATTCATGAATTGTTATGATATTCATTTTATTATGTTGAATGTAATGGTCTGTCGGATGTTTGCTGTCCTTGGGATTCAGATGGATAGTTGTTTTGGATACATTTGTTCTTCTTGGTCACTTATATTTATGAAGAAATATCTGAAAAGTATCTAGGACTATTTAGTAACTATAATATGAGTTACGCGTTTATAGTCATGTTTGAATTACAAAAGAGCATAGTCTGAAATATGTCTACATGTTTGGTGAAATGATTTCATTTAAACAGGTTGTTCAATGAGAGCAATTGGTGGATTGCATTTGTTTTAAGAGTTAGTGCTTATCATGCTCAGTTCACCGAACTGACCCGTGTTGACAATTTTTGCAGATGGCTGCCGTAAGTGGTAAAGGCACGCAGATCTGATATGATGTTCAGATTGTTTAATTTGGTTTTACGATGAACTTCAATTTGATTATCTAAATGTACTACTTGAAGAAAGATGTTCTTTGGCTGTTGAGTATTGTATCAAATATGCTGAATGAAATAAATGTATTTGATTAGCCTTGAAAGGAATGAAAAGAGGTATTTGTTACTTATGTGTTTGTATTCGTATCTTGATGGTTTGATCTTCTTCGGTTCGAATGATCTTAAGAGCATTGTTATTATTGTATAACTGGAGACTTTTGTGATTATCTAAGTAAGCTTGCAAGGTTATGTGACTGAATACTTAAGATTGTTTAGTAGTTCTATTATGTTCTATCTAAAGCTAAATTGGAATTTAGATCACTGTCTTTCGGGAAGCTAAGGTTAAAATAAACCTGAGCAGGAAGCTAAATGAGCTGAATAAATTATTACTTCCTAGTCTTGATCTAAGTCAAGACAACATTTAATTGGATTCTTAATCACTATATCTCGATGCTAATAAGTAAGATATAATTTCAGTTATGAGAACTGATATAAACCTAAAAAGGGTTTGGTTAGCAATCTCATGTGAAGATTATGGGTTATTGTCCAATTTCGTTGATTTAGATTTATGTTTTTCTATGAACTCCTTGATAGGACCTCAATCTTATTAAACTTCTCTTGTGTAATGGGTTTTATTAAGAAAGGTAATTCTAAGGTGAGGAACCCAAGGACTGGGAAAGACTACCCTTAAGGGAGCGACTGATAGTATAATTTTAACTCAACGTAAGTAACACCTTAAAATTTAGTAGATCTTATCGAGGTGGATTTGAAGGTTGATGGCACAAGTCGATTGCAGGGTTGTACCTTCGAGAAGATTAGGATCTTCTCAAAGATACAACAATGCAGGTGACTTATGGTGACACCCTTCGCATTGATCGTTAAGATTTACACCTTAAACTCGAACAAGTTTTACTCTGGGACTGATTAGGAACATGGTCATGTTATAAGGCTGCCCCAGAGACTCGGGGTATCTTGACACACTGGGTTAACTAGGGTTGACCCAGTATGTCAGCATATCCCTAGTCCCCGGGAGCATCCTTATAACGTTGTCATTTTACTAATCTGTTCCTGAGTGAATAACTTGGGGCAGGAGAGACTGTCAGAAGTCAGTATAAGACATTCTACATAACAAAGGAATGGGGTGATGGACGTATTCCAGATTGACGAGTATGTTGTCAAGGAATATGAGACATAAGCATATGTTTCAAATCTTTGGCCAAAGTATCGCAAGCTACTGATTGTGTTGTCCTATGTCACCTAGTCTAAGGGACGAGATGCCGATGAATAATGGTAACAATTATTTAGATAGGTTCCTTGGACAGAGCATTCTAAATCCCAGATTAGGGAAGAGAACTGCAAGAGTGAGGTGTTAAAATAAAAACGCCAACTCTTGATACTCATGAATAGATCGGTAGATTACCAAGTCATGGAATGAATAGATCGGAGGTACTCCGAGTCATTACAGCTGCATATGGTTATCTGTTATAAGAATGGTTGTTTTGATTTGTGAGTTCTAAATTATGTATTTAGAACTAGGAAGCATTTATCAAAAAAATAAAAAATTTACTTGTTCTAAAGTACTAAAATGAGGACGTTACACACGTGGCATGCATTGGTTCATTGATAGGGGCACGGGAGAACCTTTACCTTTTAGTTTTTTGGCCAAAACTTTTGCTAAATTTTCTAAGTCCTCCCTGAGCTCCGCACTCCCTGCTCCATAGGACACGTGTCCTGTGTCTATTGGCTCGGGCCGACCCTTCAAACCTTGCCCTTTGAAATTTTTTGGCCAAAAACACTTAGCCAATTTCCATTGCGCTTCCCCTTGTGACACGTGTCACGCCGCGATTCGTTGGTGGCTCTCCCGGTCTTTCACGTCCCTCACGTACTTTTGGCCCAGATGTCCCAAACTGCCTGGGACAAATTTCTCTCGAACCGCCCGATTCGGGCTTCCTTGTCCCTATTTGAGGCGAAGACACATGGCAAGATTTGATTCACTCTCGGTTCCTTCGGCTTTTCGCGTCCCTCGCGTACCTTTGGCTCGGATGTCCCAAATGAAAGTTCCCTATTTCGTCTGAACCGGCCGGTTTGCGTCCTCCACGTACTTTTGTCCCAACTGTCCCAGATTGCCTGGGAAAAATTTCTCTGAACCACCCGAAATGGACTGACTTGTGCCAAACCGGCCAATCGCATCTCCGCCATCCCAATTCTTTGTGTGAACTACTCCGCATTTTCAGGCGATTCGTGCGTGATGTCCCAACCGTCTCGCAGACCACACCGGACTAGGACTTAGCCAATTTTTACAATTTCTTTGGCCCCAAGCTTTGTTTTGCATGTTGTCAAATTTACCCTGGGGGTTGAATTTTGGATAACAATTTGGTGACTCAGCGGGGTCACCTGCCTGCTAGGTAGAAGATCAGTGGCCTGAAGCAGTCCATTGGGCATGGAGTCATAAGCAATAACCCGAAACCAACCTCGATATCTCGATCCCGAGCCCGATACCGCAACTCCTTCTCCGCACCCCCGAACTATAGAAATCCAACCTAGGAGCAACAAAACCTGTGCCAAAGCACTTAGGGAAACAGAAACCTAACTACAACAAGACAATGTGCATACGCACTTAGAGGAATTGAAATCTAGGCTAATATTTACAAGGGTAAACCTTTTATTTTCAGTAGCAATGTTTAAGATAGATTCCGTTAACCGAATCGGGAGTTCTTCTCCATCCAATGTAGACAATTGGAAGGCATTACTATCCTTACATCCCGTGACCATGTATGGGCCACTCCAAATGGCATCAAATTTTGAATGCCTTCCCGGCTTTGCTCTATCCACATCCCATTTCAACACTAGATCTCCAACTCGGAAGGATCTATCCTTGGCCTTCCTATCAAAGGTCTTCTTGATCAAAGCTTGATCCTTTTCCATTGCTTGGGATGCCTGATTTTTGATCTCTTGTAGCTCCATCAACTCTACATACCTAGTCTCCATTGGTTTGAACTCAGCCAACTCCAACTGCTTCATGAACTCCAATGCAGGTAGTTCTAATGATATAGGCAATATTGCCTCTTTTCCATAGACCAACTTGTAAGGGGAATTACCTGTAGACCTTTTTGGTGTTATTCTGTCAGCCCCATAATGTTAATTTTAGCTTGGTATACCATGTTATTTGATTTTCATCTAGAGTTCTTCCGATGATTCTTAGCAAATTTTTGTTCGTGGGCTCTTCCTCTCCATTACCTGCGGGTAATAATTTGAAGAGGTGCTCAAATAGATTCCATTCTTGACAGCCCATCCTGTAATCTTGGAACCTATGAATGCAAATGCATTATCGAGAGATTATTGTAGCAGGTATACCAAATATGGTTGTTATCCCCTCATAAAAGTCTAAGATGCTAGACTCATTTGTCTCTTTGAGTGCTACCGTCTGTCCATTTGGTGAAATAGTCCGTGGCTGTCAAAATCCATTTGTGCCCTTGGCTTGAATTGGGATTAATGAATCCAATGAAGTCCAACCCCATTACATGAATGGCTGGTCAACTGAGATTGGATGTAATGGAAGGGCAGCAAGTCTCTCTTTTCCTGTGAAGAATGCACAATTCTTACACCTCTTGATCCATGCATAGCAATCACTAAAGATTTTAGGCCAATAATAACCAGCCTTCATGATTTTTAGAGCTGTCACTCTTGGTGAAAAATAACCATCAGCTGGTCCACCATGGAACTCTTCTAACACCCTTTGAATTTGATTTGTGCTAATGCGTCTCAGCAACACTCCATTCACATCTTTCTTGAACAAAACTCCATCAACAATGGCGTACGGGACAGCCTGCAATCTGAAGTGTCTCCTTTGGGTCTTGTTCATCCCGGAGGGCATAGGCCTATGCCTAGGAAGTGTATAATACCTTGGGTCCAGCAAGGAGTGGGGGCAGCATTATCTTCTTCTTGATTGCCACTTGGCTCATGGCTATCCTGGATTGTCAAAACAACATCTACTTCATTGCATACTTCTTTTTGCTTCCCCAAAACCAGCTGCTCATACAATCCTTTCCCTCTTACCAGCTTGGTGATCTTGATCTCAATGTCATACTCCATGACACGGGTGATCCAACCTGCCCTTTTCTCATTCAAATCCTTGTTGAGGAGGAAGTCCTTAACCCCAACGCATGTGAGACCAGCAACTGGACCTTGTTGTTTGAGACTAAATGCTTGAATTTATTCAAGCTTCTGATTACTGCAAGTACATGCTTCTCAATAAAAGAGTACCTCACCTCATAGTCATCTAGGCTCCGGCTGAAGAAGGCAATTGGCTGCTCATCATTATCCTTGTTCTGCTATACCAAAATGGTAGAAATAGTGTCATTACCTCCAAATGCATAGAGGATGAAATCCTTGGAGAAGTCCGGGTTGATGAGAGTTGGTGCTTGGGAGATGGATTCTTTGATTGCTTCAAAACTCTCCTTGCCTTCTGCTATCCACTTGAAAGCCATGCTCTTCTTTAACATTTTGGTGATGGGCTTGACAAGGGCTGCAAAATCTGGGACAAACCTCCGAACAAAGTTTATCCTTCCCAAGAAACTCTGAAGGGCTTTCTTGTGGCTTGAAATGGTAGTGCTCTTATGGCTTCAACCCTCTCTGGATCAATTGTTAATCCTTCTTTGGAGACAATATGGCCAAGGAGATTTCCTTTATGTGCAAGAAAGATGCACTTCTTAGGATTCAAAGACACTCCAAATCTCCTGCACCTCGTGAAGACTTACCTCAAATGAGAGAGGTGGTTTGCTGCATTTTTGGAAAAAATAGTGATATCATCAAGGTAAATCAGCACTACATTGTTAATCAAACCTTTGAATGCCATGTCCATTGCCCTTTGGAAGTTAGCTTTGCAGCGTTGGACAGCCCAAATGGCATTTTCCTGTATGCAAAAGTTCCCCATTTGGTTGTGAAGGCTGTCTTGAACTGGTCCTCTTCCTTCACCATAATCTGATTGTAGCCTGAGTAGCCATCAAGTAGTGAAAACCTCTCGGAGCTAGCCACAACTTGCAAGATTTGCTCCATGGAAGGGAGTGGGTAATGGTCCTTGAGAGAGGCTCTATTCAAGTCTCTGAAGTCAACACACAATCTGATCTCTCCACTCTTCTTTCTGACTGGAACTAAGTTGGCAACCCAACTAGAATGCTTGATTGGGAATATGATCCTTGACTCAATCAGCTTGTCCAATTCCTTCCTCATGAGAGGCTCCATGTGTGGATTGACTAGTCTTTGTTTCTGCCTGACAGGCTTAGTATTTGGATCCAATTCGATGGTATGCTGAGCTAAGTTGGGATTGAAACCTTTCAAGTCTTCATAGCTCCAAGAAAACATGTCAGGGAACTCTTGACACAGCTGTATGAACTCATACCTTTCTTGTTCAGTTGTCATCCTTCCAATTTACAATGGTTTGTTCTCTTCTACCAAGATGGATACTGAATCCTCTCTCTTGACCTGAATGTTTGCTTTCTCCTTTCTAAACTGATCAGTGGGGTTAAAAATGGACTCCAAAGTGATAAGTCCCTTGGGAAGCTTGTTAGTTCTCAGCCATACCACTTGGTCACCATACTGCTGTTCCAATATTTCTTGATTCTTGGCTGAGAACTCAGCTTCTTCTTGCAAGAAATGGATGATTTGCTGGTCATTTTCAAACACTTGCCAACTGACATTGTTATTTGGCACTGAAGGCCTCACAATCACGTGGATGTTTGGCTATACCTTGTCTTGTTGAATGCTTTCCACAATGTCAAAGCCTTCCCCTACTGCCACAAGCCTGTCAGTAGTTTGATTCTCCTTCCTAGGAATGGATTCGATGCCAAAACCCTCAAAATCTTCCATGAGGTCCCACACCTTGTTCTTGTAGCACTTGAGTAGATCATTCTTGGCAAAAACATGCTATCCCTTGACCAGATTCACAATCAATTCACTGTCCCCAAAGACTTGCAAGTTCCTTATTTTCTTCTTGATTACCCAATGCATCCCTTGCACCAAGGCTTCATATTCAAATGCGGTGTTATTGGAGCATGCAAACTGAAATCTAAAATCTGAATAGTACTTTATTCCTTGAGGTGAAACAAGCATAGCTCCACCTCCCCGCACCTTTTCTACTCCTTGATCCATCAAAAAACAGCTGCCATACCTCATTGTCATCTTTGTGGTTTGGCTTGGTGATGCTAGGAATAGGTTGATTTTCTTCATGTATGTAATAGACCCCTAGCTCAAATTCTTCCACTTCTTGATAAGGATCAAATGCATGTATCTTATTTGCCCATTCATCAAGAGTTAGATCCGGGATGGTTCCAACCTTGGTGTCGGCCTCATCAGTGCTTGGGTGGTCTTCTTGATCAAATGTTGAACAATTGGCTTTAATCTGAATTGGAGTGTAAGGCTCAATATGGAAGTTTGCAATAGGTTCGACCTGATTGTAACCTTAGTTCCATACCTCATTCTCGAACAAAGATGTGTGACCAATCAGCAGACAAATATCCCCCAATCTTGGCTGTGAAGTCCCTTGACAAGCATAGGGCAAAGAGTGGTGGAAGGTCTATGACTGATACATCTTGTAAAACAACAACATTTGGACATGCATGCAAGGTAAGACTCAAGTTTCTAATCACTCCAACCGTTGCTACTGCTGTCCCATCCAGCTGCACTACCCCTTTGGATGTTGTTTCATACTAGAGCCCTAGCTGATCAGCTATTTTTTTAGGCATTACCGAGCTACTTGCCCCGGATTCTATCATGCAATTGTGCACTAGCTGATTTCCAATGATCAATGAAACATAGAAAGGAGGGGGCTTCAAAATTTTACCTTGCTGTCCTCCATGATTTCCCTCAGGCTGGGCAACATTTATAAGCACTTTATCTTACATCTGATCCTGCTGATTCGAAGTTGGCCAGTCCTTCATGGCAGCTTGTAGCAGATCTCTTTTGCCTGGGATAGATAGGGATTCCCACATTGATATATTGACATTTGTCTTCTTCATCTGATCAATGATACTGAATGGTGATGAAGGATCTCTTTGTTGTCCCTTGGTTTTCACATTCACTCCTTGCATGTGGGTAGCAACAACTGGTATTTGAGTTGGCCTAGGGGTTGTTCTTGGCTGCCCTTGTGCATTTACAACCGGATTTTTTTTGCCATCCACTTGTGGAACCATAGAAGGTCGTGGATTGGTTGGGGCTAATGGCTGTTCTTCACCCAAATTCCTCCTTTTTGACCTTGTGTTGGCTACAACACCTTGAGAAACTACTTGGTTCATGCCACAAAAATCCTCTGCTTGCCAATTTACCAATGTGGTGTCATTTGGGGTTGATTGTTGTTGGAATGTTTCTTATTGTTGGCTGTTTTCCGATCGCTCTCACCATCCACACCAAAGTAGTTGTCACCATTAATACTGGAGTCAAAGCACCATTGAAGCACATGGATTGATTATGAGGCTCATTACATGGAAAACACCAATTATACTCCTGGGCAATGTTGTTTTGTGTTGGCACCAATGCCTTAGAGGCAAATATGACATTTGGATTATAGGGCTGAAATGGTCTATTGACAGAGGCCTCGTTTGATTCATATTTGCAGCTGGATTAGGTGGCCTTTGTGGTTGGTATGGCTGCCTTTTAGGCTGAGCTTGGGGTTGATAAGAAGGTATAAAACATTGGGCCTGCTGCCTTTTGAGAGTAACCACTCATTTCCTAGGTTTTGCAATTGCTTCATGACTTCTTGAAGCTCATTTGGGGCACTTGGAGATGAAGTGGAAGATTCATTTGAAATATGATTTCTAGGAGTGGGAGAAGGAGCCAAATTAGGTGCTTGATTGGTGTTTGGATTCTCTAAACTTGGAAATAGTGGCATGGGAGGTCTAGGGGCAAGTTTGCCAGCTTGGATCAAACAATTTTCAGCCCTAATGGCAATGCTATAAGCCATAGGGATAGTTATGCCTCCCATGGACTGAATCAACATAGAAATATTAGAATTTAGAGCTTTGAGATAGTAGAGAAAAGCACCTTCTACTGTTGGCCTGACTGCCACTGGAATTCTCTCCCAAGTCTTTTGAAATCTGAAGTTGAAATCAGTCAGCTGCTCATTGGGAGCTCTCTTGATGGTTGTCAGCTGCTCCAAAAGAGACAAGTTGTCTCCCTTCTCCAAATTGCTCATGAAGTGCTATACATAGCTGATTCCAATTTGTGATAGAACCAGCTCCAAGGCTCCTAAACCATTGCAATGCTTTACCCTTGAATGAAGATGCCAGTAACTTGACAGCCACTTGCATCTCATTGATTTCATGGATTGCACAAAGGTTGGCAATGTCTTTAACATGATCACCTGGGGTAGTCTGATTTTCTCCAGTGAAGTACGGAATGTTCTTTAAGGCTGCAATAGGAATTGGATGTTGTGCATTGAGGGCAAGTGGGCTGCTGCCTGTGAAGTTGACATAGGGGTTATTTTGTGCCATTCTAATTGGTCTTAAAACCCTTGTTGACTGAATGAAAGGCCTATAAGTTGGAGGAGTTGAGAGAGTTCTATTTGGTGGAGATGGAGACCTTTGAATCCTTCTTCCTCTTTTCCTTCTTCTTGGAGATAATTGCAGGTATTCAAATAGCACTTCTTCTTCTCCAACTCTTGACCTTGTGGTGACTCTTCTCATGAGTTTTCAGGCCTGCACTACTGAAACCAGTTGATTCTTCCCCTTGGAGTTTCCAGATATGCAAATAATATCTCTTTTTCAAGCAAGAAAATTGCAGCAAATGCACATCAACTTCTCTGTAATAAAAATGAGACCTCTAGGGTCCCACCCGGCATGCCAAAACTGTTAGTGCAAAATCACAGCACCCCTGGATGTTGATCAGATTTATAGATTGATCACTCTAGCATCCAGTGTGATTGCATAACATTGAATCCTTTCTCCAAGTGTGGGACTTGTAAAAATTAGAAAGGATTCTCTAGAGAAGGCTGGTTCCTATTCTTCTGTTTAGATGCACACAAAAATGCAGAGGTTTTACTCAAAACCTAATCTAATCACTGAGGAGACATGGTAAGAAAATGTGTAAAAATAAACCTAAGCTAATAGAGGTGATGCACCGAGGAATGAAGAACATCTATCTTGCCAATAAACATAGACCATTCAAATGTGATGCAAGATCATGCACAGATAACAAAATTTGTAGTGAAAGACTAGGAGGATGCAAATGAACACAGAGAGGGTTGAGAATCATCCACAGACATGCATTACTTGCTCCAAAGATTGATACAATACACTACAAAATGCCAAGAGGTAGAGTCACATTACAGTTTCAAATGGGAGGTTCAAACTCCACAAATTCACCTGATAAAGAGAAGAAGGGAGGAGCAAAACAGGAATGTTCGACCTTTAGAAAGAAGCCCCTCCTTACAATATATAGGAAGAATGAGAGAGGGAAGAGAGAGGAAATCCAGATCTACCCCAACCACTTCTAGGTTGCATTTAACTCATCTCATTATGGCAGAAGTGGTGAATCCTGGCAAAACGGCAGACTGTCTAGCAGAAACGGCGAACTGTCTGTTGCATTAAAGTTGGTTGTTGAAACGTCACTTCTGTCTATTATTACGTGCCAGAGGCGTTTCTCAATTTTCTCACTCCAAACTGAACCAAAATGCAATATTGACCCTAGAATCATGTAGAGAATTTCACCAGCTTTCCATTGATATAAAGAACATGAAAATCTGAGCTCTGGATCGAAAGTTATGGCGATCTGAAGATTTAGGGCACAAAACAGGCCAAAACGGATTTTGAATTTTTTCCCGTGCTCTGCCACTTGGATGACATGTGTCGGTGCTGATTGGATGAGCAATTCTCTCTCCTCCACCTTTCCGTGGGCTTTCCTTTGAAATTTTTACCTTTTTCATACTTTGGAAAAATTCTCATTTTCCCCTCGCACCCAGCCACTTGGGACATGTGGCATGCATTGGTTCGTTGATAGGGGCACGGGGAGAACCTTTACCTTTTAGTTTTTTGGCCAAAACTTTTGGTAAATTTTCTAAGTCCTCCCTGAGCTCCGCACTCCCTACTCCATAGGACACGTGTCCTGTGTCTATTGGCTCGGGCCAACCCTTCAAACCTTGCCCTTTGAAATTTTTTGGCCAAAAACACTTGGCCAATTTCCATCGCAGACTTCCCTTGTGACACGTGTCACAATACGATTCGTTGGTGGCTCTCCCGGTCTTTCACATCCCTCACGTACTTTTGGCCCAGATGTCCCAAACTGCCTGGGACAAATTTCTCCGAACCGCCCGATTCGGGCTTCCTTGTCCCTGTTTGAGGCGAAGACACGTGGCAAGATTTGATTCGCTCTCGGCTCCTTCGGCTTTTCGTGTCCCTCGTGTACCTTTGGCCCGGATGTCCCAAATGAAAGTTCCTATTTCGTCCAACCAAATTTGTTTGTGTCCTCCGCGTACTTTTGTCCCAACCGTCCTGATCGCTCGGGACAAATTTCTCCGATCCGCCCGAAATGGACTGACTTGCACCAAACCGGCCGATCCGCATCCCGTCGTCCCAACCGCTGCAGTGCATCGCCCGTAGATTTTCAGCCACCCGTGCCCGACGTCCCAATTGTCCCGCAGACCACCTGGACTAGGACTTAGCCAATTTTTGCAATTTCTTCGGCCCCAAGCTTTGTTTTGCATGTTGTCAAATTTACCTTGGGGGGTGAATTTTGGATAACACTACCCTCCATTATCTGACCTGAGACATTTTAGCTTAAGCCCTGTTTCATTCTCAACCAAGGCTTTGCATTAAACAAAAGTGTCAAATACATCAGATTTGTTTCTAATAAATTAAACCCAAATATTCCTTATTACATCATCAATAAAAGTAACATAATAACTTGAAACCCCAAGAGATGATAAAATACTCTTATTGTACAATCTTCAACACTTTCTCACATGAAAACAGCTCCACAACCTAACATTAATTTTGTGTATGGTGGTAGTTGAGGAGAAATTAATGCAAAGGAATTTGATGAATCTATATAGGAAGATGCTTGCGATGTTAATTTTATCTTGCATGCTTTGATTTTTCGAGATGATAAGAGCGATTGAAAGTGTTAAGTGTGAAGATAAATTGGTCGAGTAGCTTAAATGGGTGATTTTGAGACACGACAGTGCTAGAGCTTTGCGTGGAAGGGTGTTTGACCTAGCTGGGTGTGTGGGGAAGGAAAGTTCGCAAGGATAGGGTTTCAAGGAGATAGATTTGCAACTAGGGAACACTAGGGCATGGGGTATTTGAGAGTAATACGTAATATCAAAGAGTGCAAGGGAAAGGCATTAAAACATTTGTAGTTTTCATAGCACATTATTACTTAAGTAGAAAAATGGAACCAAGGAGATGTGTGACAGTAGAAAGGGAGACTATAAAAAGGAGGCACCACAAAAATTATTTGTAGAGATGTAGTACTCAAAGGAGGTGATTAAAGGAAGGTCATGGACATCCCAATTGACAAAATTCAAGATAAGTGACATCAATCATCGTACTAAGAAAACCTTGAAGGACATCAAGGATGACACCATTCTGAAAACAAATCAAAGGAATGTAGACGGGAAAAGGGTATATGATAACATGATTTACAAGTTGCTGGAGAGTGTTGGAATGATGTCGTTGTATGAGTTTATCTTCTTTGACAAGCTAGATTGATTGTACCTATGGCTTATGTCATGCGTACAAGAGGATTACTTCTAATTTGTGGGTAGAAGGATGAGGATTACAACAAAATTGATTGGAAGGTGACAAGGTCGTGAAAATCTGGTTTAGAGATCAGTAGGTGACCTTACTAATGATGATGGAGTAGAGGAAACAACTATCACATTTAACTATCACAGGGGAGGTCTAGCTTTCAATGTTATAAATATAGAAAACAAAGCTACAAGGGTAGTGACACGCCTTTTCATTTGAAAATTAGGTGCCTCAAAAAGGTGGAAGGAGGTGAACAAGAGTTGGCTATATATAGTGCATAAGATGGCTAACAAAACCTATTATAACATTGTGGGCTACATTATAGAAAGCATAGTGGAAGAAGCATGCATTCAAGTGGAAAAAGGTGAGAAGATAACATGGGGTGCTATCTTGATCCTCATTGTATTTTATGAAATTGGTGTTCCCAATGGGCCAAAGGAGAAGATGTGGGTGTACCCCATTGAAGACAAGTCATCATCAAGGAAATTTGTGAAGTTCACATGTTAAGAAACAATTTCTAGGACTTATAAGTAGTGTACAGAAAAATGGTACAGAAGGATGTGTGACACATTTGAAGGAGAGTTACACATCCCAAGGGATCTTCCCAGTGTTTTGGACAAGTAGGATGAGTTTGCAATATACCAACACTTCTGTTTAGGAAGATTTTATATGAATACAAGTGAGAAAATACCCTAGTATCAGTTGCCCTTTGCTTTTACTGCATGCTACTTTAAGGATTCAGTGAATAGGTTACATAAAGCACACATACATTATAATTTGATGTAGATAAGGTAGACATAGATCACATTTTACACAAAAAAAAATTCTACCCTAACAAGGAGGCATATGTGGAAATAATATAGTCTGATAACATTGATATCACTCATGAGGTTATGGCTATGGGGCAGATAAATCCAATGCATGTTTATGTTTACATGAGACCAAGGTTCAAAGATGGGAAATACATTGCTGACGAGGACATATCACTTCCACGTTATCTAAAGGAAAATACTATGGGCATTAAGAGAGAGATTGAAGATACACCCCAAGGAAAAACATGAGGATTTATAGAATGTCCTTGAGAGATAAGAAGAAGTGAAAGAAGATAATATTGCATTGGATCACAACAAAAGAAAAATGCATAAGAGGTGCAAGGATACAAAAGTGGGCATTGGATATTCACAGCCTATGAGGTGGTCAATGCACGTGATGCCCGTGAAGATGGACAAAGAAGAGAAAATAAGAAGGCATAAGTATGTGCTCATGAGGGATAGTGATGAGGAGGAATCCTCATATGGGTCTCATGCATCGAATATCCCCACTCATAGTACCGAGGTACTTTGGAAGATGAAGGGATTGGAAAAAGGAACCACAAAATGATGTAGAAGTGCTAAGTGTGAGTGAGCATGAGCACGAGGAAGAAAGTTTTGTTGGAGGTGATACATAGAAGGACAATAGTGAAGAGGAGTCGATCGATGGGAACACATGTGGAGTGGGTGAAGGTGTGCCGAAGGTGATAGAAAAAGGAAAATACAAGTGGATGACCTAGTAGACAGAGGGAAGAGAGATGGTGCCAAAACTTGATTTAAGGTACATCAACGACCATACAAACATTATGTGTGCGAGGTTCCATAGCAATCTTAGAATGAAAAAAATTATATGGATGGGAGTAAATGGACCTTGAGATGGTGAATGCGTGAACACGGAAAATATTATCATGGAGTATGTAGACTCACATGGATGAGCCTGAGTTTGATGTGTGTGAGGATTCATGTGCCACCTGTAGAATGAAGAAGGATCCTCAATCTAGACATGTTACCCACAGAGTTCTCTCGATGAGAAGGAAAAAAATGCATTCATGAAGATATCTGCAGAGGCCACTCACTGGAATATTGATAAGGAAGTTACCTTGAGGACTGTGATGGAAGGTAGGAAGGATAAGGAGGAATAAATCCAATGTTTGAAAAAGTGAAAGGAGAGAGGGAAGAGAAAGGTGATTACTGTTTTGGAGATGACCAAGGAGATTAGAGAGGAAATTTTAAAGGCACGACCACAATATGAAAAAGAGGTAACATGCACCTTTCCATCAGCCATGAATAATTTACGGACCTTGGTAAATTTGTTATTGGAAGAGGGAACCAGCATGCACAATCTAAGTGTTGAGGATATAGTTGTTCAGAAGAAAAAAGAAGTTGCAACTGAAAAGGAGAGAACAAAGAAATAGATTGTATGTAAGATAGTTGGGTATGATTCCATACTCCAAACTTTGAAGGATGAATTAAAGAAAGTAAATTTGGTGTTGAGGATATGTGAGGATCTTGAGTATATTATTAAAACAAGGACATTACAAGAAGAAAATGAAGTCCTTATGGAAAAGAAGAATGACACCTTGGGATGAGAGGATAGGCTGACATTATTAGTAGAGAAGCATGACGTGCTTAAAGAAGCTAGGGACCCTCATGATATATGAATAAAGGATTTGCAGAAGTTGATAGCATGGTGAATGGACGTATTAAATTTCATGGTGTCAGGGTTAGCAAATGTAGTATGGGAATTGACGCACAAGGGCGAGGATATGACCCTGGAGGAAATGGATGTAGTGTTTGGAGAAATTCCCAAAAAGGAGAAGAAGGGGCTAAGTGAATGGAATGAATTGGAAGCTGATATAAAACATGGGTGCCTTGAGCTCCTACTACATGTTGAATAATAAGCGTGTAGATTTTCAAATATTCTTTAAGTTATACAATTCTTTTATTCTTTAAGTCATTCTTTATTCTTTATTCTTTGGAGATATAAGTTGAGTAACCCCATTGCCAATGATAAAAATGATATTAGTGTGGGGTAATGTTTGGCTTGTGAAATAATGCCTAAGTATCAAAGGTGCATGTGATAGTGGCATGAAATAATGAGTCACGTGAGTAGGCATGAGAGGGTGATAGAATTGCACCCTGAGGTTTCAGCCTAGAGAGACAAAGTTTAGGACTTAGTTGTTTTGCTTAGATCAGGATAAAAATAGGATGGAGTGCGGAGCACGTAAAAGATAAAATCATGAATACTTTGTGACCAAGGAAAATCTATTTTGGGAGCAAGTGGAAGATCAAGAGACATGCGAGTTTGAGCTAATAATAGGATTAGATCAAGGTTTATTTATAGAGATAATCTATTATTAGCAAAGCTTGCATGCTTCGTAGTTATCTTTGTATGCACGCATGGATATTTTAAGCATGTAGCCTATTTTGAGAGTGCATGGGAGGTGAAGGAAATTCCCCACCCCTATAGTTATGTGATGTATTTAATTTTTTTGACCAACATGTGAGTTTTGAGTTTTGATCACCGTATGTATTAGAGTTATGTTGGTATGAACTTGCACACATGACTTTTATGACAATATTGCTATATATCCCACTTTTGGTTTGTGATGAGATAATATAATGAATCATTTTGGATGTATATTGGTTATTGATGTCTATGTTCATGGTACTTGTATGGTAAATCTGATCTTGATCCTTATTTTATTCATTATGCACTATGGTTGTGATCTAATTCTTGTTATGCTTTGCCTTTAATTACTTGGTATGGTTATGGAATATATGAGTATGCATGCTAACATCTTGACAAGGCTTCCATAAAAGAGGGACCTGGTAGGCTTCACGTGCTTCGGGTGAGTGCTCGACCTATCTAAGTAAAGTGTCGGCGCGCCTAGGCATCTGAGTATAAAATAAGACTACAATGTTTTATTAGCATCTGAGTTATTTGTGGCTTGGAACAATCTGTTTATCATTCCTTTTATGGTATCAAAGCAAAGAGATTGATGTTAACACCCATATGTAAGTTTTATTTTACAAACGAGGGTTTTTAATGAGTATTGTGCACTCATTGGGAACTAGATTATATAGATTATTGACATCTCTTCTCATGCTTTGGAGGAAGCATATATCATATTTACACTTACAAGTAATCGTATAACTAAACTATCGATCACCTTTAGCCTAAGAAGCTTCTAGTAAGGGGCATCCAAACCATCAAATTCACCTAGGGAACAATCCTATCCTCAATGTTTTTGACTATATGTGTTGGGTATCTCTAGGCCTTGCACTCAACAAGAATTGATCCCTAGTGGGCTCATTGAAATCCTAACAACATCACTAATAAACCAAGGGCCCTTCAATTAATGATGGTTTTTAATATTCATATTGTTTTCAATTTCTTAGTATTCTGATGTAGAGTGATTTTTTATGCAAAATGGAGGGCTCCATTGGATTTGGAAGGTGATAAACCCAAAGATGACTGTAAACTAAACCAGTAACAAAGACAATTATTTTTTAGTTTAGTTTTGTAGAGGTGTATGGATGTACAAATCCACTTGGGAATCCGCATTGATGTGATAAAAAGAACCATACAAATCCTTAGCCCTTGGTAATATGGTGTGATCATATGAGGGCTTAGGATTGTGATTCCTACTAGTAGGTGTTTAAGTCTAGCCGCCTAAGGTTTTTTAGGGAAAGGAAAAAGAATTTTATTTTTTTATATAGTGCCAACTAAAATAAATACTAGAGTAGAAACTTAATAAGCTTGTATCTTTTAATCGACAACTCGGATTTGAGTGTCGTTTGTTTTGAAAGTTCTTATTTTTGTGATTGTTCCATTGAAATTTTTATTTTGATAAACACACTAAAATTATAAAGTTCCATATTATAACACACACTCAATTATAAAGTGTCAAATCTGAGGGGTCTTGTTGCATTCCTTGATTCTTGCATTCTTTTTGGTGATTTTGAGAATGGTGTCTTTATCTACTTCTACATTAGATCAAATTAAGACATTAACAACACATAATTACCACACATGGAAACTAAAAATGGAAACAATCATTAAACGTAAAGGATTATGAGATTTAACTTCTTTAGAACAACTAATGTTCACTTGATAATATGAGAAATTTTAGTACCGATGTAGATTTAATGAGTGTATGGGTTTGATAGGAACTTATATAAGTGATAATATTTTTTTAATTTAGAAAATGTGACTCTCTTTTTAAAATATGGGAAAAATTTGAGGACTTATTTGGTAAGTCGGATTACATGAGATCCATGCATCTTGATATTGAGATCACCTCTCTTACTCCCGAAGATTTTCCACCAATTATAGACTATCTTACTAAGTTCAAGTATTTTTTGACACAATTGAATGAGAGTGGAATAGATAATAAATATGAAGAGTGTGTTTACCTAATTCTATCCAAGTTGAGAGATCCATTCCAAATATGTTTTTCTACTCTTTTCTCTATCATGGATGCCTTAGGTGAAACATTCTAACTACCTACCTTAGAAACATTTTATGAAAGAATTACTATGGAAGAATCTAAACCATCTAACCTTTAGTATTCCACATCTCAAAAGGAATTAGTAACATCTAATCCTAAGGAAAGGGAAAAACAAAATTTAAATCCAAGTTCATCCCTTATACATCTCAAAATGCTCCTAAAACCAAAGAAAACAACTCTAAACCCAAAGAGTCTTCTAAATCCAAGAATAAGTCTATCATTTCATGCTCTTTTTGTGGGGGTAGTTGTCATAAAGAATATAGGTGTTATAAGTGAATGGAAGCCTTAGAGGATGTAGTCAAGAAACATAAAATCTTTATCTCCACTCCACCTCCTTCCAATGAGCATGTCAAAGCACCGAATGTTGTTTGGATATCTTAGTCAACAAGTGAAAATAGTTGGTTTATAGATTTTGGTTCTTCGTGAGGAGACCAAAATAAGTCTCATCTAATGCACAAAATAACAATATTCCTTCTCTTAGAAAGTGGATTTAGATGTAGTATTAAGAACTAGATATCTTATTTAAGATAAAATGTAGAATATATTGGATCTATCTTTGAAAATTCCATTACAATATGAATGTTTTCATTTCCTAATATTTCTTGTAAGTGGAGTTCAATATTGTGTGTAAGCAGGTCATTTTATCTCTAGAATGTATTGCAGAAAGTGGAAGACTCATATAGTCAAGTACAAGACACAAAATGCATAAAGCGTCAGAATTGTAGACTACAAGACTCACACATTGAAGATCACAGGACTCACATGTCATAGAGTGTAGGACTTGCATAACTAGTACAAGACTCACAAAACCAGCACAGACTTGCTATAACTAAAATTACAAACCTCTAAATGAGACTCTAAGAGAGGTTTTTGTTCCTCTTATTGTTAGGAGGAAAAACCTCTCTCTATTTTTACATAGAAACAATGGTTACAAAGATATCAAGATTTTTTCAAGCACAGGACTTGTAGGCCACAGTGTGTAGGACTCACATAATCAACACAAGACTTGCTATAACTAAAATTTTAGACTTTCAAATGAGAATCTGAAAGAGGTTTTTTTCCTATTATTGTTAGGAGGGAAAAAATATCTCCGTTTTTACACATAAATATTGGTTACAAAGATATCACCATCTAAAGAAAGAGGTTTTTAACCACAGGAATTACACAAGCAACACCAACTAAAATTACAGATTTCCAAATGATAAACTAAAATAGGTTTTTGTTCCTTTTATTTCTAGGAGTAAAATAGTCCATTTTTACATAGCAACAATAATTGAGGATATATCTTCATTTGAATTTTCAACATAATAAGGTTGAAGGAAAGAAAATAAGATAAAAAAACACAGGTTTAGTAAAACTGTGATATCTCCCTCATTTCTCAATGAAAATAAGAATTTCAAGATGTTTTGGAAAGATTACAACAAGGAACACCAAATCTAGAAAAGGTTTAAAAATATTCTTCAATTACATTCACAGTTTGATCAGAAATCAAGGATGAGAATATGGCAGACAACTGTCATGTTGAAAGATTCAATCATGCAAGAGCAAACTTGACAAATGGAAAGAAGTAGTTAAGTGCATGTGGAAGAGGTAGTTCAATGTAGAGTTATAATATTTGATTAATTATCTTCCACATTTGTATATTTTTCAAGTGAAAGAAGTAGTTGAGTGCAAGTGAAAGAAGGAATTCAATCTAAATTTATAGTGTTTGATTAAATCTCTTCCACATTTGTCTCCTTCTAAAGTGGAAGAAGAAGTTAATTATAAGTGAAAATAGTAGTTAAATAAGGAGTTGTAATATTTGAATAGATTCCTTCCACATTTATATCATTGTAAAGTGGAAGATGTAGTAAAGTATTGCCCAAGATTATAGGTAGGTAGTTCTATAATCTTGGAGTATTGGCCAAGGGATGAGTTATAAATATCTCTCCAAAGCACTCAATGCAATGGTGGTAGAAGATGGATGATTTTTGTAACATCATTTATGATCAATAAAATCCACAATTCAAGTATCTTGGCAAAAAATTATTTTTATTTTTGTTAACCCAAATCTGAGGGAAGAGAAAGGGCCCACTCTTACCCAAGGAGGAGGATGGTTTATTATTTTTTAGAATATAATCAAGGTTGTTTCCTTAGATTGTTTAAATCAGCATTGTGTATTTTGTTTTGTTTATGAAGCTTCACTTTTATTTGTTTACTTTCATTTATTTGTTTTCAGTTATTTATTTTAGTTTGTTATATTATACATACTTTCATTTATTTATTTAATTTATATTTACTTTCAGTTATTTATTTTAGTTTGTTAGATTAGATTCATTTTCAATTATTGAATTTCCTTTCAAGAATTTTTAATTCTAGAGAAAAGAATTGTAAGATAATTATTTCCTTTAGTCCCTTTTGTAGATAGCCTTGGAAACCACTTTTTTAAAATTATTTAAGATTAAATGATGAGGAATGCAACAAATCTCATCACTTCACATCACATGACTTATTTCAAGGATTAATTTGTATTTATAGGTTTGAGTTCTACTTCGAAATTAAGGTTGGAGATTCTTACCTTATTTTTGTTAATTGAAAAGGTGACATATACCTTGATAGTGGAAGTATCCAATATGCATTGTATGTTCCTAACATCACTACAATTTTTTTTTCTATATATCAAATTTGTCATTCTAGTTAAGGAAAAATAACAACTTTTACACCAAAAGGGGTAGAAATACTAACCTTGTTGGAGCCTCATTCACATGTTTCTTAAGGTATTATTGATCATGGTTCTAGACTATATCACTTTAAGGGTTTTGATGACTCTCCATAGGGACATGATTGGTTTCTCATGAAGATTCAAAGAGTAAGCTTTGACATGAGAGATTTGGACATCTCAATTACATGTATTTGAAGGAGAGTGGCACTCATTGTATGGTTGATGGTATTCCTAGAGTTTATTGGCTTGGGGATTTTTCCTTAGCTGTGAATTAAGGAAACAACACCAAGATATGTTCCCTAGGATTTTTTTCAAGAGATTTTTTCACCACTTGATCTTGTGTATAGTGACTTGATGGTTTTTCCTACCCCTCTTTCAATGGAGCTAAGTATGAACTTACCTTTATTGAATTTTCTCAAGGCATACTTGGGTTTATTTTATCAAGTAAAAAAGTGATTTTTTTCACACTTCAAAGTATTTAAGGCTTTGGTCAAGAAATATTATTCTAGTTACTTAAAGAACCTTTGTAATGATAATGGGGGAGTACTTCACCAAAGAGTTTTCTGATTTTTGGCAACTCATGGCATTATTCACCAACATTTTGTTACACATACTCCAAAACAAAATGGTTTAGAAAAATAGAAGAACAAAAATTTGAAGAAAATGGATAATTACATGATGCATTATAGAGATTTATCTCCTATATAATGGGAAAAAGTAGTTAATGGTTCTAACTACATTTATAATCACACACCGCACATAGTCCTTGAGCATTTGACTCTATAGGAATCTTGGTTCAAAACTAGGCCCGATGTCTTATTTTTTTGAATCTTTGGGAGCCATGCTTGGGATTTTTGCCAAATAAAAAAAGGAAATCCTTGGATAAGAAGAGAAAACCATTCATATTTGTAGGGTATTGTTAATACATGAGAGCTTATCAAATTTTAGATCTTGATACTCATGAGGCTATTTTTCAAACACAAGTTTAGTTTGATGAGCACTTATCTCCTCATGATTCTTCATCATCTTCCATGCCTACTTCTTTATCTCATCTTGAGGATCCATTATTTGAGGTTGTTGATAAGGAGGTTATGGATGAAAATGCCGATGACAATAATGATCCCACTGATGTTGTTATTATGCCTAAGTGGGCTCAGATTACATGCTTTCTAAGGAAACACCTTTCATACAAGATATTCCACCCACTAAGCATCATCATGTACATTCTACGTGTCTGTTTAGGTAGTTTATGAGGATCCACAATTTTTTTCACAGGATCATGGTATATAGTAGTGGGATGATGCGATGATAATTGAGTATTATTATTTGATGAATAATAATACTTGGGATATTTTTTCTCTTCCTAAAGGAATAAATATGGTTAGGTGTAAGTGGGTATATCAAACCAAATACACATCCGATGGGTCCACCGACAAGTATAAGGCTGGTCTTATTATAAAATGATTTTCACAAGTTGAAGGTATTTATTACTTCAAGAATTTTTCACCTATTTCCAAGATGGATTCTCTATGTGCCTTGTAATTGATATTTCTACATCACAGGGGTGGCCCATATACCATATGGATGTGAAGAGTGCATTCTTACATTTATATTTACAGGATGAAATATACATGGAGCAACCTACTAGATTTGTTCATGACTCTTCTCTTATTTGTAGACTCCAAAGTTCTCTCTATGGTCTCAAACAAGCCCCTAAATCTTGGTATGAGAAGATGAATTATTTTCTTCTGTCTACTAGTTTTTTTCACTATCACTCGATCCTACAATATATATCCATCATGTTGGTGAGGATATTGTGATAAAAACGAGCAGTTTTAGTCAGATTTATAATATGCATATCTTTACGATCTTTAAAAATGTAAGGTGCCATTTTAGGATTACATTTTCTAGTCTGATGACCCAGATGAACTCCTACTCCTATCATTTCCTTCAAATTGATGTTCCAATTTTTTATTTTCGTCATTTTGTTTTTATTCTTTCTTTCTTATATGTTGATGATAATCTACTTACTAGTAGCTCTTTTTCCCACATTAAGACTAATTAGAGGGATCTTTCCACATAGTTTAACATGATAGATCTTAGGTTATTACATTATTTCCTTGGTTTACATATTTCTTAGAAAAATATAGGGATTCATTTGAGTCAAAGAAAAGTAAACATATGATTTTCTTTGGCATTTTGATATGGCTAATTACAAGCCAAGTCCATCTCCTTTTAAGTTTGGGGTTACTATTACTTCCACATGTACCACTCCACTTTGTGATCCTACATTATATAAGTAGTTATTTATAAGTTTCATGTACTTGACCCATACTCACCCTGATATTTCATTTTTAGTAGGGTTTGTATCTCAATTTGTACATTCTCCTCATAGTAGTCACTTACAGTGCTACTAAAAATATTTTTCACTAATTTTAGGAACTTCCCACTTTGTACTACACTACACTAGGGGTTATACTCAATTGGTTAGATATACATATTAAAATTGGGTAGGTTTTATTGATGATAGGCATTCCACTTTTGGTTAGATTTTTTGTCTTGGTTCTTCTCCAATTTCTTGAGCGTGAAAAAATATAGAGTTTAGATTATCATAGGATTCACCGACTGTAATTTTGTGTGTCAACCAAAGTAAAATTCACATTTATTACAACCCTATTGAGCACTTGTGGACCAAGCATATTGAGATTCACAAACACTTCATTCGTCAACACATTTAGGATGGATTTATTTTCTAGGAGTACATTTCAACGTAGCATCAGGTTTTTGGCATCTTTACGAATCCTTTTACATCACCAAAATACCTTGAGTTGTATGACATGTTTTTGGTTTCAAAGTTGTTCTTGGGGGTGTTCATGAGAACATATTCAATCCTCTTCCTTTCTTGTTCCTTTTAAGCAGGACTCTTTCCTAATTTTAGTTTGGTATTTTTTCATGGATATATTCTACATGAATACCGATAAAGCCTTGTTTCCAAGACTCATACCGTGGATATGCCACTTTTATTTTGGGCCCTAGCTTCACTTGAGGGGGAATGTTAGAATAGTTTGTTTACCTTAGCTCATGCTCACCTAGGTACTTTATTTACTGTCTCTTTTATTTATTCTCACCCACTTATGTGTGGATATTTATTTTATCTTATTTAGATATTAGGAAGATATTATTTAGTAGTTAATTATATTTATTTCCTTGATCTATGGTCTTGACTATTTCTTTGATGACTAGTTCTTTCTTAGATATATAGTCTTGGCTAGTTCTTTCCTTAATTTATGGCTTTATCTATGGCATTGGTCTTAGTTATTAGATTGATCTTCCTTTCCTATATAAGAAATTCCCCTTCTCATTGTACTCCACGAGTTCCATAATAATATATTATATCGATGTTAATTTGTTTGTAAAGTTATTTTAGTGAATTGCTTTCATCTTATTAAGTGTAATGTTTTATTAACATATGAGTTATTTGTAGCTTGGAACAATCTGCTTAGCGTTCCTTTTATCTATTCCCATATATCTTTTTGTATATCCTATCCTATCACCTCTCATGTATTCTAATTTTCTATGCACCAAATAGACATGATGTTTACCATCTATCTCTAAAAATATCAACAAAATTTACATTATATATAAAATAATAGTCTATAAAATATCTATATAATTTTTATTACAGTTCATTCCACCTAGATATTCCATATTTTCTTTTTATACCTATTTAAACCATTAATAGTTTAACCATTTCAAAACTTGTACAAATAATTGATTGCAACATCTCAAGTGGTGATTGAGAATCAACACAAACATAACGTGTCAAATTTTATCTTATATTCTTATCTATCACAACCCTAAGGATAGTCACAATAGTATTGTTAAATCCTACTAATGTTTTAAATGTATTAGTAGACTTATTATAATATTCATGAGAAATTAATTCATTTTTTTTTAAATCTCTCGAACCGTTACAATGTTAAAAAAAAGAATCTTATCTTTTTATCTAGAAGATCCATATCATCCATCTTTGCTCTACCTATATTTAA
This sequence comes from Taxus wallichiana var. yunnanensis, assembly GCA_018340775.1. Classification (NCBI taxonomy): domain Eukaryota; kingdom Viridiplantae; phylum Streptophyta; class Pinopsida; order Cupressales; family Taxaceae; genus Taxus; species Taxus wallichiana. Next base: position 617,291,914 of record CM031235.1, read on the forward strand.
ATCTAATTTAGACCCTTAGTTATTAAGTGACATTAGAATGGGTCCGTGATCACTATCACAACTAGTTCGTCACATCGATACCTAGTCGAAAATCCAAAAATAAAATATTCCAAATCTATGATAAACATAAAAACCAGTAAAAATATATTAAAATTTTGAAAATCCATAAAAACCTAAACATCTCGTACAACCCCAAAATCCCAAAAATCACTACATTGACTCCTATCCCAAAGTGTCCATTCCAAATATCCTACAAACATAAAAAAACATCCTAATCCAAATCCATTGCATGTATCCTCTCTTGGGTAAATCTCGATCTCATTTTCTCCCCAAGCATGTATCATCGCTTGGGGGAAATGACCCAGTCAATCCCAAATCATCTTACACCTTGCATGAATATTTTCTTAGGGGAGAAATAAATCAATCAATAATATTTGTGTAACACATTAGGGACAAATTTACATGTCTTTATGTAAATTTATATTGCATTGTTACTTTTCTTAGTTAGTTATTGACCAATTACAAGTTTATTTTTATCATCTTGGTTCATTTATAGCCATGGTGCATACATCTACTTATTATATTGGGGTTGTTTTTTTTTAGTTTTCTCTCTGTGTGTTTTTTTGTGCACATAATGAGATACTCATCATGGTTTTTTAATAATCATAGTGCCAATTTTATCAAAATATAATTTATAAAATCCTATTGTAGAGTAACTGATGTAAACTATGATATACAATTGCTAAGTACAATATGATGCAAGTAAATAAGAAAGTATGAAACCCTAAGAAAGAGATATAAAAATAATGACTTAGTTGATTTATGCTTGATTTGGAAGTGCTATGGATTGGGAAAAATGTTGAACAAGAAGTGAACAATGTCATCGAGTTCTCATAATAAACTCGACCGCATGAATAAGGCTAGACATGGGCATCCATGGTAGGATAGAGGCGCCTTGGTGTTGAAGACCTCTTTTAGGTGCTTGTGACTATGTATAAGTCCCGATCGATCTCTTATGTGTCGCAAGTATGTTGCAATTACTCTGTGTTGATCACCTAATAGTCAAAAATGAATGTTAAGGGTACCTATAACTTGAAAAATAGAATTTCACCCGTAAAAACCCACAAAACAGATCAACATTAAAAGAAATATGTAATATGGGGATGCATAATGACCCTTTCATTCACCCTAAGAGTGAACTTACAATCGAGCACTGCACTACATCTTAGACTCCATGTAGTTCTTGTCAGTGTGTGTAGAAATCGTGCCCTAGGATGCCCTTGTGCAAGTGCACTTGATAGAGGGTTGTAATAGCAATGTAATATATTGTGTGGATGGAAAAATGAACTTCCCCTTCCTATGTAGTGTATGCAGAGTTGATGAAACTATTTTCCTTAAATGGATGTTATATGGATGCTATGTAATGCTTTACGTGCCTTTTGTATGCAAGTTTAGGTGATGATTGCATATGCTTAGTGCTTGGTCCTATATTTTGAACAAATAAATATGTATTTATGTGATTCCCTTTTTAAATTTTATAATCGACAACTTGAAGGCCAACCCATAAGTGAAAAAGATTCCCAAAATATAAAAGAGATCCAAAAGGAGTGAGTAAGATAGAAAAGGGTCAAGGGTGCTAAGAGGGGATAAGAGTGCCTGGCACTATTGTCCTAGCTGGGAAATGGTGTCTAAGCCATAAAATATAAATTAGTAAAATCCCAAATAGGCTATAGGTTGTGTAAGACCAAGGAGAAAACAAGAAACAAAGAAAAAGTCCAAAGATAGTTGTCAATCGCTAGTTTTCTTGCTTAGGAATCATATGAATGCTAGTATGCTTTTATGACCTAGAAATGTACCCAAGTGCATGATTTTGTGTTTACATTTCCCCCCACTTTATGTTTTTGAGTGACTATTTGATAACATAAATTAGATAAGAGATGCGTGCACTGATAACCGTATAGAGCATGTGGTGAAATGCATGTTGAGTGGAAAAGTGAAGTTTAGAATGATGTAAAAATGAAGCATGGAAACTAGGAAAGGAAAGTTACCCTAAGGGAGTGAAGCATATGAATTTTGGTGTACATGTTGTTGTGCTTATTTTTTCCACTTCTTGTAAGGAAGGACCTAAAAAAAAAAGAGAAATACTGTAGTAAAAGTCTCGTATATGATAAATCAAAGATAAATGTGCATAAGTATGTAAGAGTATGTATAAGTGTGTAAAAGGAAAGTGTGCACAAGATGTAAAATAGTGTAAAATGAGAGAAAAGTCTCTTGAAAATTTAATGTGGAATGATTTTTTGGGCAATCTCATGCCAATAGTGAGTTTTATGGGTGATCTTATGCCATAGTGAGTTTTTAGGTGATCTTACGCCAAGTGTGAATTTTTTGGGAGATCTCGCATCGAATGTGAGTTTATTGGGTGATCTCACAATAAAGAACAAGTGTTGGGGATAAAGGTTTAGTGTTACTCTCCATCCACGACTTACTCGATAAGCACCACTGCAGATGGTGTGTTCCTATTTTGTTCCTTTTTTCCCTGATTTGATTTGAATTATACCAATTGAATTGAATGTAGGAGATAAACTATATTTTTTTGTTGGAGGACTATGCATGTAACTGAAAATCTACTCTAAAGACTTATGTGAACTGTTGATATAAGAAATGAATTGTGTGTGCCCTTAGGACATGAGCACCCAAGGGAGGACATAGGATCTTTGGCACTCAAGTCTCGCACCAAGGCACTTTGGTGTCTATGTTGTGATTCTGACCCAAGTTTGCTTTAGATTTAGTGTTATAAGTGTAACCTATGTTTATTTTGTGATGTGTTGTAACTCCGACTCTGTATGAGGTGATTTGTTCACCCAATGTATGCCCCACTCATTTTGGGTGCATGCGATGTTGATAGGAGTGTGCAAACCAAAAGAGAGGCCCTAATGTTGATCGTAACATTATCCCTATAGGGAGGAGGGGATGTGCATGGTAGAAACCAAGACACATGCAAATAAAGTGGTTAGATAGATTATTAGTAGAAAAAGGAGCAAACATTTCATAGAAAATTAGTGTAACAAGAAAGTGTGAATACAAGATAGACCATGAAAAGTGGGTTTCAAACATGGGACATTGCTCATAATGTCACAAGACAATCATGGTCAAAGCAGCCATAAGCAATAAAAAAGTGATCAAACGAGACATAGGACATAGCCTACAAACAATAGTATACAATGGAAAATAGTATCAAGTAAAGTGTATCAAATAACCATGGTTGTAGATAGTCCTACAAAGAAAATTCTACACATGAAGCACCTATTAGCATGTTAAAAATATAACAAGTATGTCAAAGCATGTATGTATCAATTGAAAGTAACGTATTATAAAATATAAGTAGTAAATGATTAAATAATAGCACCTGTAATGTGTGAGAAAGTAGATTCTCCTAGGAGCCTTGGTGGGACTGGTCATAGGTACAGTGCCAAGCATCATTATAGTGTGTAGAGACCTATAAGAGATCTACATTCACTTCAAAATACCAAGTGAATGCACATGTGTATATAGAAAATATATTCACATACTAAATATCCGTCTAGCATGGGAAACAAAGTGTACATGTAAGTGTAAGAAAGCAAGATTAAGTACAACCAAGATATCCAATATGCATTGTATGAGTGTGATGGAATGGTATGTAATGTGAATGTAATAGGACCAGTGTTCCCTCAATGAATGTGGATGAGGATCATTTATAAAATACCCCTCAACAATCAAGAATGAACCATAGAAAAGAATGTGTTATCGGAAATGATTTGAAAACAATGTACACTAGAAAGATAAATCGTGAAGCATATAGCATGAATAATGAAGGATGTGAGGTTTATTTCAGATTTAGAGCCTCGAAATTGATTATGAACCGTGGAACTATATTTCATCATAGGGTAATGATGATACAAGTTGTGTATCAATATGTGAAAGAGTGACTAGATGTAAAGCACAAAGTGTAATGTGTATGCATATAAATTAGAAAGAATTGGTAATGGCTAAAGGGGGATAAATCATGATGCCCCTACAAGTGTGAGGAGGATAGAAGGCTATCCAATAATAATGAAGGGAAAGGGCCCTCCGCCCGATGTATGAGGAGATAAAGGCATGTGATGATGCTCTAAGATCAGTGGAGTATGAGAGTAATGATGTACATGTGAAGGAGACCTATGTGGTGAAGGAGGTGGTGAAAACCTATGTGAAGGGATTTCCTAGTAGGGAACTTATGTTGACGAGATGGACTAGTGGACCTATGAGGATGAAAATATCATGAAGTAGGATGTGTGTGAATAAGAGAACTAGGTGCAGAATATGCCTTAGATTTGAGAGGTCTAGGAGACCTAGAAGTGAAGCTAGTGGAAGAATGTTATCAAGAGGAGGTAGAGGAAATGGTGTGCATGGTGGAACACATTTAATAGTGATAACTTATTTATTGTAAATGAACTTAAGACACATATGATTCATGAAGGGAATATCTTGAGTGACGCATGCCAAGGGAGACCTAATAACATGTCACATCCTTCGATTGAAGATGCCACAACGAATGACACAAGCATAGCAATAGGCCTAACTATAATGGGAAGCCTGATGTAGCCAAAATAATTAGGAATTGTATAGGTGATACCAGATATTGGAGATTTGATAGAGATAAGAAGTGTAATAAAGTATACATTGATAGGAGTCATTAGATAGATCATAATGTTATTGATAGTATATGAAAAAATAAAAGCATTGATGTGTAATGAATCAAAAGAGAATGATGCATGATAATTGTGATTTGAGAATGAGATTTTTGGTGGTGATGCATCAACAGAAGTGACAAGGAAGTCAAGGGGCCTCGATGAAGGAGGGGGTAAATCTCAATATGTATGTTTAGCAGAATATTGGGACCTTGTGTGTCATGCATAGGCAAAGGGTCATTAAATATTTTTAGATTTTTTTATCGTTGAATGGTTTAGAAGAATATGACTCAGGTGTTAGGAATAAAACTTAGCTTAATTCATCACTAGTCATTATTTGAATAAATGTAATAAGTTAAAGTATTTAATTTAAATACTTTAAACTTATGTCAATAGGTATTAGTTATCCTTAGTTATTATTTAACTAAGTGATAGTGTTCTCATCCCTATGTTTGTGGGATCATGTTCTATCTTGCATATTTTGTTCCCGAATGATTTCCATGAGGGAAAATAGGGGCAGTTAGGGGAAATATGCTATTTTTGCATATTTTCTCAGACTAGGTGATTTTCTTCCATATATTCTGGATGAGATAAAAGTTTTCCAATATCTATAAATTTTGCATCTCTCTCATTTATTTGTAATGTTTGATTTCATATTAATAAAATTATGTAAGAATCATCTTGTTTTTGTAATTAAATCTGGGTTGCAAAAATATTTGGTATCAGAGTAGTATTCTGATCTAGAGAGGAGTGTAGGAAATTTAGGGAAGTTTAGGGAGATCTAGAGAAATTACAGAAGCCATAGATGCCCCTAGCCATTTCACATCCCCTACCCAAATCCACAACCCAATTCACATATTGATTTCTAATCAAGAACACTTGGAGTGCAATCACAAGTCCTTGCAGACATGGATGCAAATTTTTTGCAAAATGTGATATTGTTTCATTCTCTAGTATTTAAAATTTTTTTACCTCTACTTGCAATTTTTTAAAAATTGGAATCATTATATATATATATACACACAATATTTTTGTATTGTGGAGACCCAAGCTTTTCAAGCTCCCCACAAAATTCCTACTTCCTCTTCTCAGTGCTTTGTCTTTTCATATATCTGGCAAGAGAATTCTACATGCCTGTGAGAAAATCTCTATCCAAATCATCATCCTAAAGACTCCAATCAACTTGGAGATTACATTCACTGATCAAGAGCATTGAATAGAAGAAGAATTTTCTACAAAATATTCAACATCAAAAACTACGTTGAAAGAAGGAAGAACAAGTTGCCTCCAAGAAAAAATATCTGCGTACAAAGAGAAACAATAAAAGAAAACTCTAGCCAAGGGTTATTATAACTCTTAGGCAAAGTGGTTGAAATGTGATTGTGCCCTAAAATGCATTACGCATGCATGTAAGTTGTTATCTGCATTCGGTTTTAAAGAAATTACTTTTAATTTTTTTTCCATTTTTGGACTTCGTGGAAAAAATAGGACAAAAAAATTCCATTTTGGAAAGGGGCCCGAAAGATATTGAAATCACAATTTTAAAAAGTTATTACTTTCAACTGGTACCTTGGATTGAGGTTCAATTTTTTTAAAGTGTGTATTTTTATGAGCTCTACGTCTTGGTCTATCTTTTAATAAGATTTGTTTTGTAAAAATTGAACAAATTAGAGATTTCTTATATTTCAAAAGAGGCCAAAGAGTCCAAATAATTACATGTATCTTTGGGTGATGATACATCATATAGTGTTGAAGGCATTGGTTCCATTTCACTACCACTTGGGCATCATAATTGTAAAATTACAAATGTTCTTTATGTCCCTGTTTTAATAAAAATATGTTATCCGTGAGTCAATTATTAGATCACAATCTCAAAATTGACTTTCATAGTAAAGGTGGTAAAACACTGTGCCTAATTCGAGATAAGTCATGAACCTCTAAAATTGTTACAAAATCTTCGAATGTGGGAAGAATGTTTCAGTTGGATTTTGTTCAACGAAATGATCAAGCACTTGTAGCCAAGGATACATCATCAGCTCAACTATGGCATCAAATACTTGGACATGTGAGTTTTGGCTATCTTGACACACTTCATCGATATGACATGGTTAGGGGTTTACCACCTCTAAAAAAGGGTACAGATAAATGTCAGCATTTCTTGGCAGAAAACAAAATAGAGCACCATTCAAACATAGTACATTTTGGGCTAAGAAAAACTTGACTTGGTGCATACCAATTTGTGTGGACCAATGAGACCTAGCCACTCTGGGTTTCAATATTTCATGCTCTTTGTTGATGATTTTTCAAGAAAATGTGGATATACTATCTTTCTATAAAATACCAAGCTTTTGAAACTTTCAAGAAGTTTAAAACTCTTGTTGAAACAGAGTCTGATAAGAAAATAAAAAAACTCCGCTCAGATCGAGGGGGAGAATACACCAGCAATGAGTTCAATGATTTTTTGAAAACACAAGGCATTTGTCTTCAAATGGATACTCCTCAAACACCATAACAAAATGGTGTTGTTGAAAGGATAAATTGTACTATCATGGATATGGTGCGATGTATGATTGATGATGCAAGTTTATTAAAAATGTTTTGGTCCGAAGCGGCTAAAATAAAAATCTATTTACTAAAAAGAGTTCACATTGCAGCTCTTGATGGAGTAACATCACAAGAAGCATGGTCAGGGAATAATCCATATATTTCACACCTTAGAGTTTTTGGATATAAAGCAAGTATGCACATTCCTAAGAATCAAAGAACTAGCTTGATATGAAATCAGAAAAACTTATCTTCTTGGGATAAAGTGATGAAGCACTTGGCTATAGACTCATGAATCCAAGAACAAGAAGGATATACACTAGTTAGTATGTTGAGTTATTTGAGAATAAATAATTAGATTCTACTTCCATACACTCACATAATGAAAAAATCATCCCTATAATGAAAACAAAGGATGGTAATCACTTTGATGATGACACCGATGATGTGGAAGATAATGGAATTCAACCTCCCACTAGAACCACAAACATTATGACTAAATGGTATACAAGTTTGATTAAAGATGCAAAATTGGATAGTATCCCTAACACATCTACCACTAGAGTGAGGACTCTAGTATGGCTCAAAATGAGGTCAATTTGGCCTTAATGGGTAAAGTTGTTGAAACTATTGAGCCTTCCTCGCCTTAAAAATCCCTACAGCCTAAACCTTTTAAAAATGCTATGGATGCAAAATATAAGTCACTTATGAAAAATAATACATGGCAACTTACAGATCTTCTACCAAGGAAAATCTGATTGGATGCGATATGAATATTCGAAATGAAGTACAAAGAAGATGGAAAAATTGATAAACATAAGGCTAGACAAGTTGCTAAGGGATATGCTAAAAACAAAGGAATTGATTATGAGGAGATTTTTTCTCCCACAGCTAAGATAAAAATCTTTAGGTTAATAATTTCTCTAGCTGCACAATTTGGTTCAAAAATACACCAAATGTATGTGATGTAACACACTCGACAATTGTTATATTCCTCTTCTGCATTTCAAGTATTGACATGTGATCTTCTTCTAAAGATGTGTTCTTTTGGTTATTGGAGAGCATGCTTGATATGGATAAATATTTTCTATTATTATGATCATTAAACTAGAATGGAATGGCTTCCTTGAATCCATTTTTCACTTCTTGTAGGTGAGTTGTAATCTAGTTTTAAATTTGCAAACTTATCTTTTTATCTGACTCATCCTTGGATCAATTTCAGTGATCCAAGGAATGTTTTAAACCTTCTCAGTTGAATGAATTGTAAATTGACATTCCATAATTGAGGGACATGGTGGAATGAATTTTTTTATTACAAGTTCTTTAATCTTGTGTGAATGTGTTTCTATTCAGTTATATGTTGTGCTTAGGTCCTTGAAGATTGATCTTAGTATTCCATTGCTAATGTAAATGAAATACAACCTGTTCATGGCATAAGAAGGATTCAAAATCCTAAAACTAAGGGATCATCCTACGAAATCCTAAGTTGGGTAAGAATATATATACTACCTAGCTATGTTACTTAATTGATTTTATTTCTAACCTAAGCCTTGTGTTAAAGGAGTATGGAAATGTTTCTAGGATATCTAAATTAACTTAAAACCTAATGCTATATAGTTATGAGATGATCTAACCTAATGTTGGAATTACCTAAGGTAATGTGTTAAGGCCTAAGGTAATTATTCCTAAAATAACCTAAGTTTAAGGATCTATCCTAAGCTATTTTAATGGGAACCTAAAAGGGGCGCATACCTCTAAGGTGATGGTTCCAATGGCATTGAATTATTGATAAGGTTCTTAAAGGCATTACGTACTGCCAGTTTTGGAAGGGGCTAGTTGATTTAGCAGAGGATTATGTGGAAGATTCACTAAAGATGGAGTTGCATGTTAAAATGGAATTGACATTCACCAAATTTGGGAGGCGGTGGCAAGGAGAGTTGAGTGGGAAAATTGGAATTAATGAAATTAATTGGCCTCAAGTTTTGTTCACAAACCATCTAGGAAACTTGGAAGGCGGATTTGTGGGAGGTTGTTGGTTTTTGCATGCTTTTCAGATTTTTCTCTACATGGAGAAAAATGGTTCTTCAACCAACAGTTTGACTTTCACTTCATTGTTATTTTTAACTCAAATGGTATATTTTTGATCATGGGAAGGTATATGAGGCATTCTGAGGAAATTTGTTGGTTGGTTGATCTTTCATGGAGGAGAAAAGGAGTTGGAAGCTCATCTAGAAGTCTCCTTCGATTTGGCAAAAGCACTATCAGGCATGATAGGCTCTAATCTTTAAGATCTCTTGCTTTCTTCTAAATGATTCATTAAAATGACTCTGCTCTTATGAGATTCTTGGCTTGCATGTTTTATCTAGTTATTTTCTTGTTGGGTTTTGTAATCTTTGGAAATTTGGGTATGAATCCTTGGAAAATGGTTGATATGTGTTTGAAACTATCTTGGTATGTGCTATTTAGCGTGACAGGCATGAGAAACTTGTTACTGTAACTCTTCTTGTCATTTCTTGAACTAGTATATGAAGAAGTTGTGTTTTCAACTGACCTTCTTGATTGTTTATTTTGGTTCTAGGTTTTGGGAACTTGAATCCTATCTGATCCTTCTTTGGAGCTCATCTTTGTTTGAGCTAAAGCTTGAGTGAGCTCATCTTTTGTCTGAGCTAAAGCTAGAGCCGTATTTTGTTTGGAGTTCGTGTTGTTGTTTGAACTTGAGCTTGTGTTGAGATGGTGTTTCGTTTGACCCTGTATTCAAGTTCGTGTGTAGTTAAGCTTGATTTGGGGATAGTGTTTTGTTAAGGATTTGGATTAGAGATTCTTGTCACTCTGAAAAGTGTTTGGATTCTTGAGTAATCTTGGACTATTGTTTTAAGTCCATATGTACCTCATACTCATGTTTATTCTTGTGTTAATCTAGACTATTAATGGAAGTTTGTAATTTTACACAGTAATAGTATTTTGATTAGTTTTGAACTCTGGTAGGAGCTCATGTTTCGAGCTAGTGTGAGCTCTCTTTTTTGATATCAAACTGGAATGGAATTTTTGGTTACCCTGAACCTACGAATATCTATTTGATTAGTTCTGAACTACTCTGTGAGAAACTTGTGTTTCATTTTGAAGTTGGAATTAGGGTTTCTTATTTATGCTATAAACTAGTTAAGGTTTTCATGTTATATTCTAACTTGTTTCATAACATTTGTATATATCAGTGCTCATGTTTGAGACTTTGTGATTCGGCACTATACATGTAATTTGATACATAGTGTTTGGAATTTTTAGTTAAATGACGTGTTAGCTCTGTTCTGGTATTTGTGAGTTGGTTTTAAATTGTATTTTTAGTTGAGAGTTTATAACTCCTTTAATGCAAACTGATTACTCCCGGTAATTCTAGGTATGTAGTATGACTGAGTTGTTTGAACATCTCTTGGAGATTTAATTGGAAACAATTTAGTTTGATAGAAGAATTTGGAATTCTTTTAAACAAGTTTGTACTAGTGCTTAGAAATAGTAGTGGAGGTAGAATAATTAGATCTGTTCAACTTTGATTTCATTTAATAGTTCTAATAGAATTATGAATCACCCACGACTAATACAATGTTGTGGAGGCATGTAAAGTAACTTCAGTTTTGAGATCAAGCATATTCCTAAACTGGTTTAGTTTAAATTTTCAAGTTTTCTTATCTTGTTGGGATCAATAAGTGAATGCTTGAGTATTTTAAAAGAAGAAGGAAATAGGGAACACTTAGGGACATGGTGTTATTTCAAAAATTTACTTGTATGTTGTTCTAAACTGAATTTGGAACTCATGCTTGTAATGACAAGGATCAGGGGGAACTTTCTATACATTTCTATTTGCATTAAGTTTGGTTTTGTTTTCTCCTTGGGAACTAGTGTATGAGCTTATTGTTTGGAATAGAGATGTTGATTTTTTTGGAGAATAAAGTTAAAGAATAAATTCTATAAGATTCCCTTTCTAACTGGTAGGGATTAGTTCATTTGAATGAACCCTTATATTATTAGTTCTCTTGCAAGATGGAGATTTATTATACTTGTTTAGCCATCCTTGTTCATATCATTTCTTAAAGTGATGAAGGAAGAGATTTGTTGTTTCGGTTTTGTTGAACATAAAATACAATCTTGTTGTAAGACTATTTAAACTCTTTATTCCTTCTTAAGATTGATATGGGATTTTATTCTGTTTAAAAATCTGAAATGTTGAATTTAAAGGTAGTTGTCCTTTAAATGAAACAATTAAATTCATGTTATGAAATTGTATCTGTTTTCGGATATTTTTTTGTTGAGCATAGTTTGGAATGGATATCCTTCTTCTTTTCTTAGGAACTAGATGTGTCATCTCAATGTGAACTATGTTGTAAACCCTTTCTTTGTTGTTTAAAGGTAATTGTTAGGATCAATTAAACTTTAATTTTGTAAGGCAGATGTTGTGGATTATATTTTGTTCTTCTCTTGGAAGTGAATTCAAATTGGTTAAGTGTACTTATTTTCTGTTTGTTATTACTTATATTGATATTTATGATGTAATAATTGTCTCATTAAAGCAAAGTTATTTTAATGGAACAATTATTGGAATGCACTTCGTTTTAAGGCTTAGTGCTTATCATGCTCAGTTCGTTGAACTGACCCGTGCTAGCAATTTTTGCAGATGGACTTCGTAAGAGATAAAAAGAAGGAAAAACTTATATGATGCATTGGCTGATTTAAGTCTAATTTCTTGTGAATAATTCTGATTTGTTCTTGAGATTGTATAAAAAATAAAGTAGTATTCTTTTATAATGAAGGTGGTTGTTATGTAGTATGCCTAAATGCATAAGTCTTGTAAATGTATAAGTTATAAAGATGAATTAAAAGTTGAGAATTTACTTATATTGGTTGATTAAATTATTTGTACTTGTATGAAAAGATGGATTTCTATCTTGTTGATATTCTACATATTATTTTATGCTTAATTGGTTATCCTTTGATAAGTTGGATAAAGGGATTTAGTTCAATTTCCCTAATCAAAATGTAACTTGTTAAGCTACGAAATATGATGTTCTTTATCTAAACTATATTATATAGTAATGTAATGTGTGTTGAAACATACATTAAGAAATGTGGATATTGGTAGGATATACCCTAACACTTTAACATGTAGATAAAGACTCTTTCTCTTTATTAATTGAATATAAACCAAAAAGGTATGTTAAATGATTACAATTTATTAAACTTCATTTTGTATGAAGTATACTTTAATTGGATATATACTTGAATGTTGAACCTGTCCAAAAGTTATTGTACTTCTTAAATGAAACTTGATAATGTTGTTTGGTTACTACATTAATATTGGCGTTTAACTATGTGATCAAACATTAAAAGCAACCATGAATATAATGAAGTTCTTAATGGACTAAATAAAGAAAATTTAGGAAAGAACTTATTAAGTGTTGGATTAGGGTTTGGCAGGGTTGTTGTAATCAAGAAATAATCTAAACTAACAAAGTATTAACAATCTCCTTAGGGGTATGTACATCTTGATGAGGTAGTTTCTATAGGATGTTGGCACACACCAATTATAGGGATATAATTTTGAGAAGGCTTGGGTCTTCTCGAGAATACAACGTTGTAGTTGACATGTGGCATCACCCTTCCACATTGATCATCTAGATCTACACACAATAGGAACTCGGACTTGAACTTAGTTTCCCTCTAGGTCTGATAGGAGCATATTTAGGATATGAATTAGCTTCCAATGGCTCAGGGTACATTGGCACATCCGGTCGACTTAGGTCAACCGAGTATGCCCATTTACCCTAAGCCATTGTGAGCATCTTCCTATAATAGGTTATGTTCCTATCTAGGTCTAGGGTTAAACCTAGAACAAGTGGATTGATGGTAGTCAGTAAAGACCAATCATGATAATTGAGGAGTGAGGTGAAGGACGTATTCCAATATGATGAGTATGTCATCTAGGAATAGTGACATACATAATATGTTATAAATCTTTGGCCAAAGTATCACAAGCTCTAGTTACGTTGTCCTATGTCACCAAGTTTAAAACAACGTGATATCAGATGAATATTGGTAGTAGATATTTAGATATGTTCTTTAAACATATCACTCAAGTACTAGTGTAGGGTAGGAGATGACAAAGTATACAAAGTATATGATATGTATTCGATATATAAGATAAAATAAATAGATCGGTAGCTTATCGAGTTATGGAATGAATAGATTGGTGAATCACTAAGTCATTATAGCTGCATATGTTTATCCATTGAATTTGATTGGCATGGAATGTTTGTTCTAAATAATTCTATATTTAGAATAGTGAACACTAAAAAAAATTTTTTTTTCCCTTCTTTCTAAAGTCTTAAATGGGAATGTTACATCTTGGTATCGAGATGAAGGTTGGAGCTCTTGACCTATTAAGTCCATAACTTGATGAAACTTAATTTTTTTTGTAACAAAAAATGGTGAGAACAAGAGGAAATGTTGCAAATAACCCTCCACCTGAGGAAGGAGTAGCAACTTCCTAGAAACTCAATGAGATCCTTGCTGCACTGTTGGACACAAGATATTGTTTGGATGTGCTTGAACAACAAGTAATGGGTAATGAGGAGGAAGAAGAACCTGATAACCATAATCAGCCACCTCCAGGAGACAACACCAATGTGGGTGTTGATAATAAGAATGTTAACATACATTTTCATCTTGAGAACAAAAAGGCTAGGCTAGAAGAAAAATCACTAATGACATAAAAAGGATAATTCCACCCAAGTTTGATGGCACCACATTAGGAGATGGGGATGAGAACTGGATCAGTGAGATGGATAAATACTTTGCAATAAGAAATTTCTTAGAAGAAACAAAGGCGATATGGGGAGCATATCAACTTTCTCACAAAGCATCTTCGTGGTGGGACAACCGCAAGGCTGAGTTGAACATTGATGAATCTAATATCACATGGGACCAATTTAAAGGTTACTTTAGGCAACGATGGCTACCATAACTCTACTATGATCATAAAATGACTGAATTTTAGAACTTAGCTCAAGGAAAGCTAATTGTAACTAAGTATTGGGAGTGATTTACAAAACTCCTTAAATATGTGCCTCAATACCAAACTGATGAGAAGTTCAAGATATAGAAATTAATCATGGGATTAAATCCCATTATAGGAGGAGAGGTGGATGTTCACACCCAACCACGATGGAAGGGGTTGTTGAAAAATCCATAAGGCAGGAACAAAATTAAAGGAAATTTCTACTCACAAGGAGGAAGTAAGGAAGAAGAATCCCAACTCCTCTTCATCATCTCTTGCACCCAAGAAAGGACCATGGAAGAAATTCAGAATGAAAAGTAATTTTTCATCTGATATAAATAAGAAAGTAGCAACAAACAAGTTTGTTGGTAATGCACGAAACAACTTTTCCAAGAACAATAATAATAGATAGAAGTCCTATGGGGGTCTGAACAATAACTCTAAGGCTAGAAATAAACCCAAGCCTAGGAAGGGACCTATAGGAGGCTGTTATAACTATGGCAAAGATCATTACACAAATCAATGTCCTTTGAAAGAAGGATGATCGTAATCGTAGTACAAGATATACACTATAGTAGATGACAAGCAGGATGAGAAACATGCCACACCCATAGAAGTTCTGGGTAAGTTATTTGGCTTACCAATAACTATTATTTTTGATACCGAGCTCTTTGAATGTTTTATTTCTAGTAAATTAGCATCAAAATTAAAAAGAAAAGCTAGAAACATGGATAAAACATGGACTATATAGTATGGTAATAATGTTGTTCATACGGTTAGTATGTGTCTTTTTGGAGCAGTCCTTGATTTACCTAACTTTTCCATAGAGGTTGATCTTTATGTTACACCTTTAGGGTCTTATGATGTAATCATAGGTGTTAATTGGTTAGCAAGAACATAAGGCTAAAGTGGACTATTTTGAAAAACACATTAGTTGTTTAGATGACCTGCAGAAAACAACAGAGATTCAAGGTGTGAAACGTGATATTTCTGTTAGAAAAATGTTAGCTATGCAACTTAAAAAGGCCAAAAATAAAGGATGTACCTTATATGTAGTAAAAATTACTAAATCAACATAAGAGAGTAGTGATATTATGGAATGATATCCACTGTTATGAGACTTCAGTGATGTATTTCTAGAAGAATTTCAGGTCTTCCACCCAAAAGGGAATTTGATTTCATGATTGAGATCAAGCTTGGAATTGAACCTATTTCTAAAGCACCGTATCAAATGACTACTACATAATTAGTAGAGCTTAAGGATCAGTTGCATGAAATTTTGTCTCAAGGTTTGATTAGACCAAGTGTTTCACCTTGGGGAGCACCCATAATTTTTTGAAAAAGAAAGATGGAACACTTAGATTGTGCATTGATTATAGAATGTTAAACAAGGCAACAATAAAGAATAGATATGCACTCCCTAGGATTGACAATTTACTTGATCAGATGTGTGGAGCATCAGTATATTCCAAGATAGATCTTTAATCTGGATATCATCAATTGCAAATTAAGGATGAGGATATTCATAAAACAAATTTTAGAATAAGGTATGGACATTATGAGTTTATGGTTTTACCTTTTGGATTAACTAATGCACTTACGGATTTATGAATTTAATAAATAATATCTTTCAAGAATACTTGTACAAATTTGTGCTCGTATTCTTGGATGAAATACCCATTTATTCTAAAAGCATTGAGGAGTATCATGATCATTTGAAAATAGTTTTAGAAATTTTGAGAAAGAGATGATTGTTTGGTAAGTTGTTTAAATGTTCTTTCTATGACACAAAAGTGCACTATCCGGGACATGTAATTCTTAATGTAAAGATGGAACTGATGCTAAATCCTTCTAAAATTGTATCTATAAACAAATGGGTAGACTGAAAGAATGTACATTTGAAAGATATGTTACGAATGTATTGCATGGATCAACAATATAAATTTGTAAAGATATTTTTCTAAGATAGTTGAATTCAACTTCCTTATAATAGAAATATCAAAAGTTTTTAAGATGAGAATTTGAAATTATTTAAAACCTGGAAGAAAATGTAGAACCCACTATTAGTTGGGATAACATAGTGGATAGAGAGGTAATTGGACCTGAAATTCTTACTTGTGGAACAAGTTAAATTGATTCATGATCGCTGAAAGAAGCTAGGAAAAAGGTATTTTATTATAAAGTGGTCATGTCATAGCAATTTGAAAGTGAGAAAATTTCTTAAGTTACATGAGTTGAATTATGTTCTACATGATTTAGATCTTGTTCAAGTTATCACTACAATTTTGGAGGCATTACCTTGGGACCTTTTGAATTGAAAACCAATCACCTTGGACTAAAGTATATCTTCACTCTTTGCACAAATCATGATGTTTTCAATGATTTATTTGGTTGGAAATATGTTTCATATTTTTTGACATAAGTTATATAATTCCTTGGTAAAGAACCCGGGAATAATCGTGGTTAATGCTCTAAGTCATTGAAAATCGCACATTTATGCTCTTATAGAATTAAGAACTAAGTTTAAGGATGAAGTCCAAACAAGTTTAATGAAATCAGATCCTTATTTCTAGAAGATAAAGAAAACTTCTTTTCCATATCATTCTAACTATAAATTTTTTCTCTTTGATAAAGAAGGAATCTACGAATTGAATTGAGTTTTCTTCTGTACCTATGCTAAATGATTTGAGAAGATATTTATATTGAATTGAATAATTCTATTTAATGTTGATTTTACAAATATAAGTTGCTAATATATAACAGAAATATTTCTAAGAGAAGTGAATGAAAAAATATGTTCTAAAAATTGTTAAAATGACGTAATCATCTTGAGATGATTATTTTAGGGTGGAACATATAACACACATCTAGTTTGTTGTATCCTTATAGTTTCAAGTGTTGACGTGTGATCTTCTGAAAAGATGTGTTCTTTTTGTACAAGGTGGAGATCATACTTGATATGGATAAATATTTATGATTCTTATCATTAGTAGTTGAATGGATAACTTTCTTGAATCATTTTCACTTCTTGTAGGTGAGTTACAATCTAGTTTTAAAGTTACAAACTTATCTCTTTATTTGACTTTTCCTTGAAGATCCATTTTTCAGATCACGTAATGTTTTCAACCTTCTCGAGTTAATAATGGTAAATTGACATTCCATAATGAGGGACATGGTTTTGAAATTTGATAAATGTTCTTTAAACTAACATAAATTTATTCGCATATGTTATCTTAGAAATAGATGGATAGATTTAAAAGTAAATCATGGTTTGAAGATATGTTACGAATGTATGGCATAAGAAGGATTCAAAATCCTAAAACTAAGGGGAAGATCATCTTCCATTAGTCCTAAATTCGGTAAGAATATATATACTACAGCTTCTTTAAGATGGAACATTTCAACCTAAGCATTATATGGAAGAAAATTTCTAAACCCTATTAAATTAACCTAAAACCTAATGCTATATGGTTATGAGAGAGATCTAACCTTAAAGTTGGAATTACCTAGTAATGTGTTAAGGCAACAAGGTAATTATTCCTAAACTAACCTAAGTTTAATAGGAAAAGCTATTTTAATGGGACTTAAAGAGAGTTGATAGGAAATTTGAACTTGGATGAGTTCTTTCTTTGGCATTAATTATTGATAAGGTTCTTAAACATTTATTGCTAATTTTGGAGGGGCTAGTTGATTTGGTGGAGGCTTATGTGGAAGCTCCACTAAAGATGGAGTTACATGTTAAATTGGAATTGGCATTCACTAGATTTGGGAGGCGGTGGCAAGGAGAGTTGAGCAGGAAAATTAGAATTAATGAAATTAATTGGCCTCAAGTTTTGTTCACAAACCATCTAGGAAACTTGGAAGGAGAATGTTTATGGGAGGTTGTTGGTTTTTACATGCTTTTTGGATTTTTCTCTACATGGAGCAAACTGGTTCTTTGAACCAGCAGTTTGAATTTCACTTCATTGCTATTTTTAACTCACCTAGTCTATTTTCGATCATGGGAAGGTATATGAGGCATTCTGAGGAAATTTGTTGGTTGGTTGATCTTTCGTGGAGGAGAAAAGGAGTTGGAAGCTCATCTGGAAGTCTCCTTTGATTTGGCAGAAGCACTATCAGGCATGATAGGCTCTAATCTTTAAGATCTCTTGCTTTCTTCTAAATGATTCATTAAAATGACTCTGCTCTTATGAGATTCTTGGCTTGCATGTTTTATCTAGTTATTTCCTTGTTGGGTTTTGTAATATTTGAAATTTGGGTATGAATCCTTGGCAAATGATTGATATGTGTTTGAAACTATTTTGGTATGTGCTATTTAGTGTGACAGGCATGAGAAACTTGTTACTTTTACTTTGTTTGTCATTTCTTGAACTAGTATACGAAGAAGTTGTGTTTTCAACTAACCTTCGTCGCTGTTTATTTTGGTTCTGGGTTTTAAGAACTTGAATCCTGTTTGATCCTTCTTTGGATCTCATCTTTATTTGAGCTAAACCTTGATTTTGAGCTCATATTTGTTTGAGCTAAATCTTGTAGTGAGCTCATCTTTTGTTTGAGCTAGAGCCTATAATCAGGTTCATGTTGTTTGAACTTGAGCTTGAGTTGAGATGGTGTTTGTTTGACCCTGTATTCAAGTTCATGTGTAGTTAAGCTTGGTTTGGGGATAATTTTTTGTTAAGGATTTGGATTAGATATTATTTTCACTCTAAACCAATAGTGTTTGGATTCTCGAGTAATCTTGGGCTATTTTTTAAGTTCATATGTACCTTTGTACTCATGTTTATTCTTGTGTTAATCTAGAATGTTAATGGAAGTTCGTAATTTTACACAGTAATAGTATTTTGATTAGTTCTAAACTCTGGTAGGAGCTCGTGTTTCGAGCTGGTGTGAGCTCTCTTTGTTTGATATCAAACTAGAATGGGAATTTTTGGTTTCCTTGAACCTGTGAATATCTATTTGATTAGTTCTGAACTACTCTGTGAGAAACTTGTGTTTCATTTTGAAGTTGGAATTAGGGTTTCTTGTTTATGCTATAAATTGGTTAAGGTTTTTGTGTTATATTTTGACTTGTTTCATAACATTTGTATATATCAGTGCTCACGTTTGAGACTTTGTGATTTGGCACTGTACATGTAGTTTGATACATGATGTTTGGAATTTTTAGTTGAATGACGTGTTAGCTCTATTATGGTATTTGTGAGTTGGTTTTAAATTGTATTTTTATTTGAGAGTTTATAACTCCTTTAATGCAAACTGATTACTCCCGGTAATTCTGGGTATGTAGTATGACTGAGCTGTTTGAACATCTCTTGGATATTTAATTAGAAATTCTTTAGTTTGATAGAAGAGTTTGGAATTATTTTAAACAAGTTTTTACTAGTGCTTAGAAATAGTAGTGGAGGTAGAATACTTAGATTTGTTCAAGTCTGATTTCATTTTATAATTCTAATAGAATTATGAATCACCCACGACTAATACAATGTTGTGGATCCTTGTAAAGGAACTAAATTTTGAGTTTGAGCATACTCCTGAACTGGTTTAGTTTAAAGTTTCAGGTTTTCTAATCTTGTTGGGATCAATAAGTGAATGCTTGAGTCTTTTAAAAGAAGAAGGAAATAGGGAACCCTTAGGGACAAGGTCTATTTTAAAACTTTATTGTATGTGGTTCTAAACTAAATTTGGAACTCATGCTTGTAATGATAAGGATTATAAGCGGAACCTGTTGTACATTTCTTTGCATTAATTGGTTTTTTTTTCTCCTTGGGAACTAGTGTATGAGCTTATTGTTTGGATTAGAGATGGGAATTTGTGTTAAGTTTGGAGAATAAATTAAAGATTGATTCAAATTCTGGTAAAATTCCCTTTCTAATTGGGTAGGGATTACTTAATTTGATTGAACCCTTATGTATTATTAATTCTCTTGCAAGATGGAGATTTATTATACCTGTTTAGCCTTCCTTGTTCATATCATTTGTTAAAGTGATGAAGGAAGAGATTTTTTGTTTCATTTTTGTTGAATAGAAAATACATTATTGTTGTAAGACTATTTAAAATCTTTATTCCTTCTTAAGATTGATATGGGATTCTGTTATGTTTAAAAATCTGAAATGTTGCATTTAAAGGTAGTTGTCCTTAAATGAAATAGTTAAATTCATGTTAAGAACTTGTATCTATTTTTGGATATTTTTGTGTTGAGCATAGTTTGGAATGGATATCCTTCTTCCTTGCTTAGGAGCTAGATGTATCATCTCAATGTGAACTATGTTGTAAACCCTTTCTTTGTTGTTTAAAGGTAATTGTTAGGATCAATTAAACTTTAATTTTGTAAGGTAGATGTTGTGGATTATATTTTGTTCTTCTCTTGGAAGTGAATTCAAATTGGTTAAATGTACTTATTTTCCATTTGCTATTACTTATATTGATATTTATGATGTAATAATTGTCTCATTAAAGTAGAGTTGTTTTAATGGAACAATTATTGGAATGCACTTCATTTTAAGGCTTAGTGTTTATCATGCTCGATTCATTGAATCGACCCATGCTAGAAATTTTTGCGATGGACTTCATAAGTATAAAAAGAAGGAAAAACTTATATGATGCATTGGCTGATTTAAATTTGATCCCTTGTGAAGAATTTTGATTCGTTCTTGAGATTTTATTGAAAAAGAAAAGTAGTATTCTTTTTTAATGAAGATGGTTGTTATGTAGTATGCCTAAAATGCATAAGGCTTATAATGTATAAGTTATAAAGATGAATTAAAAGTTGAGAATTTACTTATATTTGTTGTGTATATTATCTTGTACTTGTATGAAAAATATGGATTTTTATCTTGTTGATATTCTTCATATTATTTTATGCTTAATTGGTTATCCTTTGATAAGTTGGATAAAGGGATTTAGTTCAATTTCCCTAATCAAAATGTAGCTTGTTAAGCTACAGAATATGATGTTATTTATCTAAACTATATTATATAGTAATGTAATGTGTGTTGAACATACATTAAGAAATGTGGATATTGGGTAGGATATACCCTAACACTTTAACATGTAGATAAAGACTCTTTCTCTTTCTTAATTGAATATAAACCAAAAAGGTATGTAAATGTGATTACAATTTATTAGACTTCATTTTGTATGAAGTCTACTTTAATTAGATATATACTCGAATGTTGAACATGTCTAAAAGTTATTGTACTTCTTAAATGAAACTTGATAACGTTGTTCGGTTATGGTTAATTGGCATTGTAACTGAGAGATCTAACATTAAAAACAATCGTAAGTATAATGAAGTTCTTCATGGAATAAATAAAGAAAATTTAGGAAAGACTTATTAAGCATTGGATTAGGGTTTGGCGGGGTTGTTGTAATCATGAAATAATCTAAACTAATAATGTATTAACAATCTCCTCGGGGTATGTACATCTCGATGAGTAGTTTCTATAGGATGTTCACACATGCCAATTGCATGGCTGTAATTTTGAGAAGGCTTGGTCTTCTTTAGAATACAACATTGTAATTAACATGTGGCATCACCCTTCCATATTGATCATCTAGATCTACACCCAATAGAACTCAAAATTGAAATTAGTTTCCCTCTAGGTCTATAAAAGCACATATTTAGGATATTAATTAGTTTCTAATGGATCAGGGTACATTGGTACATCCATTCAACTTAGGTTAAGTGGTATGCCCATTTACCCTAAGCCATTGTGAGCATCTTCCTATAATAGGTTATGTTCCTATTTAGGTCTAGGGTTAAACCTAGAACAAGTGGACTGATGGTAGTCGTAAAGAGAAATCATGATAATTGAGGAGTGAGGTGAAGGATGTATTCCAATATGATGAGTATGTTGTCTAGGAATAGTGAAATATATAGTATGTTATAAATCTTTAGCTAAAGTATCGCAAGCTACTGGTTATGTTGTCCTATGTCACCAAGTTTAAAACAACATGATATCAAATGAATATTGATAGTAGATATTTAGATATGTTCTTTAAATAGATCACTCAAGACTACCAGTGTAGGGTAGGATGAAAAAATTATATGAAGTATATGATATGTATTCGATACATAAGATAACATAAATAGATTGGTAGCTTATCGAGATATGGAATGAATAGATTGGTGAATCACCGAGTCATTATAGTTGCATATGTTTATCCATTGAATTTGATTGGCATGGAATGTTTATTCTAAATAATGTATATTTAGAACAGTGATGTTGGGCCCCTAATATAGCTTCCAAATCTTAAAGGCGTGTAGGCGCGCACCTGATATAGCTTCCAAATCTTAAAGGCGCGTAAGCACGCATGGCCGGAGGAAACGCACAAGTGAAGGTGTGCAAGGAAGAATTCTAAAGGCTTCTTGGAGAACCAAGGATGTGCGTACCATGTGAAGAACAATTCGAGACTTAGCCATTTTTGGCCTTTTAGACAGAACATATGAAGAACATGTTCCATTTAGATAAGGTTCCAGCCTAGCAATAGGGTGTCCTGGAAGGAATATACCTTGTGATAGGAAGATCTAAAAAGCTAATCATGACATGGAGGCATGCACCTGGGTGACCCACACCTTGACACTTGGGGCTAGATCCGAGGCTACGAGAGAGTTTGTTAGAGATCAAATGCCTATTTATACGTGCGCCTTGGAAAGAAGAGAGACACAAGTAAGGTAGCAAAGCTCTACATAATTACCACAAGAACTATGGGATAATTGGGTAGATGATTCTAGGAAGGATGTAATGGGGAAATGGGAATGCAAATTTTATATTGTAAGAATACATGTATGGTGCATGATTGTGGTCCACCTCTCTATGATGTTTTGGAGCAATATTATGAATGAATGTGATAAGGTTACCACTATGTTTATGTTAATATCTCCTTCTTATATTATCTACATGTTTCCACTATGCTTTTGATCTTGTATAATCATGAACTTTACTTGAATGTTAGTCTAATTATGGATTTACAACTTCCTAGTTCTATTTAATTCTATTGCACACTTTGTTTCTATTATGATTGAAGGGGTGTAGAAGCCGTCCTGAGATTTATAGCTTCTTCATTTCAGTTAAATCAATAAGTTAGAATCATGAATTATACCTTCCACTGAACTCACATAAAAGAGAGACTTGACTCCTCTCGCATGCCTCGGGAGAGCACCCAAAGACCCACTAGGTGATATGCCGGTGCGTATGAGGTTCCCTTGTTCTTAGTGGGGTGTAAAAATGACTACATCTTGGTTCCATTACCAGGACCTCTTTTCAAAGTTGTAGTGGAAAATGGCATACATCATGGTCTATGCAAAAAGTGATGGTGGAGCACTTAACACTTGAAGGTATTGAGGATTGGTTTAAAAGCATGGAGGACGAATTCACTCGGAGATTCAATCTGGATCTGGGTTTAACACACGGAGATGGGTGGAGGACACTCTTTATCATGAGTTGTACGAAACCTTCTTCTGTTGTTTCCCAACAGAGTTATTTGAATGGCTCTCGGCTTATACATCTAGATCGGGTTGGTATTATAAGTCAAACCCTTGGACCCAAGAAACATATCAGAACTTGCAAGATGCTGATCTAATATGGACCCATGCTATAGATCATTGGTGGAAGGGAGTACTAACTAGCTACACTCTGGAATATGCCATTTCCATGTATTCTTGTCCAGAAGTTGCTGAGTTTGAGTTCTTGTGAGATCCCAGAGGATCATTTCTATGTGTTATTCCCCTTGCAATCAAAATCTTGATGGTAACCATGGGTTTAGAGGCATTTCCTATGGCCGGCTAAACCACTCTGAGCGCTTGGTGAGGAAGCTAGGTTAGGGATAGATGGCTGATATAATGACTGAAAAGGAAAGGGAGGAGAGACGGCTCAAGTATAATGAAGCGCGTGAAAGGGAGATCAATAGACATTGTAGGATTACAAGGGGTTATGGAGCCAAACATGGTGGAAAGGAGTTGAGGTTCACGCAGAGGATGTGGAACCTGAACAGTCTGTGATACCCCATCTTGGTAAGCGTGGGAGAGAAAACCTTATGGCTTCTGATGAGAGTCCATCGCGTAGAGAAAGAAGATTCATTGGTGTGCATCTAACCCCACCTAACGACCAAACCTTGGCACTTGGTTTGTTTGAATGAGGGAAAAGTATAGTTGATCCATTTGATATCGGTGGAAGCAACCGATCAACACCTAGAAGGTACAACTTCTCGTTTGGGACTTCTATGGCTTCACACACTATTCCAGTATTTGGTGGAATGTTTGGACAAGGCACATACCCAACTTGGTTTTGAAGTGCATTAGGAAGTGGTGGAGGAAATACGACTGGGAGTGGCACTAGTTCACAAACTATTGGCGTGTAATTTAGTGGAATGATGGGAGCATTCAACATGACAAACACGGGCCCTGTACTTAACACAGGAGGATCTGGAGGTGGAAGTGGTGGAGCTGGTGGCTCAGATCTAGTTAATCCGGCATAGGAGGAAACACCGAGAGGGAACCAAGGGATTGGATTGGGAGGGTAAGGATGTCAGCCACCTCCTCATGCATTTTTGAGATGTCTCTACACTTACAAGATTACAGTGGTATAGAATATGCCGCAGAGCATGTGCATAAGTGTGAGTTGCTATGGTGCATGAAGGGGATCATGACCCAGGATCGAAAGGCCAGTTAATTTGTGATGACCTTGCAAGGATGTGTGCATATTTGGTATAGAAAGTATGACCCTCATCAAACTATTGTGGATTATACCATCTGAGAAATGCATTCTTGGAAGAATTCCACATACCTGAGTTTGAATAGAAGAGCATCAGCTCTCTCAAAGAAATCTAGTAGGGAATGGCATAGAGCATGCGGGAATATGATGTTCACTTTAAAACTCTATTATCTAAACTATCTTATGATATACACCCTTCACAACATGCTTAGTGGTTTGTCGGAGGGTTGATCACACCCTTTATGATGTTTTTGTCTCATAAAACATTCACGGACCTCTGTAAGCATTGGAAGCTACTTTACACGTTGAGGTAGTTGGTAGTGTTGACACTGGTGTTAGCCCATTTCTGGAGGCTCATATCGCTACCATGGCTAAGCAATTGGAGAAATTATCTACCAACACAGTTCTAGAGACTCACGGTGGGATGTGGTGCATGGATTGTAACATAGAAGGACACACAAAGGATAATGGTGGGATATGTACTTAGAAGGTGGTGTGTACCGTAGTAGTAAACTATGAAATATGTCATGAGGACCATGATGTAAGTAGGTGCCCCTATTGCAGCGCGCGATGCAAAAATGTGTCTTGTTGTTGTAAGATATGTACCTCAACCACACATGACACCAAGGATTGTAGATTGATTGACTAGATTCATGAGGTAATTGATCTTGGTGTGTGCCAGATTGGCATTGCCAGTAGTTCCAAAGGATTTGAATGTCGGTATGAAGAGTGTAGAGATGGAGATGTGTGTCGAAGAGGGTTTCATGGTCGTGGTAACCACGGGGGAAGAAGTGAGTTCCCACATGGAACATGCTTTAATTATGGAGCCACAGACCATTATAAGCGCAAATGTCTAGATATCCTTCAATGCTCCTAGTGTGGAAAAAAAAAGAGTACAAAGAGTGTCCAGAGTTATATGAACATATGAGTCAGCAGTACCAGAAGGATAAGGGTACTGTCATGGTGAGTATTAAGAAGGATGACGTGGAATGGATCCCATGAGTAATACGTGAATCAGAACTAGAGCCTGTTATGGTAATAATAAGGGAAAAATCCGCACACACAAGGGAAGCACCTAGGCAGAGACCTCTAGTTTCAAGGGAAGAAGTAGCACATGGGAAGTATCCAAATTTGGCTCACTAGAAAGAATTCTACTAGGAAACCATGGATGTAATTTGAATCTTACAAGGGGAGATCCAATGCTTAAAAGAAAAAACTAGAAAAGATGAGCAAAGAAGACTAGTAGAAGCACCAAAGGATGACTTGGATGAGGTTAAGGAGGTGTGTAAACTATTGAGGTAGGAGAATGTTATTCCCCTACTAGGAGCATGGTTGAGAGAAAAGGTGTCATGCGTCGGAAAGAACACAAAAGGTAGATCCTGCATGCAAACCTCCCACCTCACAACCTTGATTATGACAAAGAGATTACCTTGAATGCAGTAGTGGATGGATGGTTGCTTAGCAACATCCTCATTGACATAGGCACGGAGGTTAATGTTCTCACTCTGATGCTTGGCATCAAATGGGAAGACCTACATTACAACCATCTTCAAATGTGTTGTATATGGCAAATAAGACAAAGGCAATGCCCATAGGTGTCTTGAAGAATGCAGCCATTACCATTCAGGGAATAAGTTCACTAGGGATTTTGAAATCTTAGCACTTTCCAGGGGTAGATAATTTACCAAATTTACTTGGGCACCCGTGGTGCTATAAGAATAATGTAGATCTCCGGTTTAACAAGGGGTACATAAGCTTTGAAAACAAGGAAGAGAGGGTGATTATACCACTTGTTGATGGAAATTACGCACCCTATACTGAACCCCTTGGAGAGGAGGTCCTTGACATAATATATGTGCGCTCCATATGAGATCCAGAGACCATCCACCCTATAGAGGGAGTCATCTAGTTTGATGATGCTCAATCACGCAAGACTACTACCAAGATAGCATGTGATAATTGGGCACATGGGACTTATGAATTGATTGGGAAAAATCTAAAATGATTGGTGACCAAGGTAAACACGATGCATACAGTTTGGTGCCTAGGAGGAAAGGCAATAACCAAGTATTCTAGGAATGCATACCCTAAGGTCTTTTTGAGAGAAATGGAAGCTCACTAGAGGGAGGATGAGCGATGAGGTATGCTAAGTTATGTTTTGATAGGTACAACAATGTGGTGGGCCGCATAGAGAAAACTTGTTGGAATGGTGTGAAGTTAGAATTGTGCTCACTGTCTAATTTTCAAAGAGCAATATACCCACCGCTATCAAGGATTACAATGGAAATGGACCCGCCTCTTCCCACATCTAGGCATGTGAGAGGGTCTGGGGAGAAGGCATAGAAGCATTACCACCCTCCCTTTGGGTGCACAAGCTATATTCAACACTACAAGGTTACGCATGCGTTTAGTACATCCATTCTGAAACTTGCCGCTAGACCGGAAATTGGCAGGATTCAGCTGCTGACCTGGTTCACACATTCAAGTACCGAAGTACCAAGCAACCAATTGATGAGGCATTACAGACTATCAAGCACCTCACTCTGGAGAATTTCACCATGGTGGAAGATAGATTAGTAAACTTACTTGGTGGACCTAGCTTGGAAGCATGGTTCGAAGAGGAACCAGAAGACCTACAATTCGAGCATGCCTGTGCTAAAAAGGAGAAAGGAAAGATGGTATACATTATTGATGGAGAGGAGATGAAAATCTTGAATGTTGACCATTTGGTTGGAGTGCGTGAAGTAGTTGATTGTGCGGATGCATGTGTGCACTCATACCATGAACCACTCAAAACCAAGAAAGTTAACATCAGCTCGGAGAAGGAGCCTAAGGAAGCTATCATTGGGGACTACTAGTCGGACAAGGAAGTATCAAAGATCATCAATCTCTTGCACGAATTTGAGGATTTATTCCCGTGTGGATACCATGAGTTGAAAGGCATCCACCATTCATTGGGGGAAATGAGGATAAAGTTGAAAGATGGTGTGCACCCAGTCAAGAAGAGGCCTTACAGGATGAATCCCAACATGTGCGTAAGGGTTAAAGAAGAGCTAGAAAAAATGATAGCATCCGGTATCATTAAGGCTATGGAGGAATTAGAATGGATAAGTCCAATGGTGATCAACATAAAGAAGGATGGGTGGATTAGGATATGTATGGATTACAAGGAATTGAACATTGTTTGTATCATAGATCCTTTTCCCACCCCCTTCATTGAAGAGATTTTGGAAGGAGTTGTTGGGCATGAGGTCTATTCCTTTACGGATGGATTCTTGGGATATCACCAAGTAAGGATTACCAAGGAAGACCAAGATAAGACAACTTTCATTGCCAAGTGGGGAAGTATTGCATATATGGTCATGCCCTTTAGATTGAGGAATGTGCTCACTGTATTTTTGTGCATAGTGGTAAAAGCATTTTAGGACTTCATCCACAAATTCCTTTAGGTGTATTTGGATGATTGGATAGTGTATGGGTTGGTTAGGTACCATTGCAATAACTTGAGATTGATGTTTGAAAGATGTCGGCAGTTGAGGATTTCCCTCAACATCAAGAAATGTATCTTTGCAACTCCTTTTGGAACGTTGTTGGGGCATATCATATGCAAAGAGGGCTTACTAGTGGATCCCGTGAAAGTTACGGTTATTGTGGGGTTAGGGGAGCCTACCAGCCAAAGCACCATGTGTGGATTTCTTGGACACACTAGGTACTACAGAAAGTTCATTAAGGGATACGCCAAGATCGCCGCACCTTTGGAAATATTTCTCAGACATAAGAGTGCCTTTTAGTGGGGAGAGGCGCAACAAAGGGCATTTGACACTATAAAAGAAAGGCTTATCACCGCACCTATTCTATGATTCCCATCCTAGGATAAAAATTTCCATGTCCACATGGATGCCTCTGGTACAACAATGAGATCCATTCTTGCTCAACCAGAGAGGGGATTGTTGATCATCCCTTGTGTTTTGAAAGTAGGAAGTTGACACCAGTAGAATAGAATTATACAACGACTAAGCACGAGGAATTGTTAATGATCTATGCGCTCCACAAATTTAGACAATATATATTTGTGACTCCCTTCATATTCTACACTAACCATATGGCCTTGAAGTATCTAGTAAACAAAGCAGTGTTATAAGGGCGCATATGCCGTTGGGTACTTTTATTTCAGGAATTTAAATTCAAGGTGGTGGTAAAACTGGGAAAGAACAATTATTGGTTGGATCATTTATCAAGGATTGATTCAGGAGAGGACGTGTAAAGTATTGAGGAAACCATGCTAGACGTAGTTAGAAAGACATTTTTTTTTTTCTCAAAGAAGGTGTGGTGCCCGAAGGGATGAATGCACTTTGGAAAGAAAAAGGTTAGCCATACGTGCCACGCCTTCATGTTGATCAATGGGGATTTGTATAAAATGGGCCATAATGAGGTTTTGTGCTTCTTGTGTGTATTAGAACATGAACGCAGTGGCCATTATATAAGAAGCTCATGGTGGGATTGATGGAGGACACTATGTGGGGAACGTAACCACGGGCAAGATCCTAGTCAAAACTATGGTGGAAGATGATTCACCAGATTACATTGAGTTTTGAAAGGCCTATGACCACCGCCAACCTTGGCAAACCTAGAAGAAAGGATGAGATTCCCTTGCACCCCATCGCCAACGCGAAACCTTTTGAAAAATGGGCAATAGATTTTATCGATCAATCTCACTAGCTGCTGCGAAAGGACCAGCTCGCAATGTATGTATTTTTACTGTACTGATTATCTGACAAGGTGGGTAGAGGCCGCACCCACTAAGGATTACACCGCAGCCACGACTGCTAGATTTTTGTGGGAAAACATTATCAGCAGGTATGGGTGTCCATTAAGTTTAACAAGTGATAGGGGCACTCACTTCTTAAATGAAACCTGTCAGGATTCTATTGGCAGAATTCATGGTAGCCCATCATAAGACTACCCCTTATCACCCTCAGGAAAATGGGACTGCAGAGGCATTTAACAAAATCCTTAGTCACACATTGACTAAGATATGTGATGTGGGTAGGTAGGATTGGGATGACAAGGTATCAACAGTTCTTTGGGCATACAGAACAACGTATAAAAGGTTGAACAAGGCCACACCATTTCAACTGGTGTTCAACACGGAGGTTGTTTTACCAGTCGAATTTATGCTACCATCGTTGCGTATAATGTGTACGCGGAGGGTTGGATGACAAGAAAGCACTGGAAGAAAGAATTGATGAATTGATAAAGTTGGATGAAAGGCACTCACTAGCAAGATGGAAGCAAACAACTGAAAATGCTAAGAAAAAGGCATGGCATGACCGCCACATTAAAATCAAATAGTTTGAGGTTGGTCGGTTGGTATTGCTATATGTTTCAAAATTTCTACACCATCCTAGAAAGTTGAAGGTGCATTTGTTGGGTCCTTATGTAATTTCATACATCCTTGATTCGGGCGCATACCGATTCTGAGCGTTGGATGGAAAAAAATTACCTAGACACTTTCAATGCGAGTAGGTGAAGCCCTACTATAAATAATGCTTCTTGGTGTTTGTAAATAAGGTAGTTTTTCCAGTTAGCTTATAATTTCCTTTTATGATTTTCCTTTCTTGTATTTCCCTTTCACGTTGTTGTTTGGTTTTGAGCCTTGGGTGCCAATAACCTTATTACTTTTTGACTTATGAATGCATAAAGGATCACACCTCATTTTAGTGTGGGGTGTGGTGATAAAGAGAGGCATGGAGTTATTCTACAGGAGGATTGGGTTTTTAAACCATTTGAATTGGCCCTGTTGAAAAAATGCATTAGGAGAAAAGAAGGCAGATGGGTGGCAAGATAAGGTTACTTTGGAAATCCACATACAAAGGAGAAAAAGCACAAAAGCATGAGGTAGGTGAAAGAAAGAATCATGAGGATGGAAGAGGTGCCTTTAGCACTGTAACACACATGAAAGAGTCTTCTCAAGATGTATGTTTTGTGTGCGAAAGTTTCAAAAATTTTGTGCAAGGATTGGGTACGGGTAAAAGTAGTTTCGCGCAAGGCTTAGGTGCGGGTGAAAAAAATTTCACGCAAGGATTGGGCACGTATGGAGAAGCGCTGAAGTCGGGTTTTGTTTTGAAACACCACATTAAACATAGTCGTATGGTGGTAGGTATCCTAGCCTTTAATGCATAAAATTAGGAAAAGATATAAATACAAGAGTGGGAATTTCATTATTTTACTTTGTGAAAACAAGAAGAGTGATTTTCCTTCAAGAGCTAGAGTTTCGAAGATTGACTCGTGTGAAGGAAAATCCCAAAAATTAAGCACAAACTATCTGTTATATCTACAAACTAGTGCAGAGGTGATTCACGGGTGTGAGGAACATTGTGAAGAAGCACCGTGATTGAAGGAGAAAATTATGAGATTAGGGTTTGTGTTTTAGGGCACGGGCATGTGGAGAAAATGTTCAAACAAAATCACAAGTTAACCTAGGAATGAAAGCAAGGGGTAAAATGATGGCCACAAAACTAGTTGATAAACCTGCAGTACAATCCAAGAGGGGAAAGGGTAAGGGAAAAGGAAAGAAGAAAGAAGAAGAAATCCCCTTGGATACCAATGAAGAATGGTACTTAGAAATGCAATACCCGATGGGGTTTTGTTGGGGCAAGAGTGGGAGTCCCACATCAGACAGATGCCCATGATTGACTACAATCACCGATCAAGCACAATCGTAAAGGAAATGGCACTAGAGCTGGTGTGCCCTACAAATAAATGAACACCTGACGGGATGCCAATCTACAGTGACGTAGTCAAGGTGAAAATGGAGAAGGCAGGGCTTCTCTAGCTTTACGAGTTACCATATTTCAGGAAGCCTGAGTGCTTGTACCAGTGGCTGATGACACGCGTGCATGAAGACTTCTTCTGCTTCACAGGGTGCAAAATGCACATAACTCCCAAGTTAATTTCACACTTTACAGGCCTAAACTGTGTAGGGGATGTGCTCCTAGATGACCTCATGGATGAGGAGGTAATTAAAGAAACCATTGCATCCCAAGAATATAAGAAAGGATCAAGGTACTATGACGTTGGATATCAGCGATCCGGTGATGAAAATGGCCATGCACCTTGTTTCCAAGCTAAATGGACAAGAGAGGTGGACCCAGGTGAGGAAGCCCTGGCTGAATGTCTGTAGGAAGGTCACGGAAGGCACCATGTACAACATCTCCCAGTACATAGCAGATGAGATCATAAGCAATACGGAGAAGGGAGGAAAGATATTATTTGGGAACATCTTGTTAACAATTGTGTTCTCAGAAGTCGGGTGTCGAGATGCATCTGAAAATTTCGTATGGGAGTACCCCGATGAAGACCCTTCACCGTGAGAGAGAGGTTCCAAAAGTATACATGTGAATCAATGATAGGGGTGCACAAGGTGCACTTGGATAAATGGTATACGTGCCTCAGGAATGCATTCGGGGCTGAATGGTGGATCCCAGAACAACTCCCCGTGGCAACTGAAGGAGAAGTAGAGTTCACGGTATACCAGCACTTCTGCATTGGTAGATTCATCTTGGTGGATGGCAGTTGGAGTCCCTGGTGTAAACTCCTCTTCTCATTTACTACCTAATTTTTCCAGGTGGGAGTGAATAGGTATAAGGAGTCGAAGAAATTAAATTTGGAGTTGTCCACCCTTGACAATGAACATAGGGAAATGAGAAAGAAGCTAGTCTACCTAGGGAAGCATGCGTATGTTGAAAGATACGTATTGCAAGATGTGCACATTGTAAGGCCCATGACCTTACCTATTGCTGAGAGCGATGCTGCTAGGATCTACCTACACATAAGGCCAAAGTTCGAAAAGGGTGTGTACATGGAGAATGAGATATCCATCCCAGATGACCCTATTAGTAGAAAGAAGCCCATGCCAAAGTGTAAGGAGAGAGAAGAGAAATAGGAATAGAGGGCGGTGGGGGAGCAGGATGTAGGTACCGTGGGGCCAAACACGTACGTATGGAAGAATAAGAGGATGGTAGTTAGGAGAAGACAAGGTAGAGAAGACCGAAGGCACAAGTGCCTTTTTAGGCAAGAAGAATGTTGGCGAAGGAGAAGAGCTGGAGGTAACCCAAGGGAGGATAAGTATAGATGACTCAGGGGAGGGAGGAGAGGAAGACATTGATGCATTCATCTTTGCACGGAGGAAGAGTGCCTAGGGGGAGGAGGAGGACTCATAGAGTGAAGAAAGGAGTGAAGGGGAAAGCACCAAGGAGCAAGAAATGCCCAAGCTCACCCAGGAGGAGATAGATGAAAAAGTGACAAGGGAGGTGGAAAATATGATTGATGCCTTGGTTGATGAGGATTTGGGGTGCAGCATGGAGCTTGTGCTCGGTAAGTTCAAGAAAGAACAAAGGGAGAAGAGTGGAAGTAGCACAAAAGGCCCAACTCTTTCAGTGATTGTCCCAAAGGGCATGCACACGAGAAGTAAACGCGTAGAGGAAGGAATATCGGTGATGGGGTATGCTAACAAACCTAACAAAGTTTTATGCATGCGCTTCCAGAGTACCATTCCCACCAAGGAGCTCACCACCATGGAGTCCTTCAATCCTGAGGGTGGATACCCGTGCACAAGGAAAATGCTATTATGGGTGTTTGACTCCCACATTGATGAGCCCAAATTCGAAGTTAACCAATAGGCAATACAATAGCTCTCTGAGACAAAGGGGGCCAACCCCCTCATAAACACACAACACTTGTTGGATGAGCAAGTGTGTAATGCACTCAACAAGGTATTTGTGGAGGTAGAGGCAAGGCTCTTCTGCAGAAATGACAAGATTAAAGCCTTGGAGGACCTGTTGGAAAAGAGGAAGGAAGAAGTAGTTAAGCTGACAAAGGAACTCAGCCTTGAAAAGTTGATCAGTGCTCAACTACAATAGGAGTTATAGGAGGAGAAAGCTAAAGTGTGTGAAGTCTCCAAGAAGGTGGAGCTCATCTCCCAAGCTATTATCACGAAGCACCCAAACCTTAACCCTCCCACACAAAAGTATGGTTCCTCCCTAGAATGTCTTGAGGACTTGACTCGAAAGGTAGTCTCGGCCTTGGAGTCGGCAGAGGATATAGCTACGTGTTTGGAGAAGGAGGATAAGCTGAAGGTAATCGTGCTCATAGTTGAATACAATAAGGTCCTGGCTGATGTAAGAGTAGTTTGCTGCAAAGCCGTAGGGGTCACCTACAACCAATGCGCGGATCAGTTAAGGTGACATGCATGCTACTTATAGACAATGATGCCGAGCTAAAATACTTCAGGGAGAAGAAAAAGGAAATAGAGTAGAATGAGAAAATATTTTAGCCGAGGTAGAAAGAAGATCTGAAGCTATTGAGGCCCTTCGGTCTCAATCAAAACACAACTTAAAGAACTCTACAAGACCATTACAAGGAAGATGGATGCCTTGGAGGATCTTGCGAAGGAACTGGAAACCATGGTGGAGACCATCACCACAAAGGGGGAAGGGTTAACCTTTGATGAGGTGAGCACATTGGTCAACAACCTTTGCAAAAGGGCATAAGATGAGGTCAACACATGGGATACACTGGAGGCCGACCTATGGTAGAATTTTCCCCTTCTGCTTCTTTAGGAAATTTTTCCTTCTATTCTTTCTCTTCCTCTCCCCCCATTCTTTATTCTTTCCCTCCATTCTTTTCCAAGGCAAGACCTTGCATTTTTGTACTACATTCTTTGAAAAGGTTCCCAACAGTAAAGAACAGGTGAAGTGTGGGGTAATGTTGGGCCCCTGATATAGCTTCCAAATCTTAAAGGTGCGTAGGCACGCACGGCTGGAGGAAGCACATAAGTGAAGGCACGTAATGTGAATTCTTAAGGCTTCTTGGAGAACCAAGGATATGTACACCACGCGAAGAAAAATTTGAGACTTATCCATTTTCAGCCTTTTAGATAGAACACATGAAGAACATGTTCCATTTGGATAAGGTTCCAGCTTGGCGACAGGGTGTCCTAGAAGGAATATACCTTGCGATAGGAAGATTTAAAAAGATAATCATGACATGGAGAGAAATGTGCTTGGGGTGATCCACACCTTGACACTTGGGGCCGATCTAAGGTGCGAGAGGAGTTTGTTAGAGCTCAGATGCCTATTTATATGCACACCCTTGCAAAGAACAGAGACATAAGTAAGGTAGTGAAGCTCTGCAGAATTACCATGAGAACTATGGGATAATTAGGTAGATGATTCTAGGAAGGATGTAATGGGGAAATGGGGAATGAAAATTTTATTTTGTAAGCATACATGTATGGATCCAAATATGGCGCATGACTATGGTTTGCCTCTCTATGATGTTTTGGAGTAATACTATGAATGAATGTGATAAGGTTACCACTATGTTTATGTTAAGATCTCCTTCTGTATTATCTGCATGTTTCCACTATGCTTTTGATCTTGTATAATCATGAACTTTACTTGAATGTTAGTCTAATTATGGATTTACATCTTCCTAGTTCAAGTTAATTTTGTTGCGCGCTTTGTTTCTATTATGACTGAAGGGGTGTAGAAGTCGTCCTAAGCTCTATAGATTCTTCATGTCTGTTAAATCACTAAGTTAGAATCATGAATTATGCCTTCCACTGAACTCACATAAAAGAGAGACTCGGCTCCCTATCGCACGCCTCGGGTGAGCACCCAGCACCTGCTGGGTGATAGGATGGCATGCATGAGGTTCCCTTGTTCTTAGTGGGGTGCAAAAATGACTACAAGTGAACCCTATAAAAAAATTTAAAATTCCCTTGTTTCTAAAGTCTTAAAATGGGAATGTTACATCCTAGTATCAGAGCTGAAGGTTGTAGCTCTTGGACCTATTGAGTCCATAACTGATGAAACTTAAATTTTATTGTATCATAAAATGGTGAGAATAAGAGGAAATGTTGCAAATAACCCTCCACCTAAGGATTAGAAACTGTCTAGAAACTCGATGAGATCCTTGCTGCCTTGTTGGACACAAGAGATTATTTGGCTTTGTTTGAACAAGTAATGGGTAATGAGGAGGAAGAAGAAGCTGATAACAATAATCAGCCACCTCTAGGGGACAATGCCAATGTGGGTGTTGATAATAACAATGTTAACATACCTGTTCAACCTGAGAACAAAAAGTTAGGCTATCAAAAAAACTCACTAATGACATAAAAATGATTAGTCCACCCATGTTTGATGGCACCACATTAGGATATGGGGCTAAGAACTAGCTCATCAAAATCAAGAAATACTATGCAATAAGAAATTTCTCGGAAGAAACAAAGGTGATATGGGGAGCATATCAACTTTGTCACGGCATCTTCGTGGTGGGACAATCGCAAGGCTGAGTTGAACATTGATGAATCTAATATCACATGGGACCAATTTAAAGGTTACTTTATGAAACAATGGCTACCACAACTCTACTATGATCAGAAAATGACTGAATTTCAGAACTTAGCTCAAGGAAAGCTAATCAGTAACTAAGTATTGGGAGAGATTTACAAAACTTCTTAAATATGTGTCTCAAGTACCAAACTGATTAGAAGTTCAAGATACGGAAATTCATCATGGGATTTAATCCTGTTATAGGAGGAGAGGTGGATGTTCACAACCCAACCACGATGGAAGGGGTTGTTGAAAAATCCATAAGGCAGGAACAAAATTAAAGGCAATTTTTGCTCATATAGGGGAAGTAAGGAAGAAGAATCCCAACTCATCTTCATCATATCTTGCACCAAAGAAAGGACAGTGGAAGAAATTTGGAAGGAAAAATAATTTTTCATCTAATACAACTAAGAAAGAAGCAACAAACAAGTTATCTAGTAATGCACGGAACAACTTTACCAAGAACAATAATAACGGATAGAAGTCCGATGGGGGTCTGAACGATAACTCTAAGGCAGGAAATAAACCTGAGCCTAGGAAGGGACCTATAGGAGGCTGTTATAACTATGGCCAGGATCATTATGCAAATCAATGTCCTTTGAAGGATGATGATCGTAATCAGCGCACAAGATACACGCCGCAAGATGGTGACAAGCAGGCTGAAAAAAAGTCACACCCATAGAAGTTCCAGGTAAGTTATTTGGTTTACCAATAACTATTCTTTTTGATACCGGAGCTACTGAATGTTTTATTTCTAGTAAATTAACATCAAAATTAAAAAGAAAAGATGGAAACATGGATAAAACATGGACTGTATAGTATGGTAATAATGTTGTTCATATGGTTAGTATGTGTCTTTTTGGAGCAGTCCTTGATTTACCTAACTTTTCCACAGAGGTTGATATTTATGTTGCACCTTTAGGGTCTTATGATGTAATCATAGGTGTTAATTGTTAGCAGAACATAAGGCTAAAGTGGACTATTTTGAAAAACACATTAGCTATTTAGACGACCTGCAAAAATAATAGAGATTTAGGGTGTGAAACGTGAGATTTCTGTAAGAAAACTATTAGGTATGCAACTTAAAAAGGCCAAAAATAAAGGATGTACCTTATATGCAGGTAAAAATTAATGGATCAACATAAGAGAGCAAAACATATTATGGAATGATATCCGCTGTTACGAGACTTCAATGATGTATTTCGGAAGAATTGTCAGTCTTCCACCCAAAATGGAATTTGATTTCACAATTGAGATCAAGCCTAGAACTAAACCTATTTCTAAAGCACCGTATCAAATGACTAATAATGAATTAGTAGAGCTTAAGGCTCAATTGCATGAACTTTTATCTCAAGGTTTAATTAGACCAAGTGTTTCACCTAGGGAGCACCCATATTTTTTGTGAAAAAGAAAGATAGAACACTTAGATTGTACATTGATTACGAATGTTAAACAAGGCAACAATCAAGAATAGATATCCACTCCCTAGGATTGACGATTTATTTGATCAGATGCTTGGAGCATAGATATATTCCAAGATAGATCTTCAATCTAGATATCATCAATTGCGAATTAAGGATGAGGATATTCATAAAACATCTTTCAGAAAAAGGTATGGGCACTATGAGTTTACGGTTTCACCTCTTGGATTAAGTAATGCACCTGCAACATTTATGAATTTAATGAATAATCTTTTTCAAGAATACTTGGAAAAATTTGTGCTCATATTCTTGGAAGACATCCTCATATATTCTAAAAGCATTGAGGAGCATCATGAACATTTGAAAATAGTTTTGGAAATTATGAGAAAGAGACGACTGTTTGGTAAGTTGTCCAAATGTTCTTTCTATGACACGAAGTGCACTATCTGGGACATGTAATAAGTAAATATGGAATTGTTGTAGATCCTTCTAAAATTATAGCTATAACCGAGTGGCCTACACCAAAGAATGTACATGAAGTTAGAAGCTTCATGGGACTTGTTGGCTACTATAGGAAATTTGTAAAATATTTTTCTAAGATAGCTACACCAATAACTTCCTTATAGAAGAAATATAAAAAGTTTGTTTGGAGTGAGAAATGTGAAATTGCATTTAAAACCTTGAAGGAATAGTTAACTTCAACACCTATTCTTATAGTACCAGATCCTAATGGAGATTTTATGGTGGTAACTGATGCATCTAGTGAAGGTCTAGGAGGTATTTTGTTACAAAGTGGTCATGTCATAGCATATGAAAGTAGAAACTTAAGTTACATGAGTTGAATTATGCTCCACATGATTTAGAGCTTGCTGCCATTATTCATGCACTACAAGTTTGGAGGCATTACCTTCTTGGTAAGCCTTTTGAATTGAAAACTGATCACCTTGGACTGAATTATATCTTCACTCAACCAAATCTTAATGCAAGACAATGAAGGTGGTTGGATTTTTTGTCTCAATATGATTTTGACATCAGTTATATAAAGGGTAAAGAAAATAGAGTCACTGATGCTCTAAGTTGTAGGAAAAAAATTTCTACTCTTATAACGTTAAGAACATAGTTTAAGGATGAAGTAAAAAGTGTTATGGAATCTGATTCTTACTTCCAACAAGTAAAAGAAGCAATTGCTGCAGATTCTAATGATTCAAGGTATAAAGGTTTTTGCTTTGATAAAGAAGGAATCTTACGATTTGAGAACAGAGTCTATGTACCTTCACTAAATGATTTGAGAAAGAAATTATTAGATGAATTTCATAATTCACCTTTTCTGGACACCCTGGCATTACAAAAATGCTTGCTAATATAAAACAACAATATTTCTGGAAAGGAATGAAAAAAGATGTTCTAAACCTTGTGACACGTTGTCTTGAGTGCCAACGTGTTAAGGCGAACACATGTACCCAAATGCCGGTTTGTTGTATCCTCATAGCATACCACAATATAAATGTCAAGTAATAAGCATGGATTTAGTACAAGGGTTACCTATGTCAAGAAATAAGCATGATGTTATCTTAGTAGTAGTGGATAAACTAACAAAGGTAACACATTTTACTGCTGGAAATCTAAAGGATGATTCTCCTATTTTGGCAAGAAGATTTATACACAAAAATTTCAAACTACATGGAGTACCCGAGTTAATCATTTCGGATAGAGATCCTAGAATGACGTCAAGGTTTTGGTAAATTCTTAATGCAACGCTAAGAACTAAGCTAAATTTCAATTCTCGTATCCATCCGAAACAAATGGGTAGACTGAAACAAGATAAATCAGGTTTTGGAAGATATGTTACAAATGTATTGCATGGATCAACAATATAAGTGGGAAGAGTATCTAACATTAGTTGAATTCGCATACAATAGTACATATCATGCTTCTCCTTAGATGGCACATTTCAAGGCATTATACGGAAGAAAATGCAGAACCCCTGTTAGTTGGGATAGCATAGAGGATAGAGAGGTAATTGGACCTGAAATTCTTACTGAAATGGAACAAGTTAAATTGATTCGTGAACACTTGAAAGAAGCAGCAGATAGGTAAAAGAGTTACGCTGACTTAAAGAGGGTTGATAGGAAATTTGAACTTGGTGAGAAAGTCTTTCTTTGGGTCAAACCGAAAAAGAGTTCTATAACTTTTGGTAAGAATGCCAAGTTATCACCTCGTTATGTGGGACCTTTTGAAATAGTTGAAGTAATCAACCATGTAGCTTATCATTTAGTGCTACCTCCTTCTTTTCACGAATGCATGATGTTTTCCATATTTATTTGCTTAGAAATATGTTTTAGATTTATCACATTTATTAAATTGGAATTACATGCAGGTCCAGGACCCAAGAATAATCTTGGTTAAACCCATACAAGTGCTTGAAACTCACCAGTTGCATTTGAGAAATTGAGAAATAAGTCAATGTAAAGTCCAATGGGACCAGTTTAACGAAGACAAGTGCAACTTGGGAAAACCTAGAAGATATGAAAACTTCTTTTCCATATCTATTTGAACATAATTGAATTCTATAGACTGTTAAAAAAAAATCTAATTGAATTGATTTTTCTTTTGTATATGACTATAAGTATGCCAGTTTTGGGTAGATATTTATATGAAATGAATAAATAGCTATTTAATGCTGATTTCTGAAACTATAAGTTGTCGATATATATTAGACTTATGGTAAGAGAAGTGAATGAATTGATTTTCATTGATATAAATTGTTAAAATGACGTAATCATCGGACGATGATTATTTTTAGAGGGAAACATGTAACACACTCGACAATTGTTATATTCCTCTTTTGCATTTCAAGTGTTGACATGTGATCTTCTTCTAAAGATGTGTTCTTTTGGTTGTTGGAGATCATGCTTGATATGGATAAATATTTTCTGTTCTTATGATCATTAGACTGGAATGGAATGGCTTCCTTGAATCCATTTTTCACTTCTTGTAGGTGAGTTACAATGTGGTTTTAAAGTTGCAAACTTATCTCTTTATCTGACTCATCCTTGGATCAATTTCAATGATCCAAGGAATGTTTTAAACCTTCTCAGTTGAATGAATGGTAAATTGACATTCCATAATTGAGGGACATGGTGGACTGAAATTTGTTATTACAAGTTCTTTAATCTTGTGTGAACATGTTTCTATTTAGTTATATGTTGTGCTTAGGTCCTTGAAGATTGATCTTAGAAGTCCATTGCTGACGTAAATGAAATATATCCTATTCATGGCATAAGAAGGATTCGGAATCCTAAAAATAAGGGATCATCCTACGAAATCCTAACCTGGGTAAGAATATATATACTACCTAGCTATGTTACTTAATTGATTTTATTTCTAACCTAAGCCTTGTGCTAAGGGAGTATGGAAAGGTTTCTAGGCTATCTAAATTAACCTAAAACCTAATGCTATATGGTTATGAGATGATCTAACCTAATGTTGGAATTACCTAAGGTAATGTGTTAAGGCCTAAGGTAATTATTCCTAAACTAACCTAAGTTTAAGGATCTATCCTAAGCTATTTTAATGGGAACCTAAAAGGGGTGCATGCCTCTAAGGCAACAGTTCCAATGGCATTGAATTATTGATAAGGTTCTTAAAGGCATTACGTACTACTAGTTTTGGTAGGGGCTAGTTGATTTAGTGGAGGCTTATGTGGAAGCTCCACTAAAGATGGAGTTGCATGTTAAATGGAATTGGCATTCGCCATATTTGGGAGGCGGTGGCAAGGAGAGTTGAGTGGGAAAATTGGAATTAATGAAATTAATTGGCCTTGGGTTTTGTTCACAAACCGTCTAGGAAACTTGGAAGGTGGATTTGTGGGAGGTTGTTGGTTTTGCATGATTTTCAGATTTTGCTCACTGCATGCAAAAACTAGTTCTTCAAACCAACACAGTTTGACTTGCACTTCATTGCTATTTTTAACTCACCTAGTCTATTTTTTATCATGGGAAGATATATGAGGCATTATGAGGAAAGTTGTTGGTTGGTTGATCTTTCATGGAGGAGAAAAGGAGTTGGAAGCTCTTCTACAAGTCTCCTTTAATTATGCGAAGTATGCTATCGGTATGATAGGCTCTAATCTTTAAGATCTCTTGCTTTCTTCTAAATGATTCATTAAAATGACTCTGCTCTTATGAGATTCTTGGCTTGCATGTTTTATCTGGTTATTTGCTTGTTGGGTTTTGTAATCTTTGGAAATTTGGGTATGAATCCTTGGAAAATGGTTGATATGTGTTTGAAAATATCTTGGCATGTGTTAATTAAGGAGATAGGCATGAGAAACTTGTTCTCAGTAACTCTACTTGTCATTTCTTGAACCAATATACGAAGAAGTTATGTTTTGAACTAACCTTCGTGCGTTGTTTATTTTGGTTTTGGGTTTTGGGAACTCGAATCCTATCCGATCCTTCTCTCAAGCTGCGTCTTTGTTTGGGATAAATCTTTTAGTGAACTCATCTTTTATCCGAGCTAGAACCCGTATTTGGGTTCATGTTGTTTGAACTTGAGCTTGTGTTAAGATGGTGTTTCATTTGACCCTGTATTTAGTTCATGTGTAATTAAGCTTGATTCGGGGATAGTGTTTTGTTAATGATTTGGATTAGAGATTCTTGTCACTCTGAACAATGTTTGGATTCTCAAGTAATCTTGGATTATTGTTTTAAGTCCATATGTACCTCTGTACTCATGTTTATTCTTGTGTTAATCTGGACTGTTAATGGAAGTTTGTAATTTTACACAGTAATAGTATTTTGATTAGTTATGAACTCTAGTAGGAGCTCGTGTTTCGAGCTGTGTGAGAGCTATCTTTGTTTGATATCAAACTGGAATGGGAATTTGTGGTTTCCCTGAACCTACGAATATCTATTTGATTATTTTTGAACTACTCTGTGAGAAACTTGTGTTTCATTTTGAAGTTGGAATTAGGGTTACTCTTTGTATGCTATAAACTCAAGGTTAAGGTTTCCATGTTATATTTTGACTTGTTTCATAACATTTGTATATATCGTGCTCACATTTAAGACTTTGTGATTTGGCACTATACATGTAATTTGATACATAATGTTTGGAATTTTTAGCCAAATGACGTGTTAGCTCATTATGGTATTTGTGAGTTGATTTTAAATTATATTTTTAGTTGAGAGTTTATAACTCCTTTAATGTAAACTTATTACTCCCTAGAATCGGGTATGTAGTATGACCGAGTTGTTTGAACATCTCTTGATATTTAATTGGAAACGCTTTAGTTTGATAGAAGAATTTGGAAGTATTTTAAATAATTTTGTACCAAAGCTTTTAGAAATAGTAGTGGAGGTAGAATACTTAGATCTGTTCAAGTCTAATTTCAGTTTATAGTTCTAGTAGAATTATGTATCACCCATGACTAATACAATGTTGTGGAGGCATGTAAAGGAAATTCAATTTCGAGATTGACCATATTCCTGAACTAGTTTAGTTTAATTTTTCAGGTTTTCTAATCTTGTTGGGATCAATAAGTGAATGCTTGAGTATTTTAAAAAGAAGAAGGAAATAGGGAACCCTTAAGGACAGGGTTTTGTTTTAAAACTTTACTGTATGTTGTTCTAAACTGAATTTGGAACTCATGCTTATAATGACAAGGATTGTAAGGGGAACCTACTGTACATTTATTTGCATTAAGTTGGTTTTGTTTTCTCCTTGGGAACTAGAATATGAGCTTATTGTTTAGATCGAGAGATGAGAATTTTTTGTT
The DNA here is from genome assembly GCA_018340775.1 of Taxus wallichiana var. yunnanensis. NCBI lineage: Eukaryota > Viridiplantae > Streptophyta > Pinopsida > Cupressales > Taxaceae > Taxus > Taxus wallichiana. The sequence goes on from CM031235.1 coordinate 617,335,514, forward strand.
AAGTTTGGAGAATAAATTCTAATAAGATTCCCTTTCTAACTTGTAGGGATTAGTTCATTTGATTGAACCCTTCTTTTTTAGTTCTCTTGCAAGATGGAGATTTATTATACCTGTTTAGCCTTCCTAGTTCATATCATTTGTTAAAGTGATGAAGGAAGAGATTTTTTGTTTCAGTTTTGTTATATAGAAAATGCAATCTTGTTGTAAGATTGTTTAAACTCTTTATTCCTTCTTAAGATTGATATGGGATTATGTTCTATTTAAAAATTTGAAATGTTGCATTTAAAGGTAGTGGTCCTTTAAACGAAACAATTAAATTCATGTTATGAACTTGTATCAGTTTTCAAATATTTTTGTGTAGAGCATAGTTTGGAATGGATATCCTTATTCCATGCTTAGGAACTAGATGTATCATCTCAATTTGAACTATGTTGCAAACCCTTTCTTTGTTATTTAAAGGTAATTGTTAGGATCAATTAAACTTTAATTTTGTAAGGTAGATGTTGTGGATTATATTTTGTTCTTCTCTAGGAAGTGAATTCAAATTGGTTAAGTGTACTTCTTTTCCATTTTCTATTACTTATATTGATATTTATGATGTAATAATTGTCTCATTAAAGCAGAGTTGTTTTAATGGAACAATTATTGGAATGCACTTCATTTTAAGGCTTAGTGCTTATCATGCTCAGTTCATTGAACTGACCCATGCTAGTAATTTTGCAGATGGACTTTGTAAGTGATAAAAAGAAGGCAAAACTTATATGATGCATTGGCTGATTTAAGTCTGATTCTTTGTGAAGAATTATGATTTGTTCTTGAGATTGTAACGAAAAAGAAAATTAGTATTCTTTTATAATGAAGGCGGTTGTTATGTAGTATGCCTAAATGCATAAGTCTTGTAAATGTATAAGTTATAAAGATGAATTGAAATTTGAGATTTTACCTGTATTAGTTGAGTAAATTATTTGTCCTTGTATGAAAAAGATGGATTTCTATCTTGTTGATATTATTCATATTATTTTATGCTTAATTGGTTATCCTTTGATAAGTTGGATAAAGAGACTTAGTTCTATTTTCCTAATCAAAATGCAACTTGTTAAGCTGCAGAATATGATGTTCTTTATCTAAACTATATTATATAGTAATGTAATGTGTGTTGAGCATACATTAATAAATGTGGATATTGGGTAGGATATACCCTAACACTTTAACATGTAGATAAAGACTCTTTCTCTTTCTTAATTGAATATAAACCAAAAAGGTATGTTAATGTGATTACAATTTATTAGACTTCATTTTGTATGAAGTCTACTTTAATTGGATATATACTTGAACATTGAACCTATCTAAAAGTTATTGTACTTCTTAAATGAAAATTGATAACGTTGTTCGGTTATGGTTAATTGGTAGTTTAACTGTGTGATCAAACATTAAAAGCAACCATGAATATAACAAAGTTCTTAATGGACTAAAAAAGAAAAATTAGGAAATAACTTATTAAGTTTTGGGTTAGGGTTTGGCATGGTTGCTGTAATCCAGAAATAATCTAAACTAACAAAGTATTAACAATCTCCTTGGGGGTATGTATATCTCGATGAGGTAATTTTTTTAGGATGTTAGCACACGCCAACTGCAGGGCTGTAATTTCAAGAAGGCTTGGGTCTTCTCAAGAATACAACATTGTAGTTGACATGTGGCATCGCCCTTCCACATTGATCATCTAAATCTACACCCAATAGGAACTCAGACTTGAACTTAGTTTCCCTCTAGGTCTGGATACGATCATATTTAAAATATGAATTAGCTTCTAATGGCTCGGGGTACGTTGGCACATCTGGTCAACTTAGGTCAACCGAGTATGCCCATTTACCCTAAGCCATTGTGAGTGTCTTCCTATAATAGGTTATGTTCATACCTAGGTCTAGGGTTAAACCTAGCACAAGTGGACTGATGGTAGTCAGTAAAGACCAATCATGATAATTAAGGAGTGAGATGAAGGACATATTCCAATGTGACGAGTATGTCATCTAATAATAGTACATACACAAAAGTATGTTATAAATCTTTGGCAAAAGTATCGCAAGCTATTGGTTGCGTTGTCCTATGTCACCAAGTTTAAAACAAGGTGATATCGATGAATATTCGTAGTAGATATTCGGATATGTTCTTTAAACAAATCACTTAGTACCCAAAGTGTAGGGTAGGATGACAAAGTTCACAAAGTATATGATATGTATTCGATACATAAGATAACATAAATAGATTGGTAGCTTACCGAGTTATGGAATGAATAGATTGGTGAATCAATGAGTCATTACAACGCATATGTTTATCTATTGAATTTGATTAGCATGGAATGTTTGTTCTAAATAAGGCTATATTTAGAACAGTGAACACCATACCAAAAAAATTCCCTTGTTTCTAAACTCTTAAAATGGGAATGTTACATGTGAAAAGTGCCTTTCTTAATGGTGATTTATAGGAAGTTTACATGGCTCAACTAGAAGGTTTTATTGTACCGTAAAGAGGGAAAGGTATATAAACTCATAAAATCACTATATGGTCTAAAGCAGTCTCCCTAGGGCATGGTACATAAAAATCGATGAGCATCTCATTCAACATGGATTCAAAAGGAGTCCATATGATCCTAATCTCTATCTCAAAAATGAAAGGGGGAGATAGTGATCATTTTAGTATATGTCAATGATGTAGTCATCACTGGAGGATCAGTGAGGATGATTGAGTCAACAAATAAATATCTAACATGATCATTCAACATGACTAATCTCAGCTTCTACATTATTGTCTTAGACTTGAAGTTTGGAAAAGATAAAATCATATCTTTGTGTCACAATTTAAATACGCCAAGAAAACACTTGAGAAATTCAATATGAAGGATTATAAACCATTTTCCACATCTATGGAGACAAGACGTTGACTCTCTCGAACACATCCATCACCACAAGTAAATGTAACTCTCTATTAGTAGTTGATCCAAAGTCTCATCTACTTGACTTACACTAGGCTGGATATCAGCTATGTAGTCATCTATCTTTCACAGTTCATGTAAGAACCAATAGTTTCTTAATGGAAAGAACCAAAGTGGATACTGAGGTACATCAGAGGAACTATGGACTATGGCCTATAATACAAGAAGAATAATAACTTCTTCTTGACAGGATATTTAGATTCATATCATGTAGGAAACATAGATGATAGGAAATCCACTTCAGGATTTGTATTCTTTTTGGGATCTGGACTGATATCATGGGGGATTAAGAAGCATACTTGTGTTTTAAGGTCCTCCATAGAATCATAATATCATGTAGTAGGTGGATCTATCTATGAAGTGGCATGGATCTGACGTATACTTGAAGGATTGGGAATACCACAAAAATATCCAATTGTCCTACATGTTGATAATAAAGGAGTAGTAAATTTTTTTCGAATCCGCTTTTCATGAGTGCACCAAACACATTGAGGTGTAGGTACATTTCATTCACAAACATGTTCAGAACAAAAACATCTAGCTCCAATATTTCCCAACAGATATGCAACATGTAGATGTCTTCACAAAGTCACTTGCTTGAGGTAAATTTGAGGGTTTTAGAGAATTTCTCTCCTGTTCACTTGAGACCATGCTTTGAATTAAGGGGGGGAATGTTAGGAATAAAAATTATCTTAATTCATCATTAGTTGATATTTGAATAAATGTAATAAGTTAAAGTATTTAATTTAAATACTTTAAACTTATGTCAATAGGTATTAGTTATCCTTAGTTGTTAGTTAACTAAGTGATAGTGTTCTCATCCCAATGTTTTTGGGATCATGTTCTATCTTGCATATTTTGTTCCCGGATGATTTCTATGAGGGGTAATAAGGGCAGCTAGGGGCAATATGCTATTTCTACATATTTTCTCAGATTAGGTGATTTGCTTCCATATATTGTGGATGAGATAGAAGCTATCCAATATCTATAAATATTACAAATCTCTCATTTGTTTGTAATGCTTGATTTCATATTAATAAAATTATGCAAGCACCATCTTGTTTTCTGTAATTAAATCTGGGTTGCAGACAAGATCAAGATCTCAAGTGACTTATTTTCAAGAAGATATTGAATAAGATGCCTGATTTTTAAACAACGATAGATGGAATGGACAATGCACTAATGATGGTTAGATTTAGCATTTTTGGCATAATTACATCCACGGGGAGAGATGGATTAAGATTAAGTGGTAGAGAAAGAGGGATTATATTGCTTTCAATAAGTTGAGGTAACATAAATTGAGGTACATATGGCCATTTAGTGAAAGTAAGCTTTGGAGGTGGTCATTGTAGCTTTTTAGGAGGAGAGACAAAATTGACAGTTTCCTTTTCCTTGGTAGGCTTAGGATATGGTTTGAATGTTGATTTAGATTTAAACATATTAGAAGAAGATGAAGGAGAATCATGATACTTGATTTTTTCCACAAAGAGAAGTTTGAATTTGCACATCTTAAGTGTATGGCATAATTTGTCAAATGGAGGAGATGTCTTAAATATAAAACTCTCCTTAACGGTGGTAAAGGGATTTGAACAAATAGATCTTACAATTCTCGAATCAGCAAGTATATTGGTTATCTTAGCTATATTGTTATTGTATCATAATGCATATTCATCTAGATGTTCATTAGATATTTGTTTAATTTGAGTGAGTTGAGCATAAGAGATCTTGGTGCCAATATTGATTGAAAAGTGAAAATAAAAGCATTGGATAGATGCATGAAAGAATTTACTAAATGAACAAGTAGATCATAAAACCAACGCATGGCATAATCTTGAAGACTTCGAGGAAATAAATTAGCTAGTAATGTATGATCATCCACATAATCTAGACATGCCACATGAAAATCTCATAGATGATCTTGAGGGTCACCATGGCCATTGAAAGTGGGTAGCTTAGGGGTGATGAAATTGAGAGGAAGTGAATAAGTAGAAATGGCAAGTGCAAAAGGAGTATGAATAAGTAAGGAGGAATCAAGATATGGATAGGAGCGTGAAGTATCCTATTGTAACCAAGGATTTGAATTTTTAGGTCATGATATAATAATTGTAGGTATGGAGTGCAAGAAGAGGAACCAGGTTGTGTATTAGAAGCATTAGTATGAAGGAGGGGAGTGGTAGGAATAGGAATGGAAGTAGGAATGTTGAGAGGTTGGGTGGAGGCCATGAAAACCAAGAAGAACCTATAAGAGGTACAAAAGCAACATCTTGAGAGTGTTTGGCAGTAATTAAAGCATTGATAACATGTAAAAGATGTGAAGGATTGGCACATAAAGCTTGATGAAAATTAGTGAGCTTGTTTAATTGTTCTTGATCAACATTAGTGTCCTCATCATAAGATTTTTTTCTATAAGATGTTTCAATGTATTTTAGAGGAAAATTTAGTGATTTAGAAAAGGGGTTATAAAATTTATACTTTAACCTAAAATATTTACGAATAGTGGGAGGAACCTCAATGTACTCAAAGGAACTAAAATGACCACTACAAGTGATCAACATAAAAATAAAACCTTAACGATAAGGTGGGATTGTTCACATCAGGTTCACCAAAATAATTTAATGAAAATGGAATTTATTACATTCTTTTACAAAGTAATCGATGTAAACTATGCTATATAGCTACTAAGTGCAATTTTACATAAGAAAATAAAAAATTAAGTATGAAACCCTAAGCAACATATATAAAATAATGACTTAGTTGATTTATGTTTGATCTGGAAGTACTGGACTATGAAATTTGTTGAATATGAAGTGAACAATGTTGTAAGTGCTCATGATAAAATCTGGACTGTAGGAATAAGGCCGAGATACGCTTTCCCATAGTAGGACAAGGGCGCTAGGAACTAAAGACCTCTTATGGACTCCCGTGACTATGCATAAGCTCTGGATCTGATCTCTGATGTGTTGTAAGTATATCATAATTACTCTGTGTTGATCACTTGGTAGTCACACAATCAATGCCGATGGTACCTATAACCTATAAAATATAAGTTCACCTACAAAAACCCAAAACACATTAAACATAAAAATAAAGATGCAATATAGGGATTTGAACATACCCCGATGGTCACCCAAAGAATTAACTTACAACCACTCAATGCACTACATCTCACACTCCATGTAGTTCTTATGAGTGTGTGTAGAAATCGTGCCCTAGGATTCCCTTGTGAAAATGCAATTGATAGCGGTCTGTAGCTAAATGTAGCAATGTAATAGAATGTGTGGATGGAAAAATTAACTTTCCTTTCCTTTGTAGTGTATACAAAGTTGATGCATCCCTTTTCCCTTGAATGGATTATATATGGATGCTTTGGAGTGCTTTAGGTGCCTTTTGGATGTAAGCTTAGGTGATGATAGTATATGTTTAGTGTTTGGTTCTTTATTTTAAACACATAACTATGTATTTATATTATTTCCTTGTTTGAATTTTGTAATTGACAACTGGAAGGATGACCCATAAGTGAAAAATATTCCTAAAATATAAAAGAGACCCAAAAGGAGTGAGTAAGATGGAAAAGGGTTAGGGGCACCTAGGCTTTTCTCGCTCTAGTTGGGTGCTTTGTGTATGAATCCATAGAAGATAAATCAAGTAAAATCCTGATTTGGTTGTACTATATGTAAGACAAAGGAGAAAACAAGAAAAAAATCAAAGAGGCCAAAGATAGTTATCGACCACTAGTTTTCTTGCTTAGGAATCATATGAATTCTAGTATGATTTTAGGACCTAGAAATGTACCCAAGTGCATTATTTTGTGCCTCCAAGTGCAAACTATATTGTCCAAAATAAAAACAAGTTACTCTAAATTACAAAATATGAATGGAATCTAAAGCTACGATAAAATTCATTCCCATCATCATTTCATCACAATCAATATAAAATAAAAAATAAAATACTCATCATCATATGTTTATCATATATCATCTACCATAATCAACTCATCATCTACTAGAATCAACTCAACAATATAATGTCCATGATTGAGCAACAATGTGCACATAAACAATCCAATCAAAATCATCATACACAATGTCCAAATATACCAAAAATGTCATATGCATATACATCATCATGTCATGATGGACATATATACAATGAATGTACCTTCATCATGATGCATATAAAACAAAACAATAGATGTATATCATAAAATCATCCATGTCTCTCATCCACCCCTGGAATACCTAGTCCTCCATATTTCCTTGATGGAGACATCTAAAATGATCTCATGGATCAAATCTAAGCCATCTCTACTACACTTTTGAGTAAAAATTGTGTTTAGGAAGAAAAAAATTATAATAGAAAAAATGACCAATGATTTTTATACCAACCCACCCTTCTATTTAACCTTTCTTTGAACCCTAATTTTTCCCTTTGACCCTCCAATTCTAATTTTCAGAGCCTATTTTTCCCATCTCTCATGGGGAAATCTCTTATTCCTCCTATCAAGAGGCTATCCTCCACTTCATCATGTCACCCATCTACTCAAGGGGCACTCCTTGCACAATCTAGATCCATTGGGAAATCTAAATGCTTCACTAGGGAAAATATGGTAGTCCAAAACATTTCTCTAGCATTTGTTATCTAATCTACACGTGTCTATTATCATTAAAATGCTATCATGTTGTAATAACACGTTAAAGAGGGAAAATGTAGACACCTTAAAAAATACCAATTACACATTATAACCTCTGAAAATGACCATATACTCCCATAATTTTTGTGCAACATTCAAAATAGTATTTGGTTCATTATTCACCCATATCCCTTATTAAGAAAATATGGATTTAATAGAATGCCAATAATGCCTAATATTATTGATATTATAGCAGTAAATGAATAAGCAACTAAGTACAACAAATGACCCAATAAAATTAAGATAAAAATTATGAAACCCTAGTTACAAAGAAGGGATAAGAAGAATTATCTATTTCGTAACAAAATATGAATTGTGTCAAAGTGTTAACTAGATGAACAGAAGGGGTAAGCATCACGTAAAGGCTCGGAAAAATGAGTGAGATGATGATCTTCCTAGAGTGGAGAGCCTAGAAAGGGGATGTGGCACTGCGGTACCACAGACCCATACTAGGTGCTTGTGACTACTAAAATGTTTACAAAACCATCTTTGACTTGTTTCAAGGGGTTCCTCTTCTTTCACCTTTAGTTTCTAGTAGGTCGCACAATGATCTCTCGAGGTCATTGGTAACTGTGAATGAAATATTCACCTACAAAACCGTCAAGATTGCATCAAATCCTAACAAGAAAAGAATGAAAATGAGGGGTTGGATTGTCCTCTGTTGTCAAACAAGTGAGCTTATGACTAACCATTGCACTACATTTTATAACCAATATAGTTATAGGTGTTTTTATGTGGAATCGTGCCTCTAGGAGGCTCTTTTTCATGTCACACTTGGTATCAAACAAATAGCTAGATGTAAATAGATGTGTGCATGGAATAGAATATAACTTCCCCTCTTATGAAGTGTATAAAAACTAATGAAGTCCCTTTCCCTTGAATGGATGCTTGAATGCTCTTGATAATGGCCTTTAGATGTAACCTTAGGTGGTGATAGCTAATGCTTAGTGCTTAGTCCATTATTATGATCACATAAATTTATATTTATATGATTCCCTTGATTAAATTTCGTAATTAACCCCAAAAATTATGACTACCAGAAAGATAAGATGCTCAAATGGATAGAAAAGACGTAAAATATGTGGCCAAAGTACAAAGAGGTTAGGGGCACCCAAAGGGGACATGAGCACTGGAGCTGGCTTCTTGGTTAGGCACTAAGTGTCTAGGATAAGAAATTTTGAGGCATGAAAATATAGACTAAGATAGAAAGAGTGTAAGACCAAAAGTGGTAATAAAAGATGGAAAATATGGCCAAAGACATGGGTTGATTAGTAATTTTATTACTTAGGAATCATATGAACAATAGTATGCAATCAAGACTAGATAGTTATCCAAAGTGCAAGATTTTGTTTCTACATTTTCCCTACTTTATGCTTGAGTGAAATATTGATAACGTAAAGTATAAAGATATGCATACCTCATAACCATGTAGATCAATGGAAAAAATGTGCCAAGAGACAAGAGAAACTGTGGAACGATAAAAATGTGGAGTGTAGAGAGGTGAAAGTGCAAAAAGTGGTGATGATGACCCTAGGGTGGAAACACGTGTAGATGTTGTATTTGTGACTCACTTGTGATGTCAATACTTTTTGATTGATGTTGTTGTTATGAAGGATGATGTTGAATAGCACTTCCCATAAGGATGGACCTACAAAAGAGAAGAACGAAAAATATTCAAGTACGCATGTATATGATAAAAATGAGAAAGTAGTATGTAATGAAGTATGTAAAATGTGAAAAAGTGACATGTGTACTTGATCCATGATGCAGAAATAATGTAGAAAGGATCTTGTAGATAACGTAGAAGAGTAATTTTTTTGGGCAATCTCATGCCGCTTATGCCACTTTGCAAGTTTTTTGGGAGATATCACACCAAAAACTATAAGAAGTGTAGGGAGAATATCCCAGTGTCATCCTCCAACCTTTAATTGCTTCCTAATGTATGGAAACCCACTACATACGGTGTGTAAAAATTTGATCTGGTTTAACCAATTTTGATCTAATGCGAAAGAAGAAAATGATGTATGGAGTGTGTATACGAGTGCTAATGAATATCTACCATGTACAAGTCATTGTGTGAAGTGTTGCAGATTGTGCTACACTAAAGAATGATGTGCAATTTACCCTAGTCACAGTGTATAGGAAGCATGAGGGGAACCTAGGCACTACATTCTGGATCATGGTACTGGTGTTTGTGTTGTGATAAGGACCCATGTCAGGATCTAATATTGTCTAATGTTGATGACTTTGTTGTACCGATATTGAAGTGTGCTAAAATGTGACTATGAACTGGTGTATGGGGTGAATGATTCAACCAAATGATTTCCCCCTCATTTGGTGTGCATACGACACTCACTGTAGACACCTAAATTGGTATCTATGCCTTCATTCTCTGCGTGAGCATATTTTAATTATTTATTCACTCATCCCCCTTGTTTAATTAAATGCCCTCCCAATCCCTATTATTTAATTAAGTAATATTAATTAATTAATAATTTAAATATTTTACATGCCCAACTATCCCATCCACATTGATCCTATTAATTAATTAACTCATCATGCCCTAACTAACTACCCATTTTGGAATGCTTTCATTCCAAATCTACACTCCTACTTTTCCCTACGCTTTTTCTAACCTATCTCCACTACCAACTCACATACATCTCATCCCTAAACAAACCCTTCCATCCTAATGCTTTAAAGCATTCAGAAATCTTCAAAAGGGAGGAATCATGCCAAAATTTGGAAAATCTTCTCATTGGGGAAACTTCCCCCGCAATTGGTGGTGACCTGGCTTAGTCATCGCCGACCTATAAAGCCAAGTGCTTTATTGCTATTCTCCATCAAGTGCATGTGAATCGAGCTTTCTCTTGTAGTCTACAAATAATATTTCATGGATGAATAGTCCTAAATCCATTGCAGACCTCCTAGAACTCCTTGCAACGTGCATGTGTCAATCGAGATTGGCTTTTGTGAGATTTTCATTGTTTACATAGCTTTAATCAGATTTATCATATTATCTTATATCTTTTGTATCTAACCTTTTTGTAGGTCTAGATCATCATCAGTAGAGATCATAGCTTCATCATCAACTCTTTTATATGAATTCATTCTTACAGGTTGATCACATGGCTTGCCTTCCTTTGGCTTTATCAATCCTCTTGTATAGTCACCATTGAACCCCTTAGGTCACCATCAACTCATCCTCAAAATTTCTTTCCTTCTATTCCGTGAGCTACCTTCAACCCCTACATGTGTTTAGCCTCTGTTTCACTCTATTAATACCTCATCCAACTCTTCTATTACAATAAAATCAACCTTTTTATACCCACCATCGTTGATTGGGTCCCTAGTTTTTTTATTATTGGTAAATAGTTTTTTGAAAGGGACTATACCCTTGTATACAAAAAGGGGCCTAGAAGCCAGAATAGGAGTGAAAAACATTATAAGAAGGATCAAGATCTAGATAAGACATAAAAATCTAGTGTAACCAAAGAGAAGTTACCCCAAAACATCTAACCAGTTTGAATACTGTGGAAGAGCAGCCAAAAACAACAAAAAAACAGCAAAAACATGACAGAAGTCAACAAGAGCAACGACAAATCCACAATTACTTCTTGGCGGCTTTGGCAATTCTAGATTTGATAGTCTGCTAGGAGGTGAACATAGCCAATGCCATCATGTGAGTAGGGTCAGTAATATCCAGCTGTTGAATGGTTTGTTTGCTTTCTTTTTCCATGCCCCAAAGAGTTGTTGGTATGCCACTGAGATTAGAGACACAGTGGACATGCTGCTCAATAAACTCCTCGATTGCACTAAATATAGCCATATTATGATCATGGTGAGTCTTGGTTTTTCCAAGTCGGTTGTCCAGGGAGTAAAGTTTTTTGTAGATATCTTCAACCTGTTTGTTGTCAATATCAGCCTCCTCCTCCTTCATTCTCTTACCTTTTTGCTTAGACAAGTTTTTTACTTCTTCTTTCAATAGCAGCAACATGTCAGTTTCTAAAGCTTCCAACCTTTTAGTGGAGCTCTCAGCGTGTGTCTCCTGAGAACCCATGCTGCTAATGTGGAGGAGATTATGAGCAACCTCCAAGTCCTGAGGCACGTTCCCCGAAACAGGGGTATCCAGGTTCAGCCTTTTAGAAGATCTAGTTATAGGCCTGTTCGAGGTGGAGGCGAAAGGGGTGGGAGCAGAGGTGGGGGGATGATAGGGGGAGCCGAGAAGGAAGTCAAAGGGGTAGCAGCAGTGGTGATGGGGATAGAAGGAGTGGTATCGGCAACGGTGGTGGGAAAAGAAGGAACAAAGATGGGGGAGGTTGGAATGCTAGGAAGCTTAAGAAGACACAGTTTATGCAACAAGAAAATGAGACCTTGATGTAAATCTTTGTTTTAATCCTCCCTAGTTTTAATCCTCCCAATATTTGTTTTTATGTCATCTTCTTGGTTTATTTTTCTTCAAATATTCTTTGGAAAAATATCCCAACATCTTCATACTTATAAAGTTACATGATTATACTCGAGATCCTCGTATAGTATGCATATTTTCCTCATCTTCTTGATCCAACCTCCTAGGTAACCATCGATCTACCTTTGCATAGTTTGGGTTGTTGTTGACCCATACTAGTTGTATTTATATTTTAGTTATTTAATCAGATCAATATCTAAATAAACCAATATTGCTTTCAAATTTTGTATTCTTTCAGTCTCTACATATTATCAGTATATCCTTTTGATTACATCTCTTTTGTTTAACAATGGGGATGAAATTCACCAAGGAAGTTAACACTTCTTGGGTACATTTTTTTAGTGTAGGCCCCGCCCCTATCTATATAATCAAAATTGTTTCTAGTCTTATTTACAAGATTGGAAGCAACAATCCATCATTCATCTCCTATATCATACATCAAGCATCGAGGTAACATAAACCCTCCAAAGATTTCCGAGTTGCTAATTTCTTTAGTAGCTAGTGCACTAATTTACATTAAGAATGAAAAATTTGGACAATATTCCTAGCACGCCCGGTGGGACCACCCTTTAGGTGGTTTATTTCTTTTCTATATTTTTCTTTTTCCTAATAACACTACACCGTGAGGATTTTCTTTTTTCATATTCATGTCAATCTTGTGGCTTGATCACCCGTTACTCGAGAAGTGCAGATAAATAGGAAAAGTGTTATCTAGGTATTCCACTTTTCCCCTATTTAATCCTTTTTGCATTGTACTTTCCATCCCTATCTGTGTCCTCATCCAACATCACATTTTGTTTTGGGCTTAAAAATAATATTATTTTTGCATCTTGTTTGCCCACATAGCTTAAATAAGGGTTTAATCCTCTACATCACACATCTTATCACACATAGCATTAAACCTCACAAATCAAATTAACACATCAAAACATTCCCTTTCTTAGTTTTTTGATTGGGATTTCATCACCCAATAGTAAACTACCTTAGACATTTCCCAGCCATAACAAACCTAAAACTAGACATAGTTTACCTTTTCATAGGTACTTGGTTAACCATACCCTTTTCTTTTCCACACATTCTTAATAATCAAACATAAAAGAAAATTTTATTATTTTCTTGCTTTGGTAAAAATATTTTCATGCCGATCGTCACTCATTCAGCAGCCAAAAGAATGGAAAAAAACTTTTCTTCCACTGATCCCTTGTCTCAAAAAATGTTCTCCATAACAACCACCTCATATGTACCCTTGGGCACTCAACCGCTCATTGATGTCTCTCTTCATGAGGATTTTTTTCACACTAAAACTTTAGGAGAGACCAATCCATTCTTTTACCATCAATCTATCCCATCTAGGCCATCCACCCCACCATTAGTCCATCATAACCCTTTGGACCACCTAAGGTCCCTCTCGGTGATACCATGTTTCAAGAAATTTTGGATGCCAATCCAGTTGCACTTCAAGATTATCTCCTTAGGAGATCAACCCAGATTCCCCCATACATACCACTTCTCCAACAAATCTATCCCTATTAAACCAATCCTCAAGCCACCCATCTTGCAGCTAATGAGCTTTCTATAGCCCATATTGCTTCCTCCTCTACCAATCCTTTGACTCATCGACTACCTAGATAGTCACCCTTATCCCTAACAATCTCCCACTAATCAACATAATGATCAATACCACTCTTCCCTCACTTCTTTGGTCACTATTCTCATTAGTGTCCCTAATGAAATATGCCCAAACATCATATCCTTTGTCTAGGCAATTTTATCTTCTTACATCCAACGCATGCCAATCAAATATTCTCATCCCCTTTCATGGGTGATTTACATTATGTAGTATCTAACCCTTTTCAACAACAATATCAACTTATTCATACCCACATTCCTGCTCAGCACCTACCACTACAACCTACCCAATCCCAACAATCTTATCATCTTCCCATCACCCAAAAACAATTATTTCAATAACCACCCTTTCAATCACAACCCATGGCTTACCCCCAACAAATTCCCCAAACACCAACACATCCACAAGTTTATCAACAAACCCATCCAACCACTTCTTACATGCAACCACCACCCCTCATCCCCCAACAAAATATTTCAAATGATCCCATGCATGCCCTCATAAATAGGTTAGCCAACCTTGAAGTGAAACTTTAGGGACCAAGGTCTCATTATCATATGAGAAAATATGCAATGAGCCCATTCACCCATCCATACCAATTAAACCATATCCTCTACACTGGGAATTGCCAAAATTCACTAAGTTCAACAACAAAGAGGATCCACAACAACATCTTCATGCATTTAAACATGCATGTTATCTTATTGCACATGATCAGGACTTGATGCTTTACACTTTTCCCATGTCCTTGCCAGTCCCGCCTTAGACTGGTATAATAACATCCCCCAATATTCAATATTCTCTTTCCCCAACTTGCGTAGTTATTTCTAGAACATTTTTCGATTAACATTATGCAAAAATAACCATCAATGATCTATATGCCATCCAAAAATTTGAAGACGAATCCATTACAAAATTCATCACACGATGATGCCTCATTATAAGCCAATTATCCTTTCCTCTTCCACAAGATGACCTCATCAACCTCTTCTCACGTTCATGTGCAAAGCATATATCTTCAACTTTACAAATCCAATCATTTTGAACCTTTGACGAGGCCTTCACCATGGACCAAAAATTGAAACACATGTCCTCGAACAGGGTCATTTAAAAATAAAATCAAATAAACCCAAACATGAGTTTACTAAATCATCCATGCCAAATGACAAATCAAAGGTGACAACCAATGTTTTGGTTGTTAAATCATCTCCCGCATCTACACCTATCACATGGAATCAAAAAATATTCACTCAACTAGCACTCCAACCGCACACCCTATTGGGAGTCATACAATACGATATTTGAAAAATTAATGACAATAAACCTTGTCACACTTCCTCCTATCTGACCAGTTAATGAGTCAAAACCAAAACCTCCATGGTATAATGAATATCATTACTGTAAGTATCACCATGTCCGATGCCATGACATTGAAATATGCCATACTTTCAAGGATTTGGTCCAAAGACTCATTAATCAAGGTGATATTCAAGTCAATAATCCAAATGCTTCACCCAATCAACCACTTAATATTTTAAAACAACCTTTCCCAAATCATACATCGACTATCCAAGCTACCACTTCTACCACAACCCAAACACCTAATGCTCATACTATAAACACCCTAAACACTAATGATCAAGAGCCTGTTCCATCCACAACTTCATCATTCACCACCTTTATTCCCTTTAACATCCTCCCCACATTTGTTACACCCAGATCTATCTCGAGTCTACTCCTACATCTATAACTACCAGAACCCATTAGAAAACATATCATTTATGCCCTTAGAGACATTCATGAAATAACCATTTCAGCCTATTTCCACACTCGGGGTTGGACCTTCATCAACTTCCTTATCCACCTCATCACCCACTTCATCCACTCTAGTAGGCTTGACCACCTTGCCTATATCTATTCCACCCTTTCTCGTCATACCATATGTGGAACCCATACCGTCCCTCCTCCCACTCTCTTACCCATACCAACTACTATGGTTACATCCATACCACCTACTCCTTTTATCCCAACTTCATCATTTGAGGAATGTTTAAAATCACTTTACCTTGCAATGACCTCAAACATCTCATCAGCACAATCCCCTCAATCCTCATCTTCCGGAGATCATATTATGTAGATGTTGTTCCCTATGCCCTAATCAATCAAAGTGTCACCATCTGAATCCCCAGTTAATATTGTTGATGCTCCTCTTGATAGTGTGTCCCCACATACAAAACCTATGATCCTTCTTAGAAGTAAACCATCTAACCCAAAACCATATGCTCCAGAACCATGAACATTTCAACCCGTCAATCCAAGATCATCCTACACCAAAACACCAATCAACAATAAAACTGAATCCAAATCATCAAAGCATCAATACACTTAGGTCTCATCTCAAATGTCCAAAGTATCGCATAATACATATTTTAGTGCTCTAGTTAGATCATACACAGAGATCTTCCAACACTTATTGCAAACCTATGTAATTACACTTCCTCCTATCAAGGCCTTCGACCCAAAAGGAAAGAATCCTCTATGGTTCAATCCTAACCTTATTTGCACCTTTCATCACACCTCGACATGATACTAAGCATTATAGAGTGCTCTAGGACATTATTTAGAATCTCATTGAAGGGGGGAGACTTTCCCTTGGAACAAGTCAATCCCTCGTCTCCTACATCTAGTTCTACATCCATTTTTTTTCCTTCAGGAGATGACTCATCCCAAGATGGTCCTCCCTTGTTCATCAATGCAATTTAGATAACCACTCAATCTTTCCTGTACAAGCCCAAATCAGCCTCTGAGCCAAAGGCCAAGACCTTCATCGCCATTCCTCCTCCTAAGGAGTTGGCCACATCATTGAAATGAAAGGTTTCTATTTTAACATCCCTAAGCCTATCAAATAGATTATTGTTAGATAGCTCCATCAAGCCCTAGTCAAAATGAAACTCTACAAGCTCATCCAAAGCTTACCAGATCATAGGAAGGATCTTATTGAAGCATTGAAATGTATTCGACATCTAATGATGAATCTCATCCCTTGGCATATTTCATAAGATCACTTGCAACTTCTACCGCTATATCATTCAACGTAACGTAAATTCTTGATATCCCACCAAGAGAACGACCTTCCCCTTTATTACGCTTAGAATCAATGATACATTCATTCAAAGGTTCATGATTTTAAGTTAGGAAAGCATTAATATCATCCCTTCACATACTTTCGATCAAATTAAGATTCCAAAGGAATATTTCACTTAGACACTGCGGTCCTTTGTAGCTTTAATGATGTCATCGCTCCCGCCTTGGGAATAATCATTCCTTCCATCTCGTGTTGGTAATAAACTCATCCATCAGACCTTTTATATCATTGAAGGAGAATTTTAATACAATTTTCTCCTTGATGACCATGGATCCACACCATATGTTATGTCTTATCAACACTCAATTGCTCCCTTACGTATAAGCATGAGGAAAAACTCTTGACACATCCCCGGGATGTTCCTCCCTTCCAAGGATGCAACATGACTTATAGACCAAATGATGTGCTTGTCCCTAAGGAAAATCCATCTCGCATCATCCACTAGTTCATTCATTATCTCATCCAAACTCCCTAACAAATACTCCCTAGATAACATGGTGAACAAACTTACGATGGGGAGTATCACCTTCTCATGCTTAACACCCTTCCCACTCCCACCGTATTATTAGACCCGATAAGACATCTATGTACCAAATGGACATCGGAGACCTAATTCCCTTTTTTCCCTCACATTGTCGCACTAATCTTATTTATGGTGCTTTTGATACCCTCTCTTCCCACATCAATGAAATTCCACACATTTCAAGCTTTACACCGGTGGTTTTAGTTTTCCTAACAATCCATCTTTTCGCTATAACTATTTTCATTTTATTACATGGAATGGATTCAGCTTGGGCTATTACAAACACTATTGGACCCCTTAATTTACTAAGTACCTAGGGTGTGAAACTTGGTGGTGCATAGAAGCAAGGTGTGAAGGCACGTGCGGAGATAGTTCTTGGAGATGCGCAAAGGCTTGCACCTAAACAAGATGGATTTGGGACTTATTGAGTTTTGACAAAGAGGAAAGGATGCGTTTAGGGAATGGATGAAAAAGTGATAATATACAAATATGGATAAGTCATGGAGATTTATAGCTCAAGGAAAGGATATTCCAAGGCATCAATATGACTATCATGAAAGGATAAGGATCCAAGTTTGTTATGGATTAGTTGGCACATGTGTGCTAACAACACTTGATTAAGGGAAACACATGATGACATTTGGCATGTTCTTGGGTAGTGGTAGGGAAATCATGAAAGATTCTTTTAGGATTTCTCATTTAATGATGAGTTGTTAAGAAAAAATTCCTAAAAATTTCCTCATAAGGAGGATTTTGATGAGAGAGGTGTAGAGATGTGTATCAAGCAAGAAAGGAATATAGTTAGAAAACATATGTAATGTGTGATGTCAAGATCTATAATGTTTCAAATCTCTCGCTACTATGAATATATTCATGCATGGAACTCTTTAATGTAATCTTGGTTACTTTACTTTGACATATAAATGTAATGAAGTGATTTTGAAGCACGTATCCGATGAATCTAGATTGGTACATTTTTATGTTCATTGGTGTATAACCAGCTTCTTGATGATAATTGTGATTTAGCTCTACTTCCATTATAATATGATCATGTTATCTTATGTTCTGGTGCACTATATTAGGAGTTAGTGCTTACACCTAGTTGTCAAGAATGGGTGTGTCATTCTCTATTTATACAACACCCCCTTATTAAGGAAGAAAATTCTCATGAATCTCACATAAAGGAGGGGATCAATGCCTACGTGCACATCAAGTGATCTTCTAGACTAGTTTAGATGATGTGTCAACGCGCTTGGGTTTGATTGGCGAAACAAGAGGAAAATAGAGACTACATTTTGGTTCCATTGTCGGGACCTCTTTTCAAAGTTGTTGTGATAATGATGTGTGATGACGGAGTGGATGACCTTGGACAACATCAAGACCTGGCTTAAAATCATAGAGGATGATTTTTCTTAGAGGTTCAATACTGGATCTGAGTTTGATGCACGAAAATGGGTGGAGGAGAACATGTATCATGAACTCTATGAGACATTCTTCTATTATTTCCCAGTAGAGTTGTATGAATGGCTATTAACATATGCATCAAGGACAAGTTGGTACTATAAACCTCATGTTTGGACCCAAGAGGATTTTAAATGGTTACATAATGTTGATCTCGACATGGACGCATATTATTAATCACCGGTGGAGTAGAGTGCCGACTAGTTACACCTCGGGAATACACTATTTCTATGTATTCTTGCCCCATAGATTGTTGAGTTCGAGTACTTGAAGGAGCCTATAGGATCATTCTTGCATGTTATTTCATTGACTATCAAGATCCCGGTCATTACTTTGAGTTTGGAATCCTTTCCCATCATGGGGTGTGGAAGCTAGTGTGGTAGAAGGATGGTGGACCTTACTACAGAAATGGAGAGAGAGGAGAGGTGGCTCAAGTATAATGAAGCTCAGAAGAGGGAGTTGGAAAGACATCATGAAGCTATAGATGTGATGGATTTATGGAGGTAGACGTTTGTTGTCCTTTCAAAATTTCCCCTCTTTCGAAAGTCAAAAATCAATTTTTTTGAGTTAACACCTTTCTATGATGTTCTAGTAAAGAGAAAAGTTGAGAAGTTAGAAAATTCCATGTTTTTTGAGTCATTTGAGTGATTTGCGGGTCTGTTGGACATTTTTGTCCCATGTGTCCCAAGTTCTGATGGGCTCTTTGTTCCCCAATCACCACTTTCCCGAAATCTATTTAATCATGGCCCCATCGAAACTTTTTGTTCTAACTGTCCCCGTGTTCACTTGGGCTCTCTATTCCCCGATCACCCGCATCAGCTACTACATGATTCTCGAATCACGCTTTTGCATCCCTCATGTCCCAAATGTACCAAAGGCCATTCGGGCTAATTTTTCTTGCTCTTCCTGACGCTTGCTTTTGAGTTGGTATATATGAATTTAATGCGTATTTATAACCTTCTCTCTCCTAAAATGACTATTTAATGGGACTTCCCCCTATGCATTTTTCACATTATTTTATCACTTCCATTTTCTCATACCCACATAATTGAAACCACCTACTTGTGTCCCCATTTCCTTGCATTCTTATCATGGATTCGTGGCTGTGAAGGTTATTTTCCCGAACACTCTCGCATATAAGATTAAGTTTCGTGGCCAGGGAGCAGTTTCTCTCTCTGCTCGAGTCTTCTTCTCCCGATATTAGAGACAAGTGAATTTCATCACCTATAAATCGCTGATTTTTAGACCAGCCGATAGACCTGAGCCCCTCTCCCATGGCGCAAATGATTAATGACAGCAGCCTTGCATTTTCCACGGGCTTCCCAATCTCAGTGCAGTGTGTCGATACTATGCTCACCTGTGGTGCCCACTTCAACCCCGATACAAGTGAATTGACCAATGTACATGGGGAGCTCATTGCTAAACTTGATGCTACTGCCATTTTTGTTGCCATACAGATCCCTGAAATGGATAATTCCGTGGTAATTTCTCAAAATCAAGCACAAGATCTCTTTGATCAAGACAGTGAGAAATACAAAGACAGGGTAGCAAAGTATTGGTTGAAGAACCCTAAGAAGGGGGCATCCCGACTATCAAAAGCTCTATTTAGGGATGATTTAAATGAAGAACTAAATGACTTCGTAATCATGTTAGCTCGTGTCATGGGTTTACCCTCTCGCTAGTGAGTTTCACTTTTGGATGTGCCTCGCCATTAACATCTTATGTGAAGGTACCTGCAACATCAATTGGGCAGAGATCATCCGCATGATCTTGACAGAGCAGCTTATCTAATGTACAACAAACTAAGAAGTTCTTCATGACTTCTTATCTGATGTATACCCTAGTAGCATCTAGGAAATGTTTTGGTTTCACATACATTGAGGCTTAGAAGGGTGATCCCATCTATGCTTCGCCCCTCGCTCACCCTCGACACTAGCAATCACAACTTCAGGAGGTTGAATGATGCTTTCACCATGTACATTATGACGCTTTTAGAGAGTGATACTGCTTTAGGATATTTTCTCGATGAAGCCATGAATCGATAGCAAAATATGGGGCTTACTTCATCCAATTCGTAAGGTTTTCATATATCAAGTTAGCCAGTTACGAGAGCACTCCTCTCAAGCTCCCTATATTTTGTAATGATAAGATGGCTTTGATTGAGGTATGCAGACAACTGGACAAGTTACACAGGACCTGTAGGGACAAGAAAATCACTAGGCTGCATTTCCCCATATCTTTGGGTAACTATACATGTAAAATAGCTTTGGATGCCTAGAATATAGAAAGGGCCCTTGCCCCCATCACTGTCCACTTCTTCAGGCCCAGAACCTATTTTGATTTGAAGAAATTCATTGAGCTAAATCTCATAATCAACTATCACCACAGAGCAGATACTGAGGACTACTGGGCTGATTACACAGATGATTTTGAGGAAAGACGGAGGCATTATGGTAGATTCTCCCTCCAGCTAATATAAGAGCTCAACCTATATCAGATTCCTGAAGGGCTTTAGGATGACAACACGTACCTATTGTCATATGAGAATGATACATGTGATCAAGTAAACTCCTCGGAGGATCTAAACTGTTCAAAAGGGAGAAAGATGATTTGGCTAAGATCCTAGCCCCCGTCTGTCCGTAAGAACGAATATCTGGTTTGACAAAAAGGTTCGATAGATGAGGAAGAATACATGAGAGTCTTCCTCCAAAGACACTTCAACACCAAGGAAGGAGTCACAAACACCTAGCTCAAAGGTACCTGTATGAACTCCTCCTCCTTCATCAAGTAAATAACTTGCATCATCCACCCCTTCCTCATCCACTTAGGTATATCAGAAGAAGGTGAAGGAAGTCAAAAAGGAGCTTGTTGAAGAAGATCCTCTGCCCACACATTCAGAATTACCTTCTAGGAAAGAGAACATCATTGTTCTCAGTGAAAGTGAAGATAGTGAAATGCCAATTGCTACAGGTGCTTCAGAATCCACAATGGATAAGAAGTAGGAAATTCATAACACTGAGCCTCCAAATACTATGGATTCCTCTGTCCAAGAAGCCTCATCTACTCTAATCACATCTCTACTTGAGGCAACAATGGTAAACACTTTGAGTGCAATGAGTTCTCTTACTCTTGGTTCTCTTACTCCCCTTCTTCTTCTTGGTTATCAGTGGGCCCAATTTTGATGTTGTGGTAGACTTGTTGGGCACTACTCCTTTTGCTCCTGCAAAGAAAGCTAGAACAACTTCAAGGATAGTGACTGATGCAAGCCTCTGATATGGAACTTTCTAGGATCTCAATGGGAGAGTCTACCCCTAAAAGTGAAATCCATAACCTTCAGGAAATAGTGACCAGGGTTATTGGAAGGGTAGAAAAAGGAAAGCAGACTATAGAGCAGCTGGAAGAGCAGGCTCAAGTACTTTCTGGTTTCATCAAGTCATTGTTGTCTAAGGATAAAGTTCTAGACCCTACCCCACTGACTGCCCTTCCACCACCTATGATCCTCAGTCAAGATGAAGTCCAGAGCATCAAGGACATACACAGGTACTCCATCTATGGGAGGGCTATGGAAGACATGGTTGATGATATGGTCATTATAGGTTTGAATTTTATTGGAGAAGCCTTCAAACTTAATGAGAAGGTAATTAACCTGCAACAAAATGCTCTCCTCCACCATTGGAAATATGGACAAAGAGATTAAGCTTTGGAGCAGCTGCATAGTAGACCTTCACCTAATAGGACAGACTAATGAAAATCTATTAATGGCAAGTAAGGTTTTTGATGATGCAAAGTATAATTTTTCAAATTCATGGGTTTTCAACTTAGAATGGAAGATAAAAGTGTTAGAGGAGGCTTTGGTAGAATTGAAGAATAGTTGGTAGAAAGGAGAGGATTTCAAAGCTTTGGTGGTATCTTCTTGTAAGGATATTCACTATCACCTCCATGACGAGACTTTATGTGTTCCTTTCTCCCTCCAGGAAATTAAGACTCAATTCAGAGATTTTGTCAAGGAAAACTTGTTCAAGGAGGACTTCATTACCAAATAGAAGATAAAGGATATTTTCTCCCTTCATGCCCGCAATTGAGGAAGCTAATCAACAATATCATTGACACATTGAGTTTGATAAAGAAATGGAGAAATGTTAGGGATCTTGGACCCAAGCCACTGCCAACACATCAGTCCCACGAGGTCGAGACATAGATGAAGCACTAAGAAATTTTAGAAGACAGATCCTCAAGTTGGTGGGCCCTCCACAATCATAAACATTTATTTTCTCTCCTAGCCTCCCCTTATTTTTCTCAATTCGGGCCTATTGTAATTAGTTGGGGGTTTTGTGTCAAGCATCCCTTTAACTAAACATTTTAGTTAAAAGAAGTAGTTACCAAGTGTAACTGATTTGTAAAATTATATATTGGTCTCTCTCCACCATTTTCATGGTGGAACTTGGTTTATTTTTGAAAGTGTAAAGAGCAAAAAGAAATCAATACAAGAGTTTTTCCCTCCTATGTCTACCTGGTCTTGTTCTATCGCTGCTATCCGTGAATACTTTTGAATAATTTATTTGTATTATTTTAAGAAACTTTTTATTATTGTGGATGTTATTTCGAACTTTGTATCTTTGCAATAACATCTTATTGATTTAAATGCAAATGATTTTGTCCAAAATAATTTTATTCTAGCATGTATAAGGAATTATTTTATTATCTATAATTCTTGAGAATGCTTTTCTACTCATTTCCACTACTTCATTCCTTTGTGCTTTTGTATTGATGATCTATTCTATTTTAAAACACTTTCATGATATCCAAGTTCCACATTAAAACTATGCATTGTACATATGTAAATAAGCTTGGTCTTTAAATAAGGGAACCTCTCCCATTAAAGAGGAGGGACTTTCGTCCCCTGACTGTTGTTCTCTTTGAAGTCCTTTTTGATGACCAAAATTTTTGGCGACTCATTTGCGGATTCATTTTTCTTAAAATTCATTCCAGTTCTATGAACATTTCTTGATCATCCTTTGATCTAAAGACTCCATGTTTTACTCGCGAATGGAGGTCCCTTGGTATTGAAGATTCTCACTTTCAACGTTTAGAATAGTAAGGTTTTCCTTTTCCTTCAATAGGAAGGAATAGAAGAGCTCATTGTTAGTGCAAATCAACAACACCCTCTAGATGTTCTATCAAATTTTTAGTTTGACATCTTAGCATCTAGTGTGACTGCACAACATTGGATCTTTTCACACAAGTGTGGGAATCATAGCAGGGAGTAGAAAAGATCCTCCGTGATCGAGGTTGGTTCCTCAACTCCTCTGTTCAAGTGTGCATAACATTCTGCAGAGGGGTTTACCTATATTTAATCAAACTTTGCCAAGGAGATAGGGTTGAGAAGATATAAAGCATAAACCTAGTCTAATTAAGGTGATGCACTAAAGGAGTAGTAGACATCTACTACTATAAGACATACACAATCCATAAGAAAATATAGCACAAAACATGCACAAATTTCCAAAATGTAATGAGAGATCGAAACAATGATAAACACATGAGATGATTGAGAAATTTCAATCACGAACATACATTATCATTCTAGGTCCAATACAGTGCATTACAATCACCAAGAGGCAAAAAGAGATGTTGTATTTGCATGAAAAGGTAAAATTTCAATAAATCTACCAAAGGAGGAAGAAAAGGGAAGTTGCAGAGCAAGAAAAATGTCTAACTGTTTCAAAAATGAGCCCATTCTGGCTTTTGCAATGCCCATTTGAACTCATGAGAGAGAAACACGGGAAAACATGAAAGATGCTTCAACCACCAACCAAATGGTATTAAAATAGCATGGCACCCTCAAAAGTCCATTCCCTAACATTTTTAACCATGCTAGGAGAGAATGCATGCCATACTTCATTAAAAATGGTGGTTGAAATGTCAATTTTGTTGATTTCCATGTGCCAGAGGTGTTTTCAAATTTTCTCCATCCAAACTCCACCAAAACAAAAATTGAGCCTAGAATCATATAGATAATTTCACCAGATTTCCATTGATATAAAGAACGCAAAAAACTGAGCTCTGGATCGAAAGTTATGCCCCTCTGAAAATTTAGGGCAAAACAGGGCCAAAATGGGTTAGTGGGCTGAAAATTTGAAATTTTCCCACTTTTAGCATTTGGGAAAATTTCCCCAAAAATCTCTACATCCTATCGCTCTGGTGCCACACAGCGCACATTTTGATTGGATGTGGGCCCTTCCTGCTTCATTTTCCATCATTTTGGTCTTTGCAATATTTTCCAAAATTCTTCATCGGTTGAATGACCCGAGGACACGTGTCATGCTGTGATTCACTGCGGGAATTTACTCGTCTCTTCCATCACTTTGTTGACCATCTTCCTCGATGGACACATGGCGAACCCTATTAGACATGGGCCTTTCATGTTCATTTTTCTCTGTGGGCTTGCCTTGTGTTTTTTTGCCACCACGTGGACACGTGGCATGATTTTACCGTGGCTCGGATTTTGGGGGCATATTCTCCTTTTCAAATTTTCCTCTGATTTTGCTTTTGGAAAAATACCAACTTTCTCCCGCACTCTATGGGTGTGAGGAAATGTGGCAGGTCTTCATTGGTTAGTGGGCTTGAAAGGTTGAAAAAATTATTTGTGCCAAACTTTGGGAAATTTTCCCACTTTCTCCTGTTCTGTTCGACCCGCAACACCTTGTGGGACACGTGGCCTCCTCGTATTGGCTCGAGGATTTTGGGGGTAGGCCTTCCTTTTCAAATTTTCCAAACTTGGGAAAAAGGAAAATTCCTCTTGCACCCCTAACCCCGATGTCTCGGTGACACGCGGCGCCATGTTATTGGATGCGGGCTTTGGGTCAAAAAACATTACTTGTGCTAACCCTTGGGAAATTTTCCCAAATTCTCCCTACCTGGACATGTGGCCGCATCTAATTCATCGGTGGGCCATCGGGCAGAAAAATTAATTTATGAACCCCACCAAACACTTGGTAAAAATTTCAAGTTTCGCTTGCCTTCCGCCATCCTGAGGACACGTGGCCTCCTCCCATTGGCTTGGGTTTTCCATGGGAAAATTTCCCACCAAAACTCCACTGAGCCATTCAAAAATACATGGAGTTAGGAAGAAAACTTTACCTTTCTGGAAAGCTGAGAAAGAGCTCTATCTAATGGTGCCATTTCTAGAAGGTTTTGAGTGCCTAAAACATAAAATATTATGACTGAGGCACAAGAGATGAAAGAATGAAGGGAGTTAGCCAAAAAATGAGTAAGGGGCTCATTTTGGACAACACTCATTCAACAAGCACTCCTCCTGTTGAAGATAGAACCCCTATAGGTGTTATCCCTTCGAGCAACTCAGCCCTAATCTCTCGTGCTCTGATTCTTGCTGGTGTTTTGGTTCCCCTTCAAGCTATCTTTCCAAGGATGGCAGCACCATTACCTTGGGGCCATCATGTTGGGCCTCTTGCCCTTCCTCAACCTTTGCATGAGTTACCCAGAGGTAACAGAAAGAACTTCCCCAAGTTTAGAGGTGATGGCAAGGTGCATCCTGATGAACATATCAGCCTTCATAGTTACATGTGGAGTTCTTGGAGTTGAACATGAAGATGTCTCGGTGAGGCTTTTTGTAGAGACTTTACAAGATAATGTAGTAGATTGGTTCTATCACCTTCCACCGGGGCCATTACTAGTTGGACCATGATGAGAACAAGATTTGAGAACCATTTCAAACCTACAGAGGACGTACATGCTTTGCTGGCCCAGATTTCTCAAATAAAGAAGGAATCACAAGAACCCATGAGGGAATTTGTGGCTAGATTCAACAAGTTGATTAACAAAATCCCACCAGACACTCAACTTGTAGATCAAATTCAAAAATGTTTTTCCTGAATGCTCAATTACCTGAAGTTAGCTACACATTGAGAAGATCTAATCTCGCAACATTAGCCGAGGATCAAACTCTTGTTGTTAGCATCGAAGATGATTTGATTATGTCTAGAAAGTTGAAAAGAGACCCTTCTAAATCTAGGTCTTCTTCTTCCTCCTCTTCCACTCCTAGGCCTAATACTGATCCATTAGTACAAAAGCTTGCAAATGATCTCATTGCCATCAAGAAATAATTGGCTCAGCATGCCCCCTACGTAGATGTTCCAAGGAGGAATTTTCAGCCTAGAAATCATTTTCCTGCTTCTCAGACAAGGCTAGCCCTTGAGGGGCCACCCATCAAGGTTCCTATTAATGCAACCTGTGAGGTTGAAGAGCCTGAAGATGAAGAGGTTAATGAAGATTGTGAAGAACTTGAAGAAGAGGTTGATGGAGAGATGGAGGAACTTGAGGGATCTCGAGTTAATTTCTTCACTACTGAAGGTGTTGATGAGGAAGATGATTATGATGAGGTAGTAGCAGATATGAATAGCGAATCATACATTGTCATGACTCGAGAGTAGACAAATAAAAGGGAGAAAGTGATGCAGCCCGCTAAAAGATCCAAGGAGCATCCCATGACTATCCCTGTGATTACAAAAAGGGATCTCCTATCCCCACTACATCCACATAGAAGGTGAGTTCTACCAATTCTAGCTTTTCCTAATTCTACTACTAAAATTTATTCTTCTACAACTCCTAAATTTGATAAACCTAAGATTTCTAGTGATGATAGCCCATCCACCTTTGGATCTTTTGATATCATTGATCACCTCAAAAAGACAAAGGTTCAAATTTCATAGGCTGAGTATTATCAAACCCATCCCAAAGATTTTGCCAAAATGGTTCACTTTGTTAATTATCAATCCAAAGCTTCCTCTAAAGGCCTTTTACCTACTCCATCCTCCACACCCCAACCAAATCTGGTAGCTGTCATCACCTCACCTAATGAGAAGATCAAACTATTTTATGTGACCCTTCTTATAGCAGGCCATAAACTCAGAATCGTGTCATAGATTTAGGAGCATCAGATAACGTAATGCCTACCAAAGTAGCCCATGCTTTGGGTCTAACTCTCACATGCACTTATGGGTCTTGTTATTCCATGGAGAGTAAGGAAGTGCCCCTAGTTGGAAGAATTAAAGATGCACAAGTAGCTTTCGCTACTTTACCTAAGAAAAAGGTCTTGGCTACTATCCTAGTAGCAGATATCCCTCCTTCATATGGTATGTTGTTAAGTAGGAACTTCTGTAAGGATGTGGGAGGAGAAATTCAAATGGATTGGTCACATGCCCTCATACCAGTCAATGGGAAAATGAAGAAGTTGTTGCCCGAGAAGCAATCTGAGTATATTGTACAAAAAATAGATGATCCCAAAGCACAAATACTTTATGAGGATATTGGGCATGGTAATTATATGATTATGTCTCTAGAGGAAACTCAACTTCCCAAAGGAGTACTTCATGATCCTAATGGGGTTTGGAATTTAGAATTTGATGGAAGTTGTTCCTTGGCTAGTTCTAGAGCTGGCGTAGTATTGGTGTCTCCTGAGGGAAAGGTTCATCCTTTCTCATTCAAACTACAATTTGAAAATACTAATAATACAACAGAGTATGAAGCTCTCATTCTTGGGCTTAATATGGAAAAATAAAAAGGTGTGAAGAATCTTCTAGCTCGTGGTGATGTAAAACTAGTTATTAAAATAGTTAGGAACCTTTTTCATGTAAATAATAGAAGGTCAAGCATTACAGAAACCAGGTTGGGGATTCTATTGAACTCCTTGACACCCTCTTCATTGAAGTAGTTCCTAAAAATTTGGGCTTGTTGCCTCTTGAGTGTAACCAGCTTATTACCTAAAATTTGCAATTGCTTCATGACTTCTTGAAGTTCATTTGATTCATTACAAGATGAAGTAGAAGCTTCATTTGAACCCTGATTTCTAGGAGTGGGAATAGGAGCTAAATTATGCACTTGACTAGTGCTTGGACTCTCTAAATTTGGATACAATGGCATTGGAGGCCTAGGAGCTAGCTTACCATCTTGAATCAGACAATTTTCAGCTCTAATGGAAATGCTATAAGCAACAGGGATAATTGTGCCTCCCATGGATTGAATTAACATAGAACTATTAGAATTTAAAGATTTAAGGTAATACAAAAAAAAACCTTCTAGTGTTGGCCTTACTACGATTGGAATTCTCTCCCAAGTCCTTTGAAATCTAAAGTTGAAGTTAGTCAGCTGCTCATTAGGAGCTCTCTTGATAGTTGTTAATTGTTCCAAAAGGGACAAGTTATCTCCCCTTTCTCTAAACTGCTCATGGAGGGCTATACATAATCGGTTCCAATTTTGATAGATCCTGAAGCAAGGCTTCGAACCATTGCAAGGCTTTCCTTTGATTGAATATTTCAGCAGTTTGAAAGCAACTTGCATCTCATAAATCTAATGGATTGCACAAATATTAGCAATATCCTTGACTTGATCACCAGGAGTGGTCTAATTCTCTCCAATAAAGTATGGAATGTTCTTCAATGCTGCAATCAACCGGGATTGATTTTGTGTATTGAGAGCAAGTGGGCTGCTGCTTCAAATCGACATATGGGTTATGTTGTGCCATTCTCGATTGGCCTTAGAACCCTTGTTGATTGGATGAAAGGTCTAGTAGGTGAAGGAGTTGATAGATTTTTGTTTGGTGGATATGGAGACCTTTGAATTATCCTCCCTCTTTTTCTTCTTATTGGAGATAATTGTAGATACTCAAACAACACTTCTTCTTCTCCAACTCTTGACCTTATGGAGTTTCTTCTCATGAGTTTTTCAGGTCTGGACTGCTAAAACCAGTTGATTCTTCTTCCTTGGAGTCGCCATATGTGAAATTCAAGGCTCTTTTAAACAAGAAACTTGCAACAAATGCACATTAATTTTTTTTAGTGAAGATGAAGACCTCTAAGGTCCCACCAGTGTGACAAAACTGTTAGTGCAAATCAACAGTACCCTCTGGATGTTCTACCAGATTTTTAGTTTGACATCTTAGCATCCAATGTGATTACACAACATTATATCTTTTCACACAAGTGTGGGAATTGTAGGACTGGAAAAGATCCTCCAAATCGAGGTCGGTTCTCAACTCCTCTGTTCAAGTGTGAATAAAATTCTATAGAGGGTTTACCTACATTTAATCAAACTTTTCCAAGGAGACAGGGTTGAGAAGATACAAAGAATAAACCTAGTCTAATTAAGGTGATGCACCAAAGGAGTAGTAGACACCTGCTACTACAAAACATACACAATACACAAGAAAATATAGCACAAAACATGCACAAATTTCCAAAATGTAATGAGAGATCAGAAACAATGATAAACACATGAGATGATTGAGAAATTTCAATCACGAACATACATTATCATCCCAAGTCCAATACAAAGGCATAACAATGACCAAGAGGCAAAAAGAGATGTTGTATTTGCATGAAAAGGTAAAATTTCCACAAATCTATGTAAAAAAGCTCGAGCTCTGGATCAAGTTATGCTCCTCTCAAAATTTAGGGCAAAATAGGCCAAAATGGGTTGGCGGGCCGAAAATTTGAAATTTTCCCACTTTTTGCATTTGGGAAAATTTCCCCAAAATCTCTACGCCCGCGGCTCGTGCCATGTGGCACATTCTCGATTGGATGCGGGCCCTTCCTGCTTCATTTTCCAAAATTCTCCATTAGGTTGAATGACCCGAGAACACGTGTCATGTTGTGATTCACCGCGGGCATTTACTCTATCTTTTCCATCGCCACCCATCTTCCTTGGGATGGACATGTGGCAGAACCCTATTGGACATGGACCTTTCATGTTCATTTTTCCCTACGGGCTTGCCTTATTTTTTTTACCACCACATGGACACATGGCATGATTTTACTGGCTCGGGTTTTGGGGGGCGGGTTCTCCTTCTCAATTTTTCCTCTAAGTTTGCTTTTGGAAAAATCCCAACTTTCTCCCGTACTGTGGGCGTGAGGAAACGTGGTAGGTCTTCATTGGTTAGTGGGCCAAAGGGCGGAAAAAATTTATTTGTGCCAACCTTAGGAAATTTTCCCACTTTCTCCTACGGCTTCGACCCACAATGCCTTGTGGGACACGTGGCCTCCTCGTATTGGCTTGGGCTTTGGGGGCAGGCCTTACTTTTCAAATTTTCCAAACTTGCAAAAAAGGAAAAATTCCTCTCGCACCTCTCGACCCCGATGTCTCGGTGACATGCGGCGCCATGTTATTGGATGCGGGCTTTTGGGGTAAAAAAATTTACTTGTGCCAACCCTTGGGAATTTTTCCCAACTTCTCCCCGCCTGGACATGTGGCCGCATCTAATTCATCGGTGGGCCATCAAAGCGGAAAATTCATTTCTCGAACCCCACCAAACACTTGGTAAAATTTCAAGTTTCGTCCACACCTTCCGCCATCTTGAGGACACGTGGACTCTTCCCATTGGCTCGGGTTTTCCATGGGAAAATTTCCCACAAAAATTCGCTGAGCCATAACTTCAAAAATACATGGAGTTAGAAAGAAAACTTTACCTTTTAGAAAGCCGAGAAAGAGCTCTATCTCGATGGTGCCATTTCCAAAAGGTTTTGAGAGATTAAAAGATAAAAAAATTATAATCATGGCACAAGAGAGTAAAGAATGAAGGGAGTTAGCCAAAAAAATGAGCAAGGGGCTCATTTTGGATAACAATTTTGGTAACTCGGAGGGGGCATCTTCCTACTAGATGAAATTACCAGATGCTTGAAGTAATCCATTGGCCATGGAGTCATAAAATTCTCTATTGTACCCTAACTAATTAGAACAATGAAAAGGGGAATATGGAGGGCAAAAACCACCGATTGGGGCAAGGCCTGCAAAATACATTTCTGGACAGCAAGCTTGTACTAAAGCACTTAGGAAAAGTAAAGCTAAACTACAACAAAGCAATGTGCATAAGCACTTGAAGAAATGAAAACCTAAGCTAATATGTACAAGGTGGAGAGTTTTCATTTAGTAGAAATGCTTCAGATGGATTCCATTGACTAGAATTTACAATTCTTCACCATCCAATGTAGACAATTGGAAGGCATTATTGTCCTTACAATTTGTGACCATGTAGTGGCCACTCCAAATGGCATCAAATTTTGAATGCTTCCCGGTTTTGCTCTATCTAGATCCCATTTTAACACTAGATCCCCAACTTGGAAAGATCTATCCTTGGCCTTTCTATCAAAGGTCTTCTTGATCAAAGCTTGATCCTTCTCCATTACTTAGGATGCCCGATTTCTGATTTCTTGGAGCTACATCAATTTCGCGCATACCTAACTTCAATGGGCCCAAACTCCAACAACTCCAACCGCTTCATGAGTTCTAATGTTGGCAACTCAAGTGACATGGGAAAATTTCCTCTCTTCCATAAGCAAGCTTGAATGGAGAATTACTCGTAGATCTCTTGGGGTTATCCTATCAACCCACAAGTCTAATTTCAATTTAGTATGCCAAGACCTATGATTTTAATCAAGAGTCCTCTTGATGATCCTTAGCAAGTTCTTGTTTGTAGATTCAGCTTGGCCATTACCTTAAGGATAATAATTTGATGAAGTGATTAGGTATATCCCATTATTTACAGCCCATTCAGTTACCTTGATCCAATGAATGCCAATGCATTATCTCGATATTATTGTAGCAGTATGCCAAACTCCGGGCCGTTATCCCCGTAGAGAAGTCCAGGATGCTAGATTCATTTTCTTCCTTGAGTGCTACTTTGCCTCAATCCACTTGGTGAAATAATTTGTTGCTTTGTTAGAATCCATTTGTGTCCTTGTCTTGAGTTTTGGTTAATGACTCCAATGAAGTCCAAACCCCATTTCATGAATGCTCGGTCAATCAAATTGGATGCAATGGAAGGGAGGCTAGTCTCTCCTTACCCGTGAAGAATGCACAATTCTTGCACCTCTTGATCCATGCATAATGATCCACCGAATATCTTGGGCCAATAATAGCTAGCCCTCATGATCTTGAGAACTATCATTCTTAGTGCAAAATGACCACCACCTGGTCCACCATGGAACTCTTCCAACACTCGTGAATCTGATTTGTACGAATGTATCTCAGCAACACTCCATTCACATCCCTTTTGAATAAAACACCATCAACAAGGGCATATGGGACAACCTACAATATTAAATGTCTCCTTTTGGTTTTTTTCATCCCTGGAGGGCATAGGCCTATGTGTAGGAATTACATTATGTCTTGGATCCAGCAAGGAGTGAGGACACCATCCTTTTCTTCTTGAGTGCTTCCTTTTGCATCGCTTTCTTGCAACACCAAAGCAACCTCTTTCTCATTGCATGTCTTCGCTTGTTTGTTCAAGACCGAATTCTCACACAATCCTTTTCCTCTGAACAACTTGGTGAATTTGATCTCAATGTCATATTCCATGACACGAGTGATCCACCCTACTCTCTTTTCATTCGGTCTTTATTAAGGAGGAAGTCTTTAACTCCCACATGAGAAACCAATAGTTGAACCTTGTTGTTTGAAACTAGATGCTTAAATTTCTTCAAGCTCCTGATCACTACAAGAACATGCTTCTTAATGAAGGAATATCTCACCTCATAGTCCTCCAAGCTTTGGCTAAAGAATGCAATTGGCTGCTCATCATTGTCTTTGTTCTATTGTACCAATATTATAGAAATACTATCATCACCTCCAAATGCATAGAGCATGAAATCCTTGGAGAAATATGCGTTAATGAGAGTTGGAGCTTGTGAGATGGCCTCTTTGATTGATTTAAAACTTTTCTTGCCCTCTGCTTTCCATTTGAAGGCTATGCTTTTCTTTAACATCTTGGTGATAGGCTTGACTAGGGCTGTAAAATTTGGGACAAACCTCCGAACAAAATTTATCCTTCCCAAGAAACTTTGGAGGGCCTTCTTGTGGCTTGGCAATGGTAGTGCTCTTATGGCTTCAACTCTTTCTAGATCAATTGCTAATCCTTCTTTAGAGACAATATGGCCAAGGAACTTTCCTTCGTGAGCTATAAAAATACACTTTTTGGGATTCAAAGATACCTCAAATCTTGTACGCCTTTGGAACACTTGTCTCAAAATAAAAAGATGGTCTCGCTGCATTTTTTGAAAAATAGTGATATCATCTAGATGTATCAGCACCATTTTGTTAATCAAATATTTGAACGCCATGTCCATTGCCCTTTGGAATGTAGCTCCAATGTTGGACAACCCAAATGGAATTTTTCTATATGCATAAGTTCCCCATTTGGTTGTGAAGGCTATCTTAAACTGGTCTTCTTCCTTCACCATAATTTGATTGTACCACTGAATAGCCATTAAGCAATGAAAACCTTTTAGAGCCAAAGAACAATTTATAAAATCTGCTCCATAGAAGGAAAGGGATAATGATCCTTGAGATATTCTCTATTCAAATCTCTGAAGTCAACACACAATCTGATTTCTCCACTCTTCTTTCTAACTTATTCAATTCTTTCCTCATGAGAGGCTCCAGTGTGGATTGACCGCCTTTGTTTTTCCCTGATGGGTTTAGCACTTGGGTCCAGCCTTCAATGGTGTGCTTTGAGCTAACTTGGGATTGAAACCTTTCAAATCTTCATGGCTCCAAGCAAACACATCATCAAGGAATTCTTGACAAATTTGTATGCACTCATGCCTTTCTTGCTTAGTTGTCACTTTACCAATTTGAAGTGACTTGCCTTCTTCCACCAAGATGAGCACCGAATCTTCTCCTTGACTTGGATGTTTGCTTTCTCCTTCCTAAATTGATCATTAGGATTGAAAATGGACTCCAAAGTGACAATTCCTTTGGTAGTTTGTTGGTTCTCAGCTGTACCACTTGATCACCATACTGTTGTTCTAACTTCTCCTAATTTTTAGCTGAGAACTCAGCCTCTTCTTGCAAGAAATGGATGATTTGTTGATCATTTTCAAACACTTGCTAACTTACATTGTTGTCCCGCACTTTGAATGCCTTACAATCACATGAATGTTTGGTTGTACTTTATCTTTCTTGATGCTTTCAACAACATCAAAGGCTGCTCTAACTGCTGCAAGCCTGTCAGCAGCTTGGTTCTCTTTTCTAGGGATGGACTTGATGCTAAAACCCTCAAAATATTCAATGTGGCCCCACACCCTATTTTTGTAGCACTTGAGCAGATCATTCTTGGCAGCGTGTTGCCCTTTAACTTGGTTGACAATCAGGTCACTATCACCAAAGAATTACAAATTCTTTATTCCTCTCTTGATTGACCAATGCAATCCTTGTATCAAGCTTCATATTTAGCAATGTTATTAGAACATGCAAACTGAAATCTAAAAGTTGAATTGTACTTAACTCCTTAAGGTGAAACTAGCATAGCTCCCCTCCTACACCTTGTTTACTGCTTTATCCATCAAAGAACAATTGCCATACCTCATTATCATCCTTGTGGTCTCGCTTGGTGATGCTAGGAATAGGTTGATTTTCTTCGTGCATGCTTTAGACTCTAGCTCGATTCTTCTATTTCTTGATAAGGATAAAAAGCATGCACCTTGCTTGCCCATTCATCAAGAATCAAATCTAGGATGCTCCCAACCTTGGTAGAATGGAGATGAAGCATCTCTCTGCTTCCCTTTGGCATGCACATTCATTCCTTGCACATGGGCTACAACAACTCGGCGTTTGAGTTAGTTTGGGAGCTGGTTTGGGCAGATCCTTGCATGTTTGGAACTACATTTTGTTTGCCAACAGTTTTTGGAGTGGTAGAAGGTTGTGGATTACTTCAAGCCAATGGCTTTCCTTCACCCAAATTTCTCCTTTTTGACCTTGTGTTGGTTGCAACACTTTGAGAGATTGCTTAATTCATGCCACAAAAGTCTTCTACCTGCCAGTTTACAAGTGTGGTATCATTTGGAGCTGATTGTTGATGGGATGTTTCTTGTTGTTGATTATTTCCTTGACACCCCTCACCCTCTACACCAAATGTTGTTACCATTAACATTTGATTTAGAGCATCATTGAAGCACATAGACTGGTTGTGAATTTCATTGCATGGGAAACCCCAGTCATACTCTTGATTTATGTTGTTTTGTATTGGCACTAGTGCTTTAGAGGTAGATGTAGCATTGAGATTATAGGGCTTAAATGGTCTGTTGGTAGGAGGTAGTAATTGATTTTGATTTGTAGATGGATTGGGTGGTCTTTGAGGTTGCTACGACTACTGTTAGACTGAGCTTGAGGCTAATAGGAAGGTCTAAAAATTTGGGCTTGTTTCCTCTTGAGTGTAACCAGATCATTACCTAAATTTTGCAATTGCTTCATGACTTCTTGAAGTTCCTTTGAGGCATTAGAAGATGAAGTAGAAGCTTCATTTGAACCTTGATTTCTAGGAGTGGGAATAGGAGCTAAATTAGGTACTTGACTAGTGCTTGGACTCTCTAAATTTGGATACAATGGCATTGGAGGCCTAGGAGCTAGCTTACCATCTTGAATCAGATAATTTTCAGCTCTAATGGAAATGCTATAAGCAACGGGATAGTTGTGCCTCCCATGGATTGAATTAACATAGAAATATCAGAATTTAAAGCTTTAAGGTAATATAGAAAAGCACCTTCTTCTATTAGCCTTACTACCATTGGAATTCTCTCCCAAGTCCTTTGAAATCTGAAGTTGAATTTAGTCAGCTGCTCATTGGGAGCTCTCTTGATAGTTGTCAATTGTTCCAAAAGGGACAAGTTATCTCCCTTTTCTCCAAACTGCTCATGGAGGGATATACATAACTGGTTCCAATTTTGGATAGAGCCTGAAGCAAGGCTCCTTAACCATTGCAAGGCTTTCCCTTTGAATGAAGATGCCGTAGTTTGACAACAACTTGCATCTCATCAATCTCATGGATTACACAAATATTAGCAATATCCTTTACATGGTCACCAGGAGTGGTCTCGATTCTCTCCAAGAAAGTATGGAATTTTCTTCAATGCTACAACTGGGATTGGATTTTGTGCATTGAGAGAAAGTGGGAATCTACTAGTGTAATTGGCATATGGGTTGTGTTGTGCCATTCGATTGGCCTTAGAACCCTTGTTGATTAGATGAAAGGTCTACTAGGTGGAGATGGAGACCTTTGAATTCTCCTCCCTCTTTGTCTTCTTCTTGGAGATAATTGTAGATACTCAAACAACACTTCTTCTTCTCCAACTCTTGACCTTGTGGAGATTCTTCTCATGAGTTTTTAGGTCCTGGATCGCTAAAACCAGCTTGATTCTTCTTCCTTGAGTCGTAAGATGTGAAATTCAGGGCTCTTTTAAACAAGAAACTTGCAACAAATGCACATCAATTTTGTTGCAATGAAGATGAAGACCTCTAGGGTCCCACCAGGTGTGCCAAAATTGTTAGTGTAAATCAACAACACCCTCTGGATATTCTATCATATTTTTAGTTTGACATCTTAGCATCCAAAGTGTGATTACACAACATTAGATCTTTTCACACAAGTGTGGGAATTGCAGGACTAGAAAAGATCCTCCGGATCGTAGGTGGTTCCTCAACTCCTCTCGTCCCAAGTGTGCATAACATTCTCGCATAGGGTTTACCTACATTTAATCAAACTTTTCCAAGGAGACAGGGGTTGAGAAGATACAAAGAATAAACCTAGTCTAATTAAGGTGATGCACCAAAGGAGTAGTAGACATCTCTTTACTGCAAAACATACACAATCCACAAGAAAATATAGCACAAAACATGCACAAATTTCCAAAATGTAATGAAAGATCAGGAAACAATGATAAACACATGAGAGGATTGAGAAACTTCAATCACAGAGCATACATTATCATTCCAGGTCCAATACAGTGCATTACAATGACCAAGAGGCAAAAAGAGATGTTTTATTTGCATGAAAAGGTAAAATTTCCACAAATCTACCAAAGGAGGAAGAAAAGGGAAGTTGTAGAGCCAGAAAAATGTCTAATCTTTTTCAAAATGTGCCCATTCGAACTCAGGAGAGAGAAACATGGGAAAACATGAAAGATGCTTCAACCACTAACCAAATGGTATTAAAATAGCATGGGCACCCTCAAAAGTCCATTCCCTGATGTTTTTAACCATGCTGGGAGAGAATGTGTGCCATACTTCATTAAAAATGGTGGTTGAAATGTCAGTTTTGTTGATTTCCACGTGCTAGAGGTGTTTTCCAATTTTCTCCCTCCAAACTCCACTAAAACACAAAATTGAGCCTAGAATCATGTAGATAATTTCACTAGCTTTCCATTGATATAAATAACACAAAAAACTGAGCTTTGGATCAAAAGTTATGCTCCTCTGAAAATTTAGTGCAAAACAAGGCCAAAATGGGTTGGCGGG
The DNA here is from genome assembly GCA_018340775.1 of Taxus wallichiana var. yunnanensis. NCBI lineage: Eukaryota > Viridiplantae > Streptophyta > Pinopsida > Cupressales > Taxaceae > Taxus > Taxus wallichiana. The sequence goes on from CM031235.1 coordinate 617,373,719, forward strand.
CCGAAAATTTAAAATCTTCCCACTTTTTGCATTTGGTAAAATTTCTCCAAAATATCCACACCCCACTACTCGGTGCTACGTGGGAAATTCTGATTGATGCGGCCCCTTCTTGCTTCATTTTCCATCATTTTGGTCTTTGCAAAATTTCTGAAATTCTCCGTCGGTTGGATGACCGGAGGACATGTGTCATGTTATGATTCACCACGGGCATTTGCTCTGTCTTTTCCATCACTATTGACCATCTTCCCGAGACAGGACATGTGGTAGAACCCTATTAGACGTGGGCCTTTCATGTTCATTTTTCCTTGCGGGCTTGCCTTGTGTTTTTTGCCGCCATGTGGACATGTGGCATGATTTTATTGGCTCGGTTTTGGGGGTGGGTTCTCCTTTTCAAATTTTCCTCTGATTTTCTTTTGGAAAAAATCCCAACTTTCTCCCGCACTCGTGGGCATGAGGACAGTGGCAGGTCTTCATTAGTTTTTCTTTTGGAAAAATACCAACTTTCTCCGGAAAAATTTGTTTGCGGCAACCTTTGGGAAATTTTCCCACTTTCTCCCACCGGCTCGACCCACAACGCCTTGTGGGACACGTGGCCTCCTCGTATTGGATCAAAATTTGGGGCGGGCCTTCCTTTTCAAATTTTCCAAACTTGGGTGAAAAGGAAAATTCCTCTCGCACCTCCAACCCCCGATGCCTCGGTGACATGCGGCGCCATGCTATTGGATACGGGCCTTGGGGGAAAAAAAATTTACTTGTGCCAACCCTTGGGAAATTTTCCCAACTTCTCCCCGCCTGGACATGTGGCCGCATCTAATTCATCATGGTGGGCCATCGTGGTGGAAAATTCCTTTCGAACCCCACTAAACACTTTGTAAAAATTTCAAGTTTCGTCCTCCTTTCGCCATCCCGAGGACACGTGGCATCCTCCCATTGGCTCGGGTTTTCCATGGGAAAATTTCCCACAAAAACTCCACCGAGCCATAACTTCAAAAATACATGGAGTTAGGAAGAAAACTTTACCTTTCTGGAAATATGAGAAAGAGCTCTATCCAATGGTGCCATTTCTAGAAGGTTTTGAGTGCCTAAAAGATAAAAAATTATGACTGAGGCACAAGAGAGGAAATAATGAAGGGAGTTAGCCAAAAATGAGCAAGGGGCTCATTTTGGATAACACTCATTCAACAAGCACTCCTCCTGTTGAAGATAGAACCCCTATAGGTGTTATCCCTTCTGAGCAACTCAGCCCTAATCTCTGTTCTCTGATTCTTGCTTTGGTGTTTCGGTTCCCCTTCAAGCCGTCTTTCCAAGGATGGCAGCACCATTACCTTGGGGCCATCATGTTGGGCCTCTCGCCCTTCCTCAGCCTTTGCATGAGTTACCCAGAGGTAATAGAAAGAACTTCCCCAAGTTTAGAGGTGATGGAAAGGTGCATCCTGATGAACATATCACAACCTTCATAGTTACATGTGGAGTTCTCAGAGTTGAACATGAAGATGTCTCGGTGAGGCTTTTTGTAGAGACTTTACAAGATAATGTAGCAGATTGGTTCTACCACCTTCCAACTGGGCCATTACTAGTTGGACCACAATGAGAACAAGATTTGAGAACCGTTTCAAACTGCGCAGAGGATGTACATGCTTTCATGCCTAGATTTCTCAAATAAAGAAGGAATCAAAAGAACCCATGAGGGAATTTGTGTCTAGATTAAACAAGTTGATTAATAAAATCCCATCAGACACTCAACTTGTAGGTCAAATTCAAAAATGTTTTTTCCTGAATGCTCAATTTCCTGAAGTTAGCTACGCATTGAGAAGAGCAAATCTCGCAACATTAGCCGAGGATTAAACTCTTCTGTTAGTGTCGAAGATGATTTGATTATGTCTGGAAATTTGAAAAGATACCCTTCTAAATCGAGGTCTTCTTCTTTCTCCTATTCCACTCCCGGGCCTAATATTGATCCATTAGTACAAAAGCTTACAAATGATCTCATTGCCATCAACAAACAATTAGCTTAGCATGCCCTTACGCAAATGTTGTAAGGAGGAATTTTCAGCCTAGGAATCATTTTCCTGCTTCTCAGACAAGGCTAGCCCTTGAGGGGCCACCCATCAAGGTTCCTGTTAACGCAACCTGTGAGGTTGAAGAGCCTGAAGATGAAGAGGTTAATGAAGATTGTGAATAACTTGAAGAGGAGGTTGATGGAGAGATGGAGGAACTTGAGGGATCTTGAGTTAATTTCTTCACTACTGAAGGTGTTGATGAGGAAGATGATTATGATGAGGTAGTAGCAGACATGAATAGTGAATCATATGCTTTCATGACTCAAGAGCAGACAAATAAAAGGGAGAAAGTGATGCAGCCCACTAAAAGATCTAAGGAGCATCCCACGACTATCCCTGTGATTGTAAAAAGGGGATCTCCTATCCCCACTACATCCACATAGAAGGTGAGTTCTGCCAATTCTACTTTTCCTAATTCTACTACTAAAATTTCTTCTTCTACAACTCCTAAACCTGATAAACCTAAGATTTCTAGTGATGATAGCCCATCCACCTCTGGATCTTTCGATATCATTGATCACCTCAAAAAGACAAAGGTTCAAATTTCAGAGGCTGAGTATTATCAAACCCATCCCAAAGATTTTGCCAAAATGGTTCACTTTGTTAATTCTCAATCCAAAGCTTCTTCTAAAGGCCTTTTACCTACTCCATCCTCCACACCCCAACCAAATCTGGTAGCTGCCGTCACCTCACCTAATGAGAAGATCAAACCATTTTATGTGACCCTTCTTATAGCAGGCCATAAACTCAACAAATTGTGTCATAGATTTAGGAGCATCAGATAACGTAATGCCTACCAAAGTAGCCCATGCTTTGGGTCTAACTCTCACATGCACTTATGGGTCTTGTTATTCCATGGAGAGTAAGGAAGTGCCCCTAGTTGGAAGAATTAAAGATGCACAAGTAGCTTTCGCTACTTTACCTGAGAAAAAGGTCTTGGCTACTATCCTAGTAGTAGATATCCCTCCTTCATATGGTATGCTATCAAGAAGGAACTTCGTAAAGATGTGGGAGGAGAAATTCAAATGGATTGGTCACATGCCCTCATCCCGGTCAATGGGAAAATGAAGAAGTTGTTGCCTGAGAGGAAATATGAGTATATTGTACAAAAGACAGATGATCCCAAAGCACAAATACTTTATGAGGATATTGGGCATGGTAATTATATGATTATGTCTCCAGAGGAAACTCAACTTCCCAAAGGAGTACTTCATGATCCTAATGGGGTTTGGAATTTAGAATTTGATGGAAGTTGTTCCTCGGCTGGTTCTAGAGCTGGCATAGTATTGGTGTCTCCTAAGGGAAAGGTTCATCCTTTCTCATTCAAACTACAATTTGAAAATACTAATAATATAGCAGAGTATGAAGCTCTCATTCTTGGACTTAATATGGCAAAAGAAAAAGGTGTGAAGAATCTTCTAGCTCACGGAGATGTAGAACTAGTTGTTAAACAAGTTAGAAACCTTTTTCAAGTAAAGAATAGAAGGTTGAAGCATTACAGAATCAAGTTTGGGATTCTATTGAATTCCTTGATGCCTTCTCCATTGAAGTAGTGCCTAGGGAAAAGAACACCAGGGCCGATTCACTAGTCAGTTTCTCGGGTCGTTCACGATACCTCATCCTAAATTCTCTCAAGATAGGTTTACCATTGAGATGATCCATAGGCCCAGTGTACCTGATAATGCAAGTAACTGGAAAGTTTTCAATGATGATCAACATTTTATTTCTTTCTTAGAGCTTAGGGATAACTTTGAACAATTGTACTTTGAAGGAAGTGACAATTTTCCTCGTGAGAGTGTGTCTTCCAATGAAGAGGATGTCAAAGAGGAAATAGATCAAGATGGGTGTATCAAACTCAAAGGTAACAAGATTCCAAAAGGACTGGTGAGTTTAGAAGAATTTTTTGATAAACATGATAGGTATGTTAAGTCTAAAGCTTCTACTGATCACAACAATCTGCTGAGTATGAAAAAACTAATATTGGGAGTTCTGTTGACCCCAAGTTTGTGAACATTGGAAAATGTTGTACACCAGAAGAAAAGAAGAGGGTCATCAACCTTTTAAAGAGGTATAAGGATGTTCTTGCATATTCATATGAGGATCTAAAAGCCTTCCAACCAAAGGAGATGTAGCATTTCATACCCCAAACCTGGGATTAAACCTTTCAAGAAAAAGTAAAGGCAATATAATCCCAAAATAGCTGACACTATTTTTCAAGAAATACAAAAGTTGTTGAAAGCCAAAATCATTTTTCCCATCCACCATTCAACATGGATTGCCAACATTGTTCCCGTCAGAAGAAAATGGTGAGATTCATATCTCGTGTTGACTTCGAAATCAATCAAGCTTCTTTCAAGGGCAACTATCCTTTGCCCACGATGGATCAATTCTTGCAATCTGTTATGGGGTCTGAAATGTTATCCATGCTTGATGGCTTCTTAGGGTATAATCAAGTAGAAGTCAATACCGTAGATCAGCACAAGATGGCCTTCACCACCCCTTGGGGTACTTTTGCCTACAAGAGGATGCCTTTTGGGCTCATTAATGTTGGTGCCACTTTCCAAAGAGCTATGGACTTGGCCTTTGGAAATTTGAAAGGGAAATGTATTGTTGTATATCTAGATGACCTAACTATGTTTTCCAAAACTAGAGCAGATCATTTTCAGCATCTGGAAACAATTCTCTTGAAGTGCAGAGAACATGGGATCTCTTTGAATCCTAAAAAATTTGTCTTTTGTGTTACAGAGGGAAAATTGTTAGGGCATGTTGTCTCTAAAGATGGCATCAAAATTGATCCTGAACGAGTTCAAGCTATTCAAGATTCCTCTTCCAACCAGTAAGAAGGGAGTGCATTCTTTCTTCAGTAAGATCAACTTTCTAAGAAGATTCATCCCTGATTTTGTAGAGCTAACCTTGAATATCTCCCAAATGATGAAAGGAAAACAAACATTTGGCTGGTCTTCTGAAGGAAAAGAATCCTTTGAAGGTATTAAAAAGGCTATTGCTAGAACTCCTATCTTAGCATGTCCAGATTTTAGCAAATATTTTATTATCTATTGTTATGTCACAGATAACACCTTGGTTATTGTTCTGACTCAAAATATTCTAATGATCATGAAATCCCAATCGCATTTATGAGCTACATTCTTAAAAATCATGAGTTGAAATACACAATGATGGAGAAACATGCTTTTGCAGTGGTTAAAGCTATCAAGTAGTTTCATTTTTATATTCTTAACTCTCACTCCACAGTACTTGTGCCTGACACAACTATCAAGTCTATTCTCACACAGCAAGAGTTTGGATCCAAGAGAGGGAACTGGGTGGCAAAGGTTCAAGAATATGATATTGACATCAGACCAACCAAACTAGTCTCGCAGAAAAGGCTTGTGTGAACTCATCGCTGAGGGAGCTGGTCATGAGTTACCTAAGGATGAAGTTGATCTTCCTACTATTCTGTTTCTCAGCTCAATTGATGAATGGTATGCTGATATCACACATTTTCTCACCTATGGAGAGTGTCCCTCTCATTTGACTGCTAAGGAGAAAAGAGCTATTAAGTTAAGATCAACCCAATATGTGTTGTGGGAGAATGCATTGTTCAAGCATGGAATGGATGGAAGATTTTGAAATGCATGGATAAAGAACAACAGAGGAAGCTTCTTTCAACTTTCCATCATCAAGCATGTAGAGTTCATTACTCGCTCATCATTTCACTCACAAGATTCTTCGTGTAGGGTACTATTGGCCTACCTTATTCAAAGATACATCGAAGTGGATTGATAAATGCAAAGCTTGTCAAACCTTTATGGGTAGACCCAAGTTGGTTGCCTTACCCCTTAAGCCGGTCATGATTGAGGAACCCTTTCAACAATGGGGTTTAGATTTTATTAGAACACTTAATCCCTCTTCAATTGTCAGGCATACCCACATATTGACTGCCATAGATTATTTTACTAAATGGGTAGAAGCCATTCCAATAAAGAGTACAACTTCTGAAGTAGTATGCAATTTTATCAAAGAAAACATCTTGGTAAGGTTTGGTGTGCTGAATAAAATTGTGACTAATAATGCTTCAAATTTTTCTTCAACCGAGATGATGGAGTTCTATTATGGATATGGCATCTCTCTGGCTCACTCTTCGATTATTATCCCCGTGGGAATTTTGTGGCCATAATAAGGAAATTGGTTAATGAATCCTAGAGGAACTGGCATAAGAAACTCTATAATGCTCTTTGGGTAGATAGGATTACACCTAAAAGAGCTATTAGGATGTCCCCTTTTCAAGTAGTATATGGTGTGGAAGCTCAATTACCAGTAACAATGGAGCTACCAGCCTTGCATTTAATGAAAGCTATTGAAGACACCAGCTTCAATGATTCTTTGGATAAAAGGATCATGTATCTTTATAAATTGAATGAAGACAGATTGCAGGTTACTAATAGAATATATGCTCATCAAGAAGGTAAAATCCTTGTTTGACAAGAAGGATAGGTCCAGGGATTTCAAAGTTGGAGATATCATTTTGTTGTGGGATAAAAGACATGAATCTTGTGGCAGCCATGGCAAGTTTGATTCTCTTTAGCCCTAACTTTCAAGACCAGGCACTTTCTTTGGTGAGAATTCTTTCTACCTTGATTACATGGATGGTTCTTCTCTCCCACTTCCTTATAGTGGGTAGTACCTGAAATTGTTTAAGTCCTAGGTGAGTAGGAAGTCCTTTGTATATTATGTATAGGGTGTGTCTCCTTTCTTGCTTGTGTGTGTTTTCCTTCCCTTACTTTTTGGTGTGTTTTCTTTCTTTGTTTGGGGTGTTGTTTTCTATATTGGTTTTCTTTTGACTCCGTGGCCCAATGGATAAGGCACTGGTCTTCTTCCCCTAATTTTCTAAGAGTTCTTACCTTGTCTCATTCTTTGAATCCAGCCAAGTCATCCCCAGAAGGAGCCAACTATTGTCCTCTCAAAATTTCCCCTCTTTCGAAAGTCAAAAATTGAAATTTTTTGAGTTAACACCTTTCTATGATGTTCTAGTAAAGAGAAAAGTTGAGAAGTTAGAAAATTCCACATTTTTTTGAGTCATTTGAGTGATTTGTGGGTCTGTCAGAAACATTTTTGTCCCATGTGTCCCAAGTTCGATGGGCTCTTTGTTCCCCGATCGGCTGCTTTCCCAAAAATCTGTTTAATTATGGGCCCGTCGGAACTTTTTGTTCCAATTGTCCCAAGTTCACTTGGGCTCTCTATTCCCGATCACCCACATCAGCCACATCATGCACTTTGCGTACTTTGGTCTTGCTTGTCTCGGAAGCATTTGTGCATTCTATCCCCACTTTTCCCACATCGCTTGCATCGCCAAGTCACGCTTTCACATCCCTCATGTCCCAAATGTACCAAAGGCCATCTAGGCTAATTTTTCCCGCTCTTCCCGATGCTTGCTTTTTGAGTTGGTGTATATGAATTTAATGCACATTTATAACCTTCTCTCTCCTAAAACGGCTATTTAATGGGACTCCCCTCTACACATTTTTCACACTACTTTCTCACTACCATTTGCTCATACCCTTGTAATTGAAACCACCTACTCGCATCCCCATTTCCCTTGCATTCTTATCGTGGATTCTTGTTATGAAGGTTATTTTCCTGAACACTCTCAGTATGAAGATTAAGTTTTAGGGCCAGGAGTAGGTTTCTCTGCTCAAGTCTTCTATTCTTGATATCAGAGATAGTGAAGTTCATCACCTGGAATTTGGTGATTTTTGCACCAGGCTGATAGACTCGAGCCCCTCTCCCATGGCACAAATGATTAATGACAGCGGCCTTGCATTTTTGTGGGCTTCCCAATCTCGGTGTAGTGTGTCGATATTGTGCTCTCCTGTGGAGCCCACTTCAACCCCGATACAAGTGAATTGACCAATGTGCACAAGGAGCTCATCACTAAACTTGATGCTACCGCCATTGCCGCTGCCCTATGGATCCCCGAAATGGATAATTCTGTGGTAATTTCTCAAAATCAAGCACAAGCTCTCTTTGATCAAGACAGTGAGAAATACAAAGCAAGGGTAGCAAATTCGTGGTTGAAGAACCCTAAGAAGGGGGCATCCCAACTATCAAAGCTCTATTTAGGGCTGATTTCAATGAAGAACTATCTGACTTCATCATCTTGTTAGCTCGTGTCATGGGTTTACCCTCTACTAGTGAGTTTCACTTTTGGATGTGCCTCGCTCATTAACATTGTATGTGAAGGTACCCAGAACATCCATTGGGTAGAGATAATCTACATGAACTCGATAGAGTATTTATCCAATGTACAACAAACTAAGAAGTTCTTCATGACTTATTATCTAATGTATACCCTAGCAATATCCAAGAAATTGGTTTGGTTTCACATACATTGAGGCTCAGAAGGGTGATCCCATCTATGCTTACTGCCCTCAATTCACCCTTGACACCAGCAATCACAACTTTAGGAGGGTGAATGATGCTTTCACCATGTACATTATGAGGATTTTAGAGAGTGATACTAGTAGGAGATTTTCTGATGAAGCCATGAACCTGATAGCAAAATATGGGGCTTACTTCATCCAATTCAGAATGTTTTCTTATATCAGGTTAGCTAGTTACAAGAGCACTCCTCTCAAGCTCCCTATATTTTGTAATGATAAGATGGCTTTGATTGAGGTATGCAAACAATTGGACAAGTTACACAGGACTTGTAGGGACAAGAAGAACACTGGGCTACATTTTCCCATATCTTTGGAGAACTATATATGTAAAACAGCTTTGGATGCCCAGAATATAGAGAGGGCCCTTACCCCCATCACTATCCACTTCTTCAAGCCCATAACCTATTTTGATTTGAAGAAATTCATTGAGCTAAATCTCATAATCAACTATCACCATAGAGCAGATACTCGAGGACTACTGGGCTGATTACACATATGATTTTGAGGCAAGACGGAGGCATTATGGTAGATTCTCCCTCCAGCTAATACAAGAGCTCAACCTATATCAGATTCTTGAAGGGCTTCAAGATGACAACACAGACCTATTGTCATATGAATATGATACTGTGATCAAGCATACTCCCTTAGAGGATCTAGACTGGTTCAAAAGGGAGAAAGATGATTTGGCTGAGATCCTAGCCCCTGTCCTAGTAAGAACCAAGGTCTAGTTTGATAGAAGGGTTCGAGAGCTGAGGAAGAATTCAGGAGAGTCTTCCTCCAAAGACACTTCAACACCAAGGAAGGAGTCACATACACCTAGCTCGAGGTACCTGTACAAACTCCTCCTCCTTCATCAAGTAAAGAACTTGCATCATCCACCCCTTCCTCATCTACTCAGGTATATTAGAAGAAGGTGAAGGAAGTCAAAAAGGAGCCTGTTGAAGAAGATCCTCTACCCAAACATTCAGAATTACCTTCTAGGCTAGAGAACATCATTGTTCTCAGTGAAAGTGAAGATAGTGAAATGCCAATTCCTACAGGTGCTTCAGAAGCCACAATGGATAAGGAGCAGGAAATTCATAACACTGAGCCTCCAAGTACCATGGATTCCTCTGTCCAAGAAGCCTCATCTACTCCAATCACATCTCTACTTGAGGCAACAAGTGGTAAACACTTTGAGTGCCATGAGTTCTCTTACTCTTGGTTCTCTTGCTCCCCCTTCTTCTTCTTCCTCCACTTTTGCATGGGTACAACCTTTTGTTGATAGTAGGAAGAGGAAGTCTTCTTCTCATTGTCAGGGCCCAATTTTGATGTTGTGGCAGCCTTTTTGGGCACTACTCCTAATCCTACAAAGAAAGCTAGAACAACTTCAAGGATAGTGACTAATGCCCAAGGTCAGCAATTCCTTGAGATAGCCAAGCCCAAAGTTGACAAGCCAGAGTAGGATTTGCAAGCCTCTGATCTGGAACTTTCTAGGATCTCAATGGGAGAGTCTACCCCTGAAAGTGAAATCCATAACCTTCAGGAAATAGTGACCAAGGTTATTAGAAGAGTAGAAAAGGCATATAGAGCAGCTAGAAGAGCAGGCTCAAGTACTTTCTGGTTTCATCAAGTCACTGTTGTCTAAGGATAAAGTTCTAGACCCTACCCCACTGACTACCCTTCCACCACCTGTGATCCTTAGTCAAGATGAAGTCCAGAGCATCAAGGACATACACAGGTACTCCATCTATGGGAGGGCTATGGAAGACATGGTTGATGATATGGTCATTGCAAGTTTGAATTTTATTGGAGAAGCCTTCAAAATTAATGAGAAGGTAATTAACCTACAACAAAAGCTCTCCTCTACCATTGGAAATATGGATAAAGAGCTTAAGCTTTGGAGCAGCTGCATAGTAGACCTTCACCTGATGGGACAGACTGATGAAAATATATTGATGGCAAGTAAGGTTTTTGATGATGCAAAGGATAATTTGTCAAAGTCATGGGTTTTCAGCATAGAATGGAAGATAAAAGTGCTGGAGGAGGCTTTGGGAGAATTGAAGAATAGTTGGTAGAAAGGAGAGGCCTTCAAAGCTTTGGTGGTATCTACTTTTAAGGATATTCACTGTCACCTCCATGACGAGACTTCAGGTGTGCCTTTCTCCCTCCAAGAAATTAAGACTCAATTTAGAGCTTTTGTCAAGGAAAACTTGTTCAAGGAGGACTCAATTACCAAAGAGAAGATAAAGGAAATTTTCTCCCTTCAGTATGCAATTGAGGAAGCTAATAAAGAATATCATGTGCACACTGAGTTTGATAAAGAAATGGATAAATGTCTGGGATCTTGGACCCAAGCCACGACAACACATCAGTCCCATGAGGCCATGACATAGCGAAGCACTAATAAAGTTTAGACAACGGATCCTCAAGCTGGTGGGCCCTCCACAATCATAAACATTTGTTTTCTCTCCTAGCCTCTCCTTCTTTTTCTCAATTCAAGCTTATTGTAATTAGTTGGGGTTTTGCGTCAAGCATCCCTTTAACTAAACATTTTAGTTAAAAGAAGTAGTTACCAAGTGTAACTGATTTGTAAAATTATATAATGGTCTCTCTCCGCCATTTTCAAGGCTGGAACTTGGTTTATTTTTTAGAAAGTGTAAAAATCAAAAAATCAATACAAGAGTTTTTCCCTCCTATGTCTATCTGGTCTTGTTCTCTCATTGCTATCCATGAATACTTTTGAATCATTTGTCTGTATTATTTCAAGAAGCTTTGTATTCTTGTGGATGTTATTTCTAGAACTTTGTGTCTTTGCAATAACATCTTATTGATTTAAATGCAAATGATTTGTGCCAAATAATATTATTTTGGCATGCATAAGGAATTATTTTGTTATCTATAGTTCGGAGAATTCCTTTCTGCTAATTTTCACTACTTCATTCCTCCGTACTTTTTATTAATGATCCATTCTATCGTAAAAACTTCTATGATATCCATGTTCCACATTAAAAGTATGCACTTTACATAGGTAAATAAGCTTTGTCTTTAAATAAGGAACCTCTCCCATTAAAGAGGAGGGACTTTCTGTCCCTAACTATTATTCTCATTGAAGTCCTTTCGAGGACCAACAACATTTTAGGAAGGATTTGATGTTTGCGTGGATGATGTGGAACCTGAGCAGTCTGAGCTACCCCATCTTGGTAAGCACGGAAGAGAAACCCCCTCAACTTCTGGAGAGATCTCATCATATGAAGAAAGGATAAGAGTTTTAGGTGCACATCCGAACCCACATGGTGACTAGACCCTTGCACTTAGTTTTCTAGTTCATGAGATAAAATTTGATAATCTAATTTGTATTGGTATTCGTAGTCGAGTGAAACCTAGGAGGTATAATTATTCATTTGGTACATCTATGGATGCATAGTCATTTCCTATGTTTGGGGTATTTTTGTCTCGCACAACATTTGGGAAACATGTGGGATCATAAGTTTTAAGTATCGCATCTTAGAGCAAAGTGTGGGAAACACATCCGGGAGTGGTTTGGTATCACAAACTATTGGCATGTAGTTTTAGCACGACGGTTGGTTTGGCAGGACGAAACTAAGTTAAGCACCTTTCCTACAACAGAGGAGAATCTAATGGATTTTGAGGAATTAACACTAGTGGATCTAGTGGGTTTGGTGGTAGAGGTAACATTAGAGGGATTCAAGGTCTTAGATTTGTGGACAACGTATATAACACCATCGAAAGGTATTTTATGAGATGTCACTACACTTACACGATTACAAGGGCATTGGGGATATTGAAGAACATGTACACAAGTGTGAGTTAATATGGCATGCAAATTTAATCACTTCCCTAGAGTGGAAATCAAGTTAGTTTGTAACTACACCGCAAGGGCATGCACATACCTAGTATAGGAAGTATGACCCATGCCAAACAATGGTGGATTACATTTCACCGCATAATTCCTTTTTGGTAGAGTTCCACATACCTGAGTTTGAACAAAAAATCATCGGTCGTTGAAGGATATCTAGTAAGGAATGTCAAAGAGTGTGTAGGAGTATGACATGTGTTTCAAGACTCTATTATCCAAGTTATCTTATGACATTCATCCTTCACAAAGATGCTCAAGTGGTTCAAAAAAGAATTAATCATACTGCTCAAGTGGGCACTTTCACAAAAGAATTTCAGAGATCCACACGAGGCCTTGGAGGCTAGCTTACACACCGAGGTAGTAGCAAGTGTTGATACAGAGTTAGTCTGCTCCTAGAATCCCAAATTATTGCAATGGTAAAGTAACTAGAGAAATTTTCTATGAACGTGGCTCATGAGACTCACAATGGGTTATGGTGTATGAATTATGAGGTAGAAGGGTATACGAAGGATATTTTTCCCTGAAGGTCAATATGCGCGATGATGGTAGACTATGATATTTTCCATGAAGATCATGATGCAAGTAGGTGTCCACTACTACAGAGCGCAATCTGTAAGAATGTGTCTTGCTATTGCAAAATTTTCACCTCTACTACTCATGACACCAAGGATTATAGATTGATTGACCAAATACATGATATCATTGATACTAGTGTGCACCAGACTAGTATTGCAAGTAGTTCCAAGGATGAGGGCCATCATTATGAAAGGTGTATGGATGGAGAGAGTCATGGAAAAATATTTCACGAGAGGATTTAAAGGTCATGGAAATTGTGAAGGTGGAAGAAGTCGGTTCCACGTGGAACTTATTAAAATGATGGGTCTATAGAACACTATAAGTGTGAATGCCTTGATTTGCTACAATGTACTCTTGGTGTGGAAAGAAGCACAAGTATGTGGAGTGCCCAAAATTATTTGAACACATGAGTCGAAATAGTGAAAGGATAAAGGTACTGGGATGGTAAGCATGAAGAAATCTAACTCACAATGGATGGCAAGGGTGGCACATAATTCAGATTTGGAACTCCGTATCACTGACAAAGTAAGTTGAGGCTACACATGCCAAGGAGATACCAAAGCAGAAACCATTGGTTACTAGAGAATACATTGTGTGTGGGAAGTACCCAGACCCCACTCATCAGAAAGAAGTCTATCAGGAAACCATGGATGTGATTTGAAGCTTACAAGGAGAGATCCAATGCCTTAAAGAAAATCGTAGAACTTAGAGAAAAATAAAAGAGTTTAGACTCCGTAAAAGGACCTAGATGATGTCGGGAGGTATGCAAGATGCTGAGGCAAGAGAACATCATTCCTCTATTAGGAGAATGGTTGAGAGATAAAGTACCAAGCGTTGGAGGAGAGCGCGAGAGATAGTCATTGCATGCTAACCTTCCTCCTTGCAATATTGAATATGATAAGGAGATTACCTTGAATGCAATATTTGATGGATGGCTCCTTAGTAATATCCTAACCGACACATATGTAGAAGTTATTGTTCTCACCATTGATGCCCTAATCAAATGAGAAGGCCCTAATCATAGCCATCTTCAAATGTGTTATATATGGCTAATAAGAGAAAGGTAATGCACATTGGTGTTCTAAAGGATGCTACTATCACTATCAAAGGGAGAAATTTATTGGATAATTTGAAGTCTTAGCACTTGGCGACGTGTAAAAATTTCCAAAGCATTACTTGGGCACCCCGATGTTATAAGAGAAATGTTGACTTATGTTTCATTAAGGGGTATATAAGTTTTGAGAACAAAGAGGAACATGTTATCATTCCTTTGATGAATGGGAATTCAGCACCCTATATTGAACCCGTTGGAGAAGAAGACCTAGACAAAATCTATGTGCACACTATCAAGGACCCTGAGGTTGTGTAACCAACAAAAGAAGGCATTATCCAATGGGAATACACTCAATATGTAAGTGATACAACTAGTATGACATGTGACGATTGGGTGCACAAGAAATATGAGTTAGTTGGAGGGTAGTTAAGAGGATATGTGATGAGAGTAACAAAGGCATGCTCAGTGAGGTGCCTAGGAGGAAATCAGTTACCAAGTTACACTAGGGGAGCCAACCTTGATGTCCTCCTATGAGAAATGGAGACCCAGTGGAGATGTGAGATTGAAAGGAGAAGGATCATTAGCTATACTTTACTCAAGACTGCATCACCTTGGTGGGAAACCCATTGTAATAATATTCTAGAGTGGTGTGAGGTGAGAATCACGTTGTCTGTTAGGTTTCTTTGAAGAAATGCACCTATTGTTATACAAGACTATTATGGGAAGGAACCCGCCTCATTACATGCCCAAGCATGTGAGAAGGGCTGGATGGAAGGAACAGAAGCATTACCTCCATCTTTATGGGTACATAATCTTTACTCCACCTTACAAGGTTACATGTGTGCATGGTACATTTGCTCAAAGTTACGTCGTCATATAGGAAACTAGCAGGAGTTGACGGCTGATATCCTTCAAGATTTTGAGTACCGAAGCACTAAACCATGTGTGAATTAGGTGATATAGGTTATCAAATTCCTAATTATGGGAGATAGTTACATGGAAAAGGATAGAATACTGGAATTTTTGGGATAACTTGGCTTATTAGCATGATTTGATGAGGAATAATCGAGGAGGTACAACTTGAGCGTGCATGCATGGAAAAGAGAAAGGAAAATTGGTCTACGTAATAGATGGTGAAGTGGTGGAAAACTTGGATGTTAACTATATTGTGGGTATGTGTGACATTATGGATAGTGTTGATGAGAAAGCATCCACCTACAAAAACTCCTAAAACCCAATAAGGTTAACATTTTTTCAGAGGTAGAACCTAAGGAGGCTACTATTAGAGATTGCTAGATAGAAAAGTAAGTTTCAAAGATCATCGATCCATTTGCATGAATTTCATGATTTTATTTTGTGTGGGTACCATGAGCTTAAAGGAGTTCACCACTCCTTGGGAAATGAAGATCAATTTAAAGGAAGGTGGGATTCCAATTTGGAATAGACCTTATCAAATGAATCTGAATTTGTGTGTCAAATTCAAGGAGGATATTGATAAGATGGTCACATTAGGAATCATTGAGGTTGTTGAAGAATTAGAATGGATAAGTCCAATGGTCATCAACATTAATAAGGATGGAAGGATAAGGATTTGTGTTATCCATAGGGATTTGAATGTGGTATGTTTCATTGACCCTTTCCCAACCCCCTTTCACCGAGGAGATCCAGGAAGGAGTAGTCGGGCGTAAGATCTACTCTTTCACAAATGGATTTTCAAGATATCATCGGGTTAGAATTGAAAAGGAGGACCAAGAAAAGACAACTTTCCCCACTGAATGGAGAAGCTTTTCCTACATGGTCATGCCTTTTGGATTGAAGAACACACCTACTATGTTTTCACGCATTGTGCTTCAGGCGTTTGAGGACTTCATCCACAAGTTTCAACAAGTCTACCTAGATGACTAGACAATATTTGGATTAGTGAGGGACCATTGTGATAATCTGAGTCTAATGTTGGGGAGGTTTTGGTAGTTGAGTATATCCCTCAACATTGAGAAATGTGTTTTTGCTACCCCATTTGGCACCCTGTAGGGATATATCATTTATAAGGAAGGTTTACTAGTGGATCTTGCCAAAGTTTCCATTATTGTGGGATTGGGGGAGCCTACCAAAGCATGGTGTGTGGATTCCTTGGGCATATGGGGTATTACCAAAAATTTATTAAGGGGTATGTCATGATTTCTCGTGCCATTGAAAAGTTACTAAAGCACAAAAGTATATTTCATCGGGGAGAGAGAAGTAAGATGGCATTTGGCCATCAAGAATAGGCTTATCATTGTGCCCATATTATGCTTTCCTTCTTGGGATAATCCATTCCATGTACATGTTGATGCTTCAAGGATGAAGATTGGAGTAATCTTAGCAAAAACTAGAGAGGGAATTGGTGACCACCCCTTGTGCTTTGCTAGAAGGAAGCTAACCCCAAAAGGACATAACAATACTACTAAGTGTGAGGTGTTGTCGATGATCTACACACTATATAAATTTATGAAGTATTTGTTGAAAACCCTTTATATTCAACACAGCACCACATGGAATTGAATTACTTGGTAAAAATTCCATTCTACAAGGTTGCATGTATAGGTGGGTCTTATTATTTTAAGAGTTTGAGTTTACGGTTTTTGTAAAACCAAGTAAAAGTAACATAGGACCTAACCAATTATCAAGGATCAAATTAGGGAAGATGCATAGAGCATTGAGGATACAATAATAGATGTAAAAATGTTTAGATTGTGATGAACACCCTCTAAATTAGAGGATATTGTTATGTTTCTCAAAACATGTATGGCACCGAAAGGAATGAAGACTTTAGAGAGAAAATAGTTAGCTATATGTGTCGTGCCCTACATGTTAATTGGTGGAGACTTATACAAGTTAGGTCATGATGAGATCTTGCACCGGTGCATGTTAGAGCATGAGCGTGCTACAATCATGGAGGAGGCACATGGTGGAATTGTATGAGGACACTATCCTGGAAATGCCACTACATGGAATATTTTACTAGCAGGTCTTTGGTGGGAAATCATTTACTAGGATTGTATTGAGTTTTTCAAGGCATGTGATCATTGTCGGCCTTGGCAAGGTAGGAAGAAGATATGAAATTACCTAGAGGTTGATAGCTAGCACTAAACCATTTTAGAAGTGGGTTATTGATTTTGTAGGACCTATTTCACCCGTCATGTGAAGGACTCGGTTCCTACTATATCATTACTTGTACTCGATTTATTAACACGGTGGGCGAGACAACACCTACAAAGGATTACACAATAACCACATCAACAAGATTCTTATGGGAAAATGTAATCAATAGTTATGAGTGTCCATTGAGTTTGACTAGTGATAGGGGTACACATTTTTTTAATGAGACATTCAGGATTTTGTTGGTAGAGTTCATGGTGGCTCATCACAAGACTACCCCTTATCACCCTCAAGCTAGTGATACCACTAGGGCATTTAACAAGATACTAAGTCACACACTGACTAAGATTTGTGATGTTGGGAGAAAAGATTGGGATGATAAAGTCTCAGTCGTACTATAGGCATATAGGACAACCTATAAGAGATTAAATAAGCTCACACCCTTTCAATTGGTGTTTGGCACAAGTTGTTTTACCAATAGAGTTTATGTTACACTCTATGTGTATTACGTGTGTAGGAGGATTTCCCGACAAGAAAGCATTACAGAGCACATGGATAAATTCATGCAGGTTGGACGAAAAGACGATAACTTGCTAGATGGAGTCGAATACTAAGAAGGAGAGACAAAAAGCATGGCATGAGCATCACATTAAAAATAAAAAATTTGAGGTTGAGCAAGATGGTTTTACTTTATGACTCTAAGTTCTTGTGCCATCCTAAGAAACTCAAAGTCCATTGGTTAGGGTTTTATATTATATCTTACATCCTTGATTCAGGTGCGTTTCAGTTACAAGCACTAGATGGGACAAGGTTTCTAGGATATTTCAATGGGAGTAGGTTGAAGCCCTACTATAAATAAGGCTTCCATGTGTCTATAAATAAGGCAATTTTAGTAATTAGATTAGATTTCCTTTAATGCTTTTCCCTTTTGGTTGTTTCCTTTGTCATCATTTTTTTGGGTTTTACATTGCACATTGGTGTGCCAGTAGCTAATTACATTAGTAAGATATTCTATGCATAGAGGACCATGCATACATTTTTGGGTGGAGTGAAGTAGCAGATATGTTGGATATTTTTGACAAATTATTTCGATAGTGGACTGATGGGAATGATTAGTGAAAGGGTAGAGGAATAAGTATAATGATGGTTAAGGTTCTTGAATTCGTGCGGTTATGGTGGTGTGTCAAGAAAGGTTTAAAGACCACAAATAAGTGAAATATCACACAATACAACATAAGGTAGGCAACACCTTGGGAACTACTTAGTGGACAACACAAAGGAAATGTACTTTTACGGTGACGTGTGTGACGGAGGTCTGTGGCAATGAAGTAGTGTTGGAGCACCAAAAGGTTATATATGCAACATGTGAGGGAAGTCATGGAAGTTGATTTAAGTGAAATAAAGTGCTCTATTAAAAGTGAAGTTAAGACATGTGGTCGAAGGAACTCTAAGGCATTGAAAAAGTATAAATAGGAGGTAAGAGTAGTCATTTTGACTACTTTTCCTTAGATAATTTATTTTTATGCTCCTCGGATAAAAGTGCAACGAGGGTTTTGTGAAGAAGAGAAAAGTAAGGTACTTGTCACAAACCAAAGGAATTGTACAAGTTGTAGTGTAGTCTTGGGATGTTGCAAGGAGGAAGGAAGACAATAGAGCAAGAGAGGGGTTACATGAAAGAGAAGTGGAGAATTCATCGAGTCTAGGTAGGCAAAGGAGAGAGGCACAAAAATAAAGAAGAAATAAGATGGCACCCAAGAAATCTTGAACAAAGAGACCAGTGGTGGAGAAGGAGGATCCCGTGGAGATTTACTTGAAATATAGTACCCCTAGGGGTTATCAAGGAAGAAAATTGGAGTTCAAAGTTATACAAGTGCAAGATCAGTGAGTACAACCATAGGAAAAGTGACAACAAAAAAATGATATGGGTAGACTTAATTTCAAACACTCTAATGGTGACGATCCCGTAAAACCTAAGGTTGATGACTCGGTGCAACAAGGAACTACAAATACTAAATTTTTGTAGTTGTGGGATCTTCCTTTCTTTGTGAAACCCGCCCCTCTGTTCAGATGGTTAATGTCATGGGTGCATGAGGACTTCTTCTACTTTGAAATAAGAAGGATGAGAATCATAAGCCACTTCATTAGGACATTTACAGGACCATGGAACACCGGCGAGGACATGGCACTTGATTTATGTGCCACTACGAAGATTGAGGAGCTAGCGAAGAGATTGAGCTATGAGAAGGGAGGAAGGGCACATGTGATTCTAGATCTCCTAGACCTAGCATTGAGAGTCACCTCCTAGCTCATTAGTTGAAAAATGGGTGTATCGAGAGGGTGGATGTACATCAATAAGAGATTCTTCTATGTGGCCTACAGAGTTTTAAAAAGGGCACATTATAATTTTGTAGAGTCCATCGTAAATGAAATTGTTGAAAAAGCATGAGTATAGAATGAGGTAGGATTGAAAAATCACATGGGGCTCCATACTTATATTGATCATATTTTGGGAGATTGGTGTCCTAGATGGGCTAGATGGGAACATATGGGTTCACCCACCGGCGCACTCATCCCATACAATTAAATTTGTGAAGTTCACTTGTGATGGGACCATCTCAAGCACCTACAAGGCTCAAATGAATATGTGGTTTGAATGGTTGCACGAAGAATTTGAGAATGAGTGGCGCATTCCCCATGAATTTCCAAAAGTTATTGGGGACTAGGTAAAACTCACAGTTACTCAACATTTTTTCCTAGCAAATTTTATGATGGCCAAGGGAGAGATGGGGCCATGGTATAAGATCCCCTTTGGTTTTACTGCTAAGTACAGGAATTGTGCCATCAACCGATAAAGGACATGTAGAAGTTTGTATTTGATAGAGAAAATTGGGTGCTAATGTCCATACATTACATGCAACATACAAGTATGGTACTTGACCTGCTTATGTTGAAGTTTTGGAGCCAACCTTTCTGGAATTGTACCCTCAAGTCAGCATTACCATTAAAGGGTACATCCATTGGGTGTTTGTCCAGTTGTTCCCCAAAACACAAGGGGGGATTAAAGTGGAGGTTATAGACTCCCCCTTTCCAAATCCACGGGAGGCACCAATCCCACCCATGAAAGTGGTACATGTCAAAGAAGAGGAAGAATAATAGAGTGAAGGTAGGTTATATACTTCCCGGAAGAGGAGGTACTACATGCACCAAAGTGGTAGCAAGAGTGCCGAGCTTCACTACAAGGTGGCACTAAGGCCTCATTACTGGGGCGTGAGAAAGAGAAGGAAGAGGAGGAAGATCCTAAAGAAAATAAGAAAAGACACATGATGCATCGAGCCTTGTAACATACTAGGAGGAAGGTGAAGAAGAAGACACGACCACCTTCAAGGTAGAGTTGGAGGCAAAGCTAGAAGAACATGAAGCTGAGGCTAAAACCATGGCTATGGGTGAGGAATGTGAGGAAGGAAAGGAGAACTTTGTAGGACCTAAGAAGAGCCAAGTGTGAGAGGTATCCCAGACATAGATCACACGCCCAAGGGGAGATAAGGGGGAATCCTTTATTATAAAGGAGGATAAAGGATTCACCCCAAGAAAAAAGAAGTAGATGAAGGAGTGCAAAGCTACGTGGAATAAGTGGACACCCATCTCCCCACATATGGACTTTGTGGATGAACTCAAAAATGTATTGACGCAAGGTTCCAAGCCACCCTACCACCGTAAAAGCTACATTGATGAGATTTGATGGATGAAGAAGGGCTTGTGCCTAGAATTAGGAAGATGCTTAGCTGGAACATGCTTTTCCATGCGGAAGAGCCTCATTTTGAGGTTAATGATCATAGGATCAAGACCATCCACATGAAGAAGAGGGGAGGAGAAACATATAGGGTGGTGGAACCTAGCCACCTAAGAGATGAGAAAGTATGTAATGCACTTAAAAAGATGTCTTCTGAAAGTGGTCTCGCACAACCTAGATGTAGGAACCATTGTTCGACCTTAGACATGGAAAATAAAAACAAGGAAAAGGAGATATATTGCACTGTGGATTAAGGGGCAAACATGTGTGAACTAAGGAAGCATACGACCGAGTTGGCACCCTTGTGAAGAGCATTTTGGGACAATGTCTAGCATTGGTGAGCCAGGCTAGGACAAACCATGGGGATGTTTCTCATAAACATCAAGGATGGCATGGGGCCCATAATTATAGAGCTCGCAAGGGAGAAACAGGAGAACAAGGTCATAGTTGAATCCGGATCACTGAGTTGGAGGACTTGCTCACCCAACTCAAGGAAGAAAATATACTTGCAAATAGGGGCTTCAACAACTACAAAAATGTTAGCCCATCATTGACACGTGGGTGGAAGAAGAGGAGGCTTCCGTAAAGGATTTACAGGATACCATCCACACCAATAAAACTGAAAGCACGTAGTTGGTTGTTCACACCACAACTCATAAGGATAAAATCAAAACAAAGTGCAAGAAGATGGACTTCAAGATTAGCGAACTACAAAATTCCATCACCGAATGGATGGACGAGTTCAAAGGAGTCTGCATAGAACTGGTGGTAGCTATAAATTCACTAAAGGGGAAGGCGAAGGAAATTAATCCAAACTAATTTCCCAGTGATGTTGGAGAAGTACCAGGGGAAGGCCTTGTTATAGTTGAAGGCTTGGGATAAATTGAAGGACAAGATAGATGCAGAGTTCCTTGAACTCCTCCAATTGGTTACATAGCGTATTCCTCCAGTCTTCAATTATTTGTTCAAAATTTTCCAATTCCACTATTATTTATTCTTTAGGGGAACAACATTTTTACCTTAGCATATTTTGGTCATCAAGACTTTGTTCGAGAAGTGTGAAATATTTCCGGGGCAGTAATCAAATTACGTGGGGTGATGTTGGACCCCTAAATTAACTAATTACTAAGGGCACAAAACTTGGTGGTGCATAGAAGAAGGGCATGAAGGAATGCGTGGAGATAGTTCTTGGATACGCATGAAGGATCACACCTAGGTAGGATGGATTTGGGACTTAGTGAGTTTTGGATAGAAAGAAAGGACACGTTTAGGGAATGGATGAAAAAGTGACCAAATACAAATATGGATAAGCTATGGAGACTTGCAGCTCAAGGAAAGGATATTCTAGGGCATCAATACAGTTATCATGAAAGGATAAGGAGCTAAGTTTGTTATGGATTAGCTGGCACATGCGTGCTAAGGACACTCAATTAGGGGAAATGCATGATGAAATTTGGCATGTTCTTGGGTAGTGGTAGGGAAATCATGAAATATTCCTTCAAGATTTCTTATGTAATGATGAGCGGTTAAGAGAAGATTCCTAGAAATTTCCTCATATGGATGGTTTTGATGAGAGGGGTGTAGAGATGAGTATGGAAGCAAGAAAGGAAGATAGTTAGAAAATATATGTAATGTGTGATGGTGAGCTCTATAATGTGTCAAAGCTCTGCTACTATGAATATCTTCATGCATGGAACTCTTTAATGTAATCTTGGCTACTGTACTTTGGCATATAAATATAATGAAGTGATTCTGAAGCACTTATGTGATGAATCTAGATCTGTACATTTCCTTTTTATGTTCATGGGTGTATTACTAGTTTCCTTGATGATAATCATGATTTATCTCTACTTCCATTATAATATGATCATGTTATCTTATGTTCTGGTGCACTAGATTAGGAGTTAGTGCTTACACTGGCTATTAAGAATAGGCGTGTCATTATTTTTTTATACAACACCCCCTAATTAAGAAATAATATTCTCATGAAGCTCACATAAAGAAGGGGTTTGGCACCTGCACATGCCTCGATGAGATTCCATACCGGTCCTAGATGATTTTTCGGCGTGATTGGGTTTAATTGGCGAAACAAGAGGCAAATAGAGATTACAAACATGACATGGCCTTATTCTTGATCAATTTCATAAACCTTATAAAAAAATTTGGGTTAGGCTATAGGGGCAGTCCCGATCCCTTTCCACCATCTGAGATCCTCATGGACATGCCTCCTCCATCTCCTTTTCCTTTTTGACTTTCAAAGATGAGGGCATACTTTCTCTACCTTCTCCATATTTTCCAACCCTCAAGGATCTTGTCATGCTCAAGACATGGACATACCTTCTTTACTTTCTCTATATCCTTTGACTCCTGAGGACATGAACATACCATCCCCATATTTATTGAATATTGAGGATATTGAACTAGATGACACCATTTCCATTGCCTTTTAATTTTTTTATCCTCCACCATAACTTTGTGACCAATCACTTATCGACAGTGTAACAATCAGATCGTCCCTTCCTCTTTGTCATACGAGATGATAGAATAAGATTCTTATACCATTGATTTCCTTTAGTACACTAATGATGACACCATCCTTTCCCACATGGGGGAATAAGATTCTTATCTTCTAATACCTTACCATTTGATTCACCTACTCTTCTTAATGAAGCCACCATCAATGTCAATATTGGGACTCCGCAGGAGCCTCACATTATCAAGGTGGGCCAATTGCTTGATCCACATGAGCTATAATATTTCACCACATTCCTCTCCTATCATAGCCAATAATTTTCATGGTCATATTCAAACATTTTGGGTCTTGACCCCTCTATCATCATCCACAATATCGTCATGTATCCTAATGCAAAATTGGTAAAGAAAACTCTTTGATGCATGAATCCTTGCGTTGCTATCCTTGTTAAAGAAGAGTTGTAACACCTTTTAGTAGTAAATTTTATCATTCCCATTAACTATCCCTAGTGAGTTTCAAAAATTTTACCCATTGCTAAAGCATCAAGAAAACTATGCATATGCATAGAATTTCATGATCTCAAAATCACCTGCCCTAAGGATGATTTCCCTCTTCCAAACATTGATCAGCTTGTGGATCTTACTACAAGTCATGAGATGTTTTCTCTCATGGACAATTTATCTAGTTACAATCAAATCATCATTGCACTAGAAGAGCAACACAAAACCTATTTTACTACCCCTTGGGGACCTTTTAGCTATCGTGTTATGCCCTTTGGTTTAAATAATGTCAGCACTACTTATTAGTGGGCCATGACTTACATATTTCATGATCTCATCCACAAAACCATTGAAGACTACGTTGATTATATTTAAGGAAAATATAATCATCAATGCGACCATCTTTCCATTCTTGAAGTTCTTTTCGAGCATCTCATTTGATTTTTCCTTCATCTTAATCTAGCCAACTGTGCATTTTGAGTCTTAATTGTCAAGATATTTGGATTTATTCTTTCTATAAGAGGAATCAAATTTGACCCCACAAAAATTAAGGCAATCATTGAAATTCCTCCCCCTTCCAATATCAAGCAAATTTATAGCCTCCAAGGCCTCCTTCAATCTATTCAATGTTTTATCTCACAACTTTCTAATCACTTCCAACCTTTTCATAACCTCCTTCAGAAGGAAATTGAATTTGATTGGGATTAGGAATTTCAAAAAAATTGACAACCTTAAACATTATCTTCTGTCTCTCCACCAAAGGCTCACACCTCCACGTGAGGGGGAGCCATTTTATTTGTATATCTCTACTACTAATCATGCTCTAGGAGCCATGCTAGCACATTGCAATGACCAAGGTCATGAGCAGGCCATTTATTATATCATTCACACTCTTCATGACTATGATACTAGCTACATTAAAGTTGAAAGGTTGTGTTGTGCCATATTCTTTGCTACATCTAAGCTTCGACATTATCTTCTCAACCACAAGACTTATGTCATTACTAGCTTTCATCTTCTTAAGACATTACATTCTAAACCTTATCACATTGATCACGTTACTCGATGGCTCATTCTCATGGAAGATATTTACCTTGGGTTTATACCTCAAAAATCCATTAAGGGGCAAGCTATTTCTAAAAATTAGCGGGATCCCCTTCCTAGTACACATCTACCTCATAAGCAATTTCTGGATGAATCCATTAACCAGTTTAATCATGAATATGATACTCTTAAATTCACTCTCTTTTTAATGGCTGAAAATTTCAGCAAGGGGGAGGCACTGGTGTTTTTCTCATTCCTCCTTGAGAAACTCCTATTCCCCTTACACTCAAACTTAATTTCAAGTGTACAAACAACATGGAAAAATATGAAGCCCTCATTTTGGGTCTTGAAACCACCGTCTTCTTAGGTGTTCAAATTCTTGACATCTATAGATATTCCGAGCTCATAATCAAACAAGTTACGGTGAGTATCAATGTAAAAATGATACTCTTAAAAAATATCATGACATTGTTCATCTTCTCCTTAAATATTTTGACTCTTACACCATCCAAGTTGTTCCTTGGTTGAAAAATCATTTTTTTGATATGATGGCATCCCTCACAGCTCTCTCATCCCATGGAATACGAGAGGAGTTCAAGCTCCTATTTTCCTTCATCTCTGTGACCAGCCTTTTCATGAGTTAACTCAGTTAATCTTATTGAATATAATTCACTAGACCTTTGGTACTCTCAAATATTTGAGTATCTATCCAAATCCATCCTTCCTCCTGATCTCTCCAAAAATGCTAAGAGGTATTTTCTTCAATGCGCTCAACGTTATGTGATCCTTTGTAGCATTATTTATAAACATGGATTTTACAATATTCTTCTCCGATGTCTCAAATCCCATGAAGCCTCTCAGGCTATCCAGGAAGTCCACGATGGTATTTTTGGTGGACAATTTAGTGGCTTAGCTGTTTCTAAGCACATTCTTTGTCTCGGCTATTACTGGCCTTCGCTCTATCATGACTACTGTGAATATGTTAAGAAGTGTGAATTATGTCAGCAACATTCTAATCTCATTTGTATTCCTAGTCAAGCTCTAAATCCAGATTTCTCAGGACCTCTAACCTTTTTCATAATGGGGCATTGATCTTATTTTTCTTATTAATCCTTGTTCTTTACAGCAACATCATTTTATCATCACTACCACTAAATATTTCACTAAATGGGCGTAAACAATCCCACTCACCTTAACTAAATCTGACCCAATCATTAATTTTATCTCTCAATACATCATATGCCGCTTCGGTGTTCCCCACAAACTTGCTATGGACAACGAAAACTCCTTTAAAAATAAAGATCTCCAGAAAATCTGTAATGCGTTTAACATTCAAATTATATTTTCTTCTCCATATTATCCCCAAGATAACATCAAATCTAAGGGTACTAACAAAACTCTTCGAAACATTCTTGCCAAGACAATCGATCAAGTATGTCATAATTGGCATCTCTATCTTCCTTTCACCCTTAGGGCCTATCATACTAGCATTTGTACCTCCACAAGGGCTACACCCTTTTCTCTTGTTTATGGATCCAAATTTTCCTTCCTCTTGAAGTTTAAATCCCATATTTACACATGTCCCTTCATGACTTCATCTATGATGAAGATTATTACCAAGCCCGTCTAACACAACTTGAGATACTAGATGAGTGTTTCCTTCTCGCTCTTGAACACCATCATGTTTATCAAGAGCGCATCAAACATGCTTATAATAAGTACCTTAAGGAATGTGAATTTAATGTCGCAACATTTTCCTCAAATAAAATTAGAATGTCACTACTCTAGAAAGGAAACATCATGGAAATTTTTCCCCTAACTAGATTGGATCGTACATTATCACATATAAGTATGGGTCGGGATCCTATCGTCTAGCCTCCCTTGATGGTAAACCAGAAGTGGAACCACTCAATGCATTGCACTTGCAACCATTCTGTTGTTATCACATTTACCAATGTTCTCTTAGTCATATCCTCATATCATTCCTCTATCACATCCCTTTCCATATCTCATCGTGATGATTTGGAACTATGTGGTCTTCTCGTCACTTCCTATATGTGACCTTAAATACGGGCATCATGGTTCTTCCCATAGCTTTTTCCTTATGAATAGGTTCTCTCTGTCTCGTTGAGACTACAATCGTCCCCTATTGATGTGATATTATAGTCACCACCATATTTTTCCATCCTTATTGCGATCCTTTTTGCTTGGGGCATCTTACCTTAGTTGTTCTTTTTACCCATCTTTTCATCATCCACCCGCCTTTAATTAAGAACCTTTTTCAAATGCATCGTCGCCTCATGATGTCATCAATACCCCATTTGATGGGGAGCTTACCATCAATCCTTTATCCTCATCTAACCCTTTTTTTGTCTCATGGTGTGCTACCACAAACCAATAAACAAAAGGGGGGGAAATGTAGACACCTAAATTGGTATTTATGCCTTCATTCAACCATGTGTGCATATTTTAATTATTTATTCAATCATCCCCCTTGTTTAATTAAATGCCCTCCCAATCCTTATTAATTAATTAAGTAATATTAATTAATTAATCATTTAAATATTTTACATGCCCAACTATCCCATCCACATTGATCCTATTAATTAATTAATTCATATTAATTAATTAACTCATCATGCCCTAACTAACTACCCATTTTGGAATGCTTTCATTCCAAATCTACACTCCTACTTTTCCCTACACTTTTTCTAACCTATCTCCACTGCCAACTCACCTACATCTCATCCCTAAACAACCCCTTCCCACCTAATGCTTTAAAGCATTCAGCTAGCTCCAAAAAGGGAGGAATCATGCCAAAATCAAGAAAATATTCCCATTGGGGAAACTTCCCCCACAATCGGTGGCAACCCATCCTAGTCATCATCGACCCTATAAAGCCAAGTGATTTATTTCTATTCTCTATAAAGCACATGTGAATCTAAAGCTTTCCTTGCATCCTATAGACAATATTTTTTCCGAACAATCCTCAAGTCATTGCAGACCTCCTTGTAGCATGCATGCATCAATTGAGATCAAATTTTGTGAGATTTTCATTTTTTACATATCTTTAATCAGATTTATCATATTATCTTGTATATTTTATATCTAACCTTTTGCAAGTATAGATCATCATCAACAGAGCTCACAATTTTTTCATCATTTCTTTTACGAAATCCATTCTTGTAGGTTGATCACATGTCTAGCCTTCCTTCATCTTTATCAATCCTTTTTATATTCATTGTCAACCCCCTTGGGTCACCGTCGACTCAGCCTTAGCAGTCCTTCCCTTCTATTCCATAGCTACTTTCATCCCCTACATGATATTAGCCTCTGCTTTGATCGCTAATCCCTCATCCGGATCTTCATTACATTAAAGAAAATCAAACTGTTATACCCCTGGTCATTGTCGACCAAGGTCGTGGTTTTAATCCCCACAATTTTTTTCTCATTATCTTCATGGTTTATGTTTCTTCGATCTTCTTTGTAGAAAGATCCCAACATCTTTAGACCGTTGTACCTACCTAGTTACACTCGAGATCTTACATAGTCCACATATTTTCCTCATATTCCTTCTCCAACCTCCCGGATCACCTTTGACCTACCTTTGTATAGTCTAGGTTGTAAATCACCAACCGCATGCATATTTATCTTTTAGTTATTTAATCATATCAATATCTAAATCAACCAATATTGCTTTCAGATTCTATATTCTTTCAGTCTCTGCATATTATCAGTATATCCTTTTGATTACATATCTTTTGTTTAACAATGGGGGTGACATCCACTAAGGAAGTTAACGCTTCTTGGCTCCACTTTTTCAGTAGCCCCTACCCCTATCTATCTAATCAAAATCATTTCCAGATTAAATGTAGGCTTCATAGCAACAATCCATCATTCAATTCCCGTATCAAACATCAAGCATCCGAGGTAACATAAACCCTCCAACATTTCTGAGTTGCTAATTTCTTTAGTATCTAGTGCATTAATTTACATTAAGAATGAGAAATTTTGACAACAGCTTATTGAGGAGAATGTGGCCCAAAGGAAGACCGACCATTGTGTTGAAACTATGCCCTCGTAGGGGAGGTATTGTTTTTGTGGAAACGTAGGCATGCGTAGAAAAAAGTGGCTAGGGGACAAATATTATTACAAGAATAAACATGCATGTAAAATTTAATCAAGTAGATAAGAAAACAATGTGTAATCTAAGACCCAAAGAGTATACACAAAAAGGAAATGTAGACCGCAAAAAATCAGGTTTCAAACATGGGACATCACTCACAATGTTGCAAGACAATCAAGGCCGACTAGGCCAAAAGAAGACAAGTGTGCACACAAGACAAAGGGAAAAGCCCAAAAACAATGGCAAACAATGAAAAGCATAAGAATACAATGTAACAAACAACCATGGAAGTAAATAGACCTGCAAGACAAATGTTGCACATGAAGCACCCATTAGCATGTTATAAATATAGAAAGTATGTCAAAGCATGTATAATATGATATAGTAGTGTGCTATGAAAAATAAAACAATATAACCTATAGTGTACGAAGTGGATGCCCCTAGGAGCCATTGTGGACTGGTATAAGGTATTGCACTAAGTATTCATGTTGCATGTGTAGATATGTAGAATCTGTGATCACAACTAGAAAGCGGTGAACACGCATGTTTTTATGGAAAAATATAATGAAATACAAAGTGCATTGAAATGGGGGACAAAAAGGGGGTCAAAAGTGGACATATTTTTCCTAAAATCAGCAAAACCTAAACTTTATCTAATAATTTGGCATGCATATGCTCAAAATTTGAAAAAGTGATAAGAATAAGTACCGTAGATATCATAATCTAGTTTCTAAACTACTATTTTTTTTTTTTTAAATGGTGGAGATTAAGAGGGTCAAATGTGGTGTGCACACAAATTATGTCTATTTTTGTGTCAAAAAGATAAGAATCTATTATGTGTGCACCCCCATATTTTTTGAGTTCTATAAATTATTTTTCAAATCCCTTCAATAGAAATTTTAACAAGGTCCTGTAATTTTTCATAATTTTTGGATGAATATATTATTTTTATTAATTTTCAAAGTGCACACATCCCAAAAATGAAATATTTGTGTGTACACCCCTGTAACTTTGAGAAAAAAGTCATTTTTTGTTATTTTATTTAATGCATGTAGAATGGAGTTTAGAAGAGGCATTTTTAAAAAATTGGATGAAAAAATCATAAATTGTGCACCAAAACGTATGCATAGGTTTTGGAAAGAAAAGAAGGCACTAGTAAAAAAAATTATGGATGAAATGTTTAAACTAATCAAATTTTAGAAATAATTATATTGTCACCAAGGTAAAACTGATCTTGACATCGTAGTATAATTTTTTTAGAATATTATGTTATAATGCATGAGATATCGAGGTGTACACGTGATATTTTGATGGTTTTTGTAAAACATGGATTTATTCATGGATTACACAATCCAAACCTTAGGTTTGGATATCCAAGGCAAATCCAAGCCTATGGATTGGGAATTTCAAACCCAAAGAAGATGAAACGTGTTCGCATTCCTATTTATTATGTGGTATATGTGCTTATGGGAGGGATATATTTACTAAAATAAATGGGTTAAATATATTTTTTCTTTTATTAATATTTATACTTTATTATTTATTATACTTTAAATTTATTTTAGTAAATATAAGAAATTAGGGTCACTCTGCACCTTATGGAACTATTCTCATAGCTCCATTTGTCACAATTTAGAAGATAGTTTTTCATATTCTAATATGGTCAGTACATAGATATTTTTCAGGATTTCAGCATTCAACCTAAATATTTTAGGGTTTAAATTATACAATCGATATCTATTTTGTGAAAGAATGTAGTAATTGTTTAGGTTTTGGGGCCTTTTGGATTGTTTACTGACATTTTTAGGAGTGTTAAATGTGTCAAAATTAGAATTTACAAACCTCACAACTCCCAAAGGTAGTGACAATTGACCGAATATATGGACTCATGAATTTTCCCATAAGCATGGTGTTGAATCCCTAATTTTTTCTTAGAATATGGTAGAATCATTTTATGCATGAGTACTACTTTAAAAGCTTAGGGAATGCATCTTTCACTTTCTGGTTAATGGTACGTCCTTCCTCTAGCCATCCTAACTCAGTACCACTCTCAACATGGCTCAAAAGAAATTATTAACAAGGTTTTTTAAGTTTGTTTCAATGTGTAGGTATCATTGGATACAATGATTGATGAGTTCAATGTAACATAATGGAAGATAACTTCCTCTAGATTCCTAAAAAGGTCATTATGAGCTAAGAAAACACCCTATGGAAGAGTTCAAGAAATATATTAAGCATCTAGAGGTGATGTCAGGGAATATTTGAAGTGTTGGAGGAAATTTAAGAATATTTAGGAAATTTTTTCTCATTCAAGGACAATCTTCTCAACAACGGGTTTTTAGGTGCATGGAACAAACACTCTAATGGTGAAATTTGACTTCTTCGATGATTTTGGGAGCTCTGAAAGGATTTAAGAGGAAAAAATAGGAACTAGAAATATATGTGAATCCTATACATGTTGCTAACATCCATTTTTCTCTAATACTTGAATGTTTCATGAAGAATTTAAAAATATTTTAGCTTCCCTTTCGGTTTCAAATAAAAATGGCCCTAAAATTTCAAGCTCTAGAGAAATGATCACCACATGGTGATAGGTGAATATTTGTAAACATTTATAAGTACCTCTGGGGATGGGTATTATCATAAATATACTATTGTTTACCATGGGTAAGGAGATAGTGAGGATGGAGCAAAATTTTGTGGGTTGAAAACACCTTTCCAACACCACAGGTTGTGTTTTTGAGTGATGAAACTTCTAACATGAAAAAGTGGTAAAAATGAGTTACCATGAGTTGAAATCATGTTTTTAAAACCTCAAGTGATGACTTAAATGTTTAGAAACATTGTTATGAGACCTACATTGTGATGGTAATAGGATTCTCTCTTCTAATTATAAGGTAAGAGTAAGGATCAATCTCTTACTTTTCAAGGCCTCCACAATTAACCCTAGTGATCACAAATAAACTCCATGATTATCAAACCATTTTCTGATTATCTATCACTTACTGAAATAGGTATTCACCATGTAGATGGAAGGATTTTTCACTAAATGAGATTCTTTTCATGTGGCCACTTGTTGGACTGAAATGATGTGGTTATAATGTCCTTCCTCCTTTGAAGTGTGATCACACTACAAGGTTTAAATGAATGTTTAAGAACACTACCAAGTGAGTGACATCAAGTGAAACTCAAATGATTTCTCATTCTTACATACATGGTGATCTCTATGAATATCATCCTCTTACCCCTCCTAGATCTATAATTCTCCTCAGATGGAATAAAATTTAGGATACTCATACACCTCTTTGCTCATATGCCTCTCATGGAGATAGATGATTCCTTTATTCTTCACACATGATGGTCCTAAATGCCTTAGTAGTTGTACTAGATCATCTTGGCTGTTCCATGAAGAAATTTTAACATGATGGAAGATTCAAGATATGATGATCCTCAACTCACTCTTTTTGCTTCCCATTTCACCTTTGAACATGATTATACCCTTTTCAACTTCACAATTCACTTCCTTGACTAAGATGTCACATGAGTGGAAACATGCTTATAATATTTGGACACATCTTCACTTGATTTATCCTCATGGAAATAGGTTTCCTCCTTTATATGGAAGGATTGATCCATGAATGATACTTGAATGAATGTTTAAGGGTGAGGTCCATCTTCTTGAACTCCAGCTGCATTGAATAAATGTGAAATCCACTCCCTGAATTGTAAGATGTGAGAACATCACCAAGTATTTATTAAGTGTTTAGAAACAATCTAAAGATATATGCACTGTTTGTGAGCTCGATATGACTACCAAAGCACCACTCATGGTGATCCTTTCTAATCATGCTAATAATTATCATTCCCTTAATGACTATGATTTCAATGAGGTTCTTGATGTTTTAGATCCTTCACAGACCTCATGATTCTCTTGATTACACCCATTTTCCAAGTGACTATTTATTACACATTTCGATGTATATTATTTCCCTCTAAACTCATTTGGGAACTCCTGGAGTCTTTCATAAAAGATGGCATTCACCATTGAAGTTCTTATTCCCTATACCCCTGAATACCCAATGTTGAATGATGGATCCCGAATCATAATTTATTTCTTAATTTTTCCTAAATTACTTCAAAAACCTTCAATTTTCTTCAAAATAACCCTCATATGATTTAGAATTTCCCTAAATATTCTTAAAGTGTGTTTAATAGCTGTAAAATGGCCAAAAATTCTTTTTAGGCCTCCAGAGAAAGTTATCTTTCACTGAATCTTACTGAATAAATTTATCACCTTGGGTAATCATCCTTGCACACTAAAACAACTTTAAAACCTTGTTAGTAGTTTCCTCGAGCTAGGGTGAAGGTTAAATTGAAGCTAGTTAGAGGAAGGATGCATAGTGACTAGAAGGATGCACATATTGATGTCTATCAAGAGGAAATGGATTGAATATTGCTACGCCATTAGTCCTATAACTTACACTTACATATTGTGATCAGTTATCTACATTTTTGTGTTCTATTGTTGCTGATATTCAAATCTATTAAGTAATTTCATTCCAAATATATAGTGGTAGCTCATGAAATCTATCATTTACTTCCAACCTTGACTATGTTTTATTAACTCTCACATTTTTTCTCACCTAAAGCTTAATTTTAGGAGCATATTAGGTGTCCTCGGATCTGGTTCTAAAAGAATAAACTTGAATTTAATCCTCCTAAATCTTATTCAATGGGTAAATGAGTAAAGAAGGGTGTGTATGATAAGAAATCTAAAACCCTATTTTGGGGTTTCAAAAAGAAAATATTGATATCTCAGTTGATAAGGATTCTTAGAAGATTAATCTACCTAGAATTGGATTATAAAATTTAGGAGTCTTCTTGAGCCACACCATTATGGAGAAGAATCTAATACCATTTCGAGGACAAAATTGTTAGGATAAAATATTATTATCCTAATATTTAATTATGCATAGTTTAGTTATTTAATTAATTTTATTAATTAAATAATAATAGTTATTTTGTTATATGGTTAATCAACCATATTTGTCTTTTATACATCTTTGTTATATTTTTTTAAACAATATATTTGTTTTTATCTAATTCTGTTTTCCTAGGATGTTATTGGAAGCTTGTTCATTTTGGCATTTGGTTGCACACATGCGACTTATTCTCTGTGTGTATTTGGTGTGCAATATCTATAAATATTGCAGCCCATTCTCTCGTAATGATTGATTGATTGAGATTAATAAAGTGATCAAAGCTTAGTCCTTATTTTTCAATCATCATTTGGTACCGAGTGAGAATCGGACTGTAAAGGTGTGGAAGAGAGAGCAGCGAGAGAGAGAGAGATTGGAGAAGTGTTTGCAGGATTTGAGAGCACATGCGGCCTCGTGCAACTCCCACCCCATCCTGCCTCCCCACACCCTCCTGTTCCTTCCAGGTGCTTGGAAGGAAAAATTTTTTTGCACTGGTGCTGGTTGCACCAGGCAAAATTTGCTGCAGGTATTGAAAATAATAATAATTTTTTTTTTTCCCAATAAGGGTTTTGTCTCTAAATTAGAGAATCATTTAGTCTCTACTGTATTTGGAAGTTGCTTTTCTTGTTTTGGAGGTCTGTGTGTATGTGCACCTGCAGTGAGAAAACAACCTCCTCAAACCACCGGGATTTGGAACTCGATCAATACAAAAGCAAAGCAAAGAATACAAAAGCAATCAAAAGAGGCACCCAAACAAAAGGAACCAAGGACTATTGAACTGCGCTTTCGCACCAACAAACAATCAAAGCGGTCATAGCCAAGTGCGACTGTGCACGCATCTGTTTCCTCACGCAAAATCCTTTAAGTGAACCTACAAAATAAATCAAATCATACAAAAGCCAGCGGCTCGATTTGTAGAAAATAGACGTAGAAGCAATCGCACGAAAAGAAAAACACGGACAACAAACCAAGCAAAGGCTGCACAACGAAAAACACGGACAGCAAACCAAATAGGCATCTAGCTCCTTTGTTTGTTGGACTCATGCATGCATCTACACAAAGGTTCACTTGTGGTATATTGCCAAATCTCTGTGTCCTCCACTCTCCATGCGCGACCTATACTGAAAACAAACAAAGAAGTATTAAAGGGGGCGGCTATACAAAGCCAAACAAAAAAACAAAGCAAAGGAGATCCATTTTTCAAGCAAATCGAACCCTAAAACCACCTCCATGCATGCAGCCACGTGGCATCTACTCAACCAAGTCGCCATGCAAACAAGGTAAGTCGATTTTACCTGTAATTAAATACAAGTTCCTTCATTTCATAGCTCAAGCGCCCTAAGTGGCCAAGTTGGTTATTGGATGCGCCTTGGGAGTGAGAGGTCTGGGGGTCAAATCCTGCCCCAACACTCAAAAACTCACCTTTTGAAATTTGGCGGAATTTTTGGTGAAACTGCTAAATTTAGCAGATTTTTGAATTTAGTTATAACTAACTAAATTTAGCGGAGAAACCCCTAAGCTAGGGTAAAAAAAAATTTCTCCCATCTGGTCTATTTTTTCATTTCAGACATTTTTTGCAAAGGGAGACCTATCTAAAAATTGCATCTTCAGCTTCTTTTTTGCAATTTTTAGCATTTTGGGTCGTATTGGGCTCAGGAGGCCACCAGGGCCCGCGAAACTGAATTTTTTTGCCATTCAAATTGTCTAGTTTTTTGAATGTAAATTGTATACTGCTACATATTGTACTAATTTACAGGTTTCCATAGTCAACTGTAAAACTTTGTAACTACTCAAAAACTGGTAGAATTGTAATAAAAAACAATAAAATTGGTTCTGTAACACTCACGAGATCCTAGATCTCATTCACAGCGTTCGGTATATACAGTGCCTCTGGGAAGCACTTACGGGTAAAGCCATCGTGACTACTACTGCACTTAACACCTAATATAGCTGCAACAACGTCGTCTGGGCATCATCCCTATAAATTGACGGGGAGTAATAAGGTCACAGTGCACACACTATGAACCATCCCATCCGTCTGTGAACGATTGCAAGACATAAATCCGGACTGAGAAATTATCCGAGTATATAGCGAAGTTACACACGCGTATGAGGATATTTCTTTGAGCCGATGTCAATAATCACACAGACCCCATCAGTATTGTCTTGGTACCATGTATTGAATTCTTTCACATACGTTAACGCCTCTTTCACGTACCACGGGTATATAGAAAGGGCGAGCTTCTTCCACGTACTCAACGGGTATATCGGAAGGGTGCATATATAGAAAGGTTCGGTATATCAGACTGATGGTATATAGATTGGGAGACCTAATACCTGGAGTGATAAGAGCCAAACCCTATCAGTGATCTCTACAAAATGGGCACCAATGCCCCCAAATTTTTTCTTCCGGATTCACAATTGCTCAAAGGAAGCAACTATGCTGCATGGAAGACAAAAATAAAGACACAACTTGAGTTTGAAGAAATCTGGCCTGTTGTGACTGGTACTCTAACCAGATCACCAACTGATGCAACACAACAATGACAGTTTGATAGAGCAGATCAGAAAGCAAAACTCATCATCTTGTTTGGAGTGTCCGACGATGTGCAAGCCCACATTCAAGATGCCACAACAGCAAAAGAAGCGTGGGATAAGCTGAGCACAATATATGAGGCCAAGAACAAGAATGTCATACTAAATTTGTAGAGTCAGTTACATACATTGAAGTTCAAGTAGAATGAGAAAATTGAAGCTTTCCTAAGAAGAGTTGCAGAGTTAAGGGCTTCACTTCTAGCCCTAGGAGAAGAGGTCAAAGATGAATCTCTCATTCCCATTGTTCTGAGAGCTCTCCCTTCTTCTTACCGCATTTTTGTCACAACTCTAAACTTGTCAGATACGACAATTAGTTTTGACAAGCTAGTAAACCTACTGCAACAAGAGGAAGCAATGCACAATAAGGATGATGAAGAGGAGCAGGCACTATCTTCACATCAAAAATGGAAAGGAAAAGGTAAAGGAAAACCTAAATCCTATCAGAAGTCCCCACATCAAAATCAGTATCATGGGGACAATCAACAGAAGAAGCGATGTCCAATTTGCAAAAGAGGACATGACTTACAAGATTGTTGGTATAACACTTATAAGAAAGGTTCATCAAGCAATTCTGGACCACAACAACAACAATCTTACAAGGGACATTCTAACAACTATCACGGGTAGAAAAAGGGGAACTGGAAAAGAAGACCCCACCAGCAAGGTAATATTGTTGAGCAACAAGAACAGTCAGACAATGAAGACTTCTTGTTCACTGCTCGATCAAGTGAACCATCCACGTCATCTAGTGATGTTTGGTATGTTGATTCGGGAGCCACTCGACACATGACCAGCCACAGAGACTGGTTTATTTCAATGAGGACACGCCATCGAAAAATCATGTTTCGTTGGGAGATGATTCTTCATATACAGTTCAAGGGATTGGGAACATCTCTCTACCCCTTGGTTCACACAAATGCAGACTATCAGATGTCCTATATGTCCCTGGGTTGACAAAGAATCTTCTTTCAATAAGTCAAATCCTAGATCACAACCTAAAAATTGACTTTGATAGTCAATCCGGAAAGAAAATGTGTTTGATTCGAGATAAATCCAGAGGCTCAAAAATAATTGCAAAAGCCTCAAATGTGGGATGTATGTTTCAACTTGATTTCATTCACAAAAATGATCAAGTACTTGTGGCTAAAAACTCCACCTCAGCCCAATTGTGGCATCGGAGATTTGGTCATGTAAGTTTCAAATATCTCGAAACACTTCGCCGGTGTAATATGGTACATGGGCTACCATCTCTTCAGAAGGATACGAGCACAAGTGTCCTCACCGCTTATAAGGAAAACAACACGAGTTTCATTCCAAAAGAGTACTTTTCAAGCTCATGGTAAACTTGACCTGGTTCATACCAATCTTTGCGGTCCGATGCATCCAAGTCATTCAGGTTCCAGTACTTCATGCTTTGTGTTGATGACTATTCACGGAAAATGTGGATTTTTTGTCTTCGCAAGAAAAGTGAAGCCTTTGAAACATTCAAAAAGTTCAAAGTTGCAGTTGAGAAAGAAATTGGTCGTCACATCAGAACTCTCCGCTCAGATCGAGGGGGGAATTCACCAGTGATGAGTTCAGAGACTACCTACAAACTCACGGGATTCGTCGACAAATGCCTCCTCCACACACACCGCAGCAAAATGGTGTTGTCGAGAGAAGAAATCGTACTATCATGGAAATGGTGCGATGCATGATCGATGATTCCGGACTTGCAAAGACATTTTGGGTAGAAGTAGCAAAAACAGTAGTGTATTTGTTGAACAGAGTGCCCACAACTGCTCTTGATGGAATTACACCACAAGAAGCATGGTCAAAAAGGA
Source organism: Taxus wallichiana var. yunnanensis (assembly GCA_018340775.1). Classification (NCBI taxonomy): domain Eukaryota; kingdom Viridiplantae; phylum Streptophyta; class Pinopsida; order Cupressales; family Taxaceae; genus Taxus; species Taxus wallichiana. The sequence goes on from CM031235.1 coordinate 617,412,176, forward strand.
AACCATCCATTGCACACCTCAGAGTATTCAGGTGCAAAGCAAGCATGCACATACCCAAACAGAACAGAAAGAAATTGGATATGAAGTCACAAAATCTCATCTTCATTGGATACAGTGAAGAAACTCTTGGGTATAGATTGATGGATCCTAAGACCAAAAAAGTCTACACAAGCAGAGATGTTGAGTTTTTTGAGAAGAAGGAAGCAGAGACTCCTCCTCTGGACTCGCAAGATGTAGATTTTTCACCTATTGTAAAAATTGAAGCTAATGTTCCCTCAAAAGATGAAAGTGATGATGGGGATGATGGTGTTGATCAGATAGAACCACAACCCATGGGAACAGTCAACGTATTCCTAAATGGTGTACAAGTACATTATGAGATGCAAGAATGGATGTTCCACCGGATACATCCACCCCTGAGACCATGGACTCGTAGTAAAGCAAGAGAAGAAGTTAACTTTGCTTTGATGAGTAGAGTTATTGAATCAGATGAGCCCTCTACAGTCTAGGAAGCCCTACAGTCAAAAGCTTGGAAAGATGCCATGGATTCTGAATATCAATCAGTGATGAAGAATAACACTTGGCAGCTTGTTGATCTTCCACCAGGAAGAAACCCATTGGATGCGAGATGGATATTCAAAACTAAGTACAAATCGAGATGGGACCGGTGGACAAGTGCAAAGCAAGACTTGTAGCAAAGTACGCACACAAAAAGAAGGCATTGACTATGAGGAGACATTTTCTCCCACACTAAGATCAAAATGATCGGGATGATCTTTGCTCTAATTTCACTTCTTTCTTTGATGGAAAGTTCACCAAATGGATGTAAAAAGTGCCTTCGTGAATGGAGATTTACAAGAATAAGTCTACATGACTCAACCTACGGGATATGTTGTACACTGGTCAAGAAACAAAGGTATGCGGACTCGGAAATCTCTGTATGGTCTCAAACAGGCACCCGGGCATGGTACATCAAGATTGATGAGCATCTCATCATAACATGGATTTGTCAAATCCATACGATCACAATCTTTACCTCAAAAGCAAGGGGGAGATGGTGATTGTTGTAGTTTATGTCGATGATCTAGTCATCACTTTGGCGTTCGATGAAGATGATTGATGAACGAAGAAAGATCTTAAGCGATCATTCGACATGACAGATCTCGGCTTATGCACTCACTGTCTTGGACTAGAAGTATGACAGAAGAGAATCACATCTTTGTTTCTCAGATGAAATATACCAAGACAACGCTCAAGAAGTTTAGGATGATGGATTGCACACAAATTGCTACACCTATGGAGAATAGATTACAGTTATCTCGTTCATATCCATCTCTTGAGGTAAGTGCCACTCTCTATTGGCAGCTGATTGGGAGTCTCATTTACCTGACCTACACTAGACCAGATATCAGCTTTGCAGTAAGCTATCTATCCAGGTTCATGCAGGAACCCAAAATTTGTCATTGGAAAGTAGCAAAGCACATTTTGAGATATCTCAAAGGATCAGTGGATCTTGGTCTAGAATACAAGAAGAATGAAAACTTCTTCTTAACTGGATATTCGGATTCAGATCATGCAGGTAACATTGATGATAGAAAATCCACTTCTGGATTTGTATTCTTTATGGGATCTGGACCAATATCATGGGGAAGTAAGAAACAACACTTTGTTTCTCACTCTTCCATAGAAGCCGAGTATCATTCTGCAGGAGAAGCTGTCTGTGAAGCGATTTGGCTACGTCGCATACTGGAAGGACTTGGAATACCACAGGACAAACCGACCACCATGTATGTTGACAATGAAGGTGTTCTCAAACTTGTTCGCAATCCAGTTTTTCACGAGAGAACAAAGCACATTGAGGTTCAGGTTCATTTCATACGTGAACATGTGTTGAAGCACAACATCCAGCTTCAATTTTGTCCAACTGCTGAACAACGAGCAGATATTTTCACAAAGTCACTTGCACGTGACAAGTTCGAGTTGTTCAGAGCATTTCTCTCCTCATCTCTTCAGACAATGCACAATTAAGGGGGGGAATGTTAGGATAAAATATTATTATCCTAATATTTAATTATGCATAGTTTAATTATTTAATTAATTTTATTAATTAAATAATAATAGTTATTTTGTTATATGGTTAATCAACCATATTTGTCTTTTATACATACTGTTATATTGTTTTAAACAATATATTTGTTTTTATCTAATTGTTGCTTCCCGGATGTTATTGGAAGCTTGTTCATTTTGGCATTTGGTTGCACCTGTGCAACTTATTCTCCTGTGTGTATTTGGCTGTGCAATATCTATAAATATTGCAGCCCATTCTCTGTAATGATTGATTGATTGAGATTAATAAAGTGATCGGGCTTAGTCCCTGTTTTCAATCATCAAAAATTTTGATCAATTTTATCCACGTGTAATTAGAAATTAAATGTGAATCACATTTTCCATGCCTATAAAATTTATTGAGCTCATTACCAAGCACTAATTTAGTGTTTAGAAACAGTCTTGTGAGTTATGTATTGCTTGAGCATATGATATGATTACTAGCATCAAGTCTGGTGGCCTAAGATCAAAATATATGATCCAAAAATGTAAAGGATTATTCAAGATTTTTGGTGCCTATTGTTTTTCCTCCTAACTTCTTACGGATGCCTCGGAATCAACCGGAGAAGTCAAGGTTTATAATTTTACTACTCATTCCTTGCACCAAAACCTGTTGTTTAAAAAACTATCCCTGAATGATCAAAACTTTCCTAAATATTCCTAAAATACTTAAAACACCACCTTTAGATACTTAATACCTTTTCATAACCCTCATGGAGGATGCACAAAGCTCGAAATGGCCAAAATTGGCCTTTCTACGCTTGATGGAGAATTAATATATTACTACACTTGATGAATGGAATAATGGACCTTGTTAAACATTTTTGAAAACTTATACATGTTCACCCAATGCATTAGGAATACCTTCAAGGACAAGGTGATCATGACACAAGAGGTAGGTTATCCCAGAGAGGGATTCAAGAAGATTTTGGAGCAAGATTTCACATTGTGGCTTGGTTTTCATGGTTTAAGTTTTGCATTTTTGGGCTAGTCAATTCACATGACAATATCTCCATATGAATATCATCCTTTTACCCTTCTAGGATTAAAAATCCTCCTTGAATGGAATCATATTTAATATTATCATACACTTCTTTCTCATATCCCTCTCATGAGAATATATGACTTCTTGATCCTTCACACATGATGGTCCTAGATGCCTTAGTAGCTTGAGTAGCTCATTTTTATTTATTTCTCAAAGATATTTGGACACAATGGTAGAGTTAATAAATGATGATCATAGATTCACTCCTTGAGCCTCAATTTTCATCTTTGAACATGATGACCTCTTGTTCATCTCATAATTCACCTCCTTGCCCAAGATGTCAACTTAGTGGAAGCATGTTTATGATGTCTGGACACCCTCTTTCTCAATTCTCCTCATTGAGATGGGTTTACTCATCCCGATAGAAGTATTAAAACCTGAATGAAACTCATAGGAATGTATGATAATGAATTCCGGGTTCTTGACCTTCATAATGTCTTGAAGCAGTTCAAATTCCACCTCCTTTACTTGCAAGATGTGAGTTCATTACTAAGCATTGATTAAGTGTTTATAAACACTCTCATAAAATATGCATTATTTGTGATCTTGATATGATTTCCACCATCACTGATGGTGAGCTTCTCATATCATTCTCCTAATTACCATTCCCTTGATGATTTGAATCTCGATGAAGCTCTTGATTTTTCAAATATTTCATAGAACCCATGATTTTTCAGTTTGCACCCATTATCCTCATGATGCAGGGAATAAAAGAAAGAGGTTACAAGAATGTCCAAATTTCTTATCATCATGTTTATGGAATCAATAATTCATGAGAAGGGATATAAGATGCAAAACCAAGTGCTAGTTGGATCCAAAATTCTCATAATTTCAAATTAGAGGTTTTTCCCTCCAAGTCAAAAATTCAAAATCTCTAAGTATGTAAAAAGTGACAAATATGGTGTCTAAGGTGTTTTTAAGATTTCTAAGGAAGAGGTAGGAAGAAGTATTGAATTCAGTAATAAGAGTAGAGGAATATTGTTTTACAAGGTTGTTTTTGATGCTTTTAAGGTCAAATAGTGGAGATATGTTTTTGTTATTATCTATCCTAAATGTAACTAGAGGTTAAATAGACAAACCCTATTGAGACATTCTTGTAGCTACCAGTCAAACGTGATCTAGAAGATTAACTAGTGCAATAACCTTCATTGCTAAGATAGAAACAAAGAAATAGTTGGGACAATTTGCATGTCCAAAATTCCAGGTTTAAAAATGATTATAACTCTTTTTACAAGCTTATTTACTTTCCTGGGTTAAAGACAGGGTACAACTAGGGCTTAGGTTTTTAAAACCCTAATCAGGAATTTAGACCCCAAATTTGCAATAAAAAAAAATACAAGGTCCTTGAAAGGAATATGAAGGAATTTTAAGTTTTCTTTGGTCAAAATTAGAGATATCATTGACAGTTAGTATGCACAGTTATAATCACAATTTGAAGACCTAAAGGGAGACTAAGACATAGGGTTTTGACAGATATTTTACAAAGAATAACATATTGCAATATTGAATAGAGGAGAAGGCATAAATGGGTATCTAGGAAACCCATCAGTATGGTTTGAAACCCCCTAGATTGAAAGGTACACTAGAAAATGCACAAGACTAGGGCTAGAAGAGAGTTAATAGGATAAAAATTAGAAAAGGTGATAACAAGATAAGTTTAAAGGGTTGAAATTTGAAATTTTTCATGCATTACACTGATCCCAAAGGGTATCTAAGGATGTTTTTTTAGTTGTGGATATGACTAGATGTTCATAATCATGGATCTTGCATGGGAATGGCTCTTGAGAGCTAAAACAGTAGGGGATTGATTAAACTTGATAGGATTAATTATTCAATTAATTAATTATCATTTATTTGAATGGTTTCATGTTATTCTGAGCATTGTGAAACAATATAAAGAGTTGGAAGGATAAAATGGAATAAAAATGTCCAAATTTATGCTTGATTTGGAATTAGGACACTTAAAGCTAGTGAGAGGAATAGAGTGGAAGTCTGAGAAAATGAGGTTTTACAAGAAAATAAGTCATTTTAACAGTTGATTGGGCTTGTGTACAAAATGCGAGAGTAGGATATAGGGGTTAGAAGGGTAAGTTTTAGGTTGATTATTCCATTTTTACATATTTGAGTCTATAGATCTTGTTTGAAAGACTTTTAAAAATAGGATACTAATGAGAATGATTGAAATTGGTTGTGTATGCGAGAGTAGGATATAGGGGTTAGAAGGGTAAGTTTTAGGTTGATTATTCCATTTTTACATATTTGAGTCTATAGATCTTGTTTGAAAAACTTTTAAAAATAGGATACTAATGCATGCAAATGTGTTGGAGCTTTGCATTACCTCATGATGACCATTCCCTTGATTATTTGAATCGATAAAAACTTACATATGTGTTTGATTTATTATGTATTATAAGGAATTGCATGAGTCCATATATTCGAGAAATTGTTACTACCTTTAGGAGTTGTGAGGTTTATAATATATAGTTTTGACACATCTAAAACTCCTAAAAATGTCAATAACTAATCAAGAAGACCCCAAAACCTAAAAAATGACTATATTCTTTCATAAAACAAATATCGATTGTAGAATTTAAACCCTAAAAGATTTAGGCTAAATGCTGAAATCCTGAAAAATATCTATGTACTGACCATATTAGAATATGAAAAACTATCTTCTAAACTGTGATAGATGGAGTTGTGAGACTAGTTCCATAAGATGTAGAGTGACCCTATTTTCTTATATTTACTAAAATAAATTTAAAGTATAAGTTTTTCTTTTATGAAATAATAAAGATTTCATAAAAGAAAACTTATACTCAAACAATTTATTTTAATAAATATATCCCTCCCATAAGCCCATATATCATATAGAAAATAGGAACATTATCACATTATAATGTGCTCATGTTTTAGGCTTGGTAATTACTAATCCTAAAAATTCATAACATGCTCACACTTTCCCAAAACATGCTTGCGTTTTCTTAAAATCAAAAATGTGTCCACTTTTTCGTCCCCAATCTTCATGCACTTTCCCATAAGTAAGACAAAATGAAACCAATATATGTAGTGTGTTGTAGAATGTAGATGAAATGGAATGTAGAGTGAATGTGATAGGAGTCACATGCCCCTCGAGTGAGTGTGGATGTGTGTGTATGAGATGAGGTTCATTTATACATTCCCCCTTAGCAGTCAAGAATGAACCTCAAAACAAGAGTGCGTCATCGGGAAATGGTTTGAATTGTGTGTATGAAAAATATGTGATTGTCATAGCATTAAGCATAGAGTGTAAGTTCATAAGTGAGCGAGTGATTGATTGAATACATGAGTGTGGTGAGGTCCATTTGAGATGTAGACCCTCAGTAGTCAAGTATGGACAATGGAACTAGATTGTGTCATAGGGTAGTGTGTCATGTTGATTGTGTGCGAGAGATATGTGTAATGTGTTGTGTTGAATGTCTATGAAAGAGATTGATATCATGAATGTGTCTATTGTAAATTAGGTTTTTCAAGATAGATATGTCTTGAGGGTTCGAATGTGTAGTGTGTTGCATGTATGTAGATTGTGTAAGACGTTTACATTGATTTCACGCAAGAAATATGTGTCATGTAATTTGAGAGAGGTATGTTGTGAAAGTATTAAATATTTCAAGTGTGTTGTATTTTTTTAATATCGTTTGTGTAGTATATTTGTGTTGAATGTAGTTGAAGAGTATGTGATACTATTGTGTTGGATTTGGATTAATAAATATGTGTGAAGAGAATGAATGTGTTGAGTATGTAGCATGTAGTGTGTCGAGTTCATGTGTATAAGATTCCCTCAACTTTCAAGTGTGAACCAAAGCATGAGAGTGTGTCATCGAAATGATGATACATGCATGTATCAAGATTTGTATGTTGTATATAAGATACTAGATTTGAAATGGTGAGAATGTAAGACACGTGGTGATGCTAGAGGGGGAGAAATAAGTGCAATGCCCCTCTAAGTGTTCGATGATGAGTGTGTTATCCAATGAAAATTAAAGAAGAGGGTCCTCCACCCGATGCTTGCAGATATTGAGGTGTGTGAACATGCTCTAAGATTGGCTATGTATGAGATAGATGATGCGTAGGTAAACGAAGTCTATGTGCATGTGACCGATGAGGATGATGTGGACATGATAGATACCTATGTGAAACGAGAATGTGGAGGTGATGGACACCTATGTGAAGCAAAGCGTGAAGGTGATGAGCACCTATGTGAAGAGAAATGTGGTGGTGACATATGCCTAGATGAAGGAGATGTCCTAGTGGTGGAGCTAGAATGATGTGATGGAATAGTAGATCGATGAGACTATGTGGCCATGTATGAACATGTGAGCTAGGAATAGATTATGTTTTAGTTTTGAGAGGATGTGGGGACCTAGATGCTTTTGAAAGTGTAATGGAAACCTTGAGGGGAGAATTTTTCCATGGAGTTGATGGAAGAACACCATTAATAGAGATGAATTTCTTGTTTTGAATGAAATTCAGGTGCAAGTGATTCATGGAGATGATGGATTGAGATGTGTGAATCCAATTGAGACCTAAGAGTATGTCACACCCTTTGACTATTGGTGCTAGAATAAAAGGCATGAGAATGGTGAGAGGACCAACCATGAATTGAAGCTTGACTATGCCATTGGAGTTAGAGACTAGATATGAAATTTTTTTAAAGTGGATAGTTAATAGCAACAAGGAGTGTGATAGAACACGCACTAATGTGCTATGATGGATCAGCTATTGTGTTATTGATAGAAGTGGATCCAATAGAAGCATTAATGTGTAAATGATCAGAAGAGAATGTGGCATGAAAATCATAATCGGAAAAATTAATGAGTGGAAGAGATGTCTCAAGTATGAGCAATTGGAAAGTAAAGAGCCCCAGTGTAGGAGGAAGAACAACATGATATGTATGATTTTCTAAGGAATCAACCACTTTTTTGTCATGTTTTGGAAGAGGATTATTGAATATTTTGAGCTATGAAAACATCACCTAGATGTTTTAAATATGTTACCAAGTGGAAAGGTGGGTCAAGAACCAACACATCACATTATCATAAAGATTGTAAGGAAAGAGCTTAACTAAAAGCATATGATCATCCGCAAAATATAGACATGCCACATGAAATTATCAGATATTCTCTTGTGGGTCACCATGCCCATTGAAAATGGTAATTTTAGGGGTGAAAAAATTAGGAGGAAGTGAGTAAGAGGAAATGGCGGTATGAATGGAGTGTGAAGTAATAAAGTGGAATCCAAATATGGCAAAGCGAGAGAAGTATTCTACTATAATTATTGGATTTGACCTTGGAGATCTTGGTAAAGAGAGGCTAATTCTAGATTTTTAGTGGAAAAAATGTGGCACGCATGAGAAACAAGAGGTGGAGTGAAATGGTTGGTGGGAGTAGGAATAGAAATGTAAATGAAGTAATTAGGAAAAAAGTAGAAGTGGGTGGTTGAGTAGCAATGGAAGTGGGGATAGTGGTAGAAGCATTAAGCTCTGTGAGATTAGTGGCTTCCTCATGAGAAGAAAATAAAAGAAAGTCTAAGTCCTATGGATGCTCAATGATATGATCATTAAGGTCTTTAAGATGGGCTTCAATGAATTCACCATAAGATTGAGCCATAGTGATAAGAGGATAAGATCCTAAAGAGAAGGTGGATTTGAGCGATAGGTTCACCAAAATGATTAAGAAAAATATGGATTTAATAGAATGTAAATAATGCCTAATCTTATTTTTATTGTAGCAGTAAATGAATAATCAATTAATTACAACAAATGACCCAAGAAAAGTTAGCTAAAAATTATGAAACCCTAGTTTTAAAGAAGGAATAAGAAGACTTAATTATTTTGTAAAAAAATTTGAACCATGCCGAAGTGTTAAACAGATGAACAAGAAGGGAGAAGCATCACACAAATCCTTAGAAAAATGTGTGATCTGATGATATTCTTGAAATGGGGTGCATGGAAAGGGGTTGGGGTGTATGCGGGTGCCACATATCATGCTAGGCTCCTATGACTGCTGAAAAGCTCATAAAACCATCTTTAACTGGTCACAAGTTGTTCTTTATCCTTCATCTTTGGTTGCTATTAGGTCACACAATGATCCCTGAGGTTGTTGATAACTTGTAATGAAAGATTCACCTGTAAAACCCTCAAGAGTGTATCAAATTTAAAAAAGAAAAGAATGCAAATGAGGGGTCAGATTGTTCTCAAATATAAAACGAGTGAACTTATAACTGAGAAATGCACTACATTTCAGACCCAATGTAGTTTTAGGTGTGTGTGTATGTATGTGTGTGGAATCATTCCCTAGGTGGCTCTTGTGCATGTCACACTTGGTAACAAGAAAATAGCTAGATGTAAGAGATGTAAATAGATGTGTGTATGGAATAGAATATAAATTCCCCTCTTATGAAGTGTATGCAAAATAATGCATTCCCTTTCCCTTGAATGGATGCTAGATGGATTCTTGAATACTCATGATGATGGCCTTTGGATGTAACCCTAGGTGGTGATATCTAATGCTTAGTGCTTGGTCCCTTATTATGATCACATAACTTTATATTTATATGATTCACTTGCTTGAATTTTGTAATTAACCCTAAAAAGTCGACTACCAAAAATATAATATGCTCGGATGGATAGAAAGGAGTCCAAAAGTTATGACCAAAGTAAAAAGAGGTCGAGGAGCCCGGAGGGGATGGGAGTTCTTGGTGCTTGGCGTCATGGTTGGGCGTTGATGTCCAGGATGAGAAATTTCGAGGTATGAAAAGACGGTGAGGTATAAAGAGTGTAAGACCAAAAGTGGCAACAAACAGAAATAAAATATGGCCAAATACATGGGTTGATTAGTACTTTTCTTACTTAGGAATCATACGAATAGTAGCGTCACAATCAAGACTAGATAGTTACCCAAAGTGGAAGATTTTGTGTCTCATGATCCCACTTCTAGAATTAATTTAATTAATTCTATTACACTCACTATACACTATATACCCCTTTGGCTATTTTAATTATCTATTTAAATAAATAAAACAAATTAAAATGCCTCACCTTCCACTCGTATCCACATCATTGGCCACTTCACTTGACTTGAGAAGCTATAGAATCTTATAAACATGGAAGCAAATATGCACGTAAAATTTGGAATAATTTAAGAGCCAACTAATTTGAAATAAATCCTTTTTATTTCTCATTAAAAAGCCAATTTCATAGAATAAATAAACCATGCTAAATAAGAAAAATTAAATCAATATCATATAAATCAGTTATTTCTACCTTCCTCAATCTATGGCTTCTTCTACATCTATAAATAATAATCTCCATTCCTCTAAAATCATCATTGGAATCTTGAGAAAATGTAGTGTTACTTCACCAAATTTCCATTGGAAATCACTCTTGTATACCATTATGTTGTCCAATTGGTCACCCAATCATACAACCACTTAAACCAATCAATCCTTGTTGCTCTTATCTTGGCTTCACTTCCATTGAACATCTTAGATCAACTACAAATCAAAATAAATCAATCTCTCATCAAGATCCAACAAGAGTGTCACTTGAACTCACTCTTTAGCTGGTCTAATATGAGGTTGCAAGGCATTTCTTGGGAAGGTTTTATTTCATTTTATCTAGCATAAATTTAGGTGTGGTAATTTTAGTAAATTTCAGTATGTGAAACCAATTTATACACCTAAATTTAGGTGAGCCCGAGATACATCAAACACATATCTTCCAGGTTTATTTTTTTGTGAACCAACACTTTTATTGACCATCCAACCTAGGTTTATATTTTTTGAACCTAAGCTATATCAAATACACATTCCTAGGGTTTCCATTTTTGTAAAACATGTTCTTATATAGAATATAAAATCTTTGGGGTTTTTCCTTTGGTAAACCCCACTTAGCTGGTACTTATTCTAATTTTCACTATATGTAAAACTACATTTCCTTTTTACATAATTCCTAATTGACCTTACCTTTTATTGATTTTCCTTGGATTTATTTTATTTGTTTCAATTTTATATCCCTATATTTCTTGTGTACATAATATTGGTTAGACATTGTTCATTTATATGTTACATATATTTTATTCCATCAAAGTTGATTATTTAATCCAAGACTCTAACTCTATGAAGTGTTAGGTAAGCTGTACAATCCGATCTCTTGTAGAAATTCCCTTGATTCCTCCTATGTTTTTCATAAAAAATAAAAAGGTGAATCTTAATGAGACCAAACCTTACCCTAACATTATTCCAACTTCTATTAAGAGCGTATATATGACAATATTTTTAGCATTTCCCATATTCCTACCAAATGCCAAAATAATAAAGGGAATATATTGCTCTTAACTTATCCAATCTTAAATAACATATCTATATGTATCTTATAGAAATGGTTGATAGATTGAGTTTAATAATGGATATTTAATATATGACCCGAGGTAAATAACATACCAATTGAATTAGTATTCAATAACATAATTATAGGGTGTGTATACACATTATTTTCACTTATTAATGATTTATTTTGTATAGGTCATCAACACATTAACCTCGCTGAGTTCATGCTTTAAAGATTGTATGTAGATTGGGGTGGGATGATTGGTAGCATGTCGTGGGATATTTTTGTATCACTTACCCTTCCTAAAATCACTATACCACCATACTACCCATTATTGAATCTTTAGAACACATATTCATTAATTTCATATGTCTTCCATTATCCTCCACCTTTTCATGTTTTTTCACTAGTATTGTTAATGAATTCTTACAAATCCCTATCTCAACCAACATCATGAATTATGATGATGATATTGACTAAGAATGGGCTATAGATTTAGTGTATAGGTCCATATGTACAGGGTTCCCTATTTTCATTCTCAAAATAAGGTACAAACAATTAACGTTTCCTTCACTTGCAAATCTATCTTTAAAGTTATATAATGTTTTAGGGTACTCAAGATTACACTTGGAGATCATAATTTAAGCATTGGATCATTTGTAGAGTTTAGAATATGAGATAAACCAAAAAATTCTTCTTTAGTATTTGTAACCTCAAAAGGGTCTACTTAGCTCTTCTTCCTATCATTTTTGAGTCTCGCCCACAATAATATCCCAAAAGGTACTAAAAGATAAGGATGGAGAGTCATTAAGATATTAATTTATCTGTAAGGTCATGCCTTACCTAAAATACACAGGAGCCACCTCTCGTTTTAATAGAACACTCTCACTACATTGGAGACCAATAAACTAATGCTTATATGAATTTAAAATCTTCATGGAGATTCCCTAGATCAGTTAGTAGAGCCAAAAATTAATATAAAGGGTAAATTTGGGTAGAAACTCAAATTTGGTAATTTACCCTTTGACATTACTAATTACAATTGTGCTTCTTGGCTAAGACAAATACCCACATCCTATCCCCACTCAATACATGTTGTTATATCTCTCCTAAATTTATCATTTGCATATACTTATGTAGTAACAAATTTTGAATGCTAATACATAAGACCAATGCTCAAAATTTACTTTCCATTATGTAAATTTCAGATTTCACTTACCTCTTCCTTGTCCAAAACTATATAGTTTGGTCAGGTTGTATAATCTAGTATTGGTTGAACTATATGGTCATGTGACATAACTTCCAACTCTATTTTCAATGCAATATTATTTGTTGGTATTATCATACTTTTAGGTCAGCCCTATCATAATAATTTACTTTCAAAACCCTATATAAGCAAGGTAACATCACTACATTTACTCACATGGAACTTTATTGACACACTCATTTACAACACTCATAAAAGGTAATCAAAGCTCTTTAAATCTTCCCAAATTTTATGCACATTCATTACGAAAACCACTGTTATAGTTATGAAGCAATCAACTAGGTCAAGGAGTCTATCTTTCCTCATTCTCAAGCACATCAAGCTACCCACTCCAAAGTATTAGCAAGAGCACAATCCTATCAAAAATGATCAAATAAGTGCAAGTTTCCAACTAGTTTCTTTCATATAGATGGGACATACTAGATGGATAACTACATGTGGTATGACACATCTTTAAAGTAGTGTTGATGTATGCAGTGCATGGATTACAATTAAACCCAAAAACTAACCTTCTTGTAGGGTAAGCTACCCATGGTTAGGGTTTTGGCATTACTCAATTGATTACAAATAGTTTCAGGACTGTAAGACAATTATGGTTTGACAGTGAAGTACCTTTATAGACCACTAAATGGATCAAAAAGTTGCAGAGCTCAATTCCAAATGTGTCCAAAACGTATAGAAGGGGAAGGACCTAATTATATATCTTGATTGAGCTATGCGAGTCTTCCACTAAGGAAATTTTAGGTTATACTATCAAAATTTTAAATCATTTCCAATCTCGCACTTCTATATTCTTGACTTATGTACCCAGATCTATCTTTTATCACTATACATAGATAAGTCTATATTCCTCATGTGTATTTGAGATTTTATTTAACTAATTGAAAGCATTAATGTGTTATTAGGATTTTACAAACATAATGTTGGAATTTAATTAATCAAATTAAACGCATTTAATGAACCTTACATTCCTTGTTAATCATTGTACATTCCATAATAGTATATTAAACTTAAAAAGAGTGTAAACATTTTAGTGAACTCGACTTATTGTTATCCCAAAATTGAGTTTCGTGATAATTTTGTGACAACCTACCATTTTTTTCCTTTGAAAGTTTAGAATTAATCATTTTTCACAGTAAATCATGAAATTTAACCAAAAGTTGCAAGTTCCCTTACTTTTCAGTTTTTTGGGCATTGATAACACTTAAGAAAGTTGTTGACCCAACCATAAACCTAAAATACAAATGAATCCTTTGTATTTAAGGATTTTGGGGTTTCCCTCCATAAAGACATGTTTGAGGTAACTTATTTCCTGAGTCCCAAAACCTAAAATACAAATAAACCCTTTTCTTTTCGATATTTTGGGGATTTGAGACATCAGGACATCTTAACATGAGGACATGTCAAATGAGATCAAGCACTCGAACCCAAAAATACAAAGAAACCCTTTTCTTTTTAGGATTTCATGGTTTGTATTCATGAAAACATGGTATGTAATGTGTGGTCAAGCCCCCAATCCCCAAGTCAATGCATTAAATGCTAAGTGGATTTTACCCACACATGTGTCACCAACATGTAATTAATGTGTTTTTCATACAAATTTAAGTTTATCCATGTCATTTTAACTTGGAGTTTATTTATATTTTTCACTTTGACTTGCACACAATGCCCCAAACATTGATTGAGTATTTATCTCATTTACAAGAATCTTTTAAGAAATCCCTCCAACCCATTTCACTAATTGGTGAGTTATTCATCCTTAATTGTTTTTATTGATTTTTGAGCTCATTTGATGTATGATTTTTTCCTTGAAGCTCTTTGCTTTTGAAACCTATTTTTCATCTTTTCCAAGTTTCTTTCTTATTGTGTTATGGTTACTTGGTGATTTTACCTTGTTTTTTTATTATACTCAATGGGAAAATATTCAAATTCAATAAATCTAGGACTTGTCCATTTTGGGATTTTTGAGTTTTCAATCAAGCTAAAAACTATGACAAGGTCTACGTTAGGATTTTTGGCTTTATTTTCAAGTTGAATACACTAACCAATGATTTTCGGGATTCTTGAGATGATAAATAAGTTCCAAACCCCGCTCAATGCTCTTCAAATTTTGTAGGTTGATTAACAAGGTGGAGACCCCGATAGGGTCTATGTCGGATTTTCAGAGGTACATATCAAGTTAAAATCCCCACTCCATTGTATTTCAAAAAAATTTAAGGTGCGAGATCAAGTGTAAAACCCCAATTAGTACATGGAAGGATTCTGAGGTGTCAAGTAGGACTAAAACTATGCCAAGTTCTTTTTAGACTTTTGAGGTTACGAGATAAGGCTCATAGTTATGACTTGTTCCCTAAGACTTATAAGAGAGTTTTTGGATAATTTTTCAATTCTCTTCCTCACACAAATAGTAAAATCATTAAAAGGAAAATATTAAGTGATAAAATATAGCTACCAGGGCGCAAAGTGTCCATTTCTAACATTGATTCCAATGCTAACCAAATAAGTGACACCGGGTTGGGGCACATTGATCTTACATATTTTTAGAGAAGGGTATATAATACATCTAAGTCAGTATAGATTCAGGCCATCTACGAAAGTGGTTTAAAACTTATAGTAACTTTACCACAATCAAATCAATGTCTCAAGTTTATTCTTTTGATTATAATCCACTTGTGACACATACATTATAAATGTGATGAATCAAGATGGGGGGGTCATAATCAAATTGGATGTTGAATATTTTGAAGATTTATTTAGTTCACATACCTTAATGAATATTTTTATGTTAGTTGGGAAAAAACTCAATAGGCCTGGAATGAAAACTCAATTGATTACACTAAGCATCTCAACAAAAACTATTTAAAGAAGATGAAACCTTCAATTAGTTGTTTCTCAAAGAATTTACCTCGAAGTGATTTCATACAAGAAATAAATGACATTATCACATTTTTTATTAGAGTTATGAGTCTTCTTGTTTGTAGGTAATTCCAGAATTAATGCATTAAGACTTTTGATATTATAAGGAAAAATTGAAAAACATTAGGTGGGGCGAGTGGATAAACAATTCCCTACATAAGAAACTTATGGAAGTTTACAAAAAATGTAGATCTAACATGACCTCATACCTTGTATATATTGTGGCTAGGATGAAATTATATCTTGGATTAGTAACTAGCAGTCAAGGAATCAAGCCAAGATATATGATTTTTACCCTCAATTGAACTTATAAGAAAATCATAAACACTTTCAAAGGGTGAATGATGTTATTTTCTATTACATCATATGCAAGTTTGATAAAGAACTTACCAAATGTAGATGTGAAAACGTTGCTTATAGTATAATTTCAAAATGGGGATGCATCTTTCTTCAAGTACCTACCTTCACTTACGTCTAAGTAGGAGGTTTCCAAGGATATCAATATATGATCTCTAGTAAGAGAATTGGTGAGAAAATTTATGGATATACACAAGTTTTAATAAGGGAATCATAAGGCTGGAATTAACTTCCCCATTTATATTACTTGAGTACTGATGTTTGTCTACCGTTAAAGTTAATAATGTTGTTTCTAAAATTCAAAAGGTGATGTTTAAATATTTATATCCAAGGATAAATTTTGATTATAAGGGGTGTTGAATTCTCTTATAACCACACATATACATGTTCCCGAACTTGAGCATATGGCTTGACTTTACGAATGAAATTTCTCTAAGAAATAATGATTGTTTTAGTTTAACTCTCAAGGAGGTCCAAAAGTATAACATCACTAATGTTCTTGAGGGAACATACAACGACAGTGTGTTATCATGGAAATTATATATTACCAAATGAATGTTGAAATGTTAGGCTTTCCCAAAATCAATTAATTCATCAAAGAGTGCACCTCCATCAAATAATGAGCTAATGATACTATCAATCATACCATTCATTGGATCGTATCTTTAGGAATCTAGTCAAATCATGCATACATTCAAAACTCAAGTCAACCAATTATGATGACTTCATTAGGAGCATACCCCTCTCAAAATCCTTAAGATAAATCAAAACCCCCATAAATACAATAACATTGAAATTAATTTAAAAGGTGAAATGACTCATATTTCTTCTTTTCCAAAAATGGTGGTTAATTTGGATTATCATCCACATCGAGACAAAGTACGGGATGTTATCTGTGATATTTTCAAGTAACTCCCAAGTTTTCCTCTCCTCTAAGAGTTATTCCTCTCATTCCTCTAATCACTAAGATAAATCATTTACTTTACCCACCTCGGGTATCTTCATCCCCACTCCTCACAACTATCACTCTTACATCTTCTACTCTTGTTTCTTCTACACCCTACTTATTTATGGATCATGTTTTTCCTCCCTTCCACCTCTTTCACCTGGATCATTCCTATCATGGGTTCTCCTTCAAATATTTCTCCTCCTCCACCAACCATTTCCATTCCTATTCCGAGTATTCCTCCTAGTTCCTCTATCATTTCCTCTACCAATATTCCTATGGATCTCTTGTTGTCACATCACACATTTTTACTTTGTTAAGTTCCTAGAATAAATTGTGATTTATTAGAAAATTGTGAAGTTAGTTTATCAGTTTTGTTATGATGTAGAGTTTACAGATATACATATGTATATATTATGAAAAGGGATACGTACATATACGTAGATGTATACCCAGCACCATACCTTTACTCGTCACCTCACATTTGTTAATTGTTTAATGATCATAACTTGTTTATCATTGTACTTGTCTAGGATGATTGAACACCACCTTGCTTATTGTATTTGATGATTTAAATATTGTTGTGGGTAAATTTATTTTTTAGTTGTACTTTGTATTAATTTAATGTTTTTAATGACCTCCTTGTCATTGTAATATCATTCATAAACTGCAAGGCATTAAAAAGTGGTCTTTATTGCTATTTGGAGAAGGTTCACAATCATCGATAAGGTAAAAGTTTACTTGTTTTGATCATTTTGTTTGGCAATGACTAATAATTTATAAATGGTCTCAAACCATAATGCAAGTTAATATTGTTGTTATTGTGTTGGCTTTGATCATAATGTGAAGAGTATCGGTCTTAGATTGTAACACAATGCCAATTGTTGTTTGGAAATGTTTGGTAAGTTGAATTCTTGTTTGACAAGGTTTATTTATTAATTTAGCGGTCATTGACCATGGTTATATTTTAATTGTTAGTTGTATAAAGCCTTGAATTTTCTCCTTTGTGTTTAGCATGTGGTAAGGTGATATTTCATTGTCTAAGTCTTGGTTGGTTATAAACCATAACAATTTTTAAGAGTTAAATTAAAATGGTCTTAAACCATATTAGAAGGCATCATAAATTTTTCATAGTTTTTAAAATTAAATAAAATACTATGTTCCTCGACCATATGAATGGGCATTATGAATGTTTAATTTATTGGTCAATTTTTCATTGATGACCACCATACAAAATTAGGAAATTTTATTGTTTTGTTTAATTGTGTCTTCGACCATTCGTGGCCATATTGCATTGTTTGGGGGAAGTTTGGTGGAGAGTTGATTATACCATGAGCTGGCACTATAAGAAATAAATGGCATTAAATTAAGATCACAAATTTTTGGGAATGGTAAGGTTCCTTGGAAAGTGAAAGATTTGTGGAGAAGCTAATGCATACAAAGGTAATTTCATTTTTATCCTTCTATCTGTTGTTTTTGCTCTTTTTGAGATGTGCAAGAAGGTTGAGGAATTTGAATTTCTGATGGAGAATTTAATGGGACTGCTCGCCAAAGATAGCATTCTGTTCTTTTTAGAATGCTAAAATTTAAATTGTTTAAATTTGGTGATGTATTTGGGGTTCTGGTTTTCAATTTTTTGGAAATTTGGCACAATGAAACTTGCTAGAAAATTGAAGGAGATATTGTAGGTTTTAGGCATGATTATCTAACTCCAGTTTTGTTCTTTCTCTTTGAAATAATGAAATATTTTTGATATTCCATTCTTGTTTTGAATCAGGAAAGATATGAGGGATTATATCAATGAACTTGATTTAAAAACTCTACAAAAATGTATATAAATAAAAGAGTATGAGAAACATGTTTTATCCTTGTTAATTCGGTCTCGAGTATGAGTTTGCTTGCCATATTATTGCATTTTTGTATTTTGATCTTACATGTAATAAATTTCGACCTATACGGTTATGAGACCTTTTGGGTCGATAAGGATTTAGTTTGTTTGTGAGTAAATTGTTATTTTTGACTATCACAGATTTTATTATAATAATATGATAGCTATGGTCGAGTCATTTGCACCTTGAATACTATTGTTTGGATTTATGGGTCCATACCCTTTTTAGTTTTAAGGTCACTTTATTTTTAGAATTTTCATTTGATGTTATCCAATTTGGGAGCAAATTTTTAAAGGTGAAAATGTTTGTTTTAGAAAATGTATGACTGTAGGGGAGATTTCCCCCTCTTCCATTTCATTAAAATACATTTTATAATTAGTCACCATTTAGATCTTATTTTATATATCTTGGTAACACATGGAGACTTCTTTTAGTATATATATTAAACGATATTATATTATTTCGATAACATAACTATATGGTTCCTTCTTTGTGTTTAAGTAAAAGAAAAATTGTTTTTTTAATCCCTTACGGGGTTAGTATTTAGGTGGGTAGAGCTCATTTGATATTTCCTAGGATAGTATGTTATTTTATTTGTCTCAAAATATAAGATCCATATTGATTCTTTCTCTACCATGTCAGATAATAGTGAATGACTGTTTCTGAGTCAATTTATGTGTAACAAGATCCAGCCTTCGAAGGGCAGTATTCAAAAATTCTTAGTAGGGAATTTGACTAGTTCCTGAGAGAAATATTTGGTCTCTCTATTTGTGTATTAAGTGTGGATGTAATTATTCATCAATATTTGTGTTGAATTTATATTAAACTTGTGAATTAGTAATAAAAATCAATAACAAATGCTTGCAAAAGCTAATGACGTTTCTTTATTTCTGGTTGTTTACGTGATCTTAAATAATTTTGAAACCTCATTCTAATTAATTGGGTGAATTAAGGATTGTACAAAGGTGCATCAAAAATATATAGTTGTTATAGAATAGAGAGAAGTAATAATTAATTTTATTAATTCTATCTTATTTAACTTTAGAGAAACTTAGCAATTAATATTACACTTTTCATAGTTTACTAAATAAGACTTGATCATTGTTTAATTGATAGGGAAACTATTTTATTGATATCTAATCAATTAGATATGAATGTAATGGTTTTAGCTTGGACTTTTTGGTTTGATTGGAAACATAGTTTCTCAACAATAAATCACTTCATTTCATTTAAGTTTTGAAAACTTGAGATCTATTTTATGAAATTAAGAGGTAACCTTGTTATATTTCATTATTTCTAATTAATGCAACATGATCATATTCATTTCAGCTCGTAGAACTGACCGTGCATACAAATTTCTCTTTCCTACAGCTTACGGGATGGAGTAACGTTGTGAAGTAAATTATTGGATTGATCTTGCACAACCTTGTCATGTAATGAGACTTACTTTGAGTTTTAAATTATTGTGTTTGATTGTAAATGTGAAAGTTTTAACTTTGCAAGTTGAAAAAGGAAAATTAGCCCACTGTAGCTTTTAGATTATTTGTGGATAATTGTTTCATAAACATGTATTATCTTTATTAAATAATAAATAAATGTTTACTGATATGATTATCATGATTGCAAAAGGTGAAGCGGTTATACTATTTTTTTGCAGCAGAGTATGTTTAATACATTTGATGTTATAATGTGGGATTATATCTGCTTTTATGATTTCATTTTGATTAGATAATTATGTTTATAGTTGAAATAGTTCACGACAAAAAATATGATGAAACAATAAAGAATATTAACGTACTTGGGAAATGAATTATACTATTCATGAATAATGAAAAGTAAAAGAGGTCTTGTTATATCTGTATTAAGTAATGAATAAATTATTTTATACGAGTGATCTGATCAAATATGATGATCTACAATCAACAATATGATACAAATATCATTATGATAAAATTAAACTTTATAATCTTATCATCATATTTAAACTAAAAGCATTTTAAAAGATACTATTAGCAATGTGTCCAGTTATTGTAAATAAATAACAATCTTTACAAAATTATAATTTTCTTAAGGATGATAATTCTTCATTAATGCGAATAATACATTATATGGAAATAGTAACATGAAGTGAATATTTTAGTGTCGTTTTACTTTAATATAAACAAGTACACTAATTAGAACACCATGATGACACATAAGTACGCATATTGTTTCAATAATTATTAAAAATAATAAATGTATGTGGGATGTGAATAAATGACCTCTCGTATTACGGAATTATAAGCTGGAAAACAATGACCATTGTAATTAAGTGAACTATTCATATTAATTTTAAACTTAGGTGAGTGAGACTAAGAATGAACTATCTATGAAATGATTGTATCACACAAACACGAGACTTGGTTAAGTTTTCTTATATTAAATAACAATCACTGTGTTACGATAACACAATGAGAGATACTCATTGAAGGTAGTAACTCAGTAAGTTACTATGAATCTCTATCGGTAAAGGAAGGTCATGTGTTGATACTAAATAACTTATCAATAGATAAACTTATCTACTTAACCTAAATGGATAACTGAAACTTAATTTCTTAATCAACGGAAAAGAATCTTGATAACTATATTGAGACGGTTGTACAATGAATGGAAGAAAAGTTTGGTAGGATAGTATGAAGTCTAAAAAATAGCCTACTAGTGGAATACTATATAACTATGGCCATAATAATGAAAATTATTGATTGCATCGTCTATTCACCATTTCTTCTAATCATCGGTGTCTTGAGCCAAAGGGAAGTACTTGAATAATTTATTTGCTAGTACTAAGGGGATGCACAGTTCTCTTAACCTATTAAAAGGTATACCCAAATGTATACAATGTGTAAACACTCGCGTAGAGTGTATAAGGGAGATTTGGGGAGATCTAAAGGATCCTTACAGTTGCACATGGTTAATGTATGTTGTCAAGATGGATTTTAGAATATTAAACAATGTTGGAATATTTAGCAGTGAGCTAAGTATTAATGATAATCATTACAACATAAAAGGAACTTAAGGTATTTGTTTAAATAATAAAATAATTCCCTTAATTTGGATGAATCATAACATGGGTGTTACACTTTTCAACTCCTCCCCACTTATTATATGTATCTACATGATTTGGTGGTAAAAATTCTATTGATACATCCACATAATCTTCACAATAGAAGTTATTTCCTTCTTCTACTTTGTCTGATTAGCAAACCAAACCCCAAAGAGAGGAAGAAGACGGTGCTCCTTGAACCATTTGATTTGAGCACGTTAGATATGAATCCTTCCTAGATAATAAAGTATCCAAATACACTTTCCCATTTTACCATTGATCAATTTGGTGACAAAATTTTCAACATTATTGTGCCAACTATGGATAAAAACAAGAAAGATATAACTAATGTAGATTATCATATTTCTAGGGTTTATATAGGACAAAACACCATAGAAGGTGTTAAGAAAGATGTTAAAGTTTCCTTTGGAAATATTGATAAGGCCAATGAAAAAGGATAAGCTAATGGATAAGGTAGATCAATTAACAACTATTTTGTACAAGATCACTCAACCTACCCAAACCACTACTCTCGCAACAATGCACTTGGATGCATCATTTATCATAGTAGCTGAAAAGATAGGTCAAGAAGGAACGAATATCAATGTTTGGATCAAATACTTTTCAAATATGGACATGAATTAATAGAATAATTTGTTAAATTCCATTATGAAATTGAGGCAAAGAGGCTAACTGTTAGAAGGATTATCAATGAATTTGTAAATGAATGTAATAATTGGGAGCCCACTCTAAAAGCATTGAGATAACTAAATAAGATTAATACGTATACACTCATCAATGAGAAATTAGTTGAAGAGTGGGGTAGGAAGTATGAGTATTATGAGGCAATTGAGTTATGTGCCCTGGATTTTGAGTGAAGCAATGGATAAATTATAGGAAGCTAGAAGAGAAGGGATTGATGCCACTTTTGATATTAATGATGAAATTGCTAAAATACCTTGTAAGATTCATGATGAATATCTAAATATTCGTTGAAGGGGATCCAAGAATCAACAAATTTTCAATTTTATATCAATTGATAAGCTAGTACTATATCAAAATGTTTTAGATAGTTTAAGAAAGATTGTGAAAAAGGTTTAGAAGCTTACATGAAAGTTCATCAAGGTGGATAATATCTATGAATTACTCAATTTATATTCATGTAAGATAAATGAAAAGGTTGTTCAAGAAATGATAGAGAGATGTCATGAATATCAACAAAGACTAAGGGCCATGAAATCAAAATCATTGAAATCTCGACTATTCAAGATTTGCATAAGGAAAATCATGATAAGAAAGAAAGTTGAAGCATTTTGTGCATTTTATTATCTTTCTCTAACATGTAAATTTATAAGATGTTTTTACATCTTGTTGTACAACATGTAAATTGACTTGTTCATTTTACACGAGAACCAATCAATATGTATTTAACATGGTCAAATTTTCAAGGTGGAATAAGTTTAGAAGTGTAAATGAAGTAGATTTATTACTTTCTATTTTTAGTGTTAGGAACTATCCAAAAAGTGTAGCTATCCCTATTTTAACCCACTCTTTTTATCTATAAATATAAGAATTCTTAAAGCATCCGGGAATTATTTATGAGAGTAACAAGGATTTTTACAATTGGAGTAAAAAGTATTTTTTTAATATTTTAAGAGAAGAAAAGAAGCTTTATATTCTATTCTTATGAAAATAAAATAATAAAAAGATAAGATATTTCAAAATTTGTGTTGAGGTTAATCTTGATATTATGCTATTATTCTTATATTCATTTTCTTCCTTATTATTCCAAAAAAATTTACTAAGTATTAGTCAAGTTTATTGTTATTCTTCTCAACTTGTGTGAGTAGATTAGGATCTATATTTTCCATTTTAGAGAACAAGTCTCTCTCCATATTTCTCTCTTTATCTATTCATTATTACCAATCTTATATCCTCAAATAAATAACGTCCTCTATGAAAAATATCGGGATGGTATCCCACCCTCATGGTTAGATTAGTAAATATATTGTAAATATTTCCTCGGTGTTTGTTGGGCCAATATATTGACTAAGTATAAGAGGGCACGTGGATAGGAGCTGAAGTTTAACGAGTTATGCCACGAATATTCACGCTTGGAAAGATAGATTTTTGCACTTAACCTCTTTTGCATGAATCAAGCTGGAGTTGAACATGGAGTGATGAACACGCATTGGGTAAAGATAGAAGACTTGAGGATGAAGCAATGGCTATTTTTGGAGCAAGTGGAAGATCAAGTGTCATGTGAAGTTTAAGCTAATAATAGGATTAGATCTAGAGTTAATTATAGGTAATCTATTATTAGGCAAATCTTGCATGCTTATGTAGTTTCTTTTGTAGTGGCACATGGCTATTAGTAACATGTAGCCTATTTTTGGGAGTGCATGAGTAATGAAGGGTAAGAAGCCACTACCTATATATGTATTGATTTGCACAATTTTGAAAAAGGGCATGACTACTAGATTGAGAAAGAGTTATGGTGTTGGTGTATTTATACACATGACTTTATGATGGTACTTATAATGTATTCATCTATTGTGTTTTGATGGATTACTGTAATAGGTCTTTGTGGATGGATAATGATTTTTGATGTCTCTATTATTGGTTATTACATGATAAATCTGATCTTGATCCTTGTTTGATTCATTATGCACCATGGTTGTGATCTAGTTCATGTTATGTTTTACCTTTAATTACTTGTTATGGATATGGAATACTTGTGTGATCATGCTAACACCTTGAAAAGTCTAGTATAAAAAGAGGGACCTTGTACCTTTGCGCACTTCTGGTGGTGAGTGCCCAGATCTTTCTAAGTGAAGGGACAATGCGACTAGGGTTTTAGTAAGAAAAAAATCCTAAATTTTGGTTCCGTTGTCGAGAACTCTTTTCAATATTTTGTGAGGATGTTGCATGATGAAGATGTTGGAAGTGTGTCATTTGTGTTGTCATTGATGTCAAGTGGTCTAGGTATGTTCGCTAGGTGATCTAGGGGTCTCTCATAGGTGGTATGAAGGTCAACAAGTTCTATGAGGTGAGTGAAATGTGTCAATAAGTCTATAACATGTCCAAATGGTTCAGTCATGTAATGTATGGGTCAAGTCAAGTCATTCTAGGCCTTAGCCTAATGCAAGTACTTGGTGTAAATCAAGAAAACATGAGAATTCACTCAAACCAAAGTAGGGAAAGTAATTTTGGATCATCATGAGGTGGCACAGAGGTGTAGAAAGAGAAACAAGAGACAAACCAAGTGAATGAGACTAAAATAGGTTAGTATGGAGTTTTCTTAAGCCAATCCACAAGCAAGAAAGGTGTGAAATGTTGACCCAATGTGTGATGACAAAAAAATGGTGTGAGCATGGAATGATGATATATGATGTGTACAAGGCTTCACAGGTAGCTATTGAGGTGTTTTAGGCACTTCTATAGGTCAACATAATACAACAGCTAGGAATCAGAGATCAAAGGGAACTTAAATGAGATGGGATGGAAATATTCGGGATGAACTAGAGAAACCATCACTTAGAAGTGTTAGAGGGATGTGTCCTTAAGGTTTGAGAAACATTTCAGAAGCTGAGGATAAATATTTTGCAATTTATGCAAGTATTTCCAAACTGGGTTTTTCAAAGAATGTAAACTGAGCACCAAATTTCTTAGCGGTCAAGAAAAACTATGGAGCCTTCTTCGGATACATGATGTGGAATAAATGACTCATTATACTACCGAATTAAATTAATTATAATCACAAATGTAGACTTTTAACTTAACCTTTAATAAGATCAATACATAATTATTGTCCTTCTTAATGTAATCCATCTGCCTTGATGACTCATCATTCCTAAAAAAATTGAAAAAGAAAAATGGTTAAAAATAGATAGAATTCCAAAGAATTTCCTTTTATTTAAATTATTCACTTATTGATGAGACCAACCTCCATTTCTAGTTTTCAATTGGCCTTTTGAGAGATTTTTTTAGGGGGAAGAGAATGCCTTTTACTAGTTTTCATTCCCTTCCCTTTTTACTTTTTATTTTTTATTTTTACTTTTTTTTTGGGAAGAGAACACCATTTTTGGTTTTCATTTCCTCCCCTTTATTTTAGATCCTTTCATCTGATTACTTGATCATTTTGGAAGGACTAGGTTCTTCTATATGATCAAATTCCTTGTTTGCTTTAATTCTCCTCAAGAATTCATCCCCAGTAGGAGGATTCCTATAGAGTTTTAGCTTGTGTCCATTGACCAAGAGTTTCCTTCTCTGTCATCAATGGGAAGTAGCTGAATAGATCCATTTTCATATATCTTCTCAATTTGATAAGGTTCTAACCACCTGGTTCTCAACTTGCCTTTGAATTGTTGGTACTTAGAATCAAACAATAATGCCCAATATCCTATCTTTAATTTCCTTTCCTTGATATGTGTATCATGCCATTTCTTCCTTTGGTATTGGATTATCTCTGTCTGTTGAAGTGCTTCCAATCTCATCTCATCTAATTCATTGAGTTGTAGAATTATTTCCTTTTGTGTTGTATCCAATTCAATA